>CM038678.1:152288325-152888325 GCA_021605205.1 Aegilops longissima | reverse complement strand
GGTTAAGTCAATCACATCATTCTCCTAATGATGTGATCCCGTTAATCAAATGACAACTCTTTTGTCCATGGCTAGGAAACATAACCATCTTTGATAAACAAGCTAGTCAAGTAGAGGCATACTAGTGACACTATGTTTGTCTATGTATTCACACATGTATTATGTTTCCGGTTAATACAATTCTAGCATGAATAATAAACATTTATCATGATATAAGGAAATAAATAATAACTTTATTATTGCCTCTAGGGCATATTTCCTTCACTCGATTCTCAAGCAAAGAATATCATATGTGGCCATCTGAGCAAAGGTCAATATGGAAGAGTGAGTGCTTTGGAAACTGCCAAGCTCATCTGGGATAGGCTGTCTAAAGTGAATGAAGGAGTCTCAACTCAGCGTGACTCTCGAGTTGATGTTCTTCAGAATCTCTTCAACCGCTTCAAAAGACTCGACAATGAAAATGTCCAACAAACCTTTGATCGCCTCACTGACATCTCAAATGAGCTTCAAGCCCTCGGTGCCATGACATCACTTGACCATGAGGTGGTGAAGAAACTGTTGAGATCGCGATTCCTCATTTGATACTCACAGATGCGATGATACAAGAACGGGCTGACTACAAGTCTCTTGATCCTGCCGATATCCTCGAAGGCTAAATACTCACGAGTTCGACTTCTGAAAAGAGAGATCTCTATGGTTCTAGCTATGGAAAACACGTGCCTCAAGGCCAAGGTTGTGTCTCAATCGAGTGTGAAGACTCGGTAGTAGCCTTGGAGATCCTGAAGAATTAGGCCAGAGCTAGCACTGCTCGTGAAGAAATTCCAAAGTTCTCAAGAGGTGGTCGTTTTGGAAAATCCTCAAGAAACAGTGATTCCTCATCCAGTGGCTATAAGAGAAGACTTTGTCACAAATGCAAGAAACCTGGTCACTACATCCAAGATTGTCCTCAGTGGGAAAAAGAATTAAAGAAGAAAAAACACAAGGATTACAGCCTGACGATGGCGAAGAAGAAGAAGAAATCATCGAAATCTTCATCATCAAAATCCTCAAACCCTTCTTCTCACAAGAAGAGCAGCTCCAAAAAGGCTCGGGCATTCATTGGCAAGGAAATGGACTCTGAAGCTGAATCTGAGGAATATGAGGAAGAGGAGGCATCAGAAGAATCTGAGTCTAGTGTGGCGAGTCTAGCTCTCGCTACTGCTTTCGTCAGCAAGTCCATCTTCAACTCTGAAGAAAATGACCTCACAAACAAAGCTGATGAAGATAGTGATGACTACGCTCCCACCTATTGCTTCATGGCAAAGGGTGCCAAGGTACTCAAATATACCTCCTCCGAATCTAGTGAAAATGAATCGATGAAGATCTAAAGCCCGATTACTCAAAACTTGCTAAGATTGCTGTAAAACAACAAAGGGCTTTAGAAAAGGTTCAAAACATGCTAGATAAGAGTGATGATATGTTAGGTGAAGAAATGGATCGCACTAAAGCCCCGATGAAAATCTTCAGAGACTTGAGTCTAGGTTTGACAGCCTTCAAGGTCATCATAACACTCTCTTATCTGATCATGAGAAACTTTCTTATGAATTTCTTCAAGGAAAGCAAGACCTTGAGAAGCTAAGAGTGAGTTATGAAGATCTTTAGAAGGAGCGCGATTCATTACTTGCTCAACAAATCAGCACTTCTCAGGAAGAATTTGTTCCTCCATGCTTAAAGTGCATTGAACATGAATCTGCTAATTCTTCACCTGAATGTTCAAATGCTTCAACTGTTACAAATTCTTCACTTGCCTCTGCTATCACTAATTCCTCATCTGAGGACATTGCTAGTATCACTGACGATGCAGGGCTGAAGGAATTGTATATGACAGGCATGTACAAAAGCCTCAAAGGGCATCAGACTCTTTGTGATGTGCTTAAAAGCAGATCCTCAACAGAACCCTAGAAAAGAGGGTATTGCCTTTGAGAGGAAACTCAATGCTGATGGAACATATTGGAAGCCTGAGCAGTATCCCAAAACCTCATGGGTTGCTGCAAAGGGACCTCCAGTTGATCCATCTAACTTATCTGGCTTTACATGCGAATCTCCTCATTCTTCTGATGAGTCATTTGACTCCAACTATAAACTGTTCAAAAATCAGAATGGTGAAGTATTTGCTAGATATGTTAGCACTAATGCGCAGGAACGGTTCCCCTATGAAGAAAATCTGGGTTCCCAAGAAGTGCCTTGAAAGTCTTCAGGTGAATGTCCTCATGACACCACCTGTGAAGAATAGGAACCCCAGATCAAATTCTTCATATGGACCAAATTCTTCATATGGATCCAAGTCCTCATACGGACCAAATTCCTCACATGGATCAAATTCCTCAAAAGGATCAAAGTCCTCATATGATTATCATCGTGCTAACAACTCTGTTTCGCAGGGTAGAGCTAAGGGCTATGAATATGTGCATTATTCTTCAAACCAATATGTTCATAAGTCCTCGAACAATTTCTCTACTTACCCTAACCCCTCTTATGTGAAACGAAATGGTTTGGCTTCTATGCCACCATTCTCGTATGGTGCTCGCAGAGTGATGAACTCTTTCACACCCCTTCAGATGTGGGTGGTGAAGAAAAAGAACTAATCTCTTCTGCAGGTCAGGTCTCCGGGCGTGCCTTAACGTCTAAAGAATTTGCTGGGGACCTGACAAAATTGCCTGAAAGGACGCAGGCTAATCATGATGAAATGAACTTTCATTTCACACGTCCTCATACTGCTTATCTGTTAATACTGACTGATGAAATTCATCTTATGAACTTGATATCATATTCTTCACTGATGAAGTATATGAGATCGTAAGTTGTACTAATTCATCTGCAGGATGATCAACCCAAAGCCACTGAGTGGGTTCTCGATAGTGGATGTACAAATCACATGACTGGTGACAATAATCTATTGATGGATGCTCCCTTATCACCGTCACATCTGAAGCATATCATCTTTTCCGACAAAGGAAAAAGTAAGGTATTGGGTCTTGGTAAGGTTGCGATCTCTAAGGACATACACATGGACAAAGTCATGCTTGTTGAGTCCTTAGGATACAACCTCATGTCAGTCTCAATGCTTTGTGATCTTGATATGGTCGTTATCTTTGGCAAGTATCGTTGTGTTGTGATTATGGAAGCTGACAATTCCAAAGTCTTGGAAGGCTTTAGGAGAGGAGACTTGTATATTGTTGATTTCTCTACAGGACCACAACCAGCCGTGTGTCTACTTGCAAAAGCTTCAGAAGGCTGGCTATGGCATCGGCGACTTGGTCATGCAGGCATGAGGAATTTGCACACGCTTGCAAAGAAGAAGCATGTCATTGGCATTGAAAATGTCAAATTCCTCAAGGATCACTTGTGCGGAGCCTGTGAAGCTGGAAAAATGACCAAGGCCAAGCATCCAAATAAGACTATCATGACCACTACTCGTCCTTGAATTGCTTCACATGGACCTCTTTGGTCCCAATCATTACTCAGTTGTCGTTAATGATGCATCTCTATATGGCTTTGTTATTGTTGATGATTACTCTCGTTACACATGGGTACACATTGTTACTTACAAAAATCAAGTGCAGGAAGTCTTCAAACGATTTTCCTCGATGGCTTCAACTAACTTTGGTGTGAAGATCAAACACATCAGGAGTGACAATGGAACTGAGTTCAAGAATTCCGGTCTTGATTCCTATCTTGATGAACTTGGTATTACTCATGAGTTATCTGCTCCTTATACTCCTCAGCAAAATGGCGTCGTGGAGCGCAAGAACAGAACTCTTGTTGAGATGGCTCGCACTATGCTTGATGAATACAAAACGCCTAGTCGTTTTTGGATTGATGCAATTGATACTGCGTGCCACATCATCAACAGAGTATATCTTCACAAATTCTTCAAGAAGACTGCCTATGAACTCCTCACTGACAAGAAACCCAATGTAAGTTATTTCAAAGTCTTCGGTGCTAAATGCTGGATTAGAGATCCTCATCACAATTCTAAATTTGCACCGAAAGCACATGAAGGTTTTATGCTTGGTTACGGAGTCTTCAACATTGCTCTTCACAAGATTGTTGACACTGTAGATGTGCGGTTCGATGAAACTAATGGCTCACAAAGAGAGCACCTACCTTCTGTGTTAGATGAACCAGCACCTGAGGATTCTATCAAGTTCAAGGCAACCGAGGATGTCATTCCTCTCAAGAATCTGCTGAAGAATTCATTCTGTCTGCCAAGAACGTCGAGTGATGCACTGAAGATAATCTTTGAAGACAATGGTGCTGAGGAAAATGATCAAATTCCTCGACGACAACCAGCTCATCCTCGCGTTGCAAAAGAAGTGCAAGTGGAGAAGATCATCGATGACATTGAAGCGCCAGGTCCTCTCACACGCTCAAAAGCTTCACATTTATCTAACTTTTGTGGGCACTATGCTTTTGTCTCTATCACAGAGCCCACTAAGGTAGATGAAGCATTTATGGAACCGGAGTGGATTCAGGCTATGCAAGAAGAATTACATCAGTTCGAGCTCAACAATGTCTGGGAACTGGTCAAACGTCCAGATCCTCGCAAGCATAATATCATTGGCACAAAGTGGATCTACCGCAACAAGCAAGATGAAAATGGCCTTGTGGTAAGGAATAAGGCACGACTGGTAGCTCAAGGTTACACACAGGTTGAAGGAATTGATTTCGATGAAACTTTTGCACCTGTTGCTAGACTTGAGGCTATTCGCATATTACTTGCTTATGCTAATCATCATGATATTATCTTATATCAAATGGATGTGAAAAGTGCATTCCTCAATGGTAAGCTTGACGAAGAAGTATATGTTGCTCAACCCCCAGGTTTTGAAGATCCAAAGAATCCTGACAAAGTCTTCAGACTAAATAAGGCCCTCTATGGTCTCAAGCAAGCCCCTCGGGCGTGGTATGATACATTGAAGGAATTCTTCGTGAAGAATGGCTTCACACCCGGTTCACTCGACCCTACTCTCTTTACTAAATCATATGATGGTGAACTGTTTGTGTGCCAAATCTATGTTGATGATATTATCTTTGGTTGTACTGACCAACGTTATAGTGATGAATTTGCCTATATGATGGGTGAAGAATATCAAATGTCTATGATGGGAGAGTTGAAATTCTTCTTAGGTCTTCAAATTAAATCAACAACACAATGGCATATTCATATCTCAGAGAAATACCTCAAAGATGTTACGAGGAAATTGGCATGCAAGATTGCAAAGGCGTCAAAATTCCTATGCCCACAAATGGCCATCTATGCCTTGATGGAAACGGTATTGACTTCGATCACAAGGTATACCACTCCATGATTGGTTCTTTATTGTACTTATGTGCATCTAGGCCAGATATAATGCTTAGTGTTGGCATGTGTGCCCGATTTCAAGCTGCACCGAAGGAATCACACCATAAGGCTGTGAAGCATATTCTTCGATATCTAGCTCACACACCAACACTAGGATTACGGTACCCCAAGGGCTCTGCTTTTGATCTCATTGGATATTCTAACTCTGACTATGCTGGTGATCGTGTGGACCGCAAGTCAACTTCTGGCACTTGTCATTTCCTCGGACGATCTTTGGTCTGTTGGTCCTCGAAGAAACAGAACTGCGTATCACTGTCTACTGCTGGCTCGTGTTGTGCTCAATTGCTATGGATGAAGCAAACTCTCAAGGACTATGGCATCAATGTGAAGAATGTGCCTCTCTACTGTGACAATGAGAGTGCCATCAAGATTGCTCACAACCCAGTTCAGCACTCGAAGACAAAGCACATTCAAATTCATCATCATTTTCTTCGTGATCATGTGTTGAAGGGCGACATCTCCATCGAGCACGTGAAGACTGAAGAACAGCTAGCCAATATCTTCACTAAGCCCTTGGATGAGAAGAGATTTAGCAAGTTGCGGTGTGAGCTAAATATCTTAGAATCTTCGAATGTTCTTTGAAAAAGACACACATCCTAACACTTATGCAAAATTGATGACTTAGATGTGCAACACATGAAGAAACGTTTTTCTTCAATCAATGAAGAATAACACTCTAAGTGTGAAGAAATTAATGAAGAATTTGATTCTCGAGAACCCTCGACAATTGTATGCGGTGTCTGAAATCATCATTCTTATCTGATGGGTCACGCCACCACCAAAGTAGAAAATCTTCAATTTGAATTTTTCCTCAGTTTTGAAATTCTTCAGTTTTTCAAATTCTTCAACTTTGCAAAATCTTCATTGTTTCTGTCGTCTTTCTTCATTGGCAATACATATATATGGGTTTATGTCCTCTACAACATTCACTTATAGTTATTTCTTCAAGCTGCTTTTTCTGCTAAGTGAATGTGATCGGACCCTTCCCCCTCTATGCTATACTCAACCCAATCTATTCACAAATTCTTCATGTGCGTTCTATTTGAAGCTCGTTCAAAATCTTCACCGTGTCCTTGTCAGCTGAAGAAATTGCGAACGGAACTTTAAAACTGATCTTATCCAAATTTTCGATTTTGCCGCTCAAACCGTTCCGCATCCCATGATGCATTATTTTACTCACCCACGATCGTACACGATCTCCACTACACAGTACGTGGGTGACACATGTCGTGAGAGGAGAATGGTCAGGCACGTTAGTCCTAAATCTTGAGCGAACAGTTTTTCACCGCCTCTATAAATACCCTCTCTCCATCCTCACTTCTTTTACCCTTTCGACCTCTCTCTCCCGTTCGAGCTCCTCAAACCCTAAGCGCCGCCGCTACTTCATCGTCGCCGGTGAGGAAGAGCTTCACCGCCTCGACCTCGTCGCCGTCGTACTCACGCCGACAGGAATCTTCACTCCGCCGCCCTTGTAGCTGTCTTCCTCCGCCGAGTTAGGGCATGGAAGATCTAACCTGACGAACTTCCCATCCGTTCTTCTCAGTTCGTCGTGTTCTTCATTTCGGGTAATTAAAAGTTACTTTTATTACTCTCTTTGATTCTCAAGCTTTCCTGAAAATCTTCAAAGGTGTTTATTCTTCAAATCTTCACACATATGAACACCACACACATCATATGATCTTGAACTGTTTTTCTAAGCAATCATTTTCTTGAAGATTCCCTAATTGTGTGGATCTTCGATCTGTACAACTCTGGAACCTAAGACAAGAACGCTTATCCGGTCAAATTCCTCAAAACTTGTTCTTTTCGAAAAACCTTCTCAGAACGCATATGACCTCTCCAAATTCCTCGCAACTGTACTCTGTTCACAGGTACTCATGTCTGCTGCTGAATCACTAGGTTCTCATCAACTTAACTCATTTGCAGCGTTCCTCGAAGAAAACTGCATACTTCTTCAGAGAACTCAATTGTTCAATTTCCTCAACTGAAGAATATGGCAGACGGTAAGAAGCCACAGAAAGGAGGAAAGAAACCTGAGGTTATGACTGCTTTTGAGATCCCTGAGGAAATTTATGCTGACTATTGCACACTTGATGAAGCAAAATTTGGCAAAGAAAACAAAAATCAGCGCAAGGTGCGCATTCAGAAGATTGAACGGAGATGGGCAAGGGAATGGAGGGAATACAGATATGTGACTCCAAAGTACATGAAGAAATTAGCTCTCAATCCTCCATGCCCAAGAGCTCCATTGGCACTGGCCAAGTAGCTGATCCCACAAGCATCAAGCGTGGTGAGGACTTGCTCAAGAATGGGCTAAGCGCCAAGCTAAATTGGCAAGACAAGCCAAGGAGGCGGTGAAGAAATTCAATGAGGATTCTGCCATCGCTATCACTCTCGAGGCCTCGGTCAAACCGAGGAAATCCATGCCAAAGAAGCCTGCTCATAAGCCAAGTGCTTCACCATTAGCGCCCTCACGGCCAAGTTCCTCAACAGCGCCCTCAAGGCAAATTCCTCACACTTGCTACAGCTCCACCAAAGTCCTCAACAGCTCCTTCAAAGTCCTCGGTTCTGTGCATCGGCTACATGTCAAAGGACTGCTGGTTTCTCGATTGCCTCTGAGTTTCAGCAAGTTCCTCGGCAGCACCAATTTCATCATCCGCCCGACTCTGCGAGGACCAAAGCAACAATGGACGAGGTCCTTGGCCAAGTCCAAAGAAGAAACAGGTTGCATTCCATGTGCCTTCGAGGATGAAGCTTCGATGATGAACTTGCGGAAATCATCGAGATCGCCAAGAAAGGGCCGCTAGAGCCAAAGGCACATCTGTGCCCTACTCGCTGTTGATCCGAGGAAAATCCTAGATTATATTGATCTACGCACAAGGATCCAAACACCCCTATGCCTGATTTTCATCGACCCTGGACAAAGTCATATGTTGACCCATTTCATCGCTGAAGAGAAATGGAAGTTTGAAAAGGCAAGAGAGATCAAGAAGGCTCAATACAGAAAGGAGAAGTTCCTGAAGAAAAACGTTGTCAAAATGACACCTGAGGAACTTCTCAAGGTCCAGACTGAAATTCAAGACCTCAAAGAAAACTTGATTCTTATTATGCTGATTGGCAAGGAGCCAAGGTCAGATTCGTCAATCTGACGAAGAAATTCACCAATGTTGCTGCCCCAACGCAACATGAAATTCCTCAGGCTGAAGCCTCAACTCAGCCGACTGAAGAACATGCCAGCACCGCTGATGAAGTTCAGGCTGCTGATGAAAATGCCAGTTCCAGGGCTGATGATCCCATTCCAGCCGCTGAAGAAATTGCCAGGGCATCCACTAGTGGTGCTCCTGAAGAAACTGAAGAAGTCAGGGCAACTGCATTAGTTGCACCTGAGGAAATTCAACCAGATTCCTCAGCTCCTCCTGCGCCAACACCAACTCCAATTCTTCCATCTGCCTCTGATGTGAAGAAAACCAAGGCTGCAGAACGAGCTGCTGTGAAGAAACGGAAAGCATCAGCTGCGTAAAATTCTTCGGCTACGAAGAAAATGAAGCCAATGACGAGCTCCTTTGAAAATCCAATTGATGCTGTTCCAATTTCCTCAATTCCATCAAAGGACCTTGTTCCTTTTAATGAAGATTATGTGATCCCAAGCGGATCTGATGAAGAAAACCATTCTGCTGCTTCGTCAGAGCAGATTGATGAAGAAATTGAAGTGGACGCAATCCCTTCAACCCCAGTCATTTCTCACCTATGCCTCAGTTCACGGTGAAGAGGCTGGTGTTGAGAAATTGAAGATGAAGATGTGGATATAGGGTGCACCACACCTGTGATGAACGATGAATTTTGGGAAAGTCAAGATCCCAATACTCCTCTCTTCACCCGCTCCAACAGATTCCTCGGTCCCTGCACCAACAGTACAAATGGACTCAAAGAAACTTAACCCACTTTCTCTCAGGCATGAAGAAATTCCAGCCACTAGTGCCGATGAACTCTTCTGCTGATCCTCGGACTACACTGTTGAGGAACAAGAAATTCCTCACCAAGAACCTGAGCTCGCGATTCACGAGGTGGTGATGCAAATCACCGACACCCTCTGCCCAAGCAAAAGAATCCGTTCTCAAGCAAACAAAAGTTCAAGGCTGAAGATTTCTTTGCCGAGCACGTATTCTTCACTAACTATAATCCATATGATTCGCTCGCATAAGGAAGAGGCGTTTACGGACTGCCAGCCAAGCCAACTTCTATTCCTCGGTGCTCTTCAACAAAGACAAAGTCTTGATCATGCTCATATTCCTCATGTGGACATGGAGTCTCTGCCCGTTTGAGCCAGGTCCTCGGTGTTCTTCACGACGCAGACTTCGAATTTCTGCATCGATATACGTGGATGGAATGAAGAACTCATTCTTCAATTCTATGCAACGCTGCACATCACCGGAGGCGCCGACGACGTGAACTCATGGGTATTAGGCTGGATGTCGAAAATACTCACTACAAGGCACCAACAAATGAATTGCTTCGTGCTCTACCACTCAGTCCTCCACTTGATGGTGCTCGTTGTATCTACAACGAACCGTAACTTTCAAATCACTATATGCAAGTGCTTGATGAAGCCTTTGAAGCCAAGGCAGACCCCAAGAACCAAATTCCTCGTCAAGGAATTATTGTATGTGCCTCGGACTGTCTATCGGATTCAGCGAAGACAATGAGTCCTATCAAAGGCCACGACTCGAATGATGAAGAAGTCATTGGCATCATGAAGAATATGCTTTTCAACATCATCCATGGCGTTCCCGTCAACTTCCATGATTTCTTCATGAGGACTCTGGCAAACATTGCTATGTCACCATTTGAGCTGAAGCCTTATGCGCCTTGGATAATGAGATTCATCAGGTCAAGGTCTTCACTCAATTACAAGGCTGATACTCTGAACCACTGCAGCTACTTGCCCCCGATTGAAGTCCTCAAACGAACATTTACCTCAGCTGATGACAAGGGCAAGGCTACTGCTGTGATCGATGAAAGCATTCGTCCATTGGATGGACAGTTTTGCAAAGCAGCATCCTACTCCACCAATGATGACTCTGCCACACATGACTCTGCCGCAAATACCTCAGTCAAGCAAAGTCCTCAAGCTACTGCACCCAGGGTGATGACTGATCGTGAGTTACTCCTCAGTCTTCATCAGAAGGTTGATCGCAATCATAAATGGGTCAAGCATCAGTTTGGTTCAATTCTTCACAACATGACCTCAACACACAATGCAGTGAAGAAAAACCACTACTACCTCCATGAAACCTTCAAACGCACCTGGGCTGTTCTTTCACATGTCTACAGTGCGGAAGAACCAACGACGATGGGACTCAAGGAAGAATTTGACTGGTCTGCACCTCCTCCGAAGAAATACAAGAAGGTCAAAGTTCCTTCCTTGGTGGCCAGCTCCTATTCTTCATCGCGCGACACTGATGAAAATGAAGACTTGGGCGACACCGCGGCAGGTCCTACTACAACAACCGACCCCAACAACGCCGGGCGCTCCTTCAACTTGAAATTCTTGAGGCGTTAGTCCTCGCCGATCCTTTTGGTCATTCGATGACAAAGGGGGAGAAATTTGAGTTAGTCTTCAAGCGGGTCTATTTTATTGCCCATATACAACAATTTATTTTTGTTAAGTTACAACTCTCGTTCTTCTGAAACTTTTATTGGATCGAGTTGTAATCTTAAACCCGATGGTGCTTTGATACTTTTGATGCACTATGCTCTGATTCTCTTGAGCTTCTTGAGCTCTGATACTCTTGATGCGTTATTTTGCATGCTTGTTCCTCATTAATGTTATCGCACGCATGCTGAATTACATCAAGCAGCATATTTCATCATGCATTTCAAATTCTTCATATTATATGTCAAATGCGTGTAAGAATTACAAGATATAGGGGGAGATCTCCATGATTCAACTCTTCAAATGTGCATTGCCTCAAAAGCAAATTCCTCACTATGCACATCTTCAGGGGGAGTTCTTCTATATCTTGCAATCAAATTCCTCATTATCAGTATTTACACTTCATATGTTTATCCCCGTTGAAAACTTAACCTATATTGTCATGAATCACCAAAAGGGGAGATTGTAAGTGCATCTAGTGCCCTTAGTGATTTTGGTGTATTGAAGACTTATAGGTTAAGGAACTAATCGTTTGTGAGTGTACACAGGTCTATAAGTCTATGAGGAGTTTGATATTTACAGAGAAAGTCGACCCTAAAAATGAAGTTCTTCGATGAAGACTTTGATATTCTGAAGACTTTCTGAAGACTTTGAAAGTGAAGAAATTGGTGTGACCTTGAAGACTTGGTATTCATTTGAGGAACATGAAGCGTGAATACTTTTGTTTACGTAGTTTATTTTCTCTTTCTTGAGTCATAGGAAACACCGTACTATTAAAGGGGGTCAAGGAAATACTAAGGAAAAATTTCCATGTGATGCTCAACTCAAAATCTTACACCTACCAATCCTTTGAGTGAAGCCTTTGGAAATCTCATACAGATTCAGTCAATTTCTTGATGTGATGAGACGAAGTTCTTACAGTCGCCGAGAATTTGTTATGACCGAGGAGTTAGGAATTCGCCAAAGGCGGATTGCCTACACATGAGGAACATGATAGCCCCGAGGAATTTGAGATTCAAATTTCCGACCGTTCTTTATCTTTGCCACCTGTCCCAAAATATCTTATCCACCTAACGGTCATATCATTGAAGGGCATTTATGTCTTATCATGTCGGGCTGCTCCTAGGCTATAAATAGCCGCCCCTACAACCACTAGCTGGTTGGCTGCTCCGAGGAACTTGACACTTGTCATTTGAGAGCAACCCATCCTCCGAGGACTTTGGCGAAAATCATCAAGTGAGGAAAACCCCAAAACCAAACCCCTACAAACCCAAAGTGATTGAGCATCATCAAGAAATTGATCCTGCGTGGATCCGGCGCTTGTTACCTTTGAAGACTGTGCTTCTTCCAGACGGTTAGGCGTCATGGTCTAGAGCATCCAAGAGGAATTGTGGATCGCCGAGCGACCAAGTCTGTGAAGGTTTGGAAGTCGCTGAAGACTTACCACGAGTGATTGGACGAGGTCTGTGACCTTAGTTCAAGGAGAATCGGTGAGGACTTGGTGTCCCGAGCTGCGTGCTTTCGATGGTGGGTGTCCGGACTGTGTGTCCTCGAGTTTAAATACTCAGCCGCTCAACAGACGCATAACCGAGACAGCAGTTGGAACTGGTCTACCAAATCATTGTCTTCACCAACCTAACTGGTTCTATTTCCTCAACCCTTTCATTTCCTCATTCTTGTGTTGAGTGTTTGTTCATATCTGTGTTTGAAGACTTTGGTGAAGACTTTCTCAATTTCCTCAGTTCAATTTCTTGATCTGTTTGTCTTCATCTTGTGTTATCCTGTGATTACGCTTTCAGACTGTGCTAGTCTTCATTTCATCATGATGACCATGCGTGTATTCTGTTATGCTTACTTCTGAGTACTTATTCCGCTGCAAGTAGTTCTTCGCTAAGGAATTTCATCACCAGCAAATTCCTCAGTGAAGAATTCATAAAAATCGCCTATTCACCCCCCCTCTAGTCGATATAACGCACTTTCACAATCCTTTCGAGTGAAGCCATGGGAAATCTCATGCAGTTCGGTCAATTTCTTCAGTGACAGAGACGAAGATCTTCTGGTCTCTGAGGAATTTGTTCTGACTGAGGAGTTAGGAATTCGTCAGTGCGGATTGCCTACAAGTGAGGAACATGATAGCCCTGAGGAATTTTAGCCTCAAATTTCCGACCGCTATTGTGCTACGCGCCAGCTGTCCCAAAATATCTACCCACCTAACGGTCATATCATTGAAGGGCATTTATGTCTTATCATGTCGACTGCTCCCTAGGCTATAAATAGCCGCCCCTACAACCACTAGTTGGTTGGCTGCTCCGAGAGAAACTGACACTTGTCATTGAGAGCATCCCATCCTCCGAGGACTTTGAGCGAAAATCATCAAGTGAGGAAAACCCAAACCCAAACACCTACAAACCCAAACTGATTGAGCACCACTGAAGAGATTGTTCCTATGTGGATCCAACGCTTGTTACCTGTGCATCTTCCAGACGGTTAGGCGTCATGGTCTTGAGAATCCAAGAGGAAATTGTGGATCACCGAGTGACTGAGTTTGTGAAGGTTTGGAAGTCACCTGAAGACTTACCACGAGTGATTGGGCGAGGTCTGTGTGACCTTAGCTCAAGGAGAATACGGTGAGGACTGTGTGTCCTCTGGTTTTACCTAGCCGCTCCAACCAGACGTACAACTGTCGCTGCAGTTGGAACTGGTCTACCAAATCACTGTCTCCACCAAGCCTACTGGTTCTATTTCCTCAACCCTTCCATTTCCTCATTACTGTGTTGAGTACTTGATCGTCACTGTTTGATGACCTTGACTGAAGACTTTCTCAATTTCCTCAGTTCAATTTCTTCAGTAAGTTTCTCTTCATCCTGATTATCCTATGCTTACGCTTTCTGTACTCTGTGTTTGAGTTTCATTTCATCATGATGACTATGCTTATGTTATGTTATGTCTGCATCTATGTATTTATTCCGCTGCAAGTAGTTCTTCGCTTAGGAATTTCCTCACCCTGAAATTCCTCAGTGAAGAATTCATAAAAATCACCTATTCACCTCCCTCTAGTCGACTTAACACACTTTCAATTGGTATCAGAGCAAGGTACTCCCTTGTTCTGTGTGATTTTGGTTTAACCGCCTGGAGTTTTAGTTATGTCGACCGCAGGAATGAAGACTGTGTCATGCCCCATCTTTAACGGCCGTGATTATCCCAAGTGGAAGGCCATGATGAAGAAGCGATTCATGGCGATGAACAGCAAGCTGTGGACCGTCATTGAGACTGGTCTTACCAATCTGTGCAAGATGGCAGAGGCTGATGACATTCGCAAGTACACTCTTCTCAACCTCACGGCGAAGGACATCATCTGCTCCTGTCTGTCTCAAAATTAGTTCAGGAACATTATGCATCTCAGCCATGCGAAGCTTATCTGGGCCGACTCTTTGAGGTCTATGAAGGTCATAGAACTGACTGTGATCCATGGTTTGAGGATTTCATGGTATCGCACAAGGTTATGACTTTCGTGTCAGGATCATCATCCTCCGCACCATGCCTTATGGCAAAAAGTGCCAAGGTAACTGAATGCTACATGTCTGAGTCTAGTGGTGATGAATCTAGTGATGAATTTGGACCCAGCTACACCAAACTTGCTTCCTTTCCACTAAACAACAAAGGGCTTTGGAAAAAGTTCAAAACATGCTAGATAAGAGTGATGATATGTTGGGTGAAGAAATGGAGCGCACCAAAAGTTTGACTAAAAATCTTCAGAGACTTCAGTCCAAGTTTGACAATCTTCAGAGCCATCATAACACTCTCTTATCTAATCATGAGAAGTTTTCTTATGAATTTCTTCAAAGAAAGCAAGATCTTAAGAAGCTAAGGGTGAGTTATGAAGATCTTCAGAAGGAGCGTGATTCATTACTTGCTCAACAAATCAGCGCTGCTCAAGAAGAATTTATTCCTCCATGTTTGAAGTGCATTGAACGTGAATCTGCTAATTCTTCACCTGAAAGTTTGAATGCTTCTATTGCTGCAAATTCTTCACCTGTCTCTGCTATCACTAATTCCTCATCCGCGGATATTGCTAGTATCACTAATAATGCAGGGTTGAAGGAATTGTATATGACAGGCATGTACAAAAGCCTCAAAGGGCATCAGGCTCTTTGTGATGTGCTTAAAAAGCAGATCCTCAATAGGAACCCTAGGAAAGAGGGTATTGCCTTTGAGAGGAAACTCAATGTTGATGGAACATACTGGAAGCCTGAGCAGTATCCCAAAACCTCATGGGTTGCTGCAAAGGGACCTCCAGTAGATCCATCTACTCTATCTGGCTTTACATGTGAATCTCCTCATTGTTCTGATGACTCATTTGACTCCAACTATAAGCTCTTCAAAAATCAGAATGGTGAAGTATTTGCTAGATATATTGGCACTAACTGCAGGAACGGTTCTCCTATGAAGAAAATCTGGGTTCCCAAAAGGTGCCTTGAAAGTCTTCAGGTGAATGTCATCATGACACCATCTCTGAAGAATAGGAACCCCAGATCCAATTCTTCATATGGACCAAATTCTTCATATGGATCCAAGTCCTCCTACCGACCAAATTCCTCACGTGGATCAAATTCCTCAAAAGGATCAAAGTCCTCATATGAACATCATCGTGCTAACACCTCTGTTTCGCAGGGAAGATCTAAGGGCTATGAATATGTGCATCATTCTTCAAACCATTATGTTCATAAGTCCTCGAAGAATTTCTCTGCTTATTCATATGCTTACCCTAACTCTTCTTATGTGAAACGAAGTGGACTGGCTTCTATGCCACTGTCAGCGTTCTGCGAACAGGGGTCCCTAGACTTGCCTGCTTGCGGCCCACGGCGTGGCTCCACCAGTGGCCCTGTACGACCCACCTTCACTAGCAAACACTCAAGACCCTCGCGAGGCGGATGACACAAGACCTCCTCAGGGGCAGCCTCCCTAGGTTGGCTCGCGAGGAGCGGAGATATCAAGGCAAGGGGCACCTCATGAGGTTTCCATGACGTGAGCCATGACGACCAAGGTCAGGCTGGCGCCAGGCGGGCGCCAGTGGGCGCAGAGTACCCGTTTCCTCTTTGGTGCTAAAGGAGCAAGCGCAGGCAAGGAGTCCCGAGGCCTTAGGGAAAGGTTTCCATATTGGTGCAATGAGACCAAGACCAGCAGGATGGAAGGACGGAGGTCATCGCGGAGCCCACGACGGCGTCACCACCAGAGCCTTTGGCAGGCGAAGACCATCTTTTGTCAGGATAGCTCATACTGGCTGTTCCCCTTCAAATTGGCCGTTGTGGGATCCCTTCCCGCCTAACATTTGGGAAGAGGACCAGGGCCTCTATAAATAGGACTAGCCACCACCATATGAGGGGGACGGATGATTCAGATCACCCTCACACACACAAGCTCACCAAGCACAAGAATACCTCCCTTCAGGAGGCTGTTCTTCCCTTGTACTTGTTCATCCTGAGCCTACAAGGCAATCCACCACACCACACTGGAGTAGGGTATTACACCACATCGGTGGCCCGAACCAGTATAAAATCTTGTGTCCCTTGTTCTTCGGGTTCGACGTGCTGAGCTTTGAGATCGAGGTGAGCGAGTGAGCTAGGGTAAGGGAGAGATCTTTGTGCGCACCCTAGAGTTCAAACCTTAAGGGGTTTGCCGGAACCCGTAATTCGACATTTGGCACGCCAGGTAGGGGTGCACCGAAGCTCTCTTCTTCATCGACCAACTTGCCGCTGCCCGACGACTTTGATGTATGAGGATCCAAGGGCCCAAACCGATCGATGGGCGGCCTGGCCCGCTCGAGCACGACCATCTGCTCCAGAAGACCTCGACTCCGCGCTCCAGGCGGCCTGCGCGCCGCCCCACACCCGCGGACGCGGGCAGCGCAGAATGACGCCCACCGCCCTCGCGCTGCGCGAGCGTCCGGCTACGCTGCGGCAACGGCGATACACACCCGACGGGAACAGGCAAACATGCGGGCCGCACTCATCGTGGCGCGGGAGCTGCTGCGATGTAGGCTAGTGGAGAGCGGCCGCGACGCGCCGCTGGAACGGGTCGCTGAACTCCTGGACGCCGCTTGCAGAGGTACGCCACCTTTTGCTCCATGATCACGCCCGAGGTTGTGGCGGAAGCACGCGCGAGGCCTCGACGAGCCCGCGCGCCCCCCGGGACGCCGAGAGGATCCAGCAACACTAGCCCCGGCTAGCTGTCCTGCCTCGACCGCGGCGTTGCTAGGAGGGACAAGTGCTCACGGCCCGTCGCAAGGGCGTGCCAGGATGTCGCGCGGCGGCCAGGGCCAGGCGCCGCAGTTCGTAGTCCAAGGCGCGGGGCACCTGGGCGAGGATCCTGGCGAGGCGAACATGGACGCCAACGTGCCCCGCATGGTGCACCTAGAATACCTGCTGGGGGAAGGCTCCAACCCGTTCCCCGGGCCAGGATGGACAGCTGGAAGGCTTGAGGCGAGGGCCTTTCACGGGCCGTTTGGAGACTTCACCGACCCCTTCAGCGACGATGACGGTGGGGTACAGCCAGTGTCGCAGGAGCAAACTTACGGTAACCCTGAACTGCAGGAGACCCCGGTCGTGGTAGCAGCCGAAGACCACAGGTAGTGGCCCAGCCTACGACAGGAGTGGTGCTCTGGGGGATGCACGGGAGAGGCCCGGAGCCAGGCCCTCCCCCACAACGCACGGAGCCAGGCGTGGCACAGAGGTAAGCCCTCGGTCGGGGAAAGCGCCGGCGAGCCTCTCCCCCGGCAGAGGGCCCGTGGTCGCCGAGGGAGCTGCCAGCCTCCTCTCTGCTCCTTGGTCTCGTCCTGGTTTTTGGACGCCCCAACGGTGGTCGAGGGTGGCACAAGGTGGGGCCCTCGCTTGGCGATATGAAGTAAGGCTCACGCCTATGAAGGTCTCCACCCGTGACACTCTCACATAATAATGAGTGGGGCTGTACACGCCCCGGAGTCTCCAGAGTGCCTCCCTCGGGCCTTGGGGGCTCCCACCCACGTCCTAGTGGAAGCACCATGCTCCGTGCTGGCCGTCGACACTATCCCCCAATGACTATGCTCACAGCCAGTGAAAGCACTTAGCTCCGCGCTGGTGGGAAGACAAGAAGACTAGCTAGGTGCCGGAAGCGGCCATTTGCTTTCGACCTCTTTTCTGTAGCTCAAATTTGTAGCCTCTAATTTTGAATTTGAAGTCGTATTTCCATTAACAATCACGGGGGGTGCCTTTTCTCATTCGTGTTGATTTCGTGAGTTTCTGGATTCGTGCCTTGCTTTGAGATTTGCGTCTGCTACCTCCCCCCTTCGAGCCCCTAGCAAGCGGGGGCTGGGCGAGGCGTGCACGCACTACGCGCGCACCCCACCATGACTGGCGCTCTCTTCTCGCGAGGCCCTCTCGGGTGGACTAGCAGACCCCTCAGGAGATCAAAACCTCGCGTGCCCGTGAGGAACTACCCTCAGAAGAAATGCGCACCCGCAGCTGCCAAATCAATTTGAAGCCCGACTGGACTAAGGCAAGTTACGACCGCGAGCCCGCAAGGGGCTCGTGAGCTCACAAAAACATGTTTTAAGCCTAGCCTAAGGATTGAAATGGTAGTCTGTCTACATGAGGATTGAAAGCTACCGGAAAAGCTTGGAGTGAACGTCAGGAAAGGAGGGAGGTGCCCACGAGGGTGGGGGGCGCCCCCCCCCCCTAGGGTGCGCCCCCTGCCTCGTGGCCCCCCCTTCGGTGCACCGACGTACTTCTTTCACCCATATATACCTATGTACCCTAAAACTTCCAGAACAGAGAATAGATCGGGAGTTCCGCCGCCGCAAGCCTCTGTAGCCACCAAAAGACAATCGGGACCTGTTCCACCTCACGGAGGGGGAACCCTCACCGTGGCCATCTTCATCATCCCGGCTCTCCATGACGAGGAGGAGTAGTTCACCCTCGGGGCTGAGGGTATGTACAAGTAGCTATGTGTTTGATCTCTCTTCTCTCTCTCTCTCTCTCTCTCTCTCTCTCTCTCGTGTTCTTGATTTGGCACGATCTTGATGTATCGCGAGCTTTGCTATTATAGTTGGATCTTATGTTGCTTCTCCCCCTCTACTCTCTTGTAATGGATTGAGTTTTCCCTTTGAAGTAATCTTATCGGATTGAATCTTTAATGATTTGAGAACACTTGATATATGTCTTGCCATGCGTATCTGTGGTGACAATGGGATACCACGTGATTCACTTGATGTATGTTTTGGTGATCAACTTGCGGGTTCCGCCCATGAACCTATGCATAGGGGCTGGCGCACGTTTTCGTCTTGATTCTCAGGTAGAAACTTTGGGGCACTCTTTGAGGTTCTATGTGTTGGTTGAATAGATGAATCTGAGATTGTGTGATGCATATCGTATAATCATACCCACGGATACTTTAGGTGACATTGGAGTATCTAGGTGACATTAGGGTTTTGGTTTATTTGTGTCTTAAGGTGTTATTCTAGTACGAACTCTAGGGCTGTTTGTGACACTTATAGGAATATCCCAATGGATTGATTGGAAAGAATAACTTTGAGGTGGTTTCGTACCCTACAATAATCTCTTCGTTTGTTCTCCGCTATTAGTGACTTTGGAGTGACTCTTTGTTGCATGTTGAGGGATAGTTATATGATCCAATTATGTTATTATTGTTGAGAGAACTTGCACTAGTGAAAGTATGAACACTAGGCCTTGTTTACTAGCATTGCAATACCGTTTACGCTCACTTTTACCAATTAGTTACCTTGCTGTTTTTATATTTTCAGTTTACAAAAACCTATATCTACCATCCATATTGGACTTGTATCACCATCTCTTCGCCGAACTAGTGCACCTATACAATTTACCATTGTATTGGGTGTGTTGGGGACACAAGAGACTCTTTGTTATTTGGTTGCAGGGTTGCTTGAGAGAGACCATCTTCATCCTACGCCTCCCACGGATTGATAAACCTTAGGTCATCCACTTGAGGGAAATTTGCTACTGTCCTACAAACCTCTACACTTGGAGGCCCAACAACGTCTACAAGAAGAAGGTTGCATAGTAGACATCACAGACCTACCCTCAGCTTCGGCTTGCACAAGCTTCAACTTCAGGTCATACCTGTTGGCAAGGTCAGCACGAGCCTCGGCCACCCTGCGGTCAATCTCCTCCTGGGCCCTGGCCTCGCGCGCTGATAGTTTCCTCCGCTTGGGCAACCTGGCGTTCCCTCGTCTCCAACCGCTCAAGTTCAAGACTGCGCTCCGTGGCCTCCAACATCAATGCTTCCTCGCGCCACAGGACCTCCTCCTCGTTGGACGACTCCCCCTTCATCGATGCAAGGCAGCTCTGTGCGCCTCCACTTGCTGCTCCAGGGAGGCGTTCAGGGCCTCGAGCTCATGCCTGCACTTCTCGGCGATCTCGCGGCGGTGGTCTGCCTCCCTGGCCTCCTCCAAGGCCTGGGAGCTGGCCTCGCGCAAGGTTGCCAAGGTCTCCTCGGCCTCCGTGTTGTCGTGCTCACGCTGGAGGTGCCAAAGGTTAATGGCCACCTTCAGTTGGCGCCATTCGTCCACCAGTCGGAGGCCATCGGTTTCAAGACGAGCGTCAATGTCCACAAGTTATTTCCCAAGCCGGCTCAGCGCGCCCATCGCCTCTCGGAAGAGCTCGTGACGAACCGCACCCCGCTTGCGTGCAAACTCGAGCGCGCGACCAGGTCCATCCTCCACAACAGGGGTTGTCGAAGGAATCAAAGTTGCTCTCTCCCTCCCAGCAGGGGGCTGGAGGCCGTCGCCTTCCCAGACGCAGTTCGGGCCTTGGCAAAGGCCCAGAGGAGTGGAGGCTCGTTGCTTGATAACCTACAAGTATAGGGGATCAATTGTAGCCTCTTTCAATAAGTAAGAGTGTTGAACCCAACGAGGAGCTAAAGGTAGAACAAATATTCCCTCAAGTTCTATCGACCACCGATACAACTCTACGCATGCTTGACGTTCGCTTTACCTAGAACAAGTATGAAACTAGAAGTACTTTGTAGGTGATGTTGGATAGGTTTGCAGGAATATAAAGAACACGTAAATAAAAACTAGGGGCTGTTTAGGTAAAGAAGCAATAAAGTTAGTATAGCGAGTGCGGAAAAGTGGTGGTAGGAGTTGCGAAATTGTCCCTAAGCAATTGACTACTTTACTAGACCGATAGCAAGTTTTATGTGGGAGAGGCCACCGCTAGCATGTCATCCCTGACTTGGAATTCTATGCACTTATGATTGTAACTATTGGCAAGCATCCGCAACTACTAATGTTCATTAAGGTAAAACCCAACCATAGCATTAAGATATATTGGTCCCCCTTCAATCCCGTATGCATCAATTTCTATGCAAGGTTGAAGCTTCTGTCACTCTTTCCCTCCAATACATAGTCCTATCAACATACAACTAACCCTATAGTGTGATCCACGTGCGCGCTCATATGATGGGCACCAAAGGACAGCAACATAACCACAAGCAAATTAAACCAATCATAGCAATTCACCAATTACCGCTAGGACGACGAAAATCTACTCAGACATCATAGGATGGCAACACATCATTGGATGATAATATGAAGCATAAAGCACCATGTTCAAGTAGAGGGTACAGCGGGTTGCGGGACAGTGGACCGCTGTAGATAGATGGGGGAAGCTGATGAAGATGTTGGTCAAGATGAAGGAGTTGTTGGTGTAGATTGCGGTGACGATGATGGCCCCAGCGGTGTTCCGGCGCCACCGAGAGAGAGGGGGAGAGAGCCCCCCTTCTTCTTCTTCTTCCTTGACCTTCTCCCTAGATGGGAGAAGGGTTTCCCCTCTGGTCCTTGGCTTCCAGGGCATGGGAGGGGCGAGAGCCCCTCCGAGATTGGATTTGTCTCTCTATCTCTCTCTGTTTCTGCGTGCCTGATTCTGCCCTTTCATCGTTTCTTATATTTCCGGAGATCCGTAACTCCGATTGGGCTAAAATTTGAACAGGATTTCTATCCAGATATTGGCTTTCTTGTGGCGAAAGAAGGGCACCAACCTCCTCATGGGGTGGCCACGAGGGTCGCGCCCCCTGCCTCGTGGCCCCATCGGGCATCATCTCGCGTTGATTCTTCTTCCCAAAAATCACATATATTCCAAAAAATCTCCGTCAGTTTTTATCCCGTTTGGACTCCGTTTGATATGGATTTTCTGCGAAACAAAAAACATGCAACAAACAGGAACTGACACTAGGCACTGGATCAATATGTTAGTCCCAAATATAGTATAAAAGTTGCCAAAAGTATGTAAAAGTCATAGAATATTTGCATGGAACAATAAAAAATTATAGATACGACGGAGACGTATCAGCATCCCCAAGCTTAATTCCTGCTCGTCCTCGAGTAGGTAAATGATAAAAGAAATAATTTTTGATGTGGAATGCTACCTAGCATAATCTTGATCATGTAATCTAATCATGGCATGAATATTAAGACACGAGTGATTCAAAGCAATAGTCTATCATTTGACATTAAGACAATAATACTTCATGCATACTAATAAAGCAATCATGTCTTTTCAAAATAACATGGCCAAAGAAAGTTATCCCTACAAAATCATATGGTCTGGCTATGGTCCATCTTCACCACACAAAATACTCAAATCATGCACAACCCCGATGACAAGCCAAGCAATTGTTTCATACTTTTGATGTTCTCAAACCTTTTCAACTTTCACACAATACATGAGCGTGAGCCATGGACATAGCACTATAGGTGGAATAGAATATGATAGTGGAGGTTGTGTGGAGAAGACAAAAAGGAAGAAAGTCTCACATCGACGCGGCTAATCAATGGGCTATGGAGATGCCCATCAATTGATGTCAATGCGAGGAGCAGGGATTGCCATGCAACGGATGCACTAAGAGCTATAAGTGTATGAAAGCTCAAACTGAAAACTAAGTGGGTGTGTATCCAACTTGCTTGCTCATGAAGACCTAGGGCATTTGAGGAAGCCCATAGTTGAAATATACAAGCCAAGTTCCATAATGAAAATTCCCACTAGTATATGAAAGGGATAACTCAAGAGACTCTCTATATGAAGAACATGGTGCTACTCTGAAGCACAAGTGTGGTAAAAGGATAGTAACATTGTCCGTTCTCTCTTTTCTCTCTTTTTTTGTTTTTTTGTTTTTTTTTTGTAGGCTTCTTTGGCCTCTCTCTTTTCTTTTGGGGCTTCTTCGGCCACTTTTATTTTGATAACCTCACATGGGACAATGTTCTAATAATGATGATCATGACACTTTTATTTACTTACAACTCAATACTACAACTCGATACTAGAATAAAGATATGACTCTATATGAATGCCTTTGGCGGTGTACCGGGATGTGCAATGATCTAGCGTAGCAATGACATCAAAAAACAGACAAGCCATGAAAACATCATGCTAGCTATCTTACGATCATACAAAGCAATATGACAATAAATGCTCAAGTCATGTATATGATGATGATGGAAGTTGCATGGCAATATATCTCGGAATGGCTATGGAAATGCCTTGATAGGTAGGTATGGTGGCTGTTTTGAGGAAGATATAAGGAGGCTTATGTGTGATAGAGCGTATCGTATCACGGGGTTTGGATGCACCAGCGAAGTTTGCACCAACTCTCGAGGTGAGAAAGGGCAATGCACGGTACCGAAGAGGCTAGCAATGATGGAAGGTTGAGAATGTGTATAATCCATGGACTCAACATTAGTCATAAAGAACTCACATAATTATTGCAAAAATCTATTAATCCTTGAAGCAAAGTACTACGCGCATAGGGGGATAGATTGGTAGGAAAAGACCACCGCCACTCATAAGGAAGACAATCAATAAATACCTCATGCTCCAACTTCGTTACATAACGGTTCACCATACGTGCATGCTACGGGAATCACAAACTTCAACAGAAGTATTTCTATAATCCACAACTACCCACTAGCATGACTCTAATATCACCATCTTTATGTCGCAAAACTATTGCAAGGAATCACACATATCATATTCAGTGATCTACAAGTTTTATGTAGGATTTTATGACTAATCATGTAAATGACCAATTCCTGTCAACTCTCTAAATAGATATAAGTGAAGAAAGAGAGTTTAATTCTTTCTACAAAAGATACACCCACGCTCTTACAAATATAAGTGAAGCAAAAGAGCATTCTACAAATGGCGGTTTTCTATGTGTAGGGAAACAGGCAATCCAAACTTCAAATGATATAAGTGAAGCACATGAAGCATTCTATAAAGCCATACTCAAAAGATATAAGTGAAGTGCAATGAGCATTCTATAAATCAACCATGGACTATCTCATACCAGCATGGTGCATCAAAGAAAAGTGAAAACTAAATGCAAAAGACGCTCCAAGATTTGCACATATCACATGAACGAAATGAAACCAAAAACATACCGATTCTTGTTGAAGAAAGATGGGATGCCTTCGAGGGCATCCCCAAGCTTAGACGCTTGAGTCTCCTTGAATATTTACTTGGGTGCCTTGGGCATCCCCAAGCTTGAGCTCTTGCCTCTCCTCCTTCTCCTCATATCGAGACATCCTCGATCTTCGAACACTGCATCCACACAAAACTCAAGAGAAAGTTCGGTAAGATCCGTTAGTATAATAAAGCAAATCACTACTCTGAGTACTATTGCAAACCAATTCATATTTTTTTTGCATTGTATCTACTGTAATATAACTTTTGCATGGCTTAATCCACTGACAGAAATCGATAGTTTCATCAAAACAAGCAAACTATGCATCAAAAACAGAATCTGTCTTAAACAGGACAGTCTGTAGTAATCTGAACATTCACCATACTTCTGGTACTCCAAAAATTCTGAAATAATTAGGAACAATAAAAAATTTGTATATAAAGACAGTGCAAAATGTTTCAGATCTGTTTGACGTTCCAGTAAAAAATTTAAAATTGCGCACTATAGCCAAAGTTTCTGTTTTGCACCGGACAAACGAACAAGCAATGTAAACATCCTAAAGGCAAATCTTGGCACATTATTTTTATTTTTGAACTTTATAAAAGCACACAACAGAAATAAATGACTCTCTAAAACTTCTGGGTTGTCTCCCTGGCAGCGCTTTCTTTAAAGCCATTAAGCTAGGCATAAAGTGCTCAAGTAATGGATCCACCCGGATGCCAAGGTATATCAAAGCCAATTTTAATTAACAATGATTTATAATTTAGTAGTGAGCACAAAGTAACATATATCATGCAACAACGAAGTCTAACTCTCTTCCTATGCATCGGCATGTCATAAAAGAACAATTCATGAACATCAAGTAAAGGCCAATACATAGCATAATCAGTTTCTTGCAATTTTATCGTGTTGGAAACATAGAGAGGTGGAGATATAGTTCCTCTCTCATAATAATTGCAAGTAGGAGAAGCAAGAACATGCATATTATATCTATCAAAATTATCATGTGCAACGATAAAACGCAACCCATCAATATGATCCTTAATAAGGGCAAACTTCTCCGATATAGTGTAGTCCGGAGAATTCAAAAAGATAATAGGACTATCATGCGTGGGTGCAATAGCAACAATTTCATGTTTAACATAAGGAACTATAGCAAGTTCATCTCCATAAGCATAATTCATATTGGCATCTTGGCCACAAGCATAGCAAGCATCATCAAAAAGGGATATTTCAAAAGAATCAACGGGATCATAACAATCATCATAGCATTCATCCTTCGGTAAGAACGAAGGGACGTTAAATAATTTATGAGTTGGAGAGTTAATCTCATTAGAAGGTGGGCATGGGTAGCTAATCCGATCTTCCTCCTTTTGTTCTTCGCTCTCCTCATCATCTTTTTCATCCAATGAGCTCACAGTTTCATCAATTTCTTCTTCCATAGATTCCTGCAAAATATTAGTCTCTTCTTGGACAGTGAAGACTCTCTCAATTAAACCATCAATATCGGAATTGAATTCACAATTCTCATAGCAATATTTAAGTATAGCAAAAAATTTAGGTCTGTAAACAACATCATCAAGATTTTCGCACTCTTTAAACAAAGATTCAATTTCATAAGCACCCATGAAAGCAACAAATTCTTATATTTGTTCCACATCATAGTAATCATATATACCATTAGAATAAGAAGCCAAGGTTTTATCATAATTAAATTTGCATGAAAAGGGAAGGTGTGGAGCCTTCACCCTAGAGCAACAAGTATAGTCATATCTCAAGCATAGTTGCCGAGCATACCAATGCAACATATGAATTTGATCCCATAAATTTTTTCCGTTTTGAGTCAAGCGATAATCCCTAAAGTATTCACGTTGATCCAACATGTCTCCCATTATATAATTGAATGTGGTTTTCTCAGGATTATTAAAGTAGTGCATAATATCTTTCACATAATGAGCATCGAGGGTTTTAGGAGGTTACCCATCTCCATGACCAGCAAGTAAACCTAAATTTTTTGGTATTTCGTGTTCCATATCCATAACTAAAGATAGAGAACAACTTAGAACAGAAAATAAAAATTACTTAGTGATAAAGCAAACAAGCACACACGAGAATATTCACCCCACGCTATAACTCCCCAACACCGGCGCCAAAAAAAGGTCTTGATAACCCACAAGTATAGGGGATCAATTGTATCCTCTTTCGATAAGTAAGAGTGTCGAACCCAATGAGGAGCTAAAGGTAGAACAAATATTCCCTCAAGTTCTATCGACCACCGATACAACTCTATGCGCTCTTGACGTTCGCTTTACCTAGAACAAGTATGAAACTAGAAGTACTTTGTAGGTGATGTTGGATAGGTTTGCAGGAATATAAAGAGCACGCAAATAAAAACCAGGGGCTGTTTAGGTAAATAAGCAATAAAGTTAGTATAGCGAGTATGGAAAAGTGGTGGTAGGAGTTGCGAAATTGTCCCTAAGCAATTGACTACTTTACTACACCGATAGGAAGTTTTATGTGGGAGAGGCCACTGCTAGCATGTCATCCCTGACTTGGAATTCTATGCACTTATGATTGGAACTATTAGCAAGCATCCGCAACTACTAACGTTCATTAAGGTAGAACCCAACCATAGCATTAAGATATATTGGTCCCCCTTCAATCCCGTATGCATCAATTTCTATGCTAGGTTGAAGCTTCTGTCACTCTTGCCCTCCAATACATAGTCCTATCAACATACAACTAACCCTATGGTGTGATCGACGCGCGCGCTCATATGATGGGCACCAAAGGACATCAACATAACCACAAGAAAATTAAACCAATCATAGCAATTCACCAATTACCGATAGGACAACGAAAATCTACTCAGACATCATAGGATGGCAACACATCATTGGATAATAATATGAAGCATAAAGCACCATGTTCAAGTAGAGGGTACAACGGGTTGCGGGAGAGTGGACTGCTGTAGATAGATGGGGGAAGGTTATGAAGATGTTGGTGAAGATGACGGAGGTGTTGGTGTAGATTGCGGTGACGATGATGGCCCCGGCGGTGTTTCGGCGCCACCGGAAGAGAGGGGGAGAGAGCCCCCCTTCTTCTTCTTCTTCTTCTTCTTCTTCTTCCTTGACCTTCTCCCTAGATGGGAGAAGGGTTTCCCCTCTGTTCCTTGGCTTCCATGGAATGGGAGGGGCGAGAGACCCTCCGAGATTGGATCTGTCTCTCTGTCTCTCTCTGTTTCTGCGTTCCTGATTCTGCCCTTTCACCATTTCTTATATTCCCGGAGATCCTGAACTTCGATTGGGCTGAAATTTGAACATGATTTCTATCCGGATATTGGCTTTCTTGCGGCGAAAGAAGGGCACCAACCGCCTTACGGGGTGGCCATGAGGGTCAAGGGCGCGCTCCCCTGCCTCATGGCCCCCTTGGGCATCATCTCGCGTTGATTCTTCTTCCCAAAAATCACATATATTCCAAAAATAATCTCCGTTAGTTTTTATCCCGTTTGGACTCCGTTTGATATGGATTTTCTGCGAAACAAAAAATATGCAACAAACAGGAACTGCCACTGGGCATTGGATCAATATGTTAGTCCCAAAAGTAGTATAAAAAGTTGCCAAAAGTATGTAGAAGTTGTAGAATATTGGCATGGAACAATCAAAAATTATAAATACGACTGAGACGTATCATTGCTTGAAGAAGAAGCCAAGATCGAGGTTATCTAGCCACCGTTTATAACCAGGGGAGGAGCCCTTGGCACACCTTCCGCGCCCCACACCGGATCGCGAAGGAAGGGCGGCAAGAGCGCGGGATCAAGGCACCAGGTCGGCACGCCCATCTCTCCCGCCGACCTCGCGCCGAGCGCGGCGGGCTGGCGTGAGGCACTCAGAGTCAACGGAAGACTCGAGGTAGGAGGAGGTTGCTCTTCGGGAGATTTCATCACCCTGGCGGAAGGGGGCCTGAGAAACCACAGTGAGAAGGGAAGACGACACCCAAGAAATTACAAAGACAATGTACTCACTCGTCCATGGCAATGTACTTCCTCTGCTTCAATGGCCGGAAGGTGTCACCGCTGCAGCTTGGAGACCCCTTCCTCTTGCGGAGTGCATCGAAGTCTAGTCGGAGCCGGCCGAAGCCTTGGATGAGGTCACCAGCGCTGGGCACGGCTGGTGAGGCTCCTGAGGGGGCGACCTCGGGAACGCTGGGCTGCGGGGAGCCCTCGGGCCCCGCTTCATGGCCGCCGGGGCTTCGGGGGCTCCGACCTCAGGAGCGGTGGATCGTGTAGCCCACTCGACCGTTTCCTCAGGACGGAGGTCACGAGCCACAGGAGATGGCACCTCGGGAGCCTCGAGCGGCGTCGGCACCACAACAATCGCGTCTCCAGCACTCGATAGTGCTCGCCCCCCTGCGCCCACTCTTGGGGTGAGCTCCGCGCTGGTGGCAAGCAGGGGAACCACGGAGACAGGGTTCTCACGAGGCCCTTCAAGACCGGCCGGACGTAGTCCCCACTCATCAAATGGGGGCATTTGCTTCGCGAACTACTCCCTGTTCGAACAACAGTACAAGAGATAACCCTCCTCCGACATGTCGGCTGGCGACGGGTCGCCCGTCAGGACCTCGAGTACCGTTTGTCGCGCCTCAAGGGGAAGCCCGGACTCATGAAGCCTCATATGATCCTTGCTGCCGGACAAGGCCCACATCGCTCGAGAGTGGCGCTGGAGCGGAGCGACGCGGCGCCGGATGAACTCCTTCACCACTGATGTCTACTAGACAACCTTCTTCTTGTAGACGTTGTTGGGCCTCCAAGTGCAGAGGTTTGTAGGACAGTAGCAAATTTCCCTCAAGTGGATGACCTAAGGTTTATCAATCCATGGGAGGCGTAGGTTGAAGATGGTCTATCTCAAACAACCATGCAACCAAATAACAAAGAGTCTCTTGTGTGCCCAACACACCCAATACAATGGTAAATTGTATAGGTGCACTAGTTCGGCGAAGAAATGGTGATACAAGTGCAATATGGATGGTAGATATATGTTTTTGTAATCTGAAAAATATAAAAACAACAAGGTAACAAGTGGTAAAAGTGAGCGTAAACGGTATTGCAATGCGTTGAAACAAGGCCTAGGGTTCATACTTTCACTAGTGCAAGTTCTCTCAACAATATAACATAATTGGATCATATAACTATCCCTCAACATGCAAGAAAGAGTCACCCCAAAGTCACTAATAGTGGAGAAAAAACGAAGAGATTATGGTAGGGTACGAAACCACCTCAAAGTTATTCTTTCCAATCAATCTGTTGGGCTATTCCTATAAGTGTCACAAACAGCCCTAGAGTTCGTACTAGAATAACACCTTAAGACACAAATCAACCAAAACCCTAATGTCACCTAGATACTCCAATTTCACCTCAAGTATCCGTGGGTATGATTATACGATATGCGTCACATAATCTCAGATTCATCTATTCAACCAACACGTAGAACCTCAAAGAGTGCCCCAAAGTTTCTACCGGAGAATCAAGACAAAAACGTGTGCCAACCCCTATGCATAGGTTCATGGGCGGAACCCGCAAGTTGATCACCAAAACATACATCAAGTGAATCACGTGATATCCCATTGTCACCACAAATACGCACGGCAAGACATACATCAAGTGTTCTCAAGTCATTAAAGACTCAATCTAATAAGATTACTTCAAAGGGAAATCTCAATCCATTACAAGAGAGTAGAGGGGGAGAAGCAACATAAGATCCAACTATAATAGCAAAGCTCGCGATACATTAAGATCGTATCACCTCAAGAACACGAGAGAGAGAGAGAGAGATCAAACACATAGCTACTGGTACATACCCTCAGCCTTGAGGGTGAACTACTCCCTCCTCATCATGGAGAGCACCGGTATGATGAAGATGGCCACCGGTGAGGGTTCCCCCCTCCGGCAGGGTGCCGGAACAGGGTCCCGATTTGTTTTTGGTGGCTACAGAGGCTTGCGGCGGCGGAACTCCTGATCTATTCTGTTCCCCGAAGTTTTTAGGGTATATGAAGATATATAGGCGGAAGAAGTACGTCAGGGGAGCCACGAGGGGCCCACGAGGGTGGAGGGCGCGCCCCCTACCTCGTGGCTCCCTCGTTTCTTTCCTGATGTGCACTCCAAGTCTATCGAGTAGATTTCCTTCCAAAAATAACTTCTGCAGAAGGTTTCATTCCGTTTCGACTCAGTTTGATATTCCTTTTCTTCGAAACACTGAAACAAGGGGAAAAACAGGAACTGGCACTGGGCTCTGGGTCAATAGGTTAGTCCCAAAAATAATATAAAAGTTTTTATTAAAGCCCATAAACATCCAACACAGATAATATAATAGCATGGAACAATCAAAAATTATAGATATGTTGGAGACGTATCAGCATCCCCAAGCTTAATTCCTGCTCATCCTCGAGTAGGTAAATGATAAAAACAGAATTTTTGATGTGGAATGTTACTTGGCATAATTTCAATGTAATTCTTCTTTATTGTGGTATGAATATTCAGATCCGAAAGATTCAAGATAAAAGTTCATATTGACATAAAAATAATAATACTTCAAGCATACTAACTAAGCAATTATGTCCTCTCAAAATAACATGGCCAAAGAAAGTTCATTCCTACAAAATCATATAGTTTAGTCATGCTCCATTTTCGTCACACAAGAATGCTCTCATCATGCACACCCCCGATGACAAGCCAATCAATTGTTTCATACTTTAGTAATCTCAAACTTATAAACCTTCACGCAATACATGAGCGCGAGCCATGGACATAGCACTATGGGTGGAATAAAATATGATGAGGGGGGTTATGTGGAGAAGACAAAAACATAGAAAGTATCACATCAACGAGGCTAATCAATGAGCTATGGAGATGCCCATCGATTGATGTTAATGCAAGGAGTAGGGATTGCCATGCAATGGATGCACTAGAGCTATAAATGTATGAAAGCTCAACAAAAGAAACTAAGTGGGTGTGCATCCAACTTGCTTGCTCACGAAGACCTAACGCACTTGAGGAGGCCCATTTTTGGAATATACAAGCCAAGTTCTATAATGAAAAATTCCCACTAGTATATGAAAGTGACAAAACAAGAGACTCTCTATCATGAAGATTATGGTGCTACTTTGAAGCACAAGTGTGGCAAAGGATAGTAGCATTGTCCCTTCTCTCTTTTTCTCTCATTTTTGGGCCTTTTTTTATTTTTTATGGCATTTCTCCTTTTTTTATTCCTCACTTGGGACAATGCTCTAGAAAATGATGATCATCACACTTCTATTTATTTACAACTCAATGATTACAACTCGATACTAGAACAAAGTATGACTCTATATGAATGCCTCCGGCGGTGTACCGGGATATGCAATGAATCAAGAGTGACATGTATGAAAGAATTATGAACGGTGGCTTTGCCACAAATACTATGTCAACTACATGATCATGCTAAGCAATATGACAATGATGAATGTGTCATGATAAACGGAATGGTGGAAAGTTGCATGGCAATATATCTCGGAATGGCTATGGAAATGCCATAATAGGTAGGTATGGTGGCTGTTTTGAGGAAGATATAAGGAGGTTTATGTGTGAAAGAGCGTATCATATCACGGGGTTTGGATGCACCGGCGAAGTTTGCACCAACTCTCAATGTGAGAAAGGGCAATGCACGATACCGAAGAGGCTAGCAATGATGGGAGGGTAAGAGTGCGTATAATCCATGGACTCAACATTAGTCATAAAGAAATCACATACTTATTGCAAAAATCTACAAGTCATCAAAAACCAAGCACTATGCGCATGCTCCTAGGGGGATAGATTGGTAGGAAAAGACCATCGCTCGTCCCCGACCGCCACTCATAAGGAGGACAATCAAAGAACACCTCATGTTTAAAATTTGTTACATAACGTTTACCATACGTGCATGCTACGGGACTTGCAAACTTCAACATAAGCATTTCTCAAATTCACAACTACTCAACTAGCACGATTTTGATATTATTACCTCCATATCTCAAAACAATCATCAAGCATCAAACTTCTCTTAGTATTCAACACACTCATAAGAAGGTTTTTACTAATCTTGAATACCTAGCATATTAGGATTAAGCAAATTACCATGCTATTTAAGACTCTCAAAATAATATAAGTGAAGCATGAGAGTTCATATATTTCTTCAAAACAAAGCCACCACCATGCTCTAAAAGATATAAGTGAAGCAATTGAGCAAAAACTATATAACTCAAAAGATATAAGTGAAGATAAATGAGTAGTCGGATAATTATGCAACTATGTGAAGACTCTCCCATTTAATAATTTCAGATCTTGGTATTTTATTCAGACAGCAAGCAAAGCTAAATAAAATGACGCTCCTAGCAAAACACATATCACGTGGTGAATAAAAATATAGCTCCAAGTAAAGTTACCGATGAACGAAGACGAAAGAGGGGATGCCATCCGGGGCATCCCCAAGCTTAGGCTCTTGCCACTCCTTATTCCGTAGTCCATTGAATCTTTACCCAAAACTTGAAAACTTCACAACACAAAACTCAACAGAAAACTCGTAAGCTCCGTTAGCGAAAGAAAACAAAACACCACTTCAAGGTACTGTAATGAACTCATTATTTAGACCTACTGTATTCCAACTTATCTATGGTTTATAAACTATTTTACTAGCCATAGATTCATCAAAATAAGCAAACAACACATGAAAAACAGAATCTGTCAAAAACAGAACAGTCTGTAGTAATCTGTAACTAACGCAAACTTCTGGAGCTCCAAAAATTCTAAAATAAATTGGTGTACCTGAGGAATTTGTCTAGTAATCATCTGCAAAAATAATCAACTAAATAGCACTCTCCAGTAAAAAGTTGAAGCTAATATCGTGAGCGCTAAAGTTTCTGTTTTTTTACAACATGATCATAAGCTAGATGGATTATTTATTACTAAACAGAACCAAAAAGCAAGAGACCAAAATAAAATTGGGTTGCCTCCCAACAAGCGCTAACGTTTAACGCCCCTAGCTAGGCATGATGATTTCAATGATGCTCACAAGAAGATAAGAATTGAAACATAAAGAGAGCATCATGAATAATATGACTAGCACATTTAAGTCTAACCCACTTCCTATGCATAGGGATTTTGTGAGAAAACAACTTATGGTGTGACACTCCAAAATTTTTCCTTTGGTTTTCTTCAAAATTTTGTTGGATTTGAAGGAGGTCTCCAAAACCCTTCCAAAAATCTCTCACAAAAGCTTTTTCCCTTTGGCAAATATTTTACTTTTGCATCTCCTTCAACTCTGGTGTTTGGTTTTTAAATTTTTCTTCTGATTGCCCACTTCTCAAGAATTCAAGAAAAATCTTTGAAGTTTATTTTCTTTCAAAAAGAAACTCTAGGAGTTTTTCATCCTCTCCCATATTTGAAATCATTCATGATTTGGCCATGCACCATATGGTAAAATCTTCCCAAATATATCTCCTTCCACTTTGGGCAGTCCAAACATTCTGTCTCAACTAGTTCAACCCTCTTCTGAATTTTTATTTCATTTAATTCTCTCCCAAATCTTTTTTGTCTGTTATTTTGAGCCTAGGTAATTTGCAAAGCAAGTACCTTAATGCATTTGAATTTTGACCTCAAACCAACTCCCTTGGGTAGTCCTTGGTACCCACAACCTAGAGCAATCTAGAACCACTCCTCTTCTGTTCAAAGATTTCAAATTATAGTCTCTGCAAGTTTGGACCAGATTTGCCAAATTTGGTGAAATTCATATCTACACTACTCCAAAAATTCCACAAATATTCAGGCAGCCTCTAGATGCAATGAGAGGCCCCTCCACCAAAAACCAGATCAAGGAAAAATCCCTACAGGCCTAGATCATTCTGTCGAACACCTTGCATGCACTGTTTCTGTTCATCTTCAGTTAAGTTCAGAGTTTCAGTTTCGATCTTCGTCAGAAATTCAGTCACATGCTGACAGTGCACTTGGCACGTTGCTCACGGCCTAGCTTGCTTGTCCGGAGCCTCACACGCGTGCTTGGCGCGTTCCTGGCGTCGGTGGCAGCCTGGCCCGCTTGCGCCGGCGTGTCCTGCGGTGGCCGAACCACCGTAGCGGCCGACAGGGAGCAGAACAGCGGCATAACGCCATTCGGCGCCGCCCAAACCCCCTGGTGGCTCCGCGTGGCCATTTCCTCACCAGCGCATGCATGCAGCACCGTCACCGTGTCCTGGCGCGCGCAGAGCGCGTTCTCTGTCGCCGACGGGCCGTGCGGCCGTTCCGTCGAGGACAAGCCGTAACCTCGCCCTCCTTGCTGAGTTGGACACGGGGATGGCACCAGTTCGTCGTCTAGTCGGTGCTCAAGCTCCTAAGCCGACCGTGCAACCACAGCGCCGCCGTAATCACCTCGCCGGAGAACCCCGTTGTCGGCAACCGCCTCGGGGCAGCTATATATAGCACCCCCGAGCTTGCTCTCGCCCCCGCACACCTCCACTACCTCTCCAGACCTCGCCAAGTCCCTGGAAGGGCCACGAGGAGCTCTCCTTCCTCGACTCCGCCACCGTTGCCCCTCGGCCTCCACTGTGATTCACTCCGGTGAGGTCATCTCCAGCGCCTAACCTCGTGAAAACCCTCTCATGCTATCACGAGTCTAACCCCACCTCAATTCCACCTCCGCAGCTCTCTCCGATGAGGTCCACGACCACCCGAATCACCGTCCGCCGGAGCAAGCGTCGCCGCCGACGTGGTACTCATCGGCGACCACCACCACCTCCCACAGACGCGGAATGGCGCCCTGAACACGGAGGTACTCTCCGATCTCCCTGCCTCGCCGTGGATCGCCGCCGGCGACCACCGCGGCTCTAGGGCGCCGACGAGCCCCGACTCCCTCGTTTGAAATTTCAAACCTGACGGGTGGGACCGGCCCGTCAGCCTCTTTTTTTTTTTGAATCATTTTCTAAAAGAGTACTTTGGCAAATACGCTTCCACTCTGAACCGTTTTTCTGGATTTTTCTGCAAAGCCCCCTGAAGTTTTCTGTTTCATTACAGATGGGCCCTTGGGTTAAAACACTTATAACTTTTTAACAGAAAGGAATTTTTGAGTGATTCTTTTTCTGCCCTCTTCAAATTTTTGTCTAGTTTTTTTTTTCATATTTATTTGAAAAATATTTGGATAAACTTTCAGTACCCCACGGTATTTACATTAGCGCGTGTATTTTTGTGTACCTAGATACTGAAAGAGGTGACGGAACCGCGAACTTCGCCGAGCTAGACCCCGACTACTCCGAACCAGGCAAGCAAAGTTTGAACTGTTGATATGATGAGTGTCTGGGCATGTTTGCATTATTTTGTATCATGGCACGTTCATGGGCATTTCGATGATAGTCATCTCGTGAGCAATGAGGCAAATGAGCTCGGCAAATCCATGAGTTGTTGGAAACTCATTGCATGGCCATGAGTTGGCATGAGTATGGGTAAGATGGCAGTGTTGTAGCATGCCAGGCTTATGCCATATCGTTGACCCGGTGTCAACATAAATCAGTCAGATTCCCGTCCGTTCTCCCTTTCGTACTACCACCTGTTTCCCGCAAGGGATACGGCGTAGTAAGTTGCAAACCACTTCCTGGTACACACCAATTCGAGAGGACGGGATGAAGGTTCCATGGCCTTGGATTCAAGCATTTCATCCGGTCAGGGGGCATGGGTGTTTCCAGTTGGGACCGAGAGGGGGGCACCCCTTAGAGCGCGCGTAAATAAATTTGATCCCATGCTATTCGAGATTGTGATCTCCCCGTCTCAAAGTTTTTCTTAAACGCTGTCTAGGGTGATTCCTGGCAACGTGAGGTATGATGGGTGTGTACTGGCTAGTTGTGTTTCTTCTGAAATACCGTAAATGGAACTAGTCCTTCGTGACTACGGAAATCCGTTGGTTGTGGACAATTTTGGTACAAACTCTGCAGAGTCAAAATTCTTGAATTCATCTTATTCATATCCAAGTTCTGTGTTCATCACATCTTGTCAAGTGTCAGTCTCGGTGACAGAAACTCCTGAGAACCATTTGAGTATCAAATGTGTATTTTCCTGTGAATGGACTAACCCGCTTATTGTCTTATGATGAATATTTCCCGTGAGCACTATATCTTGTCAGTTATGAATGATGTATTATAAGCCCTTTCTACGATGTCGCTCAGACGTCCGACTGCAGCATTGTTGTCATTTATTTTATTATAAGCCCTTTCTGCGATATCGCTCAGACGTCCGACTGCGGCATTGTTGTCATTTATTTTATTATAAGCCCTTTCTGCGATGTCGCTCGACGTCCGATCATGCATTGTTGTCATTTATTTTATTATAAGCCCTTTCTGCGATGTCGCTCAGACATCCGACTGCGGCATTGTTGTCATCTATTTTATCATAAGCCTTTCTGCGATGTCGCTCAAACGTCCGACTGCGGCATTGCTCTTATTTATTTTCATTATAAGCCCTTTTCTGTGATGTCGCTCCGATGTCCGACTGTGGCACGCATGTATTTTTACTTCAATATAAGCCCTTTATGAGGTGTCGCTCAGACGCCCGACTGTGGCATGTTTTGCCTATTTGTTCACCCTTCGAGGCGTCGCTTCAGACACCCGATCGCTTTTGAGTTTATCTTCTTTGGGTTTTCGAGCGGACTACCGCCGATTCCCTTCTTATTTATTTTGCCATACTATTTTAATTGAGCATTGTTAAAATTAATCATGTCGCATTCATGCATTCATTTGTTATATCTTTTGTCCAAACTGTCTTGCGAGTACTTTCGTAGTACTCACCGGCTTGTTGATTTGGCGATGTCTTGTGAAAGCGATCTCATGGATGAAGAGTTCGATAGCGAGTCCGACGCCTAGAGGAATCCCAGTCAGTCTCGTGCGACCTCTGGATTAGTCCTTGTGATATATCCGCTTCCGCTACCCAAATAAATTCATCGAGCCTCACCTAGACGCTCGATGAGCCGCCAGTGCAGTAGACTTATTAACCACCCCACTGTGTTATTCCACCAACCACTCATATCTCGAGTCAGTAGTTTTTCCACCCCACACCTTTGTGCCATATCCGCCATCATGTATAATTATTGGCGTGTTGTAATAATTGGTTGGGCATCTTCAGCCTGACCCCTGTAATATTGTAATGCTACTGGCTTCTTGTATCAAAGTTTTGTCTACCGATATGGAGGATTTTCCTCATATTGGAGTTCATAGGTCGGTTGTTCAATAAATATTTTTATTGAAAACCGGTCATGACAAGCTTGGTACCAGAGCCAGCTGACTGTAGGAAGCCACTAGGTGCGATCGCTAATCGGTTATTAGCATAATAGAGCTATTTATTATTTTCACAAATGTAGTCAATTTCTGACAGTCAGCATAAATTTATGATTTGACTACTCAGGATTTTTGCCTACTTTTGTAGATGGCTGGCAACGACTGCGAGTCGCAGATGTTCGCCAACATGCCCGATGGGTTCGTCAAGCTTCTCTCCTTCGTCGTCCAAATCGCGATGGGGCCAGATGTGCACCCAGTCTTCTCTCTCTCTCAGCACAAGGTCAATGACCGTCTAACCATGCACCAAGCCGCGGTGGAATTCAAGAGAGGACGAGTTGAGCGTTACCGGTTCGTGGGGAGAGCCATGCCCACAGAGAAGCATGCACTGCAGATGGCAGCCCATGAGGCGATAGCTCGTCTCAGGGATATCCTTCCTTCGATGAAGACTCGTCGCTACCGCTACCTGCCATGTCACGTGCCTTACACCTGCCACTACGCGTTCTCTTGCCCCCGAGGAGAACGGGACGAAGCTTTTGAGATGCTCATCGAGTATCTCCGGGCTTTGGAGGCAGCCTTCGACAACCTGGTGGACGACTTTGTAGCTGCCCACATGGACTCAGTCAATGGCTGTGCCGCCAACAGGTGGGAGCTCCTGCGCGCCGCACCGCCACTGACTTTCGTCTCGTCATCAACATCATTCGCTCCTACTGCTCGCGCCGCTACTCGTCGCCTGCTTACCACGGAAGAGTTCAACCATGTCATTGCGCCTACTCTAGTTCGTTCTGCACCACCCCTCGTGCCCGCTCAGATTCGAGTTGTTCCGCACAGGGCACCTGCTCCACCAACTCCGCGCAGCACCTCTCGTCTGGAGCCTATCTCTGAAGAGGAGGTTGAGTCCCCTGCCTCTCTGCGCCTCACCCTTGGCAGGCCAAGGGAAATCCTTACCATCTCCGACTAAGTACGCTTAGCCGCCATGCGATGTACCGATTTGTACGATATGTTTATATGTAAAAAGGCTGTGAGAAGTAGCTTGTTTGCGCATCATGTAGGATCTGGAGAAGTGCACTAGACTAAATAACATGTCAGGAATTATGTACGCATATCCTGAGTGATGTATTGTATAATTACTGCTTGTGTGTAAGATATGTAATGAACGGTCCTTCTCCGTGCGCAAACGTATTTTTCTCTTGAAAAATCTTGGAGCATTTGCAATTTTTGCAATCTTCTTGAATTTATTGATTTTTGCGGCTCAATTTCTTTTCTTATGAGTGTTTCAAAATATATCCCCAGAGTAAACTATGTCTCGTCCTTGGACGCGCTCCATGCCAACTCCGACAGAGGAAAATTATGGCACACCCCCAGGCAACAATTTCACACAGGGGCAAACAAGTCAACAGGACAGTGAAACGACACTTTTCCAATTGTGCCGTCTTTATGAACAAAGTCAGCAGCAACATCAGGAAATACTGAACCAAGTCATCAATATGGGAAATCACCGCGGACAGTATCAGCAGCAATCCAAGTTATCTGAGCTACAGAAGACGCGTCCCCAAACATTTTCTCACATTGACAAACCTCTGGAAGACGAGGACTGGCTTCGAGACATGGAGAGAAAATTAATTATCGCCCAGTGTTCAGACCTTGAGAAAGTGCTTTATGCTCCGCACTATCTCACTGGAGCAGCCGCATCGTGGTGGGAAAATTTCCTACACATGCACCCCAACAAAAATAATATATCATGGGAGGAATTTAAAGAAGGTTTTCATGGGGCACATATCCCTAAGAGTCTTATGAAGATCAAAAAGAGAGAATTTGATGACCTCAAGAAAAGAACAATGACAGTGTCAGAATACAACAGTCAGTTTACCCTGCTGTCTCGCTACGCCAACGAGGACCGTATGTCAGAAAACAAAAAGATGGAGAAATTCCTAGACGGTCTGACACCCGCGCTTAAATGTCAATTGGTCGTACACACATTTCCAGATTTTAAGACGCTGGTGGATAAGGCCATTACCTTGGAAAATGAGAGACGCAACTTAGTAGATTTCCGCAAGCGGAAGAGGGACCAGACTAAACACACCCGCAACCACCGCAGCAAGACAGATGTTCAGAAAAACTGGACACCCAAGCCCACGACAAGCGTCTCGCGCCCAATCAAGAATTTCCACGCAAGGGACAAGGAGTTCACATACCGCCCAGGCGTTACCTGTTACGCTTGTGGAGAAGAAGGGCACTATGCCAAGCAGTGCCCCAAGCCAAGGAACTCGCCCCAAAGCCGAACAACGGAAGCAATAATTGGCACCAAAGCGCAACAATTTCAACCCAAATAACAACCACAGAAGGGTCATCTGAACCACGTGACCAAAGAGGAAGCACAAAATGCCCCGGATATCGTTACTCGCACGTTTCCATCAACACAATACCTGCCATGGTTTTGTTTGATTCTGGAGCTTCTCACTCGCTCGTTTCGAAAAGTTTTGCTTTGCAAAATAATTTTTCGATGCTTCCCTTGGGAAAATCTATGATCGTCAAGTCCCCTGGAATTAAGCAAGTTACCCAGAATTATTGCTAGGGTGTGGTTATCGAGTTTGAAGGGTTGAAGTTTCACGCAAATCTTATCGTATTGGAAAACAAAGAACTGGATGTCATCTTAGGGATGGATTGGTTAACCACCAACAAAGGTTTTATTGACTGCTTCAACAGGACCGTAATTCTCACCCATCACCATGGGAAGACCATAAAGGTTTCAGCCAAGGAAAGAAAAATATCCTGGCAACCGAGATTGAACAAGGTGCATATTTCTGAATTGAGCAAGGTTCCAGTAGTGTGTGAATTTCCAGATGTATTCCCCGAAGAACTACCAGGCATGCCACCAGATCGAGAGATAGAATTCAGCATTGAGCTAGCACCCGGAACCGCTCCCATATACAAGAAACCATACAGAATGGCACCATCCGAATTGCTAGAACTGAAGAAGAAAATAAAGGAACTGTTGGAAAAAGGGTACATACGAGCCAGTTCCTCACCTTGGGGTTCACCAATTTTGTTTGCCAAAAAGAAGGATGGAACGCTAAGATTGTGCATAGACTATTGAGCTCTAAACATGGTCACAGTCAAGAACAAATATCCGATGCCACGAATAAATGATTTATTCGATCAACTCGCTCAGGCCAAGGTGTTCTCAAAGATTGATTTAAGGTCGGGATACCACCAACTGAAAGTGCGAACCGAGGATATTCCCAAGACCGCTTTCACCTCCAGATACGGATTGTACGAGTTCACCGTAATGCCATTCGAACTAACAAATGCCCCCGCATATTTTGTTCACCTCATGAACAAAGTATTCATGAAGTTTATGGATAAGTTTGTTGTGGTATTTATCGATGATATTCTGGTATACTCCAAAACACCAGAAGAACACGCTGAACATGTCCGGATTGTACTAGGAGAACTCAGGAAACATCAGTTGTACGCTAAATTCAGCAAGTGTGAATTTTGGCTAAAGCAAGTAGGTTTTACGGGCCACGATCGACCCAAGAAGGTATCGCCATAGACCCGGAAAAAGTCAAGGCCGTACTTGGCTGGAAGCCGCTAGCCAGCGTGACGGATGTACGAAGTTTCTTGGGTATGGCAGGATACTACCGGAGATTTCTTGAAGGATTCTCCACCATAGCAAAGGCAATGACACAACTGCTCAAGAAAGACAGGAAGTTTGAATGGACGGAAGCTTGCGAGAGAAGTTTCCAAGAACTGAAGAGGAAACGGCGACAAAGACCGAGACTAATTGTGCCTCGATATACACAAAAATTTTGAGGTATTTTGTGACGCATCTCGAAAAGGCCTCGGGTGCGTATTGATGCAGGAAGGCAAGGTTGTCGCATATGTTTCCAGATAACTTCGCAAACATGAGGAAAATTATCCTACACATGACCTGGAATTAGCAGCAGTTATTCATGCACTCAAGGAATGGAGACACCTTTTACTTGGTAATCGTTGTGAAATATACACGGACCACAAAAGCCTCAAGTATATTTTCACACAACCAGAACTAAATTTACGGCAGCGACGCTGGTTGGAATTAGTAAAGGATTATGATGTTGGGATCCACTACCACCCAGGAAAAGCAAATGTTGTAGCAGATGCTCTGAGTCGGAACCCCAGTCCGGACAACGACAGCATGCCAGACTTAAGACCTGAATTCCAGCAGGAATTCGCCAAGCTCAATCTGATGGTGGTCACCGAAGGCAGTGTGTCAAACTTAGAATTACAGCCTACCCTGATAGAGAAGGTTAAAGAGGCTCAACGTGGGCACCCCAAAGATTGAAGGCATAAAACGGAAGATGAAGTTGGGCAAGGCCTCTGAATTCATTATTGATGAGCAAGGAATATTGTGGTACGGAAATAGGCTTTGCGTACCAAATATCCATGACCTTAAACAACAAATCTTGGCTGAAGGCCACACCGCTCCATATTCAATCCATCCTGGAGGAACAAAAATGTACAAAGATCTTCAGGAAACATTTTGGTGGCATGGTATAAAAAGAGACATAGCCACGTTTATTGCATGTTGTGACTCTTGTCAACGCATCAAGGCCGAGCACCAGAAACTGGCCGGGCTATTGCAACCAAATAAGATACCCGATTGGAATGGATTTTATTGTTGGACTACCTCGGTCACGACACGGACATGATGCCATATGGGTCATCAATGATAGACTGACTAAAGTAGCACACTTCATCCCCGTGAAGACAACACATACTACTCCGAAGCTTGCTAGGCTCTACCTCTCCCGTATCGTTTGCTTACATGGAGTCCCAAAGAAAATAATCTCGGACAGAGGCACTCAATTCGTCTCCTGGTTTTGGGATCACTTACAACAAGCTCGGGAACTCAGCTGGCATTCAAGACCGCATACCATCCCAGCATGATGGGAAACCGAGCGAGTAAACTAGATTCTAGAAGATATGCTTTGAGAGCATGTGTCCTCACCTATGGGACCAGTTGGGAGGAGAGCTTACCATACGCAGAATTCACATATAACAACAGCTATCAGTCCAGCCTGCAAATGGCACCATTTGAAGCTCTGTACGGACGAAGATGTCGTACCCCGCTAAATTGGTCGGAAACCAGAGACAGTCATATCTTCGGCCCAGACCTGCTCAAAGAGGCTGAAGATAAAGTCAAGGTAATTAAGTTACGACTCAAGACAGCCCAAAGTCGACAAAAGAGTTATTACGACCAGAAGCATCATGGAATCCATTTTGAACCCGGTGAATTTGTGTACCTGCGAGTATCCCCTATGAGAGGCCTGCACCGATTCAAGATTAAAGGGAAGCTAGCACCAAGATTCATCGGACCTTTCTGCATAGTAGCACGAAGAGGCACGGTGGCCTACCAGCTAGAATTACCCGAAGAATTATCCGACATCCACGACGTATTCCACGTCTCCCAATTGAGTAAGTGCATAAGCAACCCAGAGAAACAAGTACCCCATAAAAACATTGACGTGCAACCAGACCTTACGTATCGGGAGCATCCGATAAAAATCTTGGAAGAGTCAGAAAGGAGAACCCGACAAAAAACCATCAAGTTCTTCAAAGTTCAGTGAAGCAACCACACCGAGAGTGAAGCCACTTGGGAAAGAGAGGATTTCCTTCGGGTGGAGCACCCACAATTATTTGAGGATCAACTGGAATCTCGGGGACGAGATTTTTCCTAAGGGGGTAGGTGTTGTGACACTCCAAAATTTTTCCTTTGGTTTTCTTCAAAATTTTGTTGGATTTGAAGGAGGTCTCCAAAACCCTTCCAAAAATCTCTCTCAAAAGCTTTTTCCCTTTGGCAAATATTTTATTTTTGCATCTCCTTCAACTCTGGTGTTTGGTTTTTAAATTTTTCTTCTGATTGCCCTCTTCTCAAGAATTCAAGAAAAATCTTTGAACTTTATTTTCTTTCAAAAAGAAACTCTAGGAGTTTTTCATCCTCTCCCATATTTGAAATCATTCATGATTTGGCCATGCACCATATGGTAAAATCTTCCCAAATATATCTCCTTCCACTTTGGGCAGTCCAAACATTCTGTCTCAACTAGTTCAACCCTCTTCTGAATTTTTATTTCATTTAATTCTCTCCCAAATCTTTTTTGTCTGTTATTTTGAGCCTAGGTAATTTGCAAAGAAAGTACCTTAATGCATTTGAATTTTGACCTCAAACCAGCTCCCTTGGGTAGTCCTTGGTACCCACAACCTAGAGCAATCTAGAACCACTCCTCTTTTGTTCAAAGATTTCAAATTATAGTCTCTGCAAGTTTGGACCAGATTTGCCAAATTTGGTGAAATACATATCTACACTACTCCAAAAATTCCACAAATATTCAGGCAGCCTCTAGATGCAATGAGAGGCCCCTCCACCAAAAACCAGCTCAAGGAAAAATCCCTATAGGCCTAGATCATTCTGTCGAACACCTTGCATGCACTGTTTCTGTTCATCTTCAGTTAAGTTTAGAGTTTCAGTGTCGATCTTCGTCAGAAATTCAGTCACATGCTCACAGTGCACTTGGCACGTAGCTCACCGCCTAGCTTGCTTGTCCGGAGCCTCACACGCGTGCTTGGCGCGTTCTCGCTTCGGTGGCACCTGCCCGCTGCGCCAAGGCGTGTCTGCGGTGGCGAACCACCGTGGCGGCGACGAGGGCAGCGAGCGGCGATAACGCCGTTCGGCGCCGCTAAACCCCTGGTGGCTCCGCGTGGACATTTCTCGCCAGCGCTTCGCATGCAGCACCGTCGCCAGTGTCTGGCGCGCGCGCGAGCGCGTTCTCTGCCGCCGACGGGCGTGCGGTTGTTCCGTCGAGACAAGCCGTAACCTCGCCGTCCTTGCTGAGTTGGACACGGGATGGCACCAGTTAAATCGTCTAGTCGGTGCTCAAGCTCCTAAGCCGACCGTGCAACCACAGCGCCGCCGTAATCACCTCGCCGGAGAACCCCGTTCTTGGCAAACGCCTCGGGGCAGCTATATATAGCACCCCCGAGCTTGCTCTCGCCCCCGCACACCTCCACTACCTCTCCAGACCTCGCCAAGTCCCTGGAAGGGCCACGAGGAGCTCTCCTTCCCCGACTCCGGCCACTTCGTTCCGCCTCGGCCTCCACCGTGATTCACTCCGGTGAGGTCATCTCCGGCGCCCTAACCTCGTCAGATACCCTCTCATGCTATCACGAGTCTAACCCCCTCCTCAATTCCACCTCCGCAGCTCTCTCCGACGAGGTCCACGACCACCCGAATCGCAGTCCGCCGGAGCAAGCGTCGCCGCCGACGTGGTACTCACCGGCGACCACCACCACCTCCCACAGATGCGGAATGGCGCCACGACACGGAGGTACTCTCGATCTCCTCGCTCGCCGTGGATCGCCGGCCGGCGACCACCGCGGCTCTCGGGCGCCGACGAGCCCGAACTCCCTCGTTTGAAATTTCAAACCTGACGGGTGGGACCCGCCCGTCAGCCTCTCTTTTGTTTATTTGAATCATTTTCTGAAAGCGTTTTGGCAAATACGCTTCCCTCTGAACCGCTTTTTCTGGATTTTTCTCGCAAAGCCCCGGAAGTTTTTTACGTTTCATTACAGATGGGTCCTTGGGTTAAAACACTTATAACTTTTTAACAGAAAGGAATTTTTGAGTGATTCTTTTTCTGTCCTCTTCAGATTTTTGTCTAGTTTTTTGTCATATTTATTTGAGAAATATTTGGATCAACTTTCGGTACCCCACGGTATTTACATTAGCGCGTGTATTTTTGTGTACCGTAGATACCGAAGGATGTGACGGAACCGCGAACTTCGCCGAGCTAGACCCCGACTACTCCGAACCAGGCAAGCAAAGTTTGAACTTTTGATATGATGAGTGTCTGGGCATGTTTGCACGGTGTTGACGACCCCTCTCTCTTGCCAGAGCAACCAGGCAAGCCCCCCCCCTTGATCACCAGATATCGCCTACTCTTATCTACACTGCTTGCATTAGAGTAGCATAGCATGTTACTGTTTTCGGATACTCCTATACTGCTGCATAGCCTGTCCTTGTAACTTCTGTTGTTACCTTACCTGCAATCCTATATGCTTAGTATAGGATGCTAGTACTTTCATCTGTGGCCCTACTTTCTTGTCTGTCTGCCGTGCTATACTATCGGGCCGTGATCACTCGGGAGTTGATCACGGGTATATACTATATACTTATACATGATACATGTGAGACTAAAGTCGGGTCGGCTGATGGAGCACCCGCGAGTGGATCTTTGTGGCGGAGCGGCAGGGCAGGTTGAGACCGCCTAGGAGAGAGGTGGGCCTGGCCCTGTTCGGCGTTCGTGGTTACTTAACACGCTTAACGAGGTCTTGGTATTTGATCTGGGTTGGCTCTGAGCTTATACGCACTAACCATCTACGCTGGAGTAGTTATGGGTATCCCGGCGTCGTGGTATCACCGGCATTTCAGACGTCGGCGACGAGCGCGCGCGCGCCGGATTGGACTGGAACGCCTGTTAGGCTAGGTCTGCTTCCGGCCGCCCTCGCAACGTGCAGGTGTGCTCAGGGCGATGGGCCCAGACCCCTGCGCGCTTAGGTTTAGACCGGCGTGCTGGCCTCTCTGTTGTGCCTAGGTGGGGCTGCGACGTGTTGATCTTCCGCGGCCGGGCATGACCCAGGAAAGTGTGTCCGGCCAAATGGGATCAAGCGTGCTGGGTAAGATGGTGCACCCTGCAGGAAGTTAATCTATTCGGATAGCCGTGATCTTGATAACAGGGCGACTTGGAGTTGTACCTTGAGCTTATGACAACTAGAACCGGATACTTGATAAAACACACCCTTCCAAGTGCCAGATACAACCGGTGGTCGCTCTCGCTCAGGGTTATGAGCAGGGGATTGCCGGGTAGGATTATTGCTATATGATGTGTCTTGGAGGACTTCTGTTGTCCTCTTACATGCATGCAAGGCAGTGTCCGAAGCGTAGTCTTCGTTAAGACTAGCTATCCCCCTCTTATTCTGGCATTCTGCAGCTCAGTCATTGATATGGCCTTTACACATATATCCATGCATATGTAGTGTAGCTCCTTGCTTGCGAGTACTTTGGATGAGTACTCACGGTTGCCTTGTTCCCCTTTCCCCTATCCCTACTCGATTGCTGCAATCGACGATGGAGCCAGGATCGAGCGCCGCCGCCTATGGCGACTACTATTCGGGCGCCTACTACTACGTGCAGCCCACGGCGGCGACCGGGAGTGACCTAGGAGGATCCTGCGGGAGGCCTGTCCTCTTCGATCTGTATCCCAGTTTGTGCTAGCCATCTTATGGCACCTTGTTTAACTTATGTCTCACTTAGATATTGTTGCTTCCGACTTCGTCTATGATCGAGCACTTGTATTCGAGCCCTCGAGGCCCTGGCTTGTATTATGATGCTTGTATGACTTATTTTATTTGTAGAGTTGTGTTGTGATATCTTCCGTGAGTCCTTGATCTTGATCGTACACATTTGCGTGCATGATTAGTGTACGATTGAATCGAGCGTCTGAAGTTGGTATCGAGCCGATTGCTGTAGGAATCCCCTTCCACACTCCTTGGCGAAGTCGAGTCTAGACATTGCAAAACTTTTACTAACTTGGCTGTGTGCCTTACGGGCCCACGCCGCCATCGGGTGGTACTAGGATCTTTTACTCCTCGACCTTTACTCGGGACTCGAACTCTCTTCTACTCGGGTTAAACGATTTTACTAACTATCACTAGGATCCCGTGATCGCATTCACCCCAAAGTTGGATATAGCCTAAGTTGTTTTGGAATTGTATTGAGCAATTTCCACACTGTCATTTGACTCCTTTGAAACGTCTTTGTTTTCAGATGGAACCCACGAGGCAGGTCGTGCGCCACACGACGGCCATTGGTGCCTCGGGATCACCTGCGGTGCTAGCCGAGATGATGACCTATCTGGGTTATCGCTGGCACCCTGAGTACTCCGTCTATGAGGAGTACCAGGACTATAACCAGGAGCGATGCCGCGCCATCGTCCACCTCTACTCTCGGAGTACGAGTCCACTCTTGTCTGCACACCGCACATGGTGTTGGAGTGACTATCGATATGGCAGTCCACGATGCTGCTTATGCTGCTCGACACGTCTTCGTGCGAGTATCGAGTTGGACACCTCCCCTTGAGCACATTGCTATCGCGTCGATGTTGGTGAGGAGGTTACTACACTGCTGCCTACACCACTTTGTCACCAGAGAGCCCTTCCACCATCGAACTTTGTTACGCATGCGATGGGCTGGATCGAGCTAACCGAGCTCTTCGCCACGAGTTAATCACCCGTCGGCACCTCTACCGTGCTCGACGCTGATGCACCCTTTGTCCGTTCGGAGAGCTGCGCGTTCTGCGATCTACCCAGCCAGACCGTGATGCCCCGGTGGTGTCGGTTGGCGGGCGTGGGAGGCTACTCTCCGCGCCAGCCTTTTACGCCACACGGGCGTCGGATTCAGCACCGAGTATCCATGGCCCCAGTGTCACCGACGTGGAGGACTATCCACCGCCGACTATCAGCTTTCAGGCTACTGCTACCTCCATGATGCAGCGTGGGACTGATGTAGACTTGCTTGTTAGTATTTGATGTATTCGCCATGAGCTGTGTGTGCCGCCTGTGATGTAGTAGTCTATGTCTTCGGACTCTATGTATCGAACTCTATGCATGATTCCTTTTGTAAGATATGCCAACTACTATGTAGTTCCCATCATGCTACTTTCATTATGCATGTTTCATCATGAATGATTCATGTCTCTTGCTTAAATTCTCAAATGCTGAACTACCCCTGTTATATAATAGCAGGATGGTTAGGCCAACAGGTCGTGGTCGTGGTGCCAACTTCCCACCCCCGCCTGAGTACATGGCTGGTATGGTCCAACAGCTCGAGATGAATCGCCAGTTCATGGAGAACATGATGGCTCAGTTCCCTCGCCTCAATATGAACCAGCACCCAAACGGAACAACTCTGCAGGATTTCATACGCTGAACCCCAAAGATGTACCGCAGCTCAACTCAGCCATTGGATGTCGATGGTAGCTCCGTGACATCACCTATGAGATGGAGTCTGCTGATGTAGCCCTGCCAGCTATGTCACCTTTGCTTCCTTCTTCTGAAGGGACCCGCAGCTCAATGGTGGGACAGCCACCGGCGTACTCTGCCAGTTGGAACACTCATCACTGGCGCACTTCCAGGCTGCCTTCCGTGCCCGCTTCATCCCTCAAGGGTCATGGACGGAAGAAGCGTGAGTTCCGCAACCTCACCCAAGGCAACAAGACTGTTGAAGCCTATCGGCGAGAGTTCTTGGACTTGTCTCGCTATCTTTGAAGAGGACATTGCATCGATGCTCGCAGACGGGAGAAGTTCCGTGGCGGTCTTCAAGCTGACATCAAGCTCGCACTTCTAGTGCACGACTTTGCTGATTTCGCCACCTTGGTGAACAAAGCTATCAATGTCGAAACTGGTCTGCAGGAATACCAGAGCTCTAACAGGCGCAACCGTGACACGGGCTCATCTTGGGCCCGTCCTCGCAAGCGCAAGATATGGATTCCCAACAGCATGTACCAGCCGAATGCATCTGCTTCAAAGCAGAACTATGCTACACCTCGTCTGCCTACAACTAAGCAGCCGAAGCTTCCAGCTCCACCACCCCAAGCTCCTGTTCCCACTCCCAATAATGGCTTATGCTTCAAAGCGGACAGCGAGGCACCGTGCTAGAGAATGCAACCAGAACCGAATCAATCGCCCTTCCAAAGAATGGCCGTGGAAACACCGAACCGCAACAACACCGGCAAGTCTTATGGGCAAGCTCAGGCCAACCACGTTGATCTGAACGAAGCTCAAGACCAGCCTGCTCTTGTGATGGGTACACTCCTCGTAAATTCAGTACCGCATCTGCTTTTATTCGATTCGGGGCATCACATTCATTCATGTCTCAAGATTTTGCATTCATGCATGGCATTAAAAGTGAAGACATGAATGCTTCACTATTAGTACACACCCCATGGGCCAATGTCGGACCTCCATGATTTGCAACGACGTCCCGTTGAAATCGAAGGAATGGAATTCCTTGTCTCTCCTATCGTCTTTGAAGTCTTGTAGCATTGACCTCATTTTGGGGATGGATTGGTTGAAAGCGCATCTGGCGTCAATCGTTTGCGCCACTAAGACCGTCCATCTGCTGCACCCTTCTGATGAAATCGTAAGCTACAATGCTCGTCTAGTTCAAGATGCCGAGGCAAGGCTCTATGCATTGAATGCATTGAACGCCGCACCCCTCGAGGGAATTGAAAACATTCACTGTCGTTTGCGATTTCCAAGGCGTCTTTCTGAAGAACTTCCAGGATTCCCCACCTAGGGCTGTCGAATTCGTCATCGACTTGAAACCGTGCACCACTCCTATAGCCAAGCGTCCCTACAAGATGCCGCCGCATGAACTCCTTGAACTAAAGGAGGAAATCGACAAATCTCTTCAAAGCGGCTTCATTCGCCCAAGTTGCTCTCCTTGGGGAGCACCTTCTCTCTTTGTCAAGAAGAAGGATGGGACAAACCGATTGGTCCAAGACTACCGTCCTATAAATCAAGCTACCATTCAGAATAAGTATCCTCTTCCTCGGATCAATGATCTTTATGATCAACTGGCTGGTTCGTCAGTGTTCTCGAAACTTGACTTGAGGTTGGGTTACCACCAGATCCGTGTTCGCGAGGAGGATATCCCCAAGACCGCATTTGTGACTCGTTATGGTTCATACGAGTACACCGTCATGTCTTTCGGCTTAACCAATGCTCCAGCCACCTTCTCTCGCCTGATGAACTATATATTCATGGATTACCTCGACAAGTTAAATGCGTGGTTTATCCGGATGATATCCTGATCTATTCCAAGAATGAAGAAGAACATCTTGAACATCTTCGTCTTGTCTTTGGAAAAGCTACGAGAGCATCAACTCTATGCCAAGTTCTCCAAGTGTGAATTCGGCTTCCGAAGTAACCTACCTTGGACATGTCATCTCTAAGGATGGTATTGCCGTCAACCCCGAAAGAGTTCAGGCTATTCTCGATTGGACTCCTCCAAGAACGTTAAGCAAGTCGGAAGTTTTCCGGTCTACAAGCTATTGCCGTCGATTAAATCGAGAACTTCTCCAAGATTGCCGAGCCTCGACTAACCTGTTGCATAAAGGCGTCAAGTTCCAATGGATGATAAGTGTCGGGAAAGTTTCCAGGCACTCAAAGACAAGTTGACTTCTGCCCCGGTGCTAGCTCCTCCTGATACTAAGAAGGACTTCGTCATTTACTGCGACGCTTCTCGTCAAGGTTTAGGCGGTGTCCTAATGCAAGAGCGCAAAGTAGTTGCTTATGCCTCTCGACGATTCGCCCTCACGAGGAGAACTACCCAGTTCATGACCTCGAACTTGCTGCCGTCATTCATGCGCTAAAGCGATGGCGACATTACCTTCTCGGTAATCGTTGCGAGATCTACACCGACCACCAAAGTCTGAAGTATCTGCTACTCAGCCAGACCTGAACCTCCGTCGTGAGAGATGGATGGAGACTGCTGCAGACTTTGATTTGGGTATTTCCTATCGCCGAGCAAGGCTAATGTAATGGCTGATGCCTTGAGCCGCAAGTCTTCTGCAACCACCTTGAGTTCACAAAGTTCAGCCCTCACTTGTTGAAGAATTCAGCAGCTGAACCTCCATATTGTTCCTCCGGTGCACTTCGCTCCCCTCCTCCGGAGTTCCGCAAGATGAATCTCCGTGTTGTTCCCCAGGTTCCCTTTATACCTGGCTGTTGAACCCGATCTCGTGGGCACCATAAAGACAATGCAGGATTTGACTCAAGTCTACAAGCTTAAACAAGACGTCAGAAAGGAAATCCTCATCCTTCACTATTGCTGATGATGGCGCCTTGTACTTCAAAGGCCGCCTAGTGGTGCCTTGTAAGAAGGAAAATCTGAATATGACTCGGAAGGTTATGCAAGAAGCTCATGATACGCCTCTATGTATCCACCCTGGCAGTACAAAGATGTATCAAGACATTCGTCAGAGATTCTGGTGGTCTAATATGAAGCAGGACATTGCTCGCTATGTTTCTGAGTGTGACGTTTGCCGTCGTATCAAAGCAGAACATCAAAGGCCTGCTGGAACTCTGCAACCTATCTCTATTCCCGAATGGAAATGGGACCATGTTGAAATGGACTTCGTCACTGGATTTCCCAAATCGCAGAAAGGTAATGATGCTATTCTTGTCGTCATTGACCGGCTTTCTAAAGTTGCACATTTTCTGGCGGTCAAAGAAACGATCACTGCTAGCCAGCTTGCAACGCTCTATATGTCCAGAATTGTTTCACTTCACGGTATTCCACCGGTTATCGCCTCGGACCGTGGCAGCTTATTCACTTCAAGATTACGGGCAAGTTTTCAAGAAGCTATGGGGACTCATTTATCTTTCAAGATCTGCGTTTCATCCATGAGCCTCAAGGGCAAGTTGAACGTGTCAACCAAATTCTCAAGACATGCTTCGAGCTTGTGTCGCTTCCTTCGCAAGAAATGGGAGGAATCTCTCCCGTATGCTGAATTCTCTTATAATAATAGCTATCAAGCTAGTCTCAAGATGGCCCCTTGAAGTGTTATATGGACGAAAGTGCGAACCCTCTCGAACTGGTCGAAATCGGGAACGCCCACTCTTCGGTCCGGATATTATCCAACATGCCAAGAACAAGTCCGCATTATCGCGAGAATCTCAAGACTGCTCGATCGCGTCAAAAGAGTAATTATGACCGTCATCACAAAGACATGGTCTATCAACTCGGCGAAAAGGCCTATCTTCGCGTTACACCAATGAAGGGTGCTCACCGCTTCGGGATCAAGGGCAAGTTAGCTCCTCGCTATATTGGCCCTTTCACTATTCTGGAAAGGCGTGGAAAAGTGGCTTATCAACTGGAGCTTCCGTCGAACCTTTCTCAGGTTCACGATGTGTTCCACGTGTCCCAACTCCGACGCTGCTTCAAGGACCCAATCCGAGTAGTGGACCATGAAGTGCTCGAATTGCAACAGACCTCTCCTATAAAGAGCATCCGTCCGTATTCTCGACCAAGCTGAACGCCGCACACGCCGGGCGCGATTAAGTTCCTCAAAGTCCAAAGGGTCGAATCACTCAAGATGAAGCCACACAGGAACGCGAGGATCGCCTACGAGATGAATATCCGCACTCTTTCCTTCTACCTCCTAAATCTCGGACGAGATTTCTTGTAGTGGAGGAGATTTGTAACGCCGGGTGGTTATGCAACAAGAATCACCCGGTTATGTTAATTAACCTCTCGTTGATTTAAACCCGACCTAAAACAAAAATTAAAACTAAAACAAACGATAAAGAGTTCCGAAAATAAGTTCTAAAATGTTCCGGGGTTTTCTAAAATACCTAACCTAATATTGGTGGGGTGCACTAATATTTACAAAATGCCAAAGCATTTTAAATAAATCAATAACAGAAAAGGAAAATAATAAAAAGAGAAAAGGAAAAAAATAAAACAGAGAGGGGGATAACCCCCCGGCCCAGCCAGCCGGCCCCCCTCCCCACTCCCCCTTTTGGCCCATCCCCTCCCCCCCATGGGCCGGCCCACCGGCCCAGCCACCCCGGCCGCATAACCCTCCCCACCCCGCGGCTAACCCTAGCCGCGCCCCACTCCTCCCCCTCGCGCCCCTCTCCTCCCGCTCCCGCCGATCGGATCGGGGCAGGGACCCCCGAACCACCCCGCCGCACCAACCTCGCCTCGCCGCCGGCCCCCGCCGGCCCCCGCCGCCAGGCCCCCCTCCTCCTCCGGCCGCCCGGAAGATCCCTCCTCCTCCGTCGCCCCGAGCCACTTGGCCTCCGCCCGCCTCGGCCTCGCCTCCCTCCCGACTCCCGGCGCCCTCCCGCCTCCTCCCGACGGACTCCCCGCCCCTCACCGAGCCCGCCGCCTAGGCCCTACTCCCCCCTGTGAGGCCCCCCTCCCCCCCTCCCGTCGTGGCTCCGGCCACGCCACCTATGGTTTCCCCCTCCGGCTCCCGGCTCCCCCGCTGGTCGCCGTGGCCCCGATCGGCCCCGTCGCGGATCGGGCACCCCGATTCGCCCGGCCCCCGATCCCTCTCTCCCCCGACCGGATCCGGCCGCTCGAGGCCCGACCGCCCCGCCACCGCCAGGCCCCTCTCCTCTCCCTTCTCCCCGACGGCGACCTCGCCCGGCGCCCTAGCGCCGCCCGAGCCCCCCTGTTTTCCCCCGTTCGCGCCTCGCCGCCCCCCCTCGTTCTTCCCTCATGCCCCGGCCGAACCCGCCACCCCCGCCTGTCGCCTCCCCTCTTGGCGCCGCTGCGCGGCACGGCCAGGCGGCCGTGGCCTCGGCCCTCGGCCGCCCAGCCTCTCGGTCGCCCCACAGGTCGCGCCCGACCAGCCCTGTTCGTGCCCGTTCGGGCATCGACCATGATCGCCTCGCCCCACACCGCATGCCCGATAGGGAATAGCGACGTGGGGGCCCCACCCCTCCCCAATATTATAAAAGAATGTTTTTAAATAAAAACAGAATAAAAAAATGAAATAAAAATGAATTAAACTAATTAACTAAATAAATAATTAATTAATTAATTGAGTAATTAATTAATCTAATTAATTCTGGATTAGTTAAACCTAATCATTAGTTAAATTAATTGGGTAATTAATTAAACTAATTAATTCTGAATTAATTAGCACTAATCATTAATTAACTTAATTAACTAAGGTTAATTAAACTTTGATTAGGCTAATTAAACTAATTAGCCATTAATGAATGACATGCGGGACCCACCTGTCAGGGTTGACTTAGTCAACCCTGTTGGTGATGACGTCGGCATGACCTCATCTTGATGTCATAAATGCCATTTCAAATTAATTAAATAATTAATTAAAATTCCGAAATTAATAAAACCTTTTATAAATCATATCTTTTAATCCGTAATCCGGATTAAAATAATTTCAACATGAAAGTTGCTCGAACGACGAGACGAATCCGGATCGCAATCCGTTCGTCCACCACACGCCTCTAACCTATCGAACCTGCAAACTTTCCTCTCCGGTTCATCATCTCGACAGACGTCCGGAACCGGATAACTTCCTGATGTTTTCCCCCTAAACCAAGACCCCTCTTACCACGTTAGGGCACGCCTAGCATCGCTTCTTGGCATGTCATGCATCGTTATGCATCTGTTACCGTGTATTCATTGTTTCTTCCCCTCTTCTCTTGGTAGACTACGAGACCGACGCTTGCGGTGGCCGCCTCGACTACGGTGTTGTGACCCTCTCTCTTGCCCGAGCAACCAGCAAGCCCCCTTGATCACCAGATATCGCCTACTCTTATCTACACTGCTTGCATTAGAGTAGCATAGCATATTCTTGTTTTGGATACTCCTATACTTTGCTGCATAGCCTGTCCTTGTAACTTCATTGTTACCTTACCGCAATCCTATATGCTTAGTATAGGATGCTAGTACTTTCATCTGTGGCCCTACTTTCTTGTCATGCGCGTGCTATACTATCGGGCCGTGATCACTCGGGAGTTGATCACGGTATATACTATATACTTATACATGATACATGTGAGACTAAAGTCGGGTCGGCCGATGGAGCACCATGAGTGGATCTTTGTGGCGGAGCGGCAGGCGAGTTGAGACCGCCTAGGAGAGAGGTGGGCTGGCCTGTTCGCGCTCGCGGTTACTTAACACGCTTAACGAGGTCTTGGTATTTGATCTGGGTTGGCTACGAGCTTATACGCACTAACCATCTACGCGGGAGTAGTTATGGGTATCCCGCGTCGTGGTATCACCGGCACTACTTGAGACGTCACGGAGGAGCGCGCGCCGGATTGGACTGGAACGCTGTTAGGCTAGGTGCGCTTCCGCCGCCCTCAACGTCAGAGTGTGCTCGAGGCGATGGGCCTGCACCCTGCGCGCTTAGGTTTAGACCGGCGTCTTGGCCTCTCTGTTGTGCCTAGGTGGGGCTGCGACGTGTTGATCTTCGCGGCGGGCATGACCCCGAAAGTGTGTCCGCCAAATGGGATCAAGCGTCTTTGGGTAAGATGGTGCACCCTGCAGGAAGTTAATCTATTCGGATAGCCGTGATCTTGATAACAGGGCGACTTGGAGTTGTACCTTGAGCTTATGACAACTAGAACCGGATACTTGATAAAACACACCTTCCAAGTGCCGATACAACGGTGGTCGCTCTCGCTCGGGGTTATGAGCGAGGGATTGCGGGTAGGATTATTGCTATATGATGTTACTTGGAGGACTTCGTTGTCCTCTTACATGCTGCGGCAAGACAGGTGTCGAAGCGTAGTCTTCGTTAAGACTAGCTATCCCCTCTTATTACGGCATTCTGCAGCTTCAGTCCACCGATATGGCCTTTACACATATATCCATGCATATGTAGTGTAGCTCCTTGCTTGCAGTACTTTGGATGAGTACTCACGGTTGCCTTGTTCCCCTTTCCCCTATCCCTACTCGATTGCTGCAATCGACGATGGAGCCGAGGATCGAGCGCCGCCGCCTATGACGACTACTATTCCGGCGGCCTACTACTACGCAGCAGCCCGGCGGCGACCCAGAGTGACCTAGGAGGATCCCAGCAGGAGGCCTGTCCTCTTCGATCTGTATCCCAGTTTGTGCTAGCCATCTTATGGCACCTTGTTTAACTTATGTCGTACTCAGATTTTGTTGCTTCCACGACTTCGTCTATGATCGAGCACTTGTATTCGAGCCCTCGAGGCCCCGGCTTGTATTATGATGCTTGTATGACTTATTTTATTTGTAGAGTTGTGTTGTGATATCTTCCCGTGAGTCCTTGATCTTGATCGTACACATTTGCGTGCATGATTAGTGTACGATTGAATCGAGGGCGTCACAATTATTTTGTATCATGGCACGTTCATGAGCATTTCGATGATAGTCATCTCGTGAGCAATGAGGCAAATGAGCTCGGAAAATCCATGAGTTGTTGGAAACTCGTTGCATGGCCATGAGTTGGCATGAGTATGGGTAAGATGGCAGTGTTGTAGCATGCCAGGCTTATGCCATATCGTTGACCCGGTGTCAACATAAATCAGTCAGATTCCCGTCCGTTCTCCCTTTCGTACTACCACCTGTTTCCCGCAAGGGATACGTCTTAGTAAGTTGCAAACCACTTCCTGGTACACACCAATTCGAGAGGCCGAGATGAAGGTTCCATGGCCCTGGATTAAAGCCTTTCATCCGGTCAGGGGGCATGGGTGTTTCCGGTTGGGACCGAGAGGGGGGCACCCCTTAGAGCGCGCGTAAATAAATTTGATCCCATGCTATTCGAGATTGTGATCTCACCATCTCAAAGTTTTTCTTAAACGCTGTCTGGGGTGATTCCTGGCAATGTGAGGTATGATGGGTGTGTACTGGCTAGTTGTGTTTCTTCCGAAATACCGTAAACGGAACTAGTCCTTCGTGACTACGGAAATCCGTTGGCTGTGGACAATTTTGGTACAAACTCTGCAGAGTCAAAATTCTTGAATTCATCTTATTCATATCCAAGTTCCGTGTTCATCACATCTTGTCAAGTGTCAGTCTCGGTGACAGAAACTCCTGAAAACCATTTGAGTATCAAATGTGTATTTTCCTGTGAATGGACTAACCCGCTTATTGTCTTATGATGAATATTTCCCGTGAGCACTATATCCTTTCAGTTATGAATGATGTATTATAAGCCCTTTCTGCGATGTCGCTCAGACGTCCGACTGCGGCATTGTTGCCATTTATTTTATTATAAGCCCTTTCTGCGATGTCGCTCAGACGTCCGACTGCGGCATTGTTGTCATTTATTTTATTATAAGCCCTTTCTGCGATGTCGCTCGGGCGTCCGATCGCGCGCATTGTTGTCATTTATTTTATTATAAGCCCTTTCTGCGATGTCGCTCAGACGTCCTACTGCGGCATTGTTGTCATCTATTTTATCATAAGCCCTTTCTGCGATGTCGCTCAGACGTCCGACTGTGGCATTGCTGTTATTTATTTTCATTATAAGCCCTTTTCTGTGATGTCGCTCCGACGTCCGACTGTGGCACGCATGTATTTTTATTTCAATATAAGCCCTTTATGAGGTGTCGCTCAGACGCCCGACTGTGGCATGTTTTGCTTATTTGTTCACCCTTCGAGGCGTCGCTTCAGACACCCGATCGGTTTTGAGTTTATCTTCTTTGGGTTTTCGAGCGGACTACTGCCGATTCCCTTCTTATTTATTTTGCCATACTGTTTTAATTGAGCATTGTTAAAATTAATCATGTCGCATTCATGCATTCATTTGTTATATCTTTTGTCCGAACTGTCTTGCGAGTACTTTCGTAGTACTCACCGGCTTGTTGATTTGGCGATGTCTTGTGAAGGCGATCTCATGGATGAAGAGTTCGATAGCGAGTCCGACGCCTAGAGGAATCCCAGTCAGTCTCGTGCGACCCCTGGATTAGTCCTTGTGATATATCCTCTTTCGCTACCCAAATAAATTCATCGAGCCTCACCTAGACGCTCAATGAGCCGCCAGTGCAGTAGACTCATTAACCACCCCACTGTGTTATTCCACCAACCACTCATATCTCGAGTCAGTAGTTTTTCCACCCCACACCTTTGTGCCATATCCGCCATCATGTATAATTATTGGCGTGTTGTAATAATTGGTTGGGCATCTTCAGCCTGACCCCTGTAATATTGTAATGCTACTGGCTTCTTGTATCAAAGTTTTGTCTACCGATATGGAGGATTTTCCTCATATTGGAGCTCATAGGTCGGTTGTTCAATAAATATTTTTATTGAAAAACCGGTCGTGACATATGGGAATAATAATCAACTAGCATAGGAAGGCAAAGCAAGCATAACTTTAAAACTTTAAGCATATAGAGAGGAAACTTGATATTATTGCAATTCCTACAAGCATATGTTCCTCCCTCATAATAATTTTCAGTAGCATCATGAAAGAATTCAACAATATAACCAGCACCTAAAGCATTCTTTTCATGATCTACAAGCATAGAATTTTTATTACTCTCCACATAAGCAAATTTCTTCTCATTCGGGATAGTGGGAGCAAACTCAACGAAATAACTATCATGTGAAGCATAATCCAATTGAAAATTAAAATCAAGATGACAAGTTTCATGGTTATCTTTGTTCTTTATAGCATACGTGTCATCACAATAATCATCATAAATAGAATGCATGCTTTCATCATAATAAATTTGCTCATCAAAACTTGGTGGACAAAAAATATCATCTTCATCAAACATAGCTTCCCCAAGCTTGTGGCTTTGCATATCATTAGTGAGGGAGTCCTGGATTAGGGGGTGTCTGGATAGCCGGACTATAGCCTTTGGCCGGACTCCTGGACTATGAAGATACAAGATTGAAGACTCCGTCCCGTGTCCGGATGGGACTTTCCTTGGCATGGAAGGCAAGCTTGGCGATACGGATATGTAGATCTCCTACCATTGTAACCGACTCTGTGTAACCCTAACCCTCTTTGGTGCCTATATAAACCGGAGGGTTTTAGTCCGTAGGACGAACAACAATCATACCATAGGCTAGCTTCTAGGGTTTAGCCTCTCTGATCTCGTGGTAGATCTACTCTTGTACTACCCATATCATCAATATTAATCAAGAAGGAGTAGGGTTTTACCTCCATCGAGAGGGCTCGAATCTAGTTAAAAACATCGTGTCCCTTGTCTCCTGTTACCATCCGCCTAGACGCACAGTTCGGGACCCCCTACCCGAGATCCGCCGGTTTTGACACCGACATTGGTGCTTCCATTGAGAGATCCTCTGTGTCGTCATCCTTAGGCCTGATGGCTCCTCCGATCGTCAACAACGATGCGGTCTAGGGTGAGACTTTTCTCCCCGGACAGATCTTCGTATTCAGCGGCTTTGCACTGCGGGCCAATTCGCTTGGCCATCTGGAGCAGATTGAAAGCTACGCCCCTAGCCATCAGGTCAGATTTGGAAGTTTGAACTACACGGCCGACGTCCATGAGTCTTGATCTTGACGGGTTGAGCCATAGCCAGCGTGCCGCCTTTATCACGAGGGCATGATCTGCTCTGCCCCGAGCGGTGTCCCGAGGCTGCACCAGTGTCCGCTCCGACCCTTAGCTCGGAGCCGATTGCGCTGATCGAGGACGGGTGGCTGGACACCTCCCCGAGGTCTGCAATCTCTACGGCGGTTGATCCGTACACCTACCCGGTCCTTTGCGAAGCTCGTGACTCCAAGGTGCTGGACTCCTCTCTGGACTCCGAACCCTCCGTGCCCCTGCCAATCGAATCCGATTGGGCGCCGATCGTGGAGTTCACCGCCGTGGACATCTTTCAGCACTCACCCTTTGGCGATATCCTGAATTCACTAAAGTCTCTCTTTTTATTAGGAGGGCCCTTGCCGGACTACGGTCAGCAAGGTTGGGACGCGGCCAACGAAGAAATTCAATGCCCACCCACCACCCACTTCGTAGCCACTGTCGATGATTTAACCGACATGCTCGGCTTCGACTACGAAGACATCGACGGTATGGACGACGATGTAGGGGAGGAACATGAACCAGCACCTATAGGGCACTGGAGAACCACCTCATCTCACGATGTATACATGGTGGACACACCTAAAGGAAGCGACGACGAGGAACAACAGGACACTATGAAGGATCATTCCCTCGAAAAGCAGTCAAAACGGCGACGTAAGCGCCGCTCAAAGTCCCGCCTCGACAAAGACAACAGCCATACAGATCCAGCCATAGAGCAGGGCACCGGTGTACGACGAACATGCTATCGAGCAACCGTCCGAAAAGGACAATCTGGATAAACAACCCGTCCCCGGTGAAGATAACAGTCAGGACGATCTCACGCCGGACAAGTTGCTGGAGCAGTAGAACCTCCACAAAAGGCTCGTCGCCACTTCATGTAGCCTGAAAAAGCAGAAGCGGAAGCTCAAAACAGCGGAAGATGCACTCAGAATCAGATGGAGCAAAGTACTCAACACCACAGACAAATACGGCTATAGTCGCCGAACAAAGAGCTACCCAAAGCGAAAACTACTGCCCGAATTTGATGAGGAGGCCGTAGAGCCCCCGAAATCAAAAAACAAGGAGGCCACCCGGTCGGATGGACGACCCCATGGCAAACAGAGAGCGGCAAACGGTGCCGCACACAAGCCAGTGAAGGAAATATGCCCTAGAGGCAATAATAAATGTTATTATTTATTTCCTTATATCATGATAAATGTTTATTATTCATGCTAGAATTGTATTAACCGGAAACATAATACATGTGTGAATACATAAACCTACAGAGTGTCACTAGTATGCCTCTACTTGACTAGCTCGTTAATCAAAGATGGTTATGTTTCCTAACCATGAACAAGGAGTTGTTATTTGATTAATGGGATCACATCATTAGTTGAATGATCTGATTGACATGACCCATTCCATTAGCATAGCACCTGATCGTATAGTTTGTTGCTAGTGCTTTTCTTCATGACTTATACATGTTCCTATGACTATGAGATTATGCAACTCCGTTTGCCCGAGGAACACTTTGGGTGCTACCAAACGTCACAACGAATCGGGTGATTATAAAGGTGCATTACAGGTGTCTCCGAAGGTACATGTTGGGTTGGCATATTTCGAGATTAGGATTTGTCACTCCGATTGTCGGAGAGGTATCTCTGGGCCCTCTCGGTAATGCACATCACATAAAGCCTTGCAAGCATTGCAACTAAATGTGTTAGTTGTGAGATGATGTATTACGGAACGAGAAAAGAGAGTTGCCGATGCGAGATTGAACTAGGTATTGGATACCGACGATCGAATCTCGGGCAAGTAACATACCGATGACAAAGGGAACAACGATGTTGTTATGCGGTCTCGACCGATAAAGATCTTCGTAGAATATGTAGGAGCCAATATGGGCATCCAGGTCCCGCTATTGGTTATTGACCAGAGAGGTGTCTCGGTCATGTCTACATAGTTCTCGAACCCGTAGGGTCCGCACGCTTAACGTTTCGATGACAGTTATTATGAGTTTATATGATATTGATGTACCGAAGGTTGTTCGGAGTCCCGGATGAGATCACGGACATGACGAGGAGTCTCGAAATGGTCGAGACATAAAGATTGATATATTGGAAGCCTATGTTTGGACTCCGGAATCACTCCGGGTGAAATTGGGAATTTTATCGATGCAGGGGTTACGGAACCTCCGGGGGTCAATGGGCCTTGATGGGCCTTAGTGGAAAGAGAAAAGGGGCCATATGCTGGCGCAGCCTTCCCCCTTCCCTAGTCCTATTAGGATTAGGAGAAGGGGTGGCGCCTCTCTCCCTCTCCCTTGGTCAAACCCTAGTTGGACTAGGATTTGGGGGAATCCTACTCCGGTGGGAGTAGGACTCCCAGCGCAGCCATAGGTGGCCGCCAGCCTCCCCCTTCCCTCCTTTATATACAGGGCAGAGGGCACCCCATGACACACAAGTTGATCGATTAGATCGTTCCTTAGCCGTGTGCGGTGCCCCTTCCACCAGATTACACCTCGATCATACCAGTGGCGGAGCTTAGGCGAAGCCTGCGTCGGTGGAACATCATCATCGTCACCACGCCGTCGTGCTGACGGAACTCACCCTCGACACTCGGCTGGATCGGAGTTCGAGGGACGTCATCGAGCTGAACGTGTGCAGAACTCGGAGGTGCCGTACGTTCGGTACTTGGATCGGTTGGATCGGGAAGAAGTACGACTACTTCCTCTACGTTGCGTCAACGCTTCCGTTGCTGGTCTCACGAGCGTACGAGACAACACTCTCATCTCGTTGCTATGCATCACCATGGTCTTGCGTGATCGTAGGAAAATTTTTGAAATTACTACGTTCCCCAACAGTGGCATCCGAGCCTGGTTTTATGCGTTGATGTCATATGCACGAGTAGAACACAAGTGAGTTGTGGGCGATACAAGTCATACTACCTACCAGCATGTCATACTTTGGTTCAGCGGTATTGTGAGATGAAGCGGCCCGGACCGACATTACAGCGTGACGCTTACGCGAGACTGGTTTCACCGCTGTGAGCACTCGTTGCTTAAAGGTGACCGGCGGGTGTCTGTCTCTCTCACTTTAGTTGAACTGAGTGTGGCTACGCCCGTCCTTGAGAAGGTTAAACGGAGTCTATTTGACGAAGTATCGTTGTGGTTTTGATGCGTGGTAAGAACGGTTCTTGCTCAGCCCGTAGCAGCCACGTAAAACTTGCAACAACAAAGTAGAGGACGTCTAACTTGTTTTTGCAGGGCATGTTGTGATGTGATATGGTCAAGACGTGATGCTATATTTCATTGTATGAGATGATCATGTTTTGTAACCGAGTTATCGGCAATCGGCAGGAGCCATATGGTTGTCGCTTTATTGTATGAAATGCAAGCGCCATGTAATTGCTTTACTTTATCACTAAGCGATAGCGATAGTCGTAGAAGCAATAGTTGGCGAGACGACAACGATGCTACGATGGAGATCAAGGTGTCGCGCCCGGTGGCGATGGTGATCATGGCGGTGCTTCGAGATGGAGATCACAAGCACAAGATGATGATGGCCATATCATATCACTTATATTGATTGCATGTGATGTTAATCCTTTATGCATCTTATCTTGCTTTGATTGGCGGTAGCATTATAAGATGATCCCTTACTAAATTATCAAGAAGTGTTCTCCTGAGTATGCACCGTTATGAAAGTTCTTCGTCTTTGACACCACGTGATGATCGGGTGTGATAGGCTCTACGTTCAAATACAACGGGTGCAAAACAGTTGCACACGCGGAATACTCAGGTTATACTTGACGAGCTATGCATATAAGATATGACCTCGAACACGGAGACCGAAGGTCGAAAGCGTGAATCATATAGTAGATATGATCAACATATTGATGTTCACCATTGAAACTACTCCATCACACGTGATGATCGGTCATGGTGTAGTTGATATGGATCACGAATCACTTAGAGAATTGGAGGATATTTTTCTAAGTGGGAGTTCTTAAGTAATATGATTAATTGAACTTTAATTTATCATGAACTTAGTCCCGGTAGTATTTTGCAGATTATGTTGTAGATCAATAGCTCGCGTTGTTGCTTCCCTGTGTTTTTATATGTGTTCCTAGAAAATTGTATTGAAAGATGTTAGTAGCAATGATGTGGATTGGATCCGTGATCTGAGGTTTATCCTCATTGCTGCACGTAAGAATTATGTCCTTAATGCACCGCTAGGTGATGACCTATTGCAGGAGCAGATCACGGGCGTTATGAGCGTTTGGCTAGCTCAATATGATGACTACATGATAGTTTAGTGCACCATGCTTAACGGCTTAGAATCGGGACTTCAAAGGCGTTTTGAGCGTCATGGACCATATGAGATGTTCCAGGAATTGAAGTTAATATTTCAAGCAAATACCGAGTTGAGAGATATGAAGTCTCCAACAAGTTCTATAGCTAAAAGATGGAGGAGAATCGCTCAACTAGTGAGCATGTGCTCAGATTGTCCGAGTACTTCAATCACTTGAATCAAGTGGGAGTTAATCTTCGAGATAAGATAGTGATTGACAGAATTCTCTAGTCACCATCACTAAAGTTACTAGAACTTCGTGATGAACTATAATATGCAAGGGATGACGAAAACAATTCCCAAGCTCTTCGCGATGCTAAAATCGGCGAAGGTAGAAATCAAGAAAAACATCAAGTGTTGATGGTTGACAAGACCACTAGTCTCAAGGAAAAGGGCAAAGGGAAGAAGGGGAACTTCAAGAAGAACGGCAAGCAAGTTGCTGCTCAAGTGAAGAAGCCCAAGTCTGGATCTAAGCCTGAGACTAAGTGCTTTTGCTACAATAGAACTGGTCACTGGAAGCGGAACTACCCCAAGTATTTGGCGGATAAGAAGGTTGGCAAAAGTGAACAAAGGTATATTTGATATACAGATTATTGATGTGTATTTTACTAGTGTTAAGTAGCAACCCCTCGGTATTTGATACTGGTTCGGTTGCTAAGAGTAGTAACTTGAAACAGGAGTTGCGAGAATGAATGAAACTAGTTGAAAGGGAAGTGACGATGAGCGTTGGAAGTAGTTCCAAGATTGATATGATCATCATCGCACACTCCCTATACTTTCGATTAAGTGTTAAACCTAAATAAATGTTATTTGGCGTTTGCGTTGAGCATGAATATGATTTGATCATGTTTATTGCAATACGGTTATTCATTTAAGTAAGAGAATAAATTGTTGTTCTGTTTACATGAATAAAACCTTATATGGTTACACACCCAATGAAAATGGTTCGTTGGATCTCGATCGTAGTGATACACATAATATTGATGCCAAAAGATGCAAAGTTAATAATGATAGTGCAACTTATTTGTGGCACTGCCGTTTAGGTCATATCGGTGTAAAGCGCATGAAGAAACTCCATACTGATGGACTTTTGGAGTCACTTGATTATGAATCACTTGGCACTTGCGAACCGTGCCTTATGGGCAAGATGACTAAAACACCGTTCTCCGGAACTATGGAGAGAGCAACAGATTTATTGGAAATCATACATACTGATGTATGTGGTCCAAGAAAAGCCAAGAACAATGGCCGCATTAACGAGCCTCATGACCCGCTTTTGCGGGAGAGGATAGCTGGCTGGCAAGATGCGCACCAGCGACCCAAGTACATCGAAGTCGGGGGTGGAAGCGGAAACCACGGCGCAGCAAGGACCATGTCGGACCAAGGAAACATCCCAAGAGCACGGCGATCAACGCCGGATTCAAAAGCTCTCGGCAGAATCACAAAAGCTGCCCTTAAGGATAACAGGATGCCCTATCTAACAAACAAAATCTTGGACAAGATATGCCAAATCCACAAGACTCTAGGAAGCACGCAAACCATACCCACAGAGATCGTTGGGTCTTCAAGCAGTCCGGTAAACTCAACGCCCGAACACAAGGGCTCGACACACCAAGCGAGGACGATGACGAACCCCACAAGCGAGCACCGGAAAACAAAAGAATTTCCCACAAGAAATCAAAACAGTAAACTCACTTCACGTGACAAAAGGGAAAATAGAGCGGCGCCCATAGAGGTACGCACCATACAGCCTATCCCGGAGGAGTCCCGCCACCGGTTGTTAAAACCAATCACCTTCACCATCGAGATTACTCTAGAAGTATCACGGAATGCAGGTTGGACTGCCTTGATATTAGATCCGATAATTGGCGGACTCCAATTTACACAAGTCCTAATGGACGGCGGCGAGTGATCTAAACCTGCTATATCGAGGACACAATCCATAAAATGGGGATAGACCCAACCAAATTTCGCCATAGCAACACTTCCTTTCAAGAGGTAATGCCAGGCCCATATGCCCATTGTACGGGCTCTCTACGGCTAGAAGTTGTGTTCGGCTCACCCGACAACTTCCGCCGCAAAAAGTTAACCTTCCACCTCACCCCATTTACAAGTAGCTATCAAGCACTATTGGGACTCGAAGCTTTCGCCCGCTTTAACACAATACCGCAGTATGCATCTCTTATACTTAAAATGCCCGGTCCACGCGGCATCATCTCGTTAAAGGGAAACATAGAGGGTTCCTCGAGTCCGGAAAATTGTGCGGTTGCCTTGACAGCCACACAATAAACCTGCTTCACCAATACAAGCACTTAGACAGGTCGTCCAGACCCCGGACATGGCTGGACGAGTCCGGCGTAAACATACAAGAGCTTACTAGACGCATACCCCCGTACAAGGGGCTCCGCGCATGCACAACAAGAGACAATAAAGCTCAATTCTATAACGTACATTTTCGCACGATCATTTTCAACTAAGTTCCTCTCTTTTAGAGATGAACACCGTGCTACACCCGTCCAGGATACGGCACAACGGAGACACAGGCGCAGACGTGCAGTAGGGACCCGTTGCAAGGACTCTTTTCAGATTAAGACCCTGCGTAAACCTTTTTTACTGTCTCTTGTTGATACACATCCCCCGGTTTCTTGCTATAACCGAGGAGGAGGCTGGCGTTTTGGCATAGGCCACATCAGAATTTTGCGCGTACCTGGACACCAAGGGCTTACTACCAAGGGCGTTGTTCGGCCCGTTTTCATAAAGACCGAATACCTTAGGGAGTGTTCGGCGTCTCGAGTTAGGCCTTATATGCATCAGGTCCGAATCATGTCTTTGGTCAAATGTTGGGTTTGCCCAGCTCCTATGTTTTGCTGCCTTACGTTCCGCTCTATCGGCTAATGCGGCACCAGGAGAACTCTCGCGATTGTGCCCGATTCGCCAAAGAGCACCTCGAGAGAGAAAGCCGAAGACTGACTGTCATGATATAGCGTGAGACTGGTCAACCACTCGATGAGCCGCTGGAATCTTTAGAATTCCTCCACATTGACGAAGGGCCGTTTCCCGGTCAGGCACATACGCGCCCCGAATTCGGGAGAGCGCGGTGCCCCTAGGGGCTATATAGTAGCCCCATTGTCGAACTCCTATGGCTAAGTGAAAGTGATAAAGCATTATAGTCCGGTTGCCTAGTTTGCTGCGCTATCACCTCCTTTGCAGGACCAAGATGTTGGATCAAGTGTGAAAAGGCGCTTTCTGCAAACACCCCCGCATTATATGCATGGGGGCCGAAGCCAAAGACTGCCATCTTTCAAGTTATATACACATATACATTAACGACCGCACAGGAGGTATTTTAATTCTTGAAGGCACAAGTATAAAAAGCTTTTATATTCCATCAAAACATTGTTTCACAATAATACATGTTATTCGAACATAATATCCTTCGAGCACTGCGTCTCTATTAAACGAGCGCCCTGCAGAACTTCCTGAAAATAGTGCTCGACAGGTGCTCGACTTTCGTCCGAATCTTGGGATGCAACATCGGTGGCCTTCATCTCCGCCCAGTATGTCTTGACACGGGCAAGAGCCATCTGCGCACCCTCTATGCATGCTGACCGCCTTATTTCTTTGATATGCGGCACCACACCAAGGAACTGCTGCACCAAGCCAAAATAACTCTTCAGCTCGGGCCTTTTAGGCCACAAATGAGTCACGACACCCTTCATGGCAAGTCCGGACAACCTATTCAGCTCCGCCCATTCGGCAAAACGATCGGTTAATGGAAATGGACGCTCTGGATTACAGAACTGCGACCAAAAAAGCTCTTCCATCTCGTGATCCTTTTGATCTCCGAAGTATTCGGCCGCGTCCGCGGCACTCGCCGCCAAGTCCAGATAAGCATCCTCACTACTCCACAGCCGGTCCAACTGAGCATATTTAGGATCCGTGAACTTCCTCCACAGCAGAAAGGGCTTTCCAGCCGCGATATCTCCGGCCTGACGTAGCTCCTCCTTCATATCTCTCATCGCAGAGCGAGCATCCTTGGCCTCGGTGGTGGCCTTCTTCAGGTACTCTTGCTCCGCTCGACCTTCTTTTTCAAGAAGCTCGCAGCGGTCGGTAGCATTCTTCAAAATCACGGCCATCTCGGCCATTTCCTTTTTGCTTCGGCAGTGAGCAGCCTGTTCAGCTTTTAGCTCTTCGGCCGCCTTTAAGGCAGCCGCATCACTTTTTCTGGCCTGCTCCTTGGCTCGGGCAAGCTCCGCCCGAAGGTTCTCCATGGCAGCGGTACCATCTGCATCAAGCATACATGTTGTAAGGCACGGGCATCAAGCTCCCTTACCAGGTGTCCGCAGAGAAACCGCATACCTTGTGACTCGTCAAGCCGCTTATTGACAAGCGCGATGTCGGCATCCGCCACGTCAAGTTGCTGCTTTAGTTCGGCCAATTTATTAGGTCAGCTAGCCACCGGACGTTCCGCCACCTACATAGGAAGGGTGACATATTATAGCTGGGATTATGATCCTCGGCACGCTGTCATTTTCGACAACGCACCAAGTCTCAGGGGATACTATCTACACAGGGCGCATCTTATATATGCGGAACCGTCAAAAGTTACATCATTGCACGCACCTCAAAACCCACAAGAAACTCTTGGCGGCCTCATACAACCCGCTTTCATGGACGAAATTTTTCAATCACCGTACCCATCAATGCACGGTGATCCTCTGAGATAGACACTCGCCCGATCAGATCCTTCAACTCCTCCGACCGTGCACCAGGAGGTGCCGGACTCGTCTGATGGCCCTTTTCGAAGGCCGGACACGGAGGGCTCTGGGGGGCCCTACGACCGCCCTCCGCCCCTGCCGGATTTTGAGAAACCCTCCGCAGCGACACCTCAGGATCGTCCACCTCGCTAGGCGGTACGGCAGGGGGAGGCGTTCCGCTCTCCATCATCTCCGGACGAAGATCCCCCGAAGACGAGCTCTGCTGAGAAGGGTTGAGATCCGAACTACAAGGTAAAATTTCGGTCATCTTCAGAAATAAAACAGGGATGTCTCTTATTTTAAAACTCCCCTCTCTACTTACGGCTCACTGGAGGGCTGATCTCCTTGGGGAAATAATGCGGCCAGGGCATCTCCCGACGCAGGACCCTCTGGCGAAGATTTCTTCCCCCGCTTTGAGGCATTGTTCTCCGGATCTTCAGAGGCGGTCCTCTTCTCCCCTTGGATGGAGGGATTCTCGATCCCTCCTTTCTTGATAACCTCCTTGGCGGAGGCAGTAGCTTCCTTGTTCCCCTTCGCCTTCTTCCAAAGGCGCAGCCTCCAAAGATCTTGGTTAACACGGGATCCGCGTGGTCTCGGGGAGGGGGCCGACACTGATCAGTTTTGCTTTCGCTATCCACTCCTATTTAAGGGACAGCTCTTTTAAGGGCAAGTTTATGATAAATATACGATAGCGGTCCGTGCACGGGACTACTTACTTGAGTATCCGGCGATTGCAGCTCAGACCTGCGTCCTCGGTCAAGTTCGGACACATTGCTTGTGATCCAAGAACGGTTTGTACATCTCCACAGGCGTTGCGCCCATAAAATGTTGGAGAGCTTGTGGCCCCTCCGGATTGAACTCCCACAGGGAGGGGGCGACGTTTGCGAGGCAGGATGCGGCGAATCAGCATGACCTGCGCTACTACGACCAGATTGATCTCTCTCTAGGAGGTCTCGAATCGACCACAAACAAGGGCACGCCCTGGGCGGCCCCCACCAAGCCCTTTATTGACCCATGACGCCAGCCGGTGGAGGACCCGAGAGAAAGGCAGGTGGCGCCACCCATTTGGTGCCCCTGGGAGCTGTGATATAAAACCACTCTTGTTGCCATAGACTGAGCTCCTCCTGAAAAGAGACCTCGGGCCATGAAGCGTCAGCATTCTTTCTTATAACAACCCCTCCACACTCTGCCTGTTGCCCCTTGATCATCTTCGGCTCCACCTTGAAGGTCTTGAGCCATAATCCGAAGTGAGGGGTAATGCGGAGGAAGGCTTCGCATACAACGATGAACGATGAGATGTGGAGGATGGACTCCGGATCCAAGTCGTGAAATTCAAGCCCATAATAAAACATGAGCCCCCTCACGAAGGGGTCCGTCGGGAAGCCTAGCCCCTGAAGGAAGTGAGACGTGAACACCACGCTTTCACCGGGCTTGGGAGTGGAATAACCTGCCCTTGGGCAGGCAGCCTATCTTGATTTCGCCGTTAGATACCGCATCTCTTAGCTTTAGGACGCCTTCTTCCGTGACGGAGGAAGGCATCCACCGACCTTGAAGGACGGAGCCGGACATCATCGAAGGTCCGAAGCGCTTGAATCTGGAGCTTTGGGTGTTGGAACTTGAGGCAAGGGGCGGATTCGATTGAGATTGAGAAAAAGGAGCGGGGCCTTGGTCTCTTTATAAAGAGGTTGAATACCAGGAGCCCTCCCCATGACCGTTCGGGACTCGCCTTCGATAGAGGAGGTGTGCCAACGGGCACGACTGGGTTACCCACGCCCATATTGATGAGAATCCCGGAATAAGGGGACACGATCTTTGCTTTGACAAGACGTGCCAAGGAAACCGCCTCGCTAAACGCTACCGAGGTGGGACAAGAAAACGATTCAATAAAGGTTTGGCCGTGGTGTGATGTCACGCTGCGAATACGCCGCCAGATTGAGCTTGTGTAAATATTATTCTCTCTACGGTGGTATGTGGAACTTATTTTGCAGAGCGGACACTATCCTTGTGTTCAAAATCTTCTATGAAGAATTGAAGGAGGAACCCGCCTTGCAATGCGAAGACAATATGCCGCCGGACTCGTTGTCATTGAAGCCTGGGTCAGGCTCTTGAGGAGTCCTGGATTAGGGGGTGTCCGGATAGTCGGACTATAGCCTTTGGCCGGACTCCTGGACTATGAAGATACAAGATTGAAGACTCCGTCCCGTGTCCGGATGGGACTTTCCTTGGCGTGGAAGGCAAACTTGGTGATACGGATATGTAGATCTCCTACCATTGTAACCGACTCTGTGTAACCCTAACCCTCTTCGGTGCCTATATAGACTGGAGGGTTTTAGTCCGTAGGACGAACAACAATCATACCATAGGCTAGCTTCTAGGGTTTAGCCTCTTTGATCTCGTGGTAGATCTACTCTTGTACTACCCATATCATCAATATTAATCAAGCAGGAGTAGTGTTTTACCTCCATCGAGAGGGCCCGAACCTGGGTAAAAACATCGTGTCCCTTTGTCTCCTGTTACCATCCGCCTAGACGCACAGTTCGGGACCCCCTACCCGAGATCCGCCGGTTTTGACACCGACAATTAGCATCAAGGATATTCAAGAAATTCATACTAACAGCATTGCAATCATGCTCATCATTCAAAGATTTAGTGCCAAACATTTTAATGCATTCTTCCTCTAGCAATTGAGCACAATTATCGGAATCCTTATTTTTACGGAAGACATTAAAAAGATGAAGCATATGAGGCACCCTCAATTCCATTTTTTTGTAGTTTTGTTTTATATACTAAACTAGTGATAAAACAAGAAACAAAAAGATTCGATTGCAAGATCTAAAGATATACCTTCAAGCACTCACCTCCCCGGCAACGGCGTCAGAAAAGAGCTTGATGTCTACTACACAACCTTCTTCTTGTAGACGTTGTTGGGCATCCAAGTGCAGAGGTTAGTAGGACAGTAGCAAATTTCCCTCAAGTGGATGACCTAAGGTTTATCAATCCGTGGGAGGCATAGGTTGAAGATGGTCTCTCTCAAACAACCCTGCAACCAAATAATAAAGAGTCTCTTGTGTCCCCAACACACCCAGTCCAATGGTAAATTGTATAGGTGCACTAGTTCGGCGAAGAGATGGTGATACAAGTGCAATATGGATGGTAGATATAGGTTTTTGTAATATGAAAATAGAAAAACAGCAAGGTAACAAGTGGTAAAAGTGAGCGTAAACGGTATTGCAATGCGTTGAAACAAGGCCTAGGGTTCATACTTTCACTAGTGCAAGTTCTCTCAACAATAATAACATAATTGGATCATATAACTATCCCTCAACATGCAACAAAGAGTCACTCCAAAGTCACTAATAGTGGAGAACAAACGAAGAGATTATGGTAGGGTATGAAACCACCTCAAAGTTATTCTTTCCAATCAATCCGTTGGGTTATTCCTATAAGTGTCACAAACAGCCCTAGAGTTCGTACTAGAATAACACCTTAAGACAAAAATCAACCAAAACCCTAATGTCACCTAGATACTCCAATATCACCTCAAGTATCCGTGGGTATGATTATACGATATGCGTCACACAATCTCAGATTCATCTATTCAACCAACACATAGAACCTCAAAGAGTGCCCCAAAGTTTCTACCGGAGAGTCAAGACAAAAACGTGTGCCAACCCCCATGCATAGGTTCATGGGTGGAACCCGCAAGTTCATCACCAAAACATACATCAAGTGAATCACGTGATATCCCATTGTCACCACAGATACGCACGGCAAGACATGCATCAAGTGTTCTCAAGTCATTAAAGACTCAATCCGATAAGATTACTTCAAAGGGAAAACTCAATCCATTACAAGAGAGTAGAGGGGGATAAGCAACATAAGATCCAACTATAATAGCAAATCTCGCGATACATCAAGATCATATCACCTCAAGAACACGAGAGAGAGAGAGAGAGAGATCAAACACATAACTACTGGTACATACCCTCAGCCCCGAGGGTGAACTACTCCCTCCTCGTCATGGAGAGCGCTGGGATGATGAATATGGCCACCGGTGAGGGTTCCCCCCTCCGGCAGGGTGCCAGAACAGGGTCCCGATTGGTTTTTGGTGGCTACAGAGGCTTGCGGCGGCGGAACTCCTGATCTATTTTGTTCCCTGAAGTTTTTAGGGTATATGGAGATATATAGGCGGCAGAAGTACGTCAGGGGAGCCACGAGGGGCCCACGAGGGTGGAGGGCGCGCCCTAGGGGGTGGGCGGGCCCCCCATACCTCGTGGCTCCCTTGTTTCTTTCCTAACATGCACTCCAAGTCTATCGGGTAGCTTTCCTTCCAAAAATAACTTCTCTAGAAGGTTTCATTCCGTTTCACTTCGCTTGATATTCCTTTTCTTCAAACATCAAACAAGGGAAAAACAGGAACTAGCACTGGCTCGGGTCAATAGGTTAGTCCCAAAAATAATATAGAAGTGTTTAATAAAGCCCATAAACATCCAAAACAGATAATATAATAGCATGGAACAATAAAAAATTATAGATACGTTGGAGACGTATCAACCACCATGGACGCAGTCATGCCAAGATCCTTCAACCTCTTCAATCAGAGCCAGACGAAGGCAAGGCATGGGTCAGCGAGCCTCTCGTGGCCCCAACCGGTGCTGCAAACGGCGGGCGCCGACGGAGGCGAGAGCAGGGGGCTGAGCACGCTGACATCCACAAACACCCACTGCGTCTGGAACCCGCTCGCGGAGGGCGGGAGCTCAAAGTCAATCCCCGAGCCGGCCATCGCATCCACGGCCTGGAAGCTCAGGCATCCCGAGCATTGCCGAGGACCGGTCAGGTGAAGCGAGAAGAAATGGCGAAGCAGGGCCACGGAAAGGAGCAATGCCCACCATGGCCTCGCAGACGAAGGCGAAGACGACAAGAAGGGCGACGGATTGGGGATCTAGGTGCAGCATATGGATCTGATAATGGGAAAACACGCCGTTGAAGAAGGTGGAGAAGGGAGGAATCAGACCGGCCCATAGGGCGTCAATGAGGAAGTGGACCTCGGTGGCTATCCTATCAACAGAGGCACGGGATGCCGGCCAGATCACCATCTCCCCCCATTCATTGAACCCGACGGTGAGCGCTGGGCAGACCTTGTCCATGGCTTCCTGGTTGAGCACCACCGACCGCCCAACAGCGGGTTCATTGGCTGGAGGTGGTTCGGCCAAGGACTGGGACTTCTTCTTCTTCTCCGTTCAATTCGGTACCATGGCGACGGAGAGGACAGTACTCAGGTCGGATTGGAGGAGGAGGTTGTTTTTTCAGGAAGGCGGAAGAGAGGGGGAGTGCGTCACCAGCAATGAGGGAATAACTGTGTAGGTCGCAGTGGCCGCCTAGCCAGGAGGATATCAAGGCTGTGTGGGGAAGCGGGGACGCCCACGTCCCGTCAGTCGCCACATGTTGATCAAGGCCGCAGGCGGTTGGGGCCCGCAGCTCTCCACACTTGTCCCTTGGCTTTGCCTTGAAGCCAAGTCCAAGCGCTCCTGGGGCCCCGGGGCTACTGTCGGTGTTCTGGGAACGGGGGTCCCCAGACTTGCCTACCTGCGGGCCACGGCGTGGCTCCACCAGTGGCCCTGTATGGCCCACCTTCACCAGCAAACACTCAGGACCCTCGCGAGGGGCCAAGCCTCGCGAGGTGGATGACACAAGACCTCCTCAGGGGCAGCCTCCCTAGGCTGGCTCGCGAGGGGCCAAGCCTCGCGAGGCGGATGACACAAGACCTCCTCAGGGGCAGCCTCCCTAGGCTGGCTCGCGAGGAGTGGAGAGATCAAGGAAAGGGGCACCTCATGAGGTTCCCGTGATGTGAGCCATGACGACCAAGGTCAGGCTGGCGCCAGCGGGCACAGAGTACCCGTTTCCTCTTTGGTGCTAAAGGAGAAAGCGCAGGCGAGGAGTCCCGGGGCCTCAGGCAAAGGTTTCCATATCGGTGCAACAAGACCAAGACCACCAGGATGGCAGGACGGAGGTCATCGCGGAGCCCACGATGGCACCACCAGAGCCTTTGGCAGGCGAAGACCACCTTTTGTCAGGATAGCTCGTATTGGTTGTTCCCCTTCAAATTGGCCGTTGTGGGATCCCTTCCCGCCTAGCATTTGGGAAGAGGACCAGGGCCTCTATAAATAGGACTAGCCACCACCATAGGAGGGGGACGGATGATTCAGATCACCCTCACACGCACAAGCTCACCGAGCACAAGAACACCTCCCTTCAGGAGGATGTTCTTCCCTTGTACTTGTTCATCCTCAGCCTACAAGGCAATCCACCACACCACACTAGAGTAGGGTATTACACCACATCGGTGGCCCGAACCAGTATAAAATCTTGTGTCCCTTGTTCTCCGGGTTCGACGTGCTGAGCTTTGAGATCGAGGTGAGCGAGCGAGCTTGGGTGAGGGAGAGATCATTGTTCGCACCCCAGAGTCCAAACCTTAAGGGTTTTGCCGGAACCCGTAATCTGACAGCCACCTTTCTCTTATGGAGCTCGCAGAATGATGTACTGTTTGCCACCCCTTTAGATGTGGGTGGTGAAGAAAAAGAACTAATGTCTTATGCAGGGTCAGGTCTCCAGATGAACTTAAACATCTGAAGAATTTGCTGGAGACCTGAATATGCTTGAAAGGATGCATGCTAACCATGAAGAAATGAAATTTTCATTTCTCATGTCCTCATATTGCTATATCTATTTTATTTCTTGATGAAATTGATCTGATGAATTTGATATCATATTCTTCACTGATGAAGTATATGAGTTTGTAAGTTGCACTAATTCATCTGCAGGATGATCAACCCAAAGCCACTGAGTGGGTCCTTGATAGTAGATGTACAAATAACATGACTGGTGACAAGAATCTATTGATGGATGCTCCCTTATCTCCATCGCATCTGAAGCATATCACCTACGCTGACAAAGGCAAAAGCAAGGTATTGGGTCTAGGTAAGGTTGCGATCTCAAAGGATCAACACATGGACAAATTCATGCTTGTCGAGTCCTTAGGATTCAACCTCATGTTAGTCTCAATGCTTTGTGATCTTGATATGGTTGTTATCTTTGGCAAGTATCGTTGTGTTGTGATCATGGAAGCTGAATATTCCAAATTCTTAGAAGGCTTTAGGAGAGGAGATCTGTATATTGTTGATTTCTCTACAGGACCACAACCTGTGATATGTCTACTTGCAAAAGCTTCAGAAGGCTGGCTATGGCATCGACTACTCGGTCATGCTGGCATGAGGAACTTGCACACGCTCTCGAAGAAGAAGCACATCATTGGGATTGAGAATGTAAAATTCCTCAAGGATCACCTATGCGGTGCTTGTGAAGCTGGAAAGATGACCAAGGCCAAGCATCCCGCGAAGACTATCATGACCACCACTCGTCCATTTGAATTGCTTCACATGGATCTCTTTGGTCCTAACCATTATTCTGCATTCACCAATGAAGCATCTCTATAAGTCATTGTCATTGTTGATGATTACTCTCGTTACACATGGGTACATATCGTCAAATACAAACGTGAAGTGCAAGAAGTCTTGAAATGATTTTCCTCGAGGGCTTCAACCAACTTCGATGTGAAGATCAAGCACACCAGAAGTGACAATGGAACTGAGTTCAAGAATACTAGTCTTGATGACTATCTTGATGAACTTGGTATTACTCATGAGTTATCTGCTCCCTATACTCCTCAGCAGAATGGCGTTGTGGAGCACAACAACCAGACTCTTGTTGAGATGGCTTGTACTATGCTTGATGAATACAAGACACCTCGTCATTTCTGGATTGAGGCAATTGATACTACGTGCCGCATCATCAACATGGTATATCTTCACAAATTCTCCAAGAAGACTACCTTTGAACTCCTCACTGACAAGAAACCCAATGTGAGTTATTTCAAAGTCTTCAGTGCTAAATGCTGGATTAGAGATCCTCATCACAATTCTAAATTTGCACCGAAAGCACATGAAGGTTTTATGCTTGGTTACGGAAAGGACTCGCACACCTACAGAGTCTTCTACAACTTTCACCACAAGGTTGTTGAAACTGTAGATGCACGGTTCAATGAAACTAATGGCTCGCAAAGAGAGCATCTACCTCATGTGCTAGATGAAAATTCACCTGAGGAAACCATCAAGTTCAAGGCTACTGAGGATGTCATTCCTACTGAAGAATCTGCTAAAGAAGTCATTCCATACCGTGAAGAACATCATGCTGGTGCACCTGAAGAAAATGGATTTGAAGAAAATGTTGATCAAATTCCTCGTCGTCAACCCGCTCATCCTCGCCTTGCAAATGAAGTGCAGATTGCGAAAATCATCAGCGACATCAATGCACCAGGTCCTCTCACACGCTCAAAAGTTTCACATTTGTCTAACTTTTGTGGGTACTTTTCTTTCGTCTCTATCACAGAGCCCACTAAGGTAGATGAAGCATTTCTGGAACCTGAGTGGATTCAAGCTATGCAAGAGGAATTACATCAGTTCAAGCTCAACAACGTCTGGGAACTTGTCAAGCGATCAGACCCTTGCAAGCACAATATCATCGGCACAAAGTGGATCTACCGCAACAAGCAAGATGGAAATGGCCTTGTGGTGAGGAATAAGGCACGGCTTGTAGCTCAAGGCTACACACAGGTTGAAGGAATTGATTTTGATGAAACTTTTGCACTTGTTGCTAGACTTGAGGCTATTCCCATATTACTTGCTTATGCTAACCATCATGACATCATCTTATATAAAATGGATCTGAAAAGTGCATTCCTCAATGGTAAGCTTGAGGAATAAGTATATGTTGCTCAACCCCCAGGTTTTGAAGGTCCAAAGCATCCTGACCAAGTCTACAGACTCAATAAGGCCCTCTATGGCCTCAAGTAGGCCCCTCGGGCGTGGTATGATACTTTGAAGGAATTCCTCATGAAGAAAGGCTTCAAACCTGGTTCACTTGACCCAACTCTCTTCACCAAAACTTATGATGATGAATTATTCGTGTGCCAAATGTATGTTGATGATATCATCTTTGGTTGTACTGACCAACGTTACACTCACGAATTTGGTTATATGATGAGGGAGGAATATGAAATGTCTATGATGGGAGAATTGAAATTCTTCTTAGGTCTTCAAATTCGTCAACAGCGCAACGACATCTTCATATCTCAGGAGAAATACTTCAAGGATGTATTGAGGAAATTGGGCACGCAAAATTGCAAAGGCGTCAAAATCCCTATGCCCACAAATGGACATCTATGCATTGATGAAAATGGTATTGACTTTGATCAAAAGTTATACCACTCCATGATTGGTTCTTTATTGTATTTATGTGCATCTAGGCCAGATATTATGCATAGTGTTTGCATGTGTGCCCGCTTTCAAGCTACACCGAAGGAATCACACCATAAGGCTATGAAGCATAATCTTCGATATCTAGCTCACACTCCAACACTTGGATTATGGTATCCCAAGGGCTCGACTTTTGATCTCATTGGATATTCAGACTCTGACTATGCTGGTGATTGTGTGGACCGCAAGTCAACATCAGGCACATGTCATTTCCTTGGACGATCCTTGGTATGTTGGTCCTCGAAGAAACAAAACTGCGTATCACTGTCAACTGCTGAAGTTGAGTACATTGCTGATGGTTCGTGTTGTGCTCAACTACTGTGGATGATGCAAACCCTCAAGGATTACGGCATCAACGTGAAGAATGTGCCTCTCTACTGTGACAATGAGAGTGCCATCAAGATTGCCCATAACCCAATTCAGCACTCGAAAACAAAGCACATGCAGATTCATCATCATTTTCTTCGTGATCATGTGTTGAAGGGTGACATCTCCATGGAGCACGTGAAGACTGAAGAACAGCTAGCCGATATCTTCACAAAGCCCTTGGATGAGAAGAGATTTAGCAAGTTGCGGTGTGAGCTAAATATCTTAGAATCTTCGAATGTCCTTTGAAAAGGACACACATTCTAACATTTATGCTAAATTGATGACTTAGATGTGCAACACACGAAGTAACATTTTTCTTCAATAAATGAAGACTAACACTCTAAGTGTGAAGAAATTAATGAAGAATTTGATTCTCAAAGCCCTACGATAATTGTACGCGGTGTCTGAAATCATCATTCTTACACGGTGGGTTTTGTCACCAACAAAAGTTGAAAATCTTCAATTTGAGTTTTTCTTCATTTTGAATTTCCTCAGTTGTTCAATTTCTTCAACTTTGCATTATCTTCACTATTTCCGTCGTTTTCTTCATTGGCTATATATATATACGAGTTTATGTCCTCTACAGCATTCACTTATTGCTATTTCTTCAAGTTGCTTTTTCTGCTAACTGAATGTGATCGGACCCTTCCCCCTCTATGCTAAACTCAACCAAGTCTGTTAAAAAATTCTTCATGTGCGTTCTATTTGAAACCCGTTCAAAATCTTCACTGTGTTCTTGTCAGCTGAAGAATTTGCGAATGAAACGTTGAGACATACTAATCTGAATTTTCAGCTCTTGCCGATCAAACCGTTCCACATTCTACGATAGGACTTATCTATTCACCCATGATCTCACACGAGCTCCACCTCTCTATATGTGGGTGACACATGTCACAAGAATGAGAAGTGTCAGGGGCACGTTCGTCCATTTTCCTCGGGCGAACGGTTTTTCACCTCGGCTATATATACCACTCCCCTTCCTCAGACTAATTTTACTCCGCTCGACTTCACTCCTTCGCTCGTGCTCTCAAAACCTAGTGCCGCCGTTACTTCCATCGTCGCTGGTGAGGAAGAGCTTCGCTGCCTCAACCTCGTCTCCGTCGTACTCGTGCCGGCTACGGAAATCTTCACTCCGCCGCCGCCGTAGCTGTCTTCCTCAGCCAAGTTAGGGCGTTGAAGATCTGGACTGACGAACTTCTAAATCTACACCTCTCAGTTCGTCATGTTCTTCATCAAGGGTAATTAAAAGTTACTTTTACTTCCCTTGTTGATTCTTATGATTTCTACAAAATCTTCAAAAGGTGTTTATTCTTCAATCTTCACACACTAAACACCTTACACAAACATTTGTTCTTGATCTATTTCTCTTAAGCTAAATTTTATTCAAGATTCCTCACTTGTGTGGATTTTCAATCTATACAACTCTGGAACCTAAGTCAAAGAACGTTAGTGAAATTCCTCAAGACACATCTGGTCAAATTCCTCAAACTTGTTCTTTTTGCAAAAACTTCTGAGAATGCATATGACCTCTCCAAATTCTTCGCACCTATACTCTGGTCATAGGTACACATGTCCGCTACTGAATCACTTGGTTCTCATCAACTTAACTCATTTGCAGCGTTCCTCGATAAAAAGTTGCATACCTCTTTAGAGAACTCAATCGTTCAAAATCCTCGACTGAAGAAAATGGCTGACGACAAGAAACCTCACAAGGGAGGGAAGAAATTGGAAGTCAACAATGCTTTTGAGATACTTGAAGACATCTATGCAGGGTACTGCACTCCTCCTCATGAAACAAAGAATGAGCGCAAAGTGCGCATTCACAACATAGAGAGGAGATGGGCCAGAGAATGGAGGGAGTACAGATATGTGACTCCCAAGTATATGAAGAAATTCGCAGTACACCCTCCATGCCCAAGACCTCCATTGGCACCAGGCCAAGTTGCTGATCCCTCGAGCATCAGAAGAGGTGAGGATTTCCCCAAGGAATGGGCCAAGCGTCATGCTAAACTGGCCAAAATGGCAAAAGAGGCAGTGAAGAAATTCAATGAAGACTCTGCCGCTGCCACTGCTGAGGCCTCTGTTAGCAAGACTAAGAAGGCCATGCCCAAGAAGCCCGCACACAAGCCAAGTGCCTCTGCTTCAATGCCCTCACAGCCAAGCACCTCAGCAATTCCCTCACGACCTAGTTTTGCAAATCCCTCATAGCAAATTCCTCATGCTGCTCCAGCTCCTCCAAAGCCCTCAGCTCCTCCGGCAAAGTCCTCAGCACCTGTGCATCTCGCCTCGTGTCAAAGGACCACATGCAAATCAATTGCCTCAGGATCATCTGCAAGTTCTTCAGCTCCTCCGCATTCCTCAACAGGCCCCACTCTGCTGAAGACCAAGGCCACTGCTGGACGAGGCTCTAGACCAAGTCCTCACAAGAAGCAGGTTGCCTTTCATGTACCGTCTAGTGATGCCAAAGCTGATGATGAGGAACTCGCCAAAATCATTAGAGATAGATAGCAGAGGGCTGCTAGAGCCAAAGGAACTGTAGTTCCTCTCCTGCTGGATCCCAAGCTGATCCTTGAGTACATTGATCTCTGGCACAAGGACCCCAACACACTTGTGCCTGACTTCAAGCTCACTCCTGGCCAAAGTCACATGTTGACCGCCTTCATTGGCGAAGAAAAATGGAAGTTTGAAAAGGCCAAGCAGATGAAGAAAGCCCAATACCAGAAGGAGCGCTTTATGAAGAAAAATGTTGTCAATATGACAACTGATGAACTTGTTGCTATACAAATTGAGATCAAAGGACTCAGTGATGAATTCAAGGTCTACCGCACCGATTCACTTGGAGCCAAAGTCAGATTTGTGAAGTTGGCTGAGAAATTCACTTCAAATGATGCTACATCATCGCAACATAAATCTCCTCAGGGTGAAGCATCTGCACAGCCCACTGCAGCACCACTGATGAAAATTAGGCTGCTGATGAAACTGCAAGCACCAGGGCTGATGAAGCTATTCCAGCCGCTGATGAAATTGCCAGGGCAACCACTAGTGTTGTGCCTAAGGAACAAGCCAGGCCAGCTGAAGCATCTGTCGCTGTGCCTGAAAAAACTGAGCCAACCACGCTAACTGCATCAGTTGTGCCTGAGGAAAATGAACAATTTTCCTCTACTCCTTCTACACCAACGCCAAGTCCCATTCTTCCTTCTGCATCAGAAGCGAAGAAAACCAAGGCTGTGGAGCGAGCAACTGTAAAGAAGAGGAAAGCATCTGCTTCATCAGAGTCTTCAGCACTGAAGAAGATGAAGACATTCACTAGCTCGTTTGAGAATCCCATTGATGCTATTCCTGTCTCAAGCATGCCATCAAAGGAAATCATTCCTTTTGGTGAAGATTATGAGATCCCAAGTGGATCTGATGAAGATGTTCCTTCTGCTGCTTCTTCAGAGTAGTTGGATGAAGAAATTGAAGTGGATAATATCCCTTCAACCCCAGTTGTCTCATCGCCCATGCCTCAGTTCACAGCTGAAGAGGCCGGCTGTAAGTGCATCTAGTGCCCCTTAGTGATTTTGGTGTATTGAAGACTTATAGGTTAAGGGACTGATGCATTTGTGAGTGTACACAGTTCTATAAGTCCATGAGGAGTTTGATATTTACAGAGAAAGTCGACCCCTAAAATGTATGTCTTCAACTGAATACTTTGGATTTTTGAAGACTTTGAAAGTGAAGAAATTGGTGTGACCATGAAGACTTGGTATTCATGTGAGGAACATGGAGCGTGAAGACTTTTGTTTTCATAGTTGCATTTTCTTTTTCTTGAGTCATAGGAAACACCGTACTGTTAAAGGGGGTCGAGGACAAACTAAGGAAAAATTTCCATGTGATGCTCAACTCAAAATCCTACACCTACCAATCCCTTCGAGTGAAGCCATTGGAAATCTCATATAGTTCAGACAATTTCTTTAGTGACAGAGACGAAGTTCTTCTGGTCTCTGAGGCATTTGTTCTGACTGAGGAGTTAGGAATTCGCCAGTGCGGATTGCCTACAAATGAGGAACATGATAGCCCTGAGGAATTTGAGCCTCAAATTTCCGACCGTTGCCGTGCTACGTGCCAGCTGTCCCAAAATATCTACCCACCTAACGGTCATATCATTTAAGGGCATTTATGTCTTATCATGTCGGGCTGCTCCCTAGGCTATAAATAGCCGCCCCTGCAACCACTAGCTGGTTGGCTGCTCCGAGAGAAACTGACACTTGTCATTGAGAGCATCCCATCCTCCGAGGGCTTCAAGTGAAAATCATCGAGTGAGGAAAACCCAAATATAAACACCTACAAACCCAAAGTGACTGAGCATCACTGAAGAGATTGTTCCTGTGTGGATCCCACGCTTGTTACCTTTAAAGACTGTGCATCTTCCAGACGGTTAGGCGTCATGGTCTAGAGCATCCAAGAGGAAATTCTGGATCACCGAGTGACCGAGTTTGTGAAGGTTTGGAAGTCACCTGAAGACTTACCACGAGTGATTGGGCAAGGTCTGTGTGACCTTAGCTCAAGGAGAATACGGCGAGGACTGTGTGTCCTCAGTATTAAATACCTAGCTGCTCCAACCAGACGTACAACTATCACAGCACTTGGAACTAGTCTACCAAATCACTGTCTTCACCAAGCCTACTGGTTCTAATTCCTCAACCCTTCCATTTCCTCATCACTGTGTTGTGTGCTTGTTCATATCTGTAGCGACCAGACCTCAAACAGTCTGATCTCTGTGCTTAGTGTCATCCCTGGATTAGTAATGCTGACACCACACAGTACTCGAAGGATTTATAACAGAGTAGCAATCACACACTTATTACATCGAATGTCTCAAGAGAGAACTTCACAAAATAAATATGGCTTAAGGCCATCTAATAACGATAACAACAGAAGGCTTGTAAGAATAAGCGAGTCCATCAACTCCAACGGCATCACTGAGTATAGAACCACGACCTAAACACCTTACTCATCGTATGAAAAGTCTGCAACATGAAATGTTGCAGCCCGAAAATGGGTCAGCACATGGAATATGCTGGCAAAGTAACACATAGGGAATAATGAAAGAGTAAGCCTATACTACATGCATATATGGCTGGTGGAAAGCTCTATGGTTATAATGTTTTTGCGAAAAGCCAATTTTCCCTACTACAAAGGAATAAATTTTATTAACTATCATGGTGGTTGTTGAACATTGAGAATGGTTGACAGCATCCTCAATCCCAATTAAAAAGTACTCATTAATAACCCAACAATTTTATTCAGAGTAACATGATGAGATTCACATGATAATCCAAGTACTAGATACTCAAGATGTCCATGACCGGGGACACAGCTAACCATGATTAGTTTATACACTCTGCAGAGGTTTGTGCACTTTTCCCACAAGACTCGATCTCCTCCGTTTGATTTCTCGCACTACATGGTGTTTGAGAAACGGATGACCGAGACATAGTCTTTTAGAAGCGCTAGCACCTTACATGTGGGTAGACCGTACCAACCTACAACCCCTACATCAGCTAGTCTACCCGTAAGAGTTCGCACAACTTAGTCAACTATGCTAGAGCCCATAGTAGCATGTGGCTGCACACGGAAGTTTCTAGCATGAATAATCTTATGATCCCTTTGAGCACAGGTGGCGGTCCAAGAAATACAGCAAGTCTGATGGAAACCAGGTGCCTCAATCCACCCAGATGTGTGTTTAATTTGCCACCTTAAATAAACCATTAATTTAACAATCTCACATCTGTCATGGAATACACTCACCCAATCCACGTCTACTAGCATAGCATGGCATAATAAGCAAACGTAGAAGTAACTCCCAAGGGTTTGATAATAAACAGGTAATAGGTACTACCTCATCTACTTCCCATCCCACAATTTAATTAGATCCTAATCATGCAATGTTTGGGGATAGATCTAATGCATAAAAACTGGGTAGTAGAAAAGGTATGATCAAAGTGTTACTTGCCTTGTAGATGATCCGCGAAACCTAGAGACTCGAAGTAACAGGCGGCGCACTCCGGGTATTCTATCGCAGACAAACAAACAAGCATACAATAAGTACTCATCTAATGCACAGGTAAAACTTAAATAGAAGATCTAACCAGATAGTTCAACTTAGGAACTCCGGTTTGCAAAAAGAATCAAATCAAACGAAGCAACGAAAGTCAAACGACGAAAGAAAACAGCTCCGTTTTACTAATCTGGATCTAAGTCAAATTTTACAGTACCAAAAACTTGTTTAAGTTGGTTATTCGGAAAGAGGGTTTCGAGACGAAACTCTAGGCGCTTGAATCGCCTGATTCCGATAAACGAGCGAAAAGTTATACTAAAACGAAAATTGGATCAGGAATCGCGATCGGAAAAATCGCGGATTAAATCCGAGAAAAAGAAAAACGACGAACGGGTTAACGAACAAACGTTCGTTAACTAAACTAATCTGACAAACGCGTTCGTTAAAACGAACGAACGAGCGAACGCTCGCTATTTAACCGAACAAAAAAAAACCGATCTAAAACAATAAACCCGCGAAAAACCGTTCGGTTTTTTTAAAAAAAAACCAAAGGCACGGAAGTCGAGGCGCGACGAACCTCGGCGGGGATCCGCGGCGGCGGCGGGTCCGCGAAGTCGGTGGGGGGCGGCGGGTCCGGCAGGTCGGGTGGCGGCGGGCGGGTCGGCGGGTCGGCGGCGGCGGCGTCCGGCGGCGGCAAGGCGGCGATGGGCGCGGGTCGGTAATGGTCGGCTAGGGTTCGACCCCGGGTGGGCCGGCTTATAAAGCCCCCGCGGGCCGGGTGTCCCAGGCCCACACGGCCCGTAGGTCGGTGCGCGTTTTTTTTAAATAATTCCGTGCAGAAGAAAAATAAAAAGAAATACTGAACGGACTCCAAAAATCCCGAAATAGATTTTCCCCGGCTTCTAAAATCGAGCCGGACTAGATGAACATTTATTTGGGGCCTAAATGCAATTTTGAAAAACGCACATTTTTTCTAAATTCAAATAAAATGGCGAAAAACTCCAAAATAAAATCTTATTTGATTTTATTATTAAATCCTCATTATTTCTTTATTTTGGGAAATTCATTTTATTCCCTCTCTCATAATTTTGTAATAGAAATAATTGAAGATAAAATAATAAAAATCAAATGATCCTATTTTCAAAAATTTGAGAAAACTCAAATATGAAGATAACGAAATCCCCAACTCTCTTCGTGGGTCCTTGAGTTGTGTAGAATTCCTAGGATTGAGCCAAAAATGCAACAAAAATATGATATGCAATTATGCTCTATATATAACATTCCAAATTGAAAATTTGGGATGTTACAATATCTGTTTGAAGACTTTGACTGAAGACTTTCTCAATTTCCTCAGTTCAATTTCTTCAATCAGGTTGTCTTCATCCTGTTTATCCTGTGCTTACGCTTTCTGTACTCTGAGTTTGTTTTCGTATCATCATGATGAATTTGCTTCTGTTATGTTATGTCTGCATCTGAGTACTTATTCCGCCGCAAGTAGTTCTTCGCTTAGGAATTTTCTCACCCTGAAATTCCTCAGTGAAGAATTCATAAAAATAGCCTATTCACCCCTCTCTAGTCGACTTAACACACTTTCAATTGGTATCAGAGTAAGGTACTCCCTTGTTTTGTGTGAATTTGGTTTAACCGCTTGGAGTTTTAGTTATGTCGACCGCAGGTATGATCAAGGACTCTACTGGGTGTCCTACCTTTGATGGGACGGACAACCCTTACTGGAAGAATAAGATGCGCATGCATCTTGAGGCAATTGACAACAATCTCTGGTATGTCGTGGAAAATGGTGTCCCCTCTGTCACTCCTACCATCAACGTTGCTGCCGTGAAGAGATTCAAGCAACTCGACTCTCAAGCGAAGAACATCATATGTGGCCATCTGAGCAAAGGGCAGTATGGAAGAGTGAGTGCTTTGGAGACAGCAAAGCTTATCTGGGATAGACTATCCAAGGTCAATGAAGGAGTCTCAACACAGCGTGACTCTCGAGTTGACGTTCTTTGCAATCTCTTCAACCGCTTCAAAAGACTCGACAATGAAAATTTTCAGCAAACCTTCGATCGCCTCACTGACATCTCAAATGAGCTTCAAGCACTTGGTGCCACTGACATCACCGACCATGAGGTGGTGAAGAAATTGCTGAGATCGCTTGATTCCTCATTTGACACTCTTACACTGATGATACAAGAACGTGGAAACTACAAGTCACTTGATCCCGCTGATATCCTCGAGAGGCTAAACACTCATGAGTTCCAGCTTGCTGAGAAGAGAGACCTCTATGGACCGAGCAATGGTAGATCACGCGCTCTGAACGCCAAGGCAGTGTCTGAATCTGAAGGTGAAGATTCTGGTAGCAGCCTTGGTGATCCTGAAGAACTGAGCCAGGAGCTAGCAATGCTCGTGAAGAAATTCCAGAAGTTCTCAAGACATGGTCTCTTTGGAAAACCCTCAAGAAGTGATGATTCCTCATCCCGTGACTACAAGAAGAGACTATGCCACAAATGCAAGAAACCAGGTCACTACATTCAAGACTGTCCTCAGTGGGAAAAGGAATCAAAGAAGAAGAAATACAAGGATTACAGTTCTGATGACTCAAAGAGGAAGAAGAAATCTTCAAAGCCCTCATCATCAAAATCCTTGAAGTCTTCATCTCAGAAGAAGAGTAGCTCCAAGAAGGTTTGGGCATTCATTGGCAAGGAAATGGACTCTGAAGCTGAATCTGAGGAACATGAGGAAGAGGAGGCATCCAAGGAGTCAGAATTTGGTGTGGTGAGCATAGACCTTGCTACTGCGTTCATCAGCAAGTCCATCTTCAACTCTGAGGAAAATGGCCTCCACAACAAGGCTGATGACGATGATGATGACTACACTCCCACCTATTGTTTCATGGAAAAGGGTGCCAAGGTACTCAAATACCCCTCCTGTGAATCAAGTGAGGATGAATCTGATGAAAACCTCAAGCCTAGTTACTCTAAACTTACTAAGATTGTTGTGAAACAACAAAAGGCTTTTGAAAAGGTTAAAAACATGCTAGACAAGAGCGATGATATGTTGGGTGAAGAAATGGATCGCACCAAAACTTTGACTAAACATCTTCAGAGACTTCAGTCCAAGTTTGACAATCTTCAGAGTCATCATAACACTCTCTTATCTGATCATGAGAAACTTTCTTATGAATTTCTTCAAAGAAAGCAAGATCTTGAGAAGCTAAGGGTGAGTTATGAAGATCTTCAGAAGGAGCGTGATTCATTACTTGCTCAACAAATCAGTGCTGCTCAGGAAGAATTTATTCCTCCATGTTTGAAGTGCATTGAACGTGAATCTGCTAATTCTTCACCTGAAAGTTCAAATGCTTCTATTGCTGAACTTTTTTCACCTGTCTCTGCTATCACTAATTTCTCATCTGAGGATATTGCTAGTATAACTGATAATGCAGGGCTGAAGGAATTGTATATGACAGGTGAGGGAGTCCTGGATTAGGGGGTATCCGGACAGCCGGACTGTATACAGCGTCTGGACTATTGAAGTGTGAAGATACAAGACTCAAGACTTCGTCCCGTGTCCGGATGGAACTCTCCTTGGTGTGGAAGGCAAGCTTGGCGATCCGGATATTGTGTTTCCTTCCTTGTAACCGACTCCATGTAAACCCTAGCCCTCTCCGGTGTCTATATAAACCAGAGAGGTTTGTCCTTAGAAGACCGATTACAATCACAATCATACCATCATAGGCTAGCTCCTAGGGTTTAGCCTCTACGATCTCGTGGTAGATCTACTCTTGTACCACCCATATCTTCAATACTAATCAAGCAGAAAGTAGGGTTTTACCTCCATCGAGAGGGCCTGAACCTGGGTAAACATTGTGTCCCGTGCTTCCTGTTACCATCAGCCTAAGACGCACAGATCAGGACCCCCTACCAGATATCCGCCGGTTTTGACACCGACATTCGTGCTTTCATTGAGAGTTCCTGTGTGTCGTCGCTACAGGGCTCGATGGCTCCTTCAACCATCGTCAACAACATGGTCCCGGGTGAGACCTTTCTCCCCGGACAGATCTTCGTGTCCGGCGGCTTCGCCCTGCGGGCCAATTCGCTTGGCCATCTAGAGCAGATCGATAGCTACGCCCCTAGTCACCAGATCAGGATCGGAAACCTGAACTACATGGCGGACATCCCGGAGCAGGCTGTGTTGCCTAAGGATGGGGGGCTAGACCCCGCCCCGCAGGTCGTTCGGCGGTGGAGCCGAACACGGGCCTTACCTCTGTGGTGGCCTGTGAATCCGGACCCCCGGATTCGTATCCGGATGTTGGTTCCAGTCCGCGCACTCCCGAGCGAGTCGAGCCAGGTTAGGCTCCGTAATGGAGTTCACCGCTGGATATCTTTCCAAAGACTCGCCCTTCGCGACATGCTTGGACTCATTAAAGTCTCTCTTTTGTCAGAGGCTCTTGGCGAACTATGTCCGCTCGAGTGGGAAGCAAAGCGATGAAGGAATTCATTGCCCACCCACCACCCACTTCATTGCCACAGTCAATGATTTAACCAGCGTACTGAACTTCAACTCTGAAGACATCAACGATATAGACGACAATCCAGGAGAAGAAAATGAACCACCGCTCACTAGGCGGTGGACAGCCGCCTCTCCCTATGATATATATATATATATATATATATATATATATATATGTATGTATGGCGGACACTCCGAAGGAAACCAATGGCGATGAGGCAGCGGAAGATAATCCCTCAGGGAGAAAAGCAAAGCATGGGCGTCGTCGGCACCGCTCCAAGCCCCGCCACAGCAATACCGGCCCAGAAGACAAAAACAATCCGGATGGCGCCGAAGATGAATATAACCCTAGTCGGTCTGCCTTTAAGAAGGCAATACTGGCCACTGTGGGATACTTGGAGAGGGACAACTATACGCCCCCCTCCGAGGACGAGGCAAGCCTCGGCAATGATGAATTCGGCGTGCCTGAAGATCCAGTGGAACAAGCTCGCTTCGAGCGACGGCTCATGGTCATGGCAAGGAGCCTGCAAAGGAAGCAACATCAGCTTAAAGCTGACCAAGATTTGCTGGTGGACAGATGGACCAAGGTCCTGGCCACCGAAAGATACGGACCCGATCGCCCCGACAAAGGGCACACATGGCACAACTGGCCACCCCAACCTAAGCAGGAGAACCCAAGGCACATGCCCCGACGTCAACACATCACTACGGTCCAAAACAATACGAAGGACACACGAAGAAGCATCCTCAAGCCTCAGTGCAATGGTCATAAGCGTCAAGTCAGGAAAGCTGGTGCCAATTCCAGCAACTCCCAGTCCGGTCAGTGGACAAAGAACAGATCAGACCTATCCGGCCCGAGCCACACACTCGATCAACCATGTGAAATTCATGGTACTCCTAGAAGGACGGCAAAGCATACCTGTCGGTGTCAAAACCAGCGGTTCTTGGGTAGGGGGTCCCGAACTGTGCGTCTAGGCGAATGGTAACAGGAGACAAGGGACACGATGTTTTTACCCAGGTTCGGGCCCTCTCGATGGAGGTAAAACCCTACTCCTGCTTGATTAATATTGATGATATGGGTAGTACAAGAGTAGATCTATGAGGTGATCAGAGAGGCTAAACCCTAGAAGCTAGCCTATGGTATGATTGTTGTTCGTCCTACGGACTAAAACCCTCCGGTTTATATAGGCACCGAAGAGGGTTAGCGTTACGTAGTCGGTTACAATGGTAGGAGATCTACATATCCAGACGCCAAGCTTGCCTTCCACGCCAAGGAAAGTCCCATCCGGACACGGGACGAAGTCTTCAATCTTGTATCTTCATAGTCCAGGAGTCCGGCCAAAGGCTATTGTCCGGCTATCCGGACACCCCCTAATCCAGGACTCCCTCAGTAGCCCCTGAACCATGCTTCAATGACGACGAGTCCGGCGCGCATATTGTCTTCGGCATTGCAAGGCGGGTTCCTCCTCCGAATTCTTCATAGAAGATTTTGAACACAAGGATAGTGTCCGGCTCTGCAAAATAAGTTCCACATACCACCGTAGAGAGAATAATATTTACACAAGCTCAATCTGCTGATATATTCTGCAGCGTGACATCACACCACGGCCAAGCCTTTATTCGAATCGTTTTTACTGTCCCACCTCAGCGTGTTTAGCGAGGTGGTTTCCTTGGCACGTCTTGTCAAAGCAGAGATCGTGTCCCCTTATTCTGGGATTCTCATCAATACGGGCATGGGTAACCCAACCGCGCCATTGATTACGGCACTTGGGAGATAAGCGAGTTTTATCAGGCTGGTGGGGGGCGCATAGCTTTGTCCATCCATATAAGGGGATAAGGATCCACTTTTTCACACACACCTTCTTCCTCCTTTGCTTATCCATTTCCGTGCACTCGAGCTCTAGCGCCCAAGTCCGCACATCCCACCTCAACCTTCTCCAACTATGTCCGGAGCGGGAGGCAAGTGGATGGCCTCCTCCGTCACGGAGGGCACACCAAAAGCTGCGAAGGCGGATACTTGTCCGACGACATCGCAGATCGGCTCCCGATAAGGGAAGCTCATCCCACCCCAAGCCCCATGAGAGGATGGTGTTCCTCCCCACTTCCTCCAGCGGACTAGGGTTTCCACTTCACCCATTTGTCCAGGGGCTCATGTTCTACTACGGCCTAGATTTCCATGATCGGCCCCAATTTCATCCTCAACATCTCGGCGTTCATCGTGGTGTGCGATGCCTTCCTCTGATCCAACCCCACTTCGCTTATGGCTGAAGACCTTCAATGTCAAGCCAAGGTAGTGGGCGGCTGCTGCCGGAGTCGGAGGTGCCATGGTGGGCAAGATGGCCAACGCCCTATGGCTTGAGGGCTCCTTCGTGGAGACCATAAAGGGTGGCAATCGGGTGGTTCTACATCACCGAGCCGCGACTCTAAATGGGCTGCGGCCCCCGAATTCCGATCTGACTTCCCTACACGGCTCACCTCATGGAAAGAGACGGGCCTGACGTGGGGTAATTCGGAAGGGTTGACCAACTCCAAACCTGTGTCCAAACCTGGTGGACAAGAAGCTCAAGCTTGTCAACGTAGTCCGGTTATGCTCATCCGCGGATCCTCCCATGCCAGAACGGGCCTTCAACTTGTGGGAGTTCGATCCGCACAACACCGAACAGAGCCGCTCTTGACACTACGTGCGAAGATGCCTCGAAGGTGCTGTTCAAGGGCGCCAAGGCTCCGCATCCGCCATCAAGATCGCGGATTCAGCTCATGCATCAAGCCAGCGAGGTAAGATATTTTACCCTTTACGGACTCTTTTTCATAGTTTGACTCTATGCGGATCTAAAACTCCCTCACCTTTGACAGATGGCGAGAAGACGTCCGGACAGGTTGACTGTCCGCCCCTTGCCGAAGACCAGCGGACGCCCGCTGACGGGGCTGTTGGCTCCGGCACCTTACGTGGTGCCGGAGAAGAAGGCCAAGAAGAAGGCCACGGGAACTCGAAGGATTTCCTGACGCCAGGTGTTGTCGGATTCATCGTCCGATGACTCAGAGGCGGACTCCTCCCGCGAAGATGAGGAGGAGGAAAAAGAGGCCTCTCCCCCAGCCGGGGAGAGAAGAAAGGAAGGCCGCCTAACCGGGAGGCCGGAGGGTCCAAGAAGGGAAGGACCCTTCCTCCGGACTACGCCACCAACGCCGACAATGGCGAAGAGGAGTGGCCACCAAGGACCAAGCCCCTGGCGAAATCGTAAGTGTCCGGACACCAGAATAACTCATGGCGTTCCATTTGTCGCACATCATCTTCTAACACCAAATATAACCATGTAGCCCGCCCAAGGACGGGCTCGACGCTTCGTCGAGCGGCTCCCTGGATTCGTCGGATGTGAATAGCACCTCACTTCCGACCGCCTTGTCTCCTCCCGCCGTGGGTGACGCCGAGGTGGAGTCCCAAAAGGGGCCCAGCCAGGAGGAGGTGGCCCTGGAGGCGCCGCAAGGCGACCTCCCGGACGCCGGGCGCAAAGGGGATAAAACCCCAAAGGGATTTAAATGCGCCTCATGCGGACTCCGCACTGTAACCTTCTGTGGTTCCGAGTCCGCAGCGCACCCTTCAGAAGAAAGGCAAGATTGCGGCGCCGTGACATCCATCCAACCGGAGGCACTGATGATTTGATGGAGGCGCTTAACGGCGCTTCCATCGACGAGGAGCACCGCACTGTTATGAGTGTGGTGATCCAGAAAGTTCAGTCCGCCAAGAGCGGGCTGATCAAGCATGTGCCAGCCTTCTAACAGGCTTTGAGGTATGTATTTAAGATATGTAAAAATATTACCGCATAGACAGTAGCCCCTGATGCTCAGTGTCGTGTTCGGAAAGAAAAATGCCGAACTGAGGATCTAAAAAGATATACGCAGGAGTCTAACATAAGTATGTCAATATGGGAATGTAGGCTGCGCTGCTGACCTCTGGCGCACTGACTGCGGAGGTTGATGCATTGAAGCAGAGCCTCGGGCAGTCCGAGAACGAGCTCGGCCTTGCCAAAAAGCAGCTCGAGGACAAGGAAGGTAAGTAATACCTAATGGGAGTATTTAAAAGGTGTGGTTGCAAAAAATGACAGGAATAACGTGAATATTGCAGGGGCCACGAACGAGGTGGCGACCCTGAAGGAAGCGGTGTCCAAGGCCGAAATCGAGGCCGCCCCTGTCACACCCTGCATTTTGTAACATTTCATTTGCATTAATAAAGCATAAAATTTGGCCCAACAATTTTTTTTGCATTATTTGGCTTTTATTTTGGAGTTGGTTTTTCTCTCTGAGATTGTCAAATGCTCTTTAAAGTCAACTACTCCACCTTCTGTACTTCATCTCTTTGTCCCAAACTTCTGCCCAATGATCATGCCATGTGTATGGAGCAATATAGTATTTTCTTACAAAAATAATTTGGCCAAAAAGAATTTTCTAAAATTAGTTTTTCAAAAACCCTTGAATTGAGATTTGCACTGCAAGTACTTGATTTGAGGTCTGAAAAATCTTTCAAAAGGTATATTTGAAACCTATTAGATATAGGATTCCCATAAACCACAAAAATATAATTTTAAAAGTTAGTTTACTATTTTATTTAAAAGCCATTTCTTAAGGCCAGAAATGGTCTTTAATAGGGAAAAATTATTTTATTGTTTTAAAAATATTTGACAAAAATCAGGAAACTCAGTGGACATATATTTCCCACATATTAGAGTTTCAACACATGGTCATGTTCAAAATATGGGACAAAACCTCCCAAAACCATTTCTGCCCATTTCAAGGATTTAAAATATTTCTACAAGAAATATTTTCATAAAAATCCAAGGAAAATCCAGCAAGTCACAAATGCATATTATGATCACCTTGCAAAGCCTCATGTCAATTAAAGTCATTTTGGTTCACCAAAATGCCCCAAAACCCTCTCTGACCAGAATCAAATTTGAACAACTTTGTACTACCAACTTTCTCTCCTTGACCCCAGCTTTTGTGAGCATGTTCTCATGACCAAATGAGGCCACTACACCAAGTGGTGCATCAAGGAGAAGTGATTTGCTCAACTAGATCTACACAAGTCCATTTCTGCTAATTTCTAGGGTTTACAAAAGTTGCATTGGCAACTTTGCCCAAATAAGCTCCAACTTGGTGGAAGGCCCTAATTATATGTTTCATTTCACCCTGTGGAGTCTCATGGCAGTTGGAAATCATCTGCTGGTCCAAACCATTATCAAACACCTTCTGCCGCATTACAAAAATCACCATTTTGACCACTAATACTATTCTCCTTGAACTCAACTCTTTACCACAGCACCCCCTAATCCTCCCCTACCTCCAGTAACTCTCCCCTGGCCATTGATCAATGATTAAGGGGTGAAACACCCCCATTTATCTCCCTGGACAGCAACTTCTCTCTCCTTTCTCACCTCCCTCCTCACTCCAGTGGCCACCCAGGGCATCCAATGCCCCTTCCCCATTCTTTACTTCCCCCTAGAGCTACCAGACACCTTTGGCCGTGATCACATGCATAGAAAATGGCCATGCCGGCCATTTGGGCGCTCTGGAGCGTGCCATAGTGCGCTCCCGCACTGTAGCCGCCCCCTTCCAACCACCTCCGGCCACCTCGGGCCTCCCCAGCGTGCCCGACGATGCGCCTCGACGTCCGCAACACGCCACAGCGGGGTCCCCCTCCTCCTTGTCCCTCCTCTCGCCCCAGCTCGCACGCGCGCCCACACGCGCGGCGCCTCTGGCCCCTCCTGCTCCCTCTCTTCCTTCTCCTGGTCGTAGACCACCTCCACAAACGCCCCAGACACGCTCATTTGAGCCCCCGTGACCCGTAGCAACCGCAGCAGGCTCGCTGGCGCACGGGTCCTCGGTGGACCGCCGTTCACCTATTTAAGGACCTCCCCGAGCCCTACTCTCCTCACCACTCACTCTCTCACTCCCCTAAATCACCCCTACACCACTCACCCCTCTCCAGACGAGCCCGAGTTCGAGATCGAGCTCGAGCTCCGCCGCCTCGGGTCGCCGTCGATCTTCAGGTACAGGCCGTCTCCGCCGCTCCTCTTCCTCGATCTGGAACCGCCACGGCTCACTGACCATTCCCCCTCTCTTCCCCGCCTCTTTTGCAGCCGGAAACGTCCGGAGCCACCGCCGCCCGAAGCTCCTCCGCCGTGCCTCCTCGTCACCGACGAACCAGGCAACTCCGGTGACGTCCACCACCTCCACCCGAACGGAGACACGACGCTGAGTCCAGCTGTGCCTTCGCCCAACCTCGCCGTACCCCACAGCGACGCCGGTGAGCTCGCCACCTTCTCTGACCCAGGGTTGACGATGACCGCCGTGGGGCCCGTCCGTCAGCCTCACGTCCTGACGTGTGGGTCCCACCCGTCAGGTTAAACACCCACGCGCACGCGTACCGGTTCGCCCGTCGGCTGAAGGCGTCTTTTGCACTTACGCCTTCGACGTGGCAGCCTCGCGCGGGCTAAAGTCCTTTTGGGCCTACTGCACTGAGGCCTTTCTGGCCCAAAGGCACAGTGCCCCTTCCCCTTTTTCTTTTCTGTCACTTTTCCAAAAATTCCATAGGATAAAATATTTGTCCAAATAAATTAATTCCAACTCCTAAATTTCAAAAATATTGCAACCTATTTAATGGTGCAACTTTCATTCAAATCCAACAACCTTTTCTTCACTGTAAATATTTAAATGTGATTTTAAGCATTTAAATATACCTTTGTAAATCTATTTCTCCTATTCTGCTACTCCAAATACAAAACTAGGAATTTTCCCCTTCTTAGTTTTCAACCTAGTATTTAAGAAAAATGAGTTGACATTTTTCTGAGCACTTTGGTTTTTCTGTTTTATTATTGCCTTATTTTCTCATTATTCTTTTGCGACGATAGATTGCATTGCTGACGAAGGAGTTGGACCAGAAGGCTTTGAAGACCCAGAAGACTTTGTTGAGCCAGGCAAGCAGCCCTTTGACCATGTCTATGAAACCTTTTTATGCATGCCATATAGCACTTTTATTGCTTGCATCGGAGACATGACATTGTGGTGACCACATGGGGTGGCTTGCCACCGTTACTTCCTCGTTGATACTTGCATTGTGCGTGACCCTACCTTCTTATGAGGGTTATGCCGGTGGGAGTAGATAGGATGCTAAAGTAGTGCTACGCAAAGAGGGACGGGTATATGCATGGTGAAGGAGACAAAGTGTTTTCAAAATACTTTTCGAAAACCCCATCGGGTGCCACTGATGCCCGAGGGAGATGATGAGATGGGTAACCACTTGATGACGAAGTGGTGTACCGAGGGAAGTGTGTGTGGTTTTCGAAAACGGATTAGATTTAAGATTTGTCGACTGTCCCAACCTTACATGCGCAACCACTCTACCCTTGTATGGGAAAGGGCATTATTGATTACCTAGGCCGATACTAGCTTGGAGCCCGCATTACTAGTGACGGGGGAGAGTTGGTGCTCTCTCTCGGGACGGGTCGTGCTGTAGGGCGGCCATGACTGTTTTTACAGGGCACCGGATACACCGTTGTGTCCCCTCTCGGATGTTTCGATCTCGAGTGAGTCTCGTATGATGTACATCGTGAGGATACGAAACAACGAGTGGACTCCTTGTTAGTGTCATCTAGGGAAAGATAGTGATCGGGTGCTTACCCCGGGTACTTGAGGTATCGCGGGTCGTGGATGACACGGAAGTTCCCCGGATCTTGTGAGTAAAGTGTGCAACCTCTGCAGAGTGTAAAACTATTCGAATAGCCATGTCCACGGTCAAGGAAAGTTGGGCGGTGCTGCTTAAACTACGTCCAGAGCTTTGCAAACCTGTGTGTGTGTGTGTGTGTGTGTGTGTGTGTGTGTGTGTGTGTGTGTGTGTGTGTGTGTGTGTGTGTGTGATAAAACTACTTGGGTCAAGTGAAAGGACTTGACATGATTGAGTTGGGTTGGTGCCCACTCTATTTATGTTGATATCTGTAACCTGTCCTCATGGTTACTTGAATTCTCCTGATGCATGTCTCACAAGTTGTTGAACATATTATTGCACTCAAAACTAGCTTTCTCAAAAAATTACCTATATCATGCATTGTTATATCTCGAACCAAAACATGGGTTGCTTGCAAGTACATTCAAAGTACTCATTGGCTTGCCACGGTTATTTAATTGGCTGTGCATGGAAGAACCGGAGTTCAAAGAAGAGTTCTTTGGAGACGAACATGCTAACTAGGACGCTTCCTAATGTAATGCCCGTAGGGTTAAGGAAGATGGCATAGGTTCTACTTATCGATTTAAGATTTCCGCTGCTTGTGTTTCATTTGATGTTCAGCCCTTAAGGCTTTATCAATGTAAGACTTGACCATAATGGTCATAATTTGTGTAAGACGGCACGTATGGATGTAAGACTCTTGTTATTCAGCTTCGTGTGTTCAAGTGAGCATTGATCTCGGGATCATCAGTACACGTGCATTCGGTGATCACGACTTATGAGTCGGGTCCCCACAGAGCTGGTATCGAGCCATCCCGACCGTAGGAAGCCTTAGTTACCATGGACGTTAGTTAGCTTGAGACCATCTAAACTTCCTTCTTTTCTAAGCTTACCCAACCCAAGATATATTTCCCTTGTTGACCTCTCCCATTCAACCTTTGTAGATGGCTGCCGTACCCGAAGACTTCCTGACCACCGGATTTCCCATGCTTCTCGAGGATAGCCTCAAGAAGTGCCAGTTTCACCGAGCCCCCATTTTCACCTACCATGAGCATTGGATCAATGACACCGAGACGGAGTATCATGTGGAAGTGATCGTGAAGGCTAATGACTCTCCAACAAGCTGTTTCTTTGAGGGACTCCAGATGGCAACACTGGTCCTTGCCGTCGAGACGGCAACCCTCAAGGCACTCACCCGCATCCGAGACCTTCTTCCAGAGATGGCAGACGAGTTGGCAACCCGCTTCTTGCCTTATCGGAAGGAAGGTGAGGATGAGAGCAATGGCACCAGCTCCACCATTAGAAGAAGGACTTCCACCCGATTCCGCACCTACTTCAGCCTTTGTGCCGATAGTTTGGCACAACACTTGGCCTCGGAATAAATGGAGCTCCGAAAGGAACTTCATGAGACCAAGGCACTTCTTCTCCAAGCATAAGGGAAGACGGATAGGATCAAGAAGGAAGGTGCTCCCCCTGGACAGCCCGCAATCGCATACCGAGGCGGAAGACCCCCAAAGGATGGAGGACCCCCACAACAACACCGCATGAGCGCAAAGGAATACCTCAAGCTCTTTGCACCACCGGCAAAGCAACGCCGTGTTGAGCTCCTCCACTCCCCCACCCCTTCAAGTAAAGAGGAAAGCCAGGGTGCTGATGATGAGGAGGAAGACCCAGAAGAGCCAGACTACGCGACCGAGCATTCCACCACTTAGGCATCATTCGCAACCCGGATATGCCCGTTAGTAACCCCTACGGTAGGATAGGTCGTGTACCCCTATGCGAAGTCGAGTCCTTGTAATGGTTCATATGAAACCATGTAGTGTTGTGTTTGCTTTTGATGTGTTTGATGGACGTCGTGCTTTCCTTCGGGAACTTGTAAGCGACTACATCACCCATTTGGACTTTAATGAATGTGTTTGGCCTTTTGGCCCTTGCATGAAAACAATTAGTGTCATACCAACCCCCTTACTAGGCGTCCCATCTATATTGCTTTCCCCATCTTTCCCAATTATGAGACTTTGACCGCTCCAACAAGATGCTGTTGTAACACGTCTTGGTACCTCTACCCAAAGAAGAAGAAGCCGGAGCAGGAGCCACCAGACCAAACCCAAGGACAAGCCCCACCACCGCCACCACCTCCAAGCATGGACATGGCTCAGCTTCTCCAAGCCTTCCGAGAGGAACGCCAAGCCAACACCGCAGCCCTCCGATGATTGCTCAAGTTGTCAATCGCCACCAAGCGGAAACGGCAATGGACGTTCCACATTGGTGGAGTTCAAGAAGCATGCACCATCCACCTTCATCGAGACTGCTGAACCCCTGGATGCAGACGAATGGGTCCACACCATTGAGGATCTGCTGGAACTAGTCGGATGCACTGAGGACCATGAGAAGGTGGCGTATGCTTCTCACTGTCTCGGGGGCACTGCTAGAGCTTGGTGGGATGGATTTAAGGCCATGCATGCTGAGCAAAACATCACTTGGAAAGACTTCAAGGCAGAATTCTGCAAGGCCCACATTCCTTCCGGAATCATGGCCATCAAGAAGCGTGAGTTCCGAGCTCTGAAGCAAGGTAGTAGCACTGTCAAGGAATACATGCAGAAGTTCAGTGTTCTCTCAAGGTATGCTCTCAAGATGTCAAGACCGATCTTTGCCAAAGGAGCGCTTCATGGAAGACCTTAACTGCACTCTGCAAGACTAAGCTTGTTGTGTGTGACTGCCCGACTTTTCCTGATCTGGTGAACAAGGCACTCATGCTTGAGGACAAGCGACGTGCTTTGGACGATACCCATAAGCGCAAGATGATCAGCAAGGGTAGCTCCAGCAACCAGAAGCCTCGCCCGTGGCAGCCAGCCCCGGTCAAGCCAACCTATCAGCAGCCAAGAGCTCCTGCACCCCGCACCAACTATCCACCTCAGCAGTATGCCAACCCCAGGCCAGCTTATAACAACCCCAATAACAATGCCGGCAAGAGCAGCAACCCCAACCAAGTCACTTGCTTTGGATGTGGTCAGCCAGGACACTACTCCAAGAATTGCCCCAACAAGAAGCCCGACGCCCTGCGCCCCAATGCACAGAACCCAGGACAAAGCCGTGGAATGCCACCAAGGAACCAAGCTCCCCGCAACCCGCCCAACAGCTGCAAGGGTCGTGTGAATCATGTCACTGCAGAAGAAGCCCAGGAAGACCCGGACGTCGTCTGGGTACGCCCTTGTCAACTCAAAGACCTGAATCGCCTTATTTGATTCTGGAGCCACGCATTCATTTGTCACCCAAAAGTTTGCATTAAAAAGTGGCATGACCCCTACACCCCTTAATAACCCTATGGTGGTACAAACCCCCAGAGATGAGAGCCAAGATAGGATGTAAAGGAGTCGGGATTGTCATTAATGGGGTAGACTTCCTAGCAGACCTTATCATCTTAAGATCACAAGGCCTGGATGTGATCTTAGGAATGAATTGGCTCATCAAGCACCAAGGCTTGTTAGATTGCGCCCACCGGACTCACATCGTGACCAATGACCAAGGAGTCGGTTAAATTTGCCTCCAACCCTCCTCTGCTCAAGCCAACCAAGTCAACTATCCGACCGGTTGGATTGGAGCAACTGCCGGTAGTATGCGAATACCCCAATGTCTTTCCGGATGAGCTACCGGGAATGCCTCCTGACCGAGACATTGAGTTCATCATCGAGCTCATACCCGGAGCAGGACCCATCTGTAAGAAGCCGTATAGAATGGGATCGGAAGAGTTAGAAGAATTGAAGAAGCAACTGGAAGAGCAGTTGAGGAAGGGATTTATCCGTCCTAGTGCCTCCCCTTGGGGATCACCTGTTCTGTTTGTGGCAAAGAAGGACGGTACCATCCTCTTATGCATTGACTACCGCTCCCTCAATGAGGTTACAATCAAGAACAAGTATCCACTTCCCAAGATTGAAGATCTGTTTGATCAACTCAATGGGGCCAAGGTGTTCTCCAAGATCGACCTTAGATCTGGGTATTACCAGCTGAAAATCAGACCCCAAGATATTCCGAAGACGACATTTGTAACCAGATCTGGCCTGTATGAGTGCATGGTCATGTCCTTTGGATTGACCAATGCCCCAGCTTACTTCATGTATCTCATGAATAAGGTCTTCATGGAATATTTGGACAAGTTTGTCGTTGTCTTCATTGATGACATTCTTGTCTTCACGAAGACGGAAGAAGAGCACGAGCAACACTTGAGGATGGTCCTAGACAAGCTTCGAGAGCACCAACTGTATGCCAAGTTCAGCAAGTGCGAGTTTTGGCTGCATGAAGTTGGATTCTTGGGTCATGTATTGAATGCCGAAGGGTTGTCGGTGGATCCCACCAAGATTCAAGCTGTGACTGAATGGCAAACACCGAGCAACGTGAAGGAGGTCAGAAGCTTCCTCGGACTCGCGGGATATTACCACAAGTTCGTTGAAGGATTCTCAAGCATTGCCCGACCTATGACCCAGCTCTTGAAAAAGGACAAGAAGTTTCAGTGGACGCCAAGTGTGAAGAGAGCTTCCAGAGCTGAAGAAGAGATCGACCATCGCCCAGCTTCGCCACACCGGATATACACAAGGAGTTTGTGATATATTGTGATGCGTCAAGAACCGGACTGGGAGGTGTTCTGATGCAAGAAGGCAGAGTCGTAGCTTACCTTTCAAGGCAACTCCAGCCTCATGAAGATAACTATGCTACTCATGACCTCGAGTTGGCAGCTGTAGTTCATGCCCTGAAAACATGATAACATTACCTCCTAGGGAAGCGGTGTGAGATATACACGGATCACAAAAGTCTGAAGTATATTTTCACTCAGAAGGAATTGAACATGAGGCAAAGAAGATGGCTAGAGTTGATCAAGGATTATGACCTTAGTGTTCAATACCACCCTGGAAAGGCTAATGTGGTAGTAGATGCATTAAGCAGAAAGGCTTGTTTCTTGAATGCTATGCTTAAGAGCAGGCTACCCGCCTTGTATCAGGAAATTGAAAGCTTCGGGTTGGAACTGGTTGCACCAGGATTCTTGGCCAACCTCGAAGTTAGGCATACCTTGATAGATGATATTAAGGAAGCTCAGAGGGTACACGAAAGTATTGAAGGCATCAAGAGGAAGATCAAGGCAGGCAAGGCCCCAGGATTCTCAGAGGATGAGCAAGGAATTGTGTGGTTTGGGAATCGCATTTGCGTACCCAACAGGATTGAGCTCAAGAATTTGATCTTGCAAGAAGCTCATGACACCCCGTATTCCATCCACCCCGGAGTATCAAGACCTAAAGGAAAGATTTTGGTGGCACGGGATGAAAAGGGAGATTGCCACCTATGTTGCAAAATGTGATGTATGCCAAAGAGTCAAGGCTGAATATCAGCGACCTGCTGGATTGCTCCAACCACTCAAGGTTCCCGAGTGGAAATGGGATAAAGTCGGAATGGATTTCATCACTGGACTACCTAGGTCAAACAAGGGACATGACTCCATCTGGGTCATAATCGATCATTTGACTAAAGTAGCCCATTTCATTCCTGTTAAGACTACCTATGATGGCAACCAGCTAGCAACTCTATACATCAACAAAATCGTAAGCCTTCATGGTGTTCCCAAAGAGATTCTGTCAGATCGAGGAACCCAGTTTACCTCGAGGTTCTGGAAGAAGTTCCAAGAGGCCATGGGAACCAAGTTGTCTTTCAAGATCGCTTCCACCCACGGCATCGGAGGTCGAGAGCGTAACGAGTAAATCAGATACTTGAAGACATGCTCCGGCCCTGTGTCCTAACAAATGGAGCTAGGTGGGAAGATTGCCTCCCTTTTGCCGAGTTCTCCTACAACAGCAGTTATCAGTCCAACCTCCAGATGGCACCATTTGAGGTGCTATACGGACGGAAATTCCGCACGCCCCTCAATTGGTCAGAGACCGTAGAAGGACTAGTCTTTGGGCCCGATATCCTCCATGAAGCAGAAGAGAAAGTCCAGCTTGTCAGAGAGCGTTTGAAGACCGCCAAGTCAAGGCAGAAGAGCTATGCTGACACTCGTCGCCGACAAGTAGACTTCCAAGTCGGAGACCATGTGTACCTGCGAGTAACTCCTCTTAAGGGAACCAAGCGTTTCCACGTTAAGGGAAAGCTCGCACCAAGATTTATCGGCCCCTTCGAGATCACCGCACGACGAGGAGAAGTGGCTTACCAGTTGGAACTACCACCTGAACTATCCGATGTGCACAACCGTATTCCACGTGTCACAACTCCAGAAGTGTCTCCAAGTTCCAGACAAGCCTGATCTTTACAAGGACGTCAATCACCAAGCCATTGACCTTCAACCTGATTTGACCTACCGTGAGAGTCCCATCTGCATTTTGGATGAGGCTGAGCGACGCACTCAAAGACGCACCATCAAGTACTTCAAGGTCCAGTGGAGCAACCACACCGAAGCAGAAGCAACCTGGGAACGTGAAGACTACCTTAGATCCGAGTTTCCGTATCTCTTTAAAGCCTAGTTTAGGAATCTCGGGACGATATTCTTGTAAGGGGGGTAGGTCTGTCACACCCTACATTTTGTAACATTTCATTTGCATTAATAAAGCATAAAATTTGGCCCAACAAAAACTTTTGCATTATTTGGCTTTTATTTCGGAGTTGGTTTTTCTCTCTGAGATTGTCAAACGCTCTTTAAAGTCAACTACTCCACCTTCTGTACTTCATCTCCTTGCCCCAAACTTCTGCCCAATGATCATGCCATGTGTATGGAGCAATATAGTATTTTCTTACAAAAATAATTTGGCCAAAAAGAATTTTCTAAAATTACTTTTTCAAAAACCCTTGAATTGAGATTTGCACTGCAAGTACTTGATTTGAGGTCTGAAAAATCTTTCAAAAGGTATATTTGAAACCTATTAGATATAGGATTCCCATAAAACACAAAAATATAATTTAAAAGTTATTTTACTATTTTATTTAAAAGCTTTTTCTTAAGGCCAGAAATGGTCTTTAATAGGGAAAAATTATTTTATTGTTTTAAAAATATTTGACAAAAATCAGGAAACTCAGTGGGCATATATTTCCCACATATAAGAGTTTCAACACATGGTCATGTTCAAAATATGGGACAAAACCTCCCAAAACCATTTCTGCCCATTTCAAGGATTTGAAATATTTCTACAAGAAATATTTTCATAAAAATCCAAGGAAAATCCAGCAAGTCACAAATGCATATTATGATCACCTTGCAAAGCGTCATGTCAATTAAAGTCATTTTGGTTCACCAAAATGCCCCAAAACCCTCTCTGACCAGAATCAAATTTGAACAACTTTGTACTACAAACTTTCTCTCCTTGATCCCAGCTTTTTTGAGCATGTGCACATGACCAAATGAGGCCACTACACCAAGTGGTGCATCAAGGAGAAGTGATTTGCTCAACTAGATCTACACAAGTCCATTTCTGCTAATTTCTAGGGTTTACAAAAGTTGCATTGGCAACTTTGCCCAAATAAGCTCCAACTTGGTGGAAGGCCCTAATTATATGTGTCATTTCACCCTGTGGAGTCTCATGGCAGTTGGAAATCATCTGCTGGTCCAAACCATTATCAAACACCATCTGCCACATTACAAAAATCACCATTTTGACCACCAATACTATTCTTCTTGAACTCAACTCTTTACCACAGCTCCCCCTAATCCTCTCCTACCTCCAGTAACTCTCCCCTGGCCATTGCTCAATGATTAAGGGGTGAAACACCCCCATTTACCTCCCTGGACAGCAACTTCTCTCTCCTTTCTCACCTCCCTCCTCACTCCAGTGGCCACCCAGGGCATCCAATGCCCCTTCCCCATTCTTTACTTCCCCCTAGAGCTACCAGACACCTTTGGCCGTGATCACATGCATAGGGCCATGCCGACCATTTGGGCGCTCTGGAGCATGCTACAGTGCGCTCCCGCACTGTAGCCGCCCCCTTCCAACCGTCTCCGGCCACCTCGGGCCTCCCCAACGCGCCCGACGATGCGCCTCGACGTCCGCAACATGCCACAGCGTGGTCCCCCTCCTCCTTGTCCCTCCTCTCGCCCCTTGCACGTGCGCCGCCGGCCCCGAAGCACCAGTGGCTGCTGCCACACGCTGGGCGCCTCTGCGCCTCCTGCTCCCTCTCTTCCTTCCCCGGTCAGACCACCTCCACAAACGCCCAGACACGCCATTTGAGCCCCGTGACCAGAGCAACCGCAGCAGGCTCACGCCAAGACGGGTCCTCGGTGGACCCGCCGTTCACCTATTTAAGGGCCTCCCCGAGCCCTACTCTCCTCACCACTCGCTCTCTCACTCCCCTAAATCACCCCCTACACCACTCACCCCCTCTCCAGATGAGCCCGAGCTCGAGATCGAGCTCGAGCTCTGCCGCCTCGGGTCGCCGTCGATCTTCGGGTACAAGCCCTCTCCACCGCTCCTCTTCCTCGATCTGGAACCGCTGCGGCTCACTGTCCATTCCCCCTCTCTCCCCTGCCTCTTTTGCAGCCGGAAACGGCTGGAGCCACCGCCGCCCGAAGCTCCTCCCCCGTGCCTCCTCGTCGCCGATGACGTCCACCACCTCCACCCGAACGGCGACACGACGCTGAGTCCAGCCGTGCCTTCGCCCGACCTCGCCGTGCCCCACAGCGACGCTGATGAGCTCGCCGCCCTCTCTGACCCAGGGTTGATGATGACGGCCGTGGGGCCTGTCCGTCAGCCTCACGTCCTGACGTGTGGGTCCCACCCGTCAGGTTTAAACACACACGCGTGCGCGTACCGGTTCGCCCGTCGGCTGAAGGCGTCTTTTGCACTTACGCCTTCGACATGGCAGCCTCGCGCGGGCTGAGGTCCTTCTGGGCCTGCTGCACTGAGGCCTTTCTGGCCCAAAGGTACAGTGCTGCTTCCCCTTTTTCTTTTCTGTCACTTTTCCAAAAATTCCATAGGATAAAATATTTGTCCAAATAAATTAATTCCAACTCCTACATTTCTAAAATATTGCAACCTATTTAATGGTGCAACTTTCATTCAAATCCAACAACCTTTTCTTCACTGTAAATATTTAAATGTGATTTTAAGCATTTAAATATACCTTTGTAAATCCATTTCTCCTATTCTGCTACTCCAAATCCAAAACTAGGAATTTTCCCCTTCTTAGTTTTCAACCTAGTATTTAACAAAAATGAGTTGACATTTTTCTGAGCACTTTGGTTTTTCTGTTTTATTATTGCCTTATTTTATCGTTATTCTTTTGCGACGATAGATTGCGTTGCTGACGAAGGAGTTGGACCAGAAGGCTTTGAAGACCCAGAAGACTTTGTTGAGCCAGGCAAGCAGCCCTTTGACCATGTCTATGAAACCTTTTTATGGGTGCCATAGAGCACTTTTATTGCTTGCATCGGAGACATGATATTGTGGTGACCACATGGGGTGGCTTGCCACTGTTACTTCCTCGTTGATACTTGCATTGTGCGTGTTCCTACCTTCTTATGAGGGTTATGCCGGTGGGAGTAGATAGGATGCTAAAGTAGTGCTACACAAAAAGGGACGGGTATATGCATGGTGAAGGAGACAAAGTGTTTTCAAAAGACTTTTCGAAAACCCCATCGGGTGCCACTGATGCCCGACGGAGATGATGAGATGGGTAACCACTTGATGACGAAGTGGTGTACCGAGGCAAGTGTGTGTGGTTTTCGAAAATGGATTAGATTTAAGATTTGTCAACTGTCCCAACCTTACAGGTGCAAGCACTCTACCCTTGTATGGGAAAGGGCATTATTGATTACCTAGGCCGATACTAGCTTGGAGCCCGCATTACTAGTGACGGGGGAGAGTTGGTGCTCTCTCTCGGGATGGGGTCGTGCCAGGTAGGGCGGCCATGACTGTTTTTACAGGGCACCGGATACACCGTTGTGTCCCCTCTCGGATGTTACGATCTCGAGTGAGTCTCGTATGATGTACATCGTGAGGATACGGAACAACGAGTGGACTCCTTGTTAGTGTCGTCTAGGGAAATATAGTGATCGGGTGCTTACCCCGGGTACTTGAGGTATCGCGGGTCGTGGATGACACGGAAGTTCCCCGGATCTTGTGAGTAAAGTGTGCAACGATGTGCACGATGTGCTTCATGTGTGCTTCCGTCCAACTTCGCGAATGTGCACGATGTGTTTCATGTGTCACAGCTTCGCAAGTGCTTCAAGACTCCTGAGCGCACTATCAACTTCGAAGAAATTGACCTCCAAGAAGATCTCTCTTATCATGAGCACCCCGTTGCTATTCTTGAAGAAACCGAGCGCAAGACTCGCAACAAGTCAATCAAATTCCTGAAAGTGAAGTGGTCATACCATTCCGACCGAGAAGCCACCTGGGAGCGCGAGGATCACCTCTGTTTCGAATATCCGGAGTTCTTTCAGTCCTAGATCTCGGGACGAGATCCTCTTGTAGTGGTGGAGTGTTGTAACACCCCGGATGTAACTTTCCATATTTGTAACTCCAACTCTTGCCATTTTCGGCATTGTGATATGATATTCCCTCCGTGGTTGGGTTTTGTCTTTTGTTTTTCATTTTGTCCATGTCATGCATTTCATATCATGTCATCATGTGCATCTCATTTGCATACGTGTTCGTCTCATGATTCCGAGCATTTTCCCCGGTGTCCGTTTTGCAATCCGCACTCCTATGTCCCCCGCGTCCCCTTTACGCTTTTTCGTGAGCGGTACTAAACTTTCTCGGAATGGACCGAGGTTTGTCAAGTGGCCTTGGTACACCACCGGTAGACCACGTGTCAAGTTTCGGGTCATTTGGAGCTCGTTTGGTACTCCAACGGTTAACCGCACTCTCACAAAGGCCTCTTTTAAGTTGCAGCCCAACACCCCTTCAAAACATCCCAATAACCCATCTAAGTCATTTCCATGCTCTCCGTCGTCGGATCACGATCGTGTGGGCGAAAACCGCACCTCATTTGGAGCTTCCTAGCTCCTTCTACCTATAAAAACACCCCCTCCCCCGAAATCCCGGATCAATTCCGCACGAAACCCTAGCCCCGCCTCTCTCTCATACCATCGGACGAAATCGGACGGCCGGGCGTATCCGTCCGCCGCCGCCCGCTAATCCGGGTCCGCCACGTATGCGCGCCCCGCCCGCCACACCGCCGCGCACGGGCAAAGGGGCCCTCCCGCCACGCCCCGGCCAGCGCCCAGCGCCTCCGCCGCCGCCGCCTTCCCGGGCCGCCGCCCCACTGGCAGCCGCCACCGCCGCCTCGCGCCGCCACATCATGTCCGCGCCGCCGCCGCCGCCGCCCCCGGCTGCACCATTGCGCCGCCAGCCGCCCGGCGCCGCAGCTTCCCCTCGGCGGCCCCTCCTCCTCGGCTCGGCCCCGCCTCTCCTTCCTCTCCTCCTCCCCGAAGCAGCCAAGGCGAACCTCGGTTCACACGCGGATCTGGATCCAGATCCACCGAGACGGTTGACTTCTTCTTCCCCCCGATTTTCGTCCAAGTCTTTTACCTGTGATTATTTTGTTGCATTTTCATCATGCCATAACTTTGCACTCGTGGCTCCGTTTCGGGCATATAGCATACCGAATTGTTCGACTCGAAGAGTAGATCATTACGTTCCATTGCATCATTTTCATTTGAGCTCATCTTTATGCCCTAAATTCTGGTAGAAGAGGGCTATGTGATATTAGTTTCAGATTCTTATCAGAACATGCACTTTTGACATTTTTGCCATGATTGTTGTGTGCACCCTATGATCTTGAGTCCTACATGTGTTTTGTAATATGCCATGCCATATTTACAGGGGTGTATGCCATGTATTTTTGTGATCTCTGTGGTGACTAGCACAAGCACGCAAACTAGGCTTCATGATGTTGCTGATTTCAGCCCCTGTTTTGCTGATATTTTTATGCCATGTTAACTTGATGCTACAGAGAGTTCCATGCATATTTTGAGATACTTCAGTAAGGATGTTTTGAACATATGGTTATGCGCTATCCATCCATGCCTTTGTTTGCAATTATAGAGTGCAATAGCTTGAGTCAATCGAGCTCTACTTTTGCTATAAAATGTTTCCTGGCAGATTGTTTACATGTTATTCAATTTTGCCAAGGTTGTTGTAGTTGATCCGTGTATGCTATGATGTTGTTCTTGCCATGTATAGCTTCTATTCCATGTCTTCTTGATGGATGTATGCTTAGTTTATCATGTAATGCTCTGTAGTGAGTGCATCGAGCTCTTAAACATGCCTACTTGTTATCTGTTTTTGTCATGCCCTGCTTGGTCAAGTCATAACTAAACTTGCTATTTTTACCTGGGTGCCATCATATCTTCTGATCCTTTTTGGCTTATGGTCAGTAAGGGACTTTTGTTCTATGCCTTGATTAGATTCATTTCATGCCTTGTTTTGCAATTATAAGTTCTTGTAGCATGTCGTTTGCTTGCTCTGAACATTGCTTCCTGATGCTGATTCTGCCATGTTCAGTATTTTCTCTAAGTCTGTGAAGCTGATATGTTTTGCACTTTTGCCATGCTTGTTAGGACCTGTTATGGTCTGATTTAGCCGTATCTCAGTTTTCATCTTTTGTCAAGCATCTTGAGTAGATCACTGCCATATGCTTTGCTGGTACGTTTGGGTGCAGTAGCTTAATTTCTTTTTGCTTGCTATGTGGCATCATGCTGTTAATGGCAGATTTGTGTCATTCTTGTTTTGCTAGTCATTTGCAAACCGTGCATCCGATTCCGGTGATCTTTATATCGATTTCAACCGAAATCATCTCATTTTTCAGCGGCATACTTGGTTTGCCAAGTAGATGCCTGGTTCATTTTCCTTCCGAGCACATATGCATTGCATCTCACATCTCGCATATCATGCCATGTGTTGCATCATGTTGTTTGGGCATTGCACCGTGATTTATTGTGGTTCCATTGTTTGTGTTCTTGCTTTGGGTAGAGCCGGGAGACGAGTACGTGAACGAGGAACCTGTTGAGAACGCTTTACGAGGATCAAGCTTTCGACAACTCGAGAACCTTGCGCAAGATGACCATACCCTCGAAATCACTTCTATCTTTGCTTGCTAGATGCTCGCTCTTTTGCTATGCCTATGCTACGATGCCTATCACTTGCTTATCATGCCTCCCATATTGCCATGTCAAACCTCTAACCATCCTTTCCTAGCAAACCGTTGATTGGCTATGTTACCGCTTTGCTCAGCCCCTCTTATAGCATTGCTAGTTGCAGGTGAAGATGAAGTTTGTTCCTTGTTGGAACATGGAGATGTTGTTCCTTGTTGGAACATGTTTACTTTTTGGGGATATCACAATATATCTGCTATAATTAATGCATCTATATACTTGGTAAAGTGTGGAAGACTCGGCCTTATGCCTGGTGTTTTGTTCCACTCTTGCAGCCCTAGTTTCCGTCATACCGGTGTTATGTTCCTTGATTTCGCGCTCCTTACACGTTGGGTGATTTATGGGACCCCTTGACAGTTCGCTTTGAATAAGACTCCTCCAAAGAAGGCCCAACTTTGGTTTTAGCATTTGCCACCTAAGCCTTTTTCCCCGGTTTTCATGAGCCCGAGGGTCATATTTATTTAACCCCGGGCGGTGCTCCTTCGAGTGTTGGTCCAAACTAGAGCACCGTCTGGGGACTGTCCCTTGGCAACTTGGTCACGTTGGTACCAGACGCTTCGCTTATCGTGTGCCACGAGAACGAGATATGTGCAGCTCCTATCGGGATTTGTCGGCACATTCGGGCGGCTTTGCTGGTCTTGTTTTATTGCTGTCGAAATGTCTTGTAGTCCGGGATTCCGAGATCGATCGGATCTTCCCAGAGAAGGAATATCCTTCGCTGACCGTGAGAGCTTATAATGGGCTGTTGGGACACCCCGCAGGTATTATCTTTCAAAGCCGTGCCGCGGTTATGAGGCAGATGGGAATTTGTTAATGTCCGGTTGTAGAAAACCCGGTTGACCTTGATTAAAACACATCAATCGCGTGTGTAACCGTGATGGTCTCTTCTCGGCGGAGTCCGGAAGTGAACACGGTGTTGGAGTTATGTTTGACGTAAGTAGTTCAGATCACTTCTTGATCGCTACTAGCTTCACGACCGTGCCTTGCTTCTCTTCTCGCTCTCTTTTGCGAATGTAGCCACCATATATGCTAGTCGCTGCTGCAGCTCCACCTCTCAACTCTGTCCTTCCTATAAGCTTAAATAGTCTTGATCTCGCTGGTGTGAGATTGCTGAGTCCCGTGACTCACAGATTCTACCAAAACAGTTGCAGGTGCCGACGATGCGGTCAGATGACACAACCGAGCTCAAGTGGGAGTTCGACGAGGAACGTGGTCGTTACTATGTGTCTTTTCCCGATGATCGATAGTGGAGCCAGCTTGGGACGATCGGGATCCGTGTAGCATTTGGGGTAGTCTTCTTTTATTTTGGTTCCGTAGTCGGACCTTGAGTGTAATCTGAATGATGGATGTTTATTTATGTATTGTGTGAAGTGGCATTCGTAAGCCAACTATGTATCTCTTTCCTTATCTATTACATGGGTTGTGTGAAGATTACCTCACTTGCGACATTGCTTTCAATGTGGTTATGCCTCTAAGTCGTGCTTTGACACGTGGGAGATATAGCCGCATCGAGGGCGTTATAAGTTGGTAATCGAGCCATCCCGACTTAGGAGCCCCGCTGATTGTTTGTCATGGCGTTGTTGAGTCTAGAACAAAATGTTTTGAGTCTTAGGATTATATATATCGGAGAGTAGGATTCTTTTTACTCCCAGTCCCTTCGTCCGCTCTCGTGAGGTCTCCCGACGAGAAGTTTTGACTCTCCTCTCCTCAAATTTCACTAAAAAATTTTTAGGATCACGCTGGTATCTTGGAATCGTTCGATGGTTTTGTGACGAGAACATTGTTCTTGGTGCCTCGACATTTAGGGTTGTGGCGGTGTCCGGGGAGTTGAGCTCCGAGGTGTTGTCGCCACAATTTTATCGCTGTAGTTCGGAATACCGAGCTTTGCCGAGATCGAAAATCTCTTTTGTACAGTTGTTGGTGAGATAACCCGATAACCCAATCTCGGGCGAGCTCGAGTATTGCCATGACTCAGATAACGGATGCTTTTCAAGGTCGAGGTACACGATTTCGAAGGTTTCTTGGTTATGTGTTGATGGATGGATACAATGGATCTAGGTATTGTTAGTTTGGGTGATATATTTTGTGTCCCTGTATCCCCAACACCGCATTGCATAACCGAAAGTTTCGGGAGTTTATAGGTGGGATTCAAGTAGCTCCTAGCATTTCTTCCCGCAGATATTTGGTTTGTGATTGGGTAATCCTTACCACTTATTTGTTCCATCGTACCTTGTTATTTTTTCATCAACCCTTAATCAAGTGGCTTATCACCTTAATGGACGTGTGATATTAACTTTGGAATTCATTCGCTCATCCTTGTTCAATGCTTATTGTGAAGACTATATGTTGCAATTTCTATCCGCTGATTCAACTTGTCTATCTGCTCATCAAAGTGCTAACGGATGTCACCCTCTTCAGATGGCTCCGCCAAGCGTCTGAATCCGGAACGCAATGATGCGAGTCACCGAACCTCCACCTCCACCTCCGCCTCGGAGGCATGGCAAGCTATCATGGCAGCCACCAATGCCAATGCTCAGATGATTTTGCAACTCTTGCAAGAGCGTACCCAAGGTCAAGGCAATCAAGGGAATCAAGGCCAAGGCAACAACCAGCCGCACTTTGCTACCCTCAATCAGTTCCTCGCTAATCAGCGAAGTCTTTCAGCTTCGTGTCGAGGCCACAGACGCCGACGATTGGCTTGTGGACATCTGCAAACATTTTGAATGTAGCAATGTCGACACGAGGACTTTGTCAAGTTTGCTTCGCTTCAACTCAAGGACCAAGCTGCCGAGTGGTTCCAAGAATACAAAGATTCCAGAGGAGGTCGTGTAATCACCGGGATGAGTTCATGAGACTTCAAAGCTCACCACTTTCCAAAAGTGTTGTTGAGAGCAAGCGTGAGGAGTTCCGCAATCTCAAGCAAGGCAACATGTCTGTGTATCAATACAATATCCAGTTCGAGAAATCGCCGCTTCGCTAAGCAAGACATCCCCGATGAAAAGAGTATGATCTATCAATTCAGAGGTGGTCTTAGAGAAGATCTGCAATTAGCTCTCGTGCTTTTGAGCCGTAAAAGTATGATGAATTCTACAACATGGCACTCAAGCAAGAAGCTGCCCAGCTCAAATGTGAGGCTTCTAAGAAGAGAATCGGGGATGCAGTTCAGTCTTCTTCTTCCTCTTAAGTGGCAGCTAAGCAAAGAAAGTTCTACCTTCCACCTCCTCCGTTCCGTCGGCCTTATCGCCAGAAGAACTCAGGTGGTCGTGGATCTTCCCACCCACCCAACCCAAAGCTATCGTAAAAGTCTAATTCTCAAGCTCCAAGGTCAAATGCTCCTTATCACCGTCCGCTCTCGGTGACTTGCAACAAATGTCAGCAGAAAGGTCACTATGCGAACAAGTAATTCAACCAAAGGCGCCTTCCGCCTCCTCCTCCTGTGAGATCTTCCAGCAATGCATTGGTCAAGCATAATCCCAAGTCTGCAAAGGTGAACATGATGAATGCAGCGCAAGCGAGGATTCTTCGATGTGATAATGGGTAATCTCTCGCTTAATGATATTCCTGCAAAAGTCTTATTTGATACTGGTGCATCGCATTGTTTCATGTCAAGATCGTTCTTTGCAAAGAATGATTTTACTTGGTCTTACCTGGATAAACCTTTGGGTATTGTTTCTCCGGGGAAGTCAATGAGAGCCAACTCAATAGTTCATGATGTCTCTATCAAGATGGGCGACTATAGATTTCTTTCTAAACCATTTGTCCTTGGTGACTCGGATATTGATCTTATTCTCGGATGGATCGGCTTTCTCGGCACAAAGCTCGCTTGATTGTGCTGCTGTGGAAATTCAATTGACTCACTCTTCTAATGATGTGATCATCTATGCCGCTCGTGATGAAACCATTCGGTTGTTTTCTCTCAATGAGAAGGGAAAATTGGATGCCATCTCTCAGATTCCAGTCATTTGTGAGTACCAAGATGTCTTTCCAGAAGAGCTTCCAGGAATGCCTCCTCACCGGCTAGTTGAATTCGTTATCGATCTTGAGCCTGGCATTGAACCCGTTTGCAAGCGTCCATACAAGCTTGGACCTAATGAGCTGAAGGAATTGAAGAAGCAGCTCGATGAACAAGAGCGTCTGGGTTTGATCAGACCGAGTTCATCTCCTTGGGGTTGTGGTGTTCTTTTGTCCGAAGAAGGATGGCACGGACCGACTTTGCGCCGACACCGTCCATTGAATAAGAAGACAATCAAGAACAAGTATCCACTTACCAACATCAATGAGCTTTTCGAGCAACTCAAAGGTGCTAAAGTGTTCTCCAAGCTTGACCTTCGTATGGGTTATCATCAGATTCGCATTCGTGAACAAGATATTCCCAAGACAGCATTCAGAACAAGTTTTGGTTCCTATGAATATACTGTCATGTCTTTCGGCCTTGTCAATGCTCCTCCAACATTCTCTCGAATGATGAACTTCATCTTCAACCCCTACACCAATGAATTCGTCTTGGTCTATCTTGATGATATTTTGGTCTTCTCCAAGAATAAGAAGGATCATGCCAAACATTTGCGATTGGTGCTCGACAAGCTCGGAGAGCATCAATTCTATGCGAAGTTTTCCAAATGTGAATTTTGACTTGATGAAGTGCTTTATCTTGGTCACATCATCTCCGCCAAGGGCATCGCTGTTAATCCCGAGAAGGTGTCTGCAGTTGTGAATTGGGAACCTCCTCAGAATGTCAAGCAGCTTCGCAGTTTTCTTGGTCTTGCAAGCTATTGCCGAAGATTCATTGAGAACTTCTCCAAGATCGCAAAGCCTCTTTCCAACCTCCTCCAGAAGCATGTGAAGTATGTTTGGTCTCCTGAGTGTGACGTTGCTTTCAACACTCTCAAAGAGAAACTCGTCACAACTCCTGTCTTAACTCCTCCTGATGAATCCAAGCCATTCGAAGTTTTCTGTGATGCTTCTCTTCAAGGTCTCGGTGCTGTGTTAATGCAAGAGAAGAAAGTTGTGGCCTATACCTCTCGTCAGCTGAAGCCCAATGAAAAGAACTACCCCACTCACGATCTTGAGTTGGCGGTAGTTGTCCATGCATTAATAACTTGGAGACATCTCTTGTTGGGAAGGAAAGTGGACATTTTCACCGATCACAAGAGTCTCAAGTATATCTTCACTCAACCGAACCTCAACCTCAGGCAAACTCGGTGGGTCGAAATGATTCAAGAGTACAACCCAAGTATTGAATATACTCCGGGCAAGGCCAATGTCATTGCAGATGCTTTGAGCAGGAAGGCTTACTGCAACAGTTTAATCCTCAAGCCCTTCCAACCGGATCTCTGTGAAGCTTTCCGCAAGCTGAATCTTCAAGTTGTTCCTCAAGGCTTTCTTGCCAACCTCATAGTCTCTCCTACTTTGGAAGACCAAATCCGTGAGGCTCAACTCCTGGATACCATGGTGAAAAAGGTGAAACGTGGTATCGACAAGGGCATTTCCAAGTACAAGTGCTTCCACACTGATGACAAAGATACTCTTTTCTTCGAGGACCGGATTGTGGTTCCTAAGGGTGATCTACATAAAGTCATTATGAACGAGGCACACAATTCGCTTCTATCCATTCATCCTGGAAGTACGAAGATGTACCATGACCTCAAGCAGTCGTATTGGTGGACTCGAATGAAGCGAGAAATTGCTCAATTCGTGAATGAGTGCGATGTCTGCAGAAGAGTGAAAGCAGAACACCAACGACCAGCTGGTCTCCTTCAACCTCTTGCTATTCCAGAATGGAAGTTTGATCATATCGAAATGGACTTCGTGACATGATTTCCTAAGTCCAAGCGTGGAAATGATGCTATCTTCATTGTCATTGACAAGCTTACTAAAGTGGCTCATTTTCTTCCTATCAAAGAATCTATCACAGCAGCTCAGTTGGCAGAGCTATACACCTCCAGGTTTGTCTCATTGCACGGCATTCCACAAGTGATCTCTTCAGACCGTGGAAGCATCTTCACCTCCAAGTTTTGGGATTCTTTTCAGAAGGCCATGGGCACCAACATTCGTTTCTGCACAGCTTTCCATCCTCAAACAAGTGGCCAAGTCGAGCGAGTCAATCAAATCCTTGAAGATATTCTCAGGGCTTGTTTCATTTCCTTCGGTATGAAGTGGGAAGATTGTCTTCCATATGCCGAGTTCTCCTACAACAACAGCTTCCAAGCGAGTTCGGCAAGGCCCCATTCGAAATTCTCTATGGCGAAAGTGCCGACTCCTCTCAATTGGTCCGTGACAGGTGAACACCAACTTCTTGGCAACGACTTGATCACAGAAGCCGAAGAAATGTGCAAAGTCACTCGTGAGAATCTCAAAGCTGCGCAATCGCGCGGAAGAGCTATTATGATGACAAGCACCGTGATGTGGCTTTTGAAATCGGAGACCATGTCTACCTCGCGTCTCTCAATGAAAGGCACTCGCCGCCCGGTATCAAAGGAAGCTTGCCCTAGATACGTGAGTTCTTTCAAGATCATTGGCAAAAGAGGCGATCTCGCCTATCAACTTGAGCTTCCGTCCAACTTCGCGAATGTGCACGATGTGTTTCATGTGTCACAGCTTCGCAAGTGCTTCAAGACTCCTGAGCGCACTATCAACTTCGAAGAAATTGACCTCCAAGAAGATCTCTCTTATCGTGAGCACCCCGTTGCTATTCTTGAAGAAACCGAGCGCAAGACTCGCAACAAGTCAATCAAATTCCTGAAAGTGAAGTGGTCACACCATTCCGACCGAGAAGCCACCTGGGAGCGTGAGGATCACCTCCGTTTCGAATATCCGGAGTTCTTTCAGTCCTAGATCTTGGGACGAGATCCTCTTGTAGTGGTGGAGTGTTGTAACACCCCGGATGTAACTTTCCATATTTGTAACTCCAACTCTTGCCATTTTCGGCATTGTGATATGATATTCCCTCCATGGTTGGGTTTTGTCTTTTGTTTTGCATTTTGTCCATGTCATGCATTTCATATCATGTCATCATGTGCATCTCATTTGCATACGTGTTCGTCTCATGATTCCGAGCATTTTCCCCGTTGTCCGTTTTGCAATCCGGCACTCCTATGTCCCCCGGCGTCCCCTTTTACGTTTTTCCGGGTACTAAACTTTCTCGGAATGGACCGAGGTTTGTCAAGTGGCCTTGGTACACCACCTGTAGACCACCTGTCAAGTTTCGGGTCATTTGGAGCTCGTTAGGTACTCCAAGGGTTAACCGCACTCTCGCAAAGGCCTCTTTTAAGTTGCAGCCCAACACCCCTTCAAAACAGCCCAATAACCCATCTAAGTCATTTCCATGCTCTCCGTCGTCGGATCACGATCGTGTGGGCGAAAACCGCACCACATTTGGAGCTTCCTAGCTCCTTCTACCTATAAAAACACCCCCTCCCCCGAAATCCCGGATCAATTCCGGACGAAACCCTAGCCCCGCTCCTCTCCGCGCCGCCGGACGAAATCCGGACGGCCGGACGTGTCCGTCCGCCGCCGCCCGGCCAATCCGGGGCCGCCACGTATGCCACCCGCCGCCGCACCGCCCGCACACACCACCTCCCAGCGGGGGCCTCCTGCCGCCTCTGCCGCCGCCGCCGCCGCCTCACACACCCACCGCCATGGCCAGCGCCGACCGCCGCCCGCCGCCCGCCGCACCGCTCCGCCAAGCCCGCCGCCCGGCCAGGCCAGCTTCCCCTCGGCCGCCCCTCCTCCTCCGGCTCGGCCCCGGCCTCTCTTTCCTCTCCTCCCCGGCCCCGAGCCGCCGCCGGCGAACCTCGGTTCGCGCGCCGGATCTGGATCCAGATCCACCGAGACGGTTGACTTCTTCTTCCCCCTGATTTTCATCTAAGTCTTTTACCTGTGATTATTTTGTTGCATTTTCATCATGCCATAACTTTGCACTCGTGGCTCCGTTTCGGGCGTGTAGCATACCGAATTGTTCGACTCGAAGAGTAGATCATTTCATTCCATTGCATCATTTTCATTTGAGCTCATCTTGATGCCCGAACGGTTGGTAGAAGAGGGCTATGTGATGTTAGTTTCAGATTCTTATCAGAACATGCACTTTTGTCATTTTTGGCATGATTGATGTGTGCACCCTATGATCTTGAGTCCTACATGTGTTTTGTAATATGCCATGCCATCTTTATAGGGGTGTATGCCAAGTATTTTTGTGATCTCTGTGGTGACTAGCACAAGCATGCAAACTAGGCTTCATGATGTTGCTGATTTCAGCCCCTGTTTTGCTGATATTTTTATGCCATGTTAACTTGATGCTACAGAGAGTTCCATGCATATTTTGAGATACTTCAGTAAGGATGTTTTGAACATATGGTTATGCTCTATCCATCCATTCCTTTTTTTGCAATTATGGAGTGCAATAGCTTGAGTCAATCGAGCTCTACTTTTGCTATAAAATGTTTCCTGGCAGATTGTTTACATGTTATTCAATTTTGCCAAGGTTGTTGTAGTTGATCCGTGTATACTATGATGTTGTTCTTGCCACGTATAGCTTCTATGCCATGTATTCTTGATGGATGTATGCTTAGTTTATCATGTAATTCTCTGTAGTGAGTGCATCGAGCTCTTAAACATGCCTACTTGTTATCTGTTTTTGTCATGCCCTGTTTGCTGAAGCTGTAACGAAACTTGCTATTTTTACGTGGGTGCCATCATATCTTATGATCCTTTTTGGCTTATGGTCAGGAAGGGACTTTTGTTCTATGACTTGAGTAGATTCATGTCATGCCTTGTTTTGCAATTATAAGTTCCAGTAGCATGTTGATTGCTTGCTCTGAACATTGCTTCCTGATGCTCATTCTGCCATGTTCAGTATTTTCCCTAAGTCTGTGAAGCTGATATGTTTTGCACTTTTGCCATGCTTGTTTGGACCTGTTATGGTGTGATTTAGCCGTAGCTCAGTGTTCATCTTTTGTCAAGCTTCTTGAGTAGATCATTGCCATATGCTTTTCTTGTACGTTTGGGTGCAGTAGCTTAATTTCTTGTTGCTTGCTATGTGGCACCATGCTGTTAATGGCAGATTTGTGCCATTCTTGTTTTGCTTGTCATTTGCAAACCGTGCATCCGATTCCGGTGATCTTTATATCGATTTCAACCGAAATCATCTCACCTTTCCAGCGGCATACTTGGTTTGCCAAGTTGATGCCTGGTTCATTTTCCTTCCGGAGCACGCATATGCATTGCATCTCACATCTCGCATATCATGCCATGTGTTGCATCATGTTGTTTGGGCATTGCACCGTGATTTATTGTGGTTCCATTGTTTGTGTTATTTCTTTGGGTAGAGCCGGGAGACGAGTACGTGAACGAGGAACCTGTTGAGAACGCTTACGAGGATCAAGCTTTCGACAAATCTGAGAACCTTGCAGGCAAGATGACCATACCCTCGAAATCACTTCTATCTTTGCTTGCTAGATGCTCGCTCTTTTGCTATACCTATGCTACGATGCCTATCACTTGCTTATCATGCCTCCCATATTGCCATGTCAAACCTCTAACCATCCTTTCCTAGCAAACCGTTGATTGGCTATGTTACCGCTTTGCTCAGCCCCTCTTATAGCATTGCTAGTTGCAGGTGAAGATGAAGTTTGTTCCTTGTTGGAACATGGAGATGTTGTTCCTTATTGGAACATGTTTACTTGTTGGGGATATCACAATATATCTGCTATAATTAATGCATCTTTGTACTTGGTAAAGGGTGGAAGACTCGGCCTTATGCCTGGTGTTTTGTTCCACTCTTGCCGCCCTAGTTTCCGCCATACCGTGTTATGTTTCTTGATTTCGTGTTCCTTAGACGGTTGGGTGATTTATGGGACCCCTTGATAGTTCGCTTTGAATAAGACTCCTCCAAAGAAGGCCCAACTTTGGTTTTACCATTTGCCACCTAAGCCTTTTTTCCCGGGTTTCGCGAGCCCGAGGGTCATCTTTATTTAACCCCCGGGCCAGTGCTCCTTCGAGTGTTGGTCCAAACTAGAGCACCGTGCGGGACCGTCCCTTGGCAACTTGGGTCACGTTGGTACCTGTACGCTTCGCTTATCCGGTGTGCCCTGAGAACGAGATATGTGCAGCTCCTATCGGGATTTGTCGGCACATTCGGGCGGCTTTGCTGGTCTTGTTTTATTGCTGTCGAAATGTCTTGTAGTCCGGGATTCCGAGACTGATCGGGTCTTCCCGGTAGAAGGAATATCCTTCGTTGACCGTGAGAGCTTATAATGGGCTAAGTTGGGACACCCCTGCAGGGTATTATCTTTCGAAAGCCGTGCCCGCGGTTATGAGGCAGATGGGAATTTGTTAATGTCCGGTTGTAGAAAACCCGAAGTTGACCTTGATTAAAACACATCAACCGCGTGTGTAACCGTGATGGTCTCTTCTCGGCGGAGTCCGGGAAGTGAACATGGTGTTGGAGTTATGTTTGACGTAAGTAGTTCAGGATCACTTCTTGATCGCTACTAGCTTCACGACCGTGCCTTGCTTCTCTTCTCGCTCTCTTTTGCGAATGTAGTCACCATATATGCTAGTCGCTTGCTACAGCTCCACCTCACAACTCTGTCCTTCCTATAAGCTTAAATAGTCTTGATCTCGCGGGTGTGAGATTGCTGAGTCCCCGTGACTCACAGATTCTACCAAAACAGTTGCAGTGTGCCGATGATGCGGTCTGGATGACGCAACCGAGCTCAAGTGGGAGTTCGACGAGGAACATGGTCATTACTATGTGTCTTTTCCTCGATGATCGATGAGTGGAGCCAGTTGGGACAATCGGGATCCGTAGCATTTGGGGTAGTCTTCTTTTATTTTGGTTCTGTAGTCGGACCTTGAGTGTAATCTGAATGATGGATGTTTATTTATGTATTGTGTGAAGTGGCGCATATTGTAAGCCAACTATGTATCTCTTTCCTTATGTATTACATGGGTTGTGTGAAGATTACCTCACTTGCGACATTGCTTTCAATGCGGTTATGCCTCTAAGTCGTGCTTCGACACGTGGGAGATATAGCCGCATCGAGGGCGTTACATGCATGTCTTACAAGTTGTTGAACATATTATTGCACTCAAAACTAGCTTTCTGCAAAAAAAATTACCTATATCATGCATTGTTATATCTAGAACCAAAACATGGGTTGCTTGCAAGTACATTCAAAGTACTCATTGGCTTGCCACTGGTTATTTAATTGGCCAGGCATGGAAGAACCGGAGTTCGAAGAAGAGTTCTTTGGAGACGAACATGCTAACTAGGACGTTTCCAGTCGAATGCCCGTAGGGTTAAGGCAGATGGCATGGGTTCTACTTATCGACGAAGATTTCCGCTGTTTGTGTTTTATTTGATGTTCAGCCCTTAAGGCTTTATCAATGTAAGACTTGACCATAATGGTCATAATTAGTGTAAGACGGTATGTATGGATGTAAGGCTCTTGTTATTCAGCTTCTGTGTGTTCAGTGAGCATTGATCTCTGGGATCACTGTACACGTGCATTCGGTGATCACGACTTATGAGTCGGGGTCCCCACAGCCGCGGAGCGCACCGAGTGAGAGAAACAGGAGGCGCGGATGGCGGAGGTGCGGCAAGAGCTCCAGGCTCTCGTGGAAAAACACGGGAGTTTGGAGCGTGACTCAAAGACTCGAGAGTCCGAGCTCGCCTCTGCCCTTGAGAGCGCCAAAGCCGCTAAGGCCGAAGCCCACAAAGCCCTCCAGGAAATTGAGGCGATGAAGAAGATAGCGACGGGTAAGGCATTCTATATGCAAAGCAAGCATGTGAAAGTGAATTATCTGTTACTTACCCGAATCCAGAGCTCTCCAGGAGCATTCGCAGATCTGCCCCAAGATGTGTCCGATGTCGCCGATTCTACCGAGCCGAGGAGGGAAGCTCGACGGAGAAGGTGTTCTGGTCTCAAGATCTTGAGGCGGACACCCGGTGCCCTTAAGCGACCAGTTGAAGCAGCTGGTCGAGCTCCATAAGGTGGCGAACAGGCCATGAAGGGCTTCATAGTTGGCTGTGGCCTAAGGAAGCCATGCTTGGGAGCTACTTGGCTGGTGAGGCGGCCGGTGGACCTTTGTCCATGGGTTGAAGTCGCCAGCGCTCCGTCTGCATCAAAGGTGCTCGTAGGGCCCTTGCCCGTGCTAAGGTGCACTGGGGCAAGATGGACGCTGAGAAGCTTGTGACGGACGGACCACCACCGGGCAAGGAGCACCGCAAGCCTGAAATGTATTATGAGGGCGTCCTGAAGGGTGCCCGCCTTATAGCGGGTGAATGCTCCAAAGATGTAATTTTTGAGTAGACTCGCATTGGTTATACTGTACGCTAAAAACTTGTTCATATGCGCTAAGCAACACTTTTGAATTTAAAATATTACCTTCTGTGCGGCCGTTTATTAAATTTGAGAGATGGCGAGTCGTCGGATTCAGCCCCCATGCCACGAGTGCTGGGGTGTTCGGGATAAACTTGAGCGCTCTTGTTCCCATTCTTGGGTCCTTCGAGGGAGGCGCTCGACGCAATGAACAAGGCAACCGGACAATAATGCTTGAACACTCTCACTTAGCCATAGAATTCTATAATTTTAAATTTCGGCAAAGCCCCTGGTATTCGGAAGACCGAGTTTGGGGCGCTATCCACGCCTAGGCCGGACAATGCCGACTCCTCGCTCTAAGCGGCATAAGTCTTTAGGGACTCGAAAACCTCTCGAACAGCGACCGGCTCTCGCCCTATCATGACGGTCAGTTTTAGCTTTCTCCACGGAGGTGCTTAACCCAGCTCAACCGGGGCACAATCGCAGTGGTTCTCCCAGCGCTATCTTAGCAGATATAACGGAACATAAGGTACCAAAACATGGGGCCGGGCAAACCCAACTATTGACACAAGACATGATTGAGCCGATGCATATAATGCTATAAGTTCGGGTGCCGACTTGTGAAAGTGTTCGACTTATCACACCATGTTGTGGGGTACTTAAGCCCCAGTGTATTGCCGTACCAAAGTGTGCGGTTGCACAATGTCATAAATGAACACACACACACACACACACACACACACACACACACACACACACACACACACATATATATATATATATATAGAAAAAAGGGAATTCAATAATAGGCAGAAGCTATGTACTGTTTATTCAAAAGGGCTGCAGTAAGAGCAGAACGATACAAATAGTGCGATAAGCAAGGGACGGGACTTTTTAACATGTCCCCATCCAGGGGTAGCTGCGGGATGATATGTAAAATAGGTATACTGCTCGTAATAGAGACCACCTGGACACTCGACGTAGCTTTCTGCTTCCCTGGCTGTTGCATCGTGTGTTCGGCGATTCTACTGCCGGACAGGGCTTCATAAGAACGGAGTCCTGAAAGTAAAAAAGAAAGAAGAAAAGAAAAGAATGACACAATCGGGAGCCCCTCGTGCGGTTGAGCCGCATTCTAGGCATGCCGTGGTCGTGCCCCTTCCCCTATGCCCATGGTATTTCCAGAGCGTAACTATGTACGCGTAGTACTGGTTTCGCAATTTCGCGAGGGCTGGGGTTTGGGCCGCATTGCTATGCGTGCTCGGAATGTGCCAGGCGGTCTTGTTGTAGGTTACTCCGGGCGCGCTTGACGGTGTCCGGACGTTTAATAGTCGGACTCGAGAATTGCCTTTAAGAGGCTGCTTTGTACTTCCGCCACGAGGGCCGCCGTATGATCCTCCGTCCGGAGAGAGCGTTCGGTGTTTCCATTGACCGTAATGACTCCTCGAGGACCTGGCATCTTGAGCTTGAGATATGCGTAGTGCGGCACCGCATTGAACTTTGCAAATGCGGTTCGTCCGAGCAGTGCGTGATAGCCACTGCGGAACGGGACTATGTCAAAGATTAACTCCTCGCTCGAAGTTATCCGGGATCCGAAGACCACTTCAAGTGTAACGAGCCTGCATGCTTGGCCTCTACACCTGGTATGACGCCTTTAAAGGTCGTCTTCGTTGGTTTAATCCTTGATGGGTCTATGCCCATTTTGCACACTGTATCCTGATAAAGCAGGTTCAGGCTGCTACCGCCGTCCATTAGGACTCTAGTGAAGTGAAATCTGTCAATTATTGGGTCTAGAACCAATGCGGCAAATCCGCCATGGCGGATGCTAGTGGGTGGTCCCTTCGATCAAAAGTGATCGGGCAGGAAGAGCACGGGTTGAACTTTGGGGCGACTGGCTCCATCGCATATACGTCCCTTAGTGCACGCTTCCGCTCCCTTTTGGGTATGTGGGTTGCGTATATCATGTTCACCGTCCGCACTTGTGGGGGGAAGCCCTTCTGTCCTCTGTTGTTCGGTGGTCGGGGCTCCTCCTCGTCATCGCTATGTAGCCCCTTGTCATTGTTTTCGGCATTTAACTTGCCTGCCTGCTTGAACACCCAACAATCCCTGTTGGTGTGGTTGGCTGGTTTTTCGGGGGTGCCGTGTATCTGGCACGAGCGATCGAGTATTCGGTCCAAATTGGACGGGCCCGGAGTATTTCTTTTAAATGGCTTTTTCCGCTGACCGGGTTTAGAGCCTCTGAATCCGGCATTGATTGCCGTATCCTCAGCATTATCGCCGTTAATGCGGCGCTTGTGCTTGTTGCGACGCGACCTGCCATTGCTGTCCTTGGTATCCGAATTACCAGGGCTTTTGTTCATGTTGTTACTACGAGCTAGCCAGCTGTCCTCTCCCGCGCAAAAGCGGGTCATGAGTGTTGTGAGGGCTGCCATGGATTTCGACTTTTCCTGTCCTAGGTGCCGGGCAAGCCACTCGTCGCGGATGTTGTGTTTGAAGGCTGCAAGGGCCTCTGCATCCGGGCAGTCGACGATTTGATTTTTCTTGGTTAGGAACCGTGTCCAGAATTGTCTGGCCGATTCCTTTGGATGCTGAATTATGTGGCTTAGGTCATCGGCGTCTGGTGGTCGCACATATGTGCCCTGGAAATTGTCGAGGAATGCGGCTTCCAGGTCTTCCCAACAACTAATTGACTCTGCTGGCAAGCTATTAAGCCAATGTCGGGCTGGTCATTTAAGCTTGAGTGGGAGGTATTTGATGGCGTGTAGATCATCACCGCGGGACATGTGGATGTGAAGGACATAGTCCTTGATCCAAACCGCAGGATCTGTTGTGCCATCATATGATTCAGTGTTTATGGGTTTGAAACCCTCAGGGATTTGATGATCCATCACTTCATCTGTGAAGCATAGTGGGTGTCTTGCGCCTCAGATTGGGCTATATCACGACGCAGCTCAAATGAGCTTTGTTCATCTGTGTTCGGCCCGGCGGAGTTGCCATATCCGTGTGACGGTTATCGCCACGTGTCGTGGGGCGCCCACGTGATCCGTAGATCAATCTTGTTTGCCTTGCCTTGTCCTCCAATATATCTCGCAGGTCTGGCGCATTTCCCCGCGCCTTGGTATTTTTTGAGCGGCGCCTGGTGCGGCTTGAGTTGAGGGCCGAGAGGCTCTCTCGTCATGACCACAAGGTGGCCGTCAGCCGTATCATCTTGTGGGTGATGTAGGTTTGGGTGCTTCCTCCTCTACTGGGGTAGCAGCCTGCGTTTTGGGTAGCTCTTGGAGGGGCGCTCGAGTTCATACTCTTCGGCCGTAAGGACTTCAGTCCATCTGTCAGCTAGCAACTCCTGGTCAGCTTGAAGCTGTTGCTGCTTTTTCTTGAGGCTGCTTGCCGTGGCCATAAGCCTGCATTTGAAACGCTCTTGTTCGACGGGATCCTCGGGCACGACGAATTCGGCATCGACGAGGCTTGCCTCATCTTCGGAGGGAGGCATGTAATTATCATCCTCTACCTCTCTTTCTGCCGCTCTATCATGGGGGTTGGCTTCTCCATCCTCCTGCGCTGAATCCTCTTTGGAGGGTTGTCTTGACCTTTGTCCGGGTATTATTGTCTCCCATGCCGGAATCACCGTATTTGCTGTGGCGGGATTTAGAGCGGCGCCGCTGACGCCGGCACTTAGGCTGTTTCTTGGAGGGGTCGTCCTCCGCTGTTCCATCGCCATTCCTATCTTTTGGGATGTCCACCATGTATATGTCGTATGACGAGGTGGCCTTCCAGTGCCCTGTGGGTGCTGGATCTTGGTCGTCCCCTGCATCGTCGTCCATACCGTCGATGTCTTCGGAGTCGAAGTCGAGCATGTCAGTTAAATCATCGACAGTGGCTATGAAGTGGGTGGTGGGTTGGCTTTGAATTTCTTCGTCGTCCGCATCCCAACCTTCCTGACCATAATCCGGCCAGGGCTCTCCTGATAAAGAGAGACTTTAGTGAATTCAGGATGTCGCCAAAGGGCGAGTGCTGAAAGATGTCCGCGGCAGTGAATTCCATGATCGGCGCCCAATCGGATTCGATTGGCGGGGGCGCGGAAGGTTCGGAGTCCGGAGAGGAGTCCGACACCTTGGAGTCACGAGCTTCACAAAGGACGGGGTAGGTGTACGGCTCAATCGCCATAGAGATCGCAGCCCCCGAGGCGGTGTCCAGCCACCCGTCCTCGATCGGATAATCGGCTCGAGCTAAAGGTCGGAGCGACATCGGTCGCGACCACCGGACACACTGCTCGGCAAAAAGCTAGATCATGCCCCTCGTGATAAAGGTCGGGCGCGCTTAGTCTGTGGCTCGAACCGTCGAAGATCAAGTCTCCGCGACGTCACCTGTAGTTCAAACTTCCAAATCTGACTGATGGCGGGCGTAGCTTCGATCTGCTCGGATGGCCAAGTGAATTGGCCTGCAGTGCAAAGCCGCCGAATACGAAGATCTGTCCAGGGAGAAAAGTCTCACCCTGGACCGTATCGTTGTTGACGATCGGAGGAGCCATCGGGCCTAAAGATGACGACACAGAGGAACTCTCAATGAAAGCACCAATGTCGGTGTCAAAACCGGCGGATCTCGGGTAGGGGGTCCCGAACTGTGCGTCTAGGCGGATGATAACAGGAGACAAGGGACACGATGGTTTTACCTAGGTTCGGGCCCTCTCGATGGAGTTAAAACCCTACTCCTGCTTGATTAATATTGATGATATGGGTAGTACAAGAGTAGATCTTGTTGGAAATATGCCCTGGAGGCAATAATAAAGGGATTATTATTTTATTTCCTTGTTCATGATAATTGTCTTTTATTCATGCTATAATTGTATTATCCGGAAATCGTAATACATGTGTGAATACATAGACCACAATATGTCCCTAGTGAGCCTCTAGTTGACTAGCTCGTTGATCAATAGATAGTCATGGTTTCCTGAATATGGACATTGGATGTCATTGATAACAGGATCACATCATTAGGAGAATGATGTGATGGACAAGACCCAATCCTAAGCATAGCACAAGATCGTGTAGTTCGTTTTGCTAGAGCTTTTCCAATGTCAAGTATCTCTTCCTTAGACCATGAGATCGTGTAACTCCGGATACCGTAGGAGTGCTTTGGGTGTACCAAGCGTCACAACGTAATCGGGTGACTATAAAGGTGCACTACGGGTATCTCCGAAAGTGTTTGTTGGGTTGACACAGATCGAGACTAGGATTTGTCCCTCCGTGTTACGGAGAGGTATCACTGGGCCCACTCGGTAGTGCATCATCATAATGAGCTCAAAGTGACCAAGTGTCTGGTCACGGGATCATGCATTACGGTATGAGTAAAGTGACTTGCCGGTAACGATATTGAACGAGGTATTGGGATACCGACGATCGAATCTCGGGCAAGTAACATACCGTCTGACAAAGGGAATAGTATACAGGGTTGCTTGAATCCTCGACATCGTGGTTCATCCAATGAAATCATCGAGGAGTATGTAGGAGCCAACATGGCTATCCAGATCCCGCTGTTGGTTATTGACCGGAGAGCCGTCTCGGTCATGTCTGCATGTCTCCCGAACCCGTAGGGTCTACACACTTAAGGTTCGGTGATGCTAGGGTTATTAGGAATACTTGTATGTGATTACCGAATGTTGTTCGGAGTCCCGGATGAGATCCCGGACGTCACGAGGAGTTCCGGAATGGTCCGGAGGTAAATATTTATATATGGGAAGTTGTCAAACGGACACCGGAAAGTTTCGGGGTCATATCGGTATTGTCTGGGGCCACCGGAGAGGTTCCGGGTCCACCGGAGGGCCACCCCTCTCGGAGGGCCTCATGGGCCACAAAGGGCAGGGAAACAGTCCGTGGAGGGCTGGGCGCGCCCCCCCTTGGGCCCATGCGCCTAGGGTTGGGGGGAACCCTGTGGGCCCCCCCTTTGCTTGGGGGGCAAGCCCCTCCTCCCCGCCGCCCCCTCTAGATCTCATCTAGAGGGGCCGGCCCCCCTTGCCCCTTCCCCTATAAATAGAGGGGTGAGGGAGGCTGCAACACACTTCAAGGCGCAGCCCTCCCTCCCAACACCTCTCCTCCTCCGTTGAGTGCTTGGCGAAGCCCTGTCGGAGTGCTGCCTCTCCACCATCATCACGCCGTCGTGCTGCTGCTGGAGCCTTCTTCCTCAACCTCTCCTCCCCCCTTGCTAGATCAAGAAGGAGGAGACGTTGTCCATTCCGTACGTGTGTTGAACGCGGAGGTGCTGTCCGTTCGGCACTTGGTCATCGGTGATCTGAATCACGGCGAGTACGACTCCATCATCACCGTTCCCTTGAACGCTTCCGCACGCGATCTACAAGTGGTATGTAGATGCAATCTCTCTCCCATGACTCGTTGCTTAGATGAACTCATAGATGGATCTTGGTGAAACCGTAGGAAAATTTTTAATTTTCTGCAACGTTCCCCAACAAAGTGGCATCATGAGCTAGGTCTATCGTAGTTCTCTATTGCACGAGTAGAACACAATTTTGTTGTGGGCGAGATCTTGTCAACTTGCTTGCCGCTACTAGTCTTTTGTTGCTTCAGCGGTATTGTGGGATGAAGCTGCCCGGACCGACCTTACACGTACGCTTATGTGAGACAGCTTCCACCGACTGACATGCACTAGTTGCATAAGGTGGCTAGCGGGTGTCTGTCTCTCCTACTTTAGTTGGAGAGGATTAGATGAAAAGGGTCCTTATGAAGGGTAAATAGAAGTTGACAAAGTCACGTTGTGGTTATTCGTAGGTAAGAAAACGTTCTTGCTAGAACCCAATTTCAGCCACGTAAAAGATGCAACAACAATTAGAGGACGTCTAACTTGTTTTTGCAGCAATTGTCATGTGATGTGATATGGCCAGAAGTTGTGATGAATGATGAATGATATATTGTGATGTATGAGATCATGTTCTTGTAATAGGAATCACGACTTGCATGTCGATGAGTATGACAACCGGCAGGAGCCATAGGAGTTGTCTTATTTATTGTATGACCTGCGCGTGATTGATTCAACGCCATGTAAATTACTTTACTTTATTGCTAAACATGTTAGCCATAGTAGTAGAAGTAATAGTTGGCGAGCAAATTCATGGAGATCATGATGATGGAGATCATGGTGTCATGCCGGTGACAAGATGATCATGGAGCCCCGAAGATGAAGATAAAAGGAGCTATATGATATTGGCCATATCATGTCACTACTTTATATAATTGCATGTGATGTTTATTATGTTTATGCATCTTGTTTACTTAGAACGACGGTAGTAAATAAGATGATCCCTTAGAATAATTTCAAGAAAGTGTTCCCCCTAACTGTGCACCGTTGCTAAAGTTAAATGCTTTTGACACCACGTGATGATCGGGTGTGATAGATCCTTACGTTCACATAAAATGGGTGTAAGACAGTTTTACACATGCATAAACACTTAGGGTTAACTTGCGAGCCTAGCATGTACAGACATGGCCTCGGAACACAAGAGACCGAAAGGTCGAACATGAGTCGTATGGAAGATACGATCAACATGGAGATGTTCACCGACGATGACTAGTCCGTCTCACGTGATGATCGGACACGGCCTAGTCGACTCGGATCATGTAACACTTAGATGACTAGAGGGATGTCAAATCTGAGTGGGAGTTCATTAAATAATTTGATTAGATGAACTTAATTATCATGAACATTAGTCTAAAATCTTTGCAAAATGTCTTGTAGATCAAATGGCCAACGCTCATGTCACCATGAACTTCAACGCGTTCCTAGAAAACCAAGCTGAAAGATGATGGCAGCAACTATTCGGACTAGGGTCCGGAACCCGAGATCATCCTCATAGCAGCCAAGAAACAATATGTCCTAGAAGCACCGCTAGGTGATGCACCCATCGAGAGAACCAAGACATTATGAATGCTTGGCAGTCTCGTGTTGATGATTACTCCCTCGTTCGATGTGGCATGCTTTACACTTAGAACCGGGGCTCAAAGTGTTTTGAGCAACACGGAGCATATGAGATGTTCGAGGAGCTGAAATGGTTTTCCAAGCTCATGCCCGGTCGAGAGATATGAAGTCTCCGACAAGTTCTATAGTTGTAAGATGGAGGAAAACAGTTACATCGGTGAGCACATACTCAAAATGTCAGGTTGCACAACCGCCTGTCCCAGTGGACATTAACCTCCTGGACGAGGCGGTCATTGACATAATCCTTGATCGCTCCCACCAAGCTACAAGAGCTTTGTGATGAACTACAATATGCAGGGGATGGTGAAGACCATTCTGAAGTATTCTCAATCTGAAGTCAGCAGAGGTTGAAATCAAGAAAGAACATCAAGTGTTGATGGTCAATAAAACCACTAAGTTCAAAAAGGCAAGGGTAAGAAGAACTTCAAGAAGGGCGGCAAAGATGTTGCCACACCGGTAAGCAAGTTGCCGGAAGAAGTCAAAGAATGGACCCAAGCCCGAGACAGAGTGCTTTTATTGCAAAGGAAGGGCCATTTGGCGGAACTGCCCCAAATACTTAGCGGACAAGAAGGCCGCAACACTAAAGGTATATTTGATATACATGTAATTGATGTGTACCTTACCGATTACTCGTAGTAACTCCCGGGTATTTGATACGGTGCCATTGCTCATATTTGTAACTCACAGCAGGAGCTGCGGAATAAGCGGAGATCGGCGAAGGGCGAGGTGACAATGCGCGTCGGGAATGGTTCCAAGGTCGATGTGATCGCCATCGACACGCTACCTCTACATTTACCTACGGATTAGTTTTAAACCTCAATAATTGTTATTTAGTGCCAAGTTTGAGCATGAACATTGTATCAGGATCTCGTTTTATGCGAGATGGCTACTCATTTAAATCCGAGAATAATGGTTGTTCTATTTATATGAGAGATATGTTTTATGGTCATGCTCCGATGGTCAATGGTTTATTCTTAATGAATCTCGAACGTAATGTTACACATATTCATAGTGTGAATACCAAAAGATGTAAAGTTGATAACGATAGTCCCACATACTTGTGGCACTGCCGCCTTGGTCACATTGGTGTCAAGCGCATGAAGAAGCTCCATTCTGATGGACTTTTAGAGTCTCTCGATTATGAATCATTTGATACATGCGAACCATGCCTCATGGGAAAAATGACCAAGACTCCGTTCTCGGAACAATGGGCGAGCAACCAACTTATTGGAAATCATACATACCGATGTATGCGGTCCAATGAGCGTTGAGGCTCGGGGAGGATATCGTTATGTTCTCACTCCCACTGATGACTTGAGTAGATATGGTTATGTCTACTTGATGAAACACAAGACTGAGACCTTTGAAAAGTTCAAGGAATTTCAGAATGAGGTAGAGAATCAACGTGACCGAAAGATAAAATTCTTACGATCGGATCGTGGAGGAGAATATTTAAGTCACGAATTTGGTACACACTTAAGAAAATGTGGAATCGTTTCACAACTCACGCCGCTGGAACACCTCAAATAAACGGTGTGTCCGAACGTCGTGTCGCACTCTATTGGATATGGTGCGATCTATGATGTCTCTTACCGATTTATCGCTATCATTTTGGGGATACGCTCTAGAGACAGCTACATTCACTTTAAATAGGGCACCGTCTAAATCCGTTGAGGCGACACCGTATGAATTATGGTTTGGGAAGAAACCTAAGCTGTCGTTTCTAAAAGTTTGGGGATGCGATGCTTATGTCAAGAAACTTCAACCTGAAAAGCTCGAACCCATCGGAAAATGCGTCTTCATAGGATACCCTAAGGAAACCATTGGGTATACCTTCTACCTTAGATCCGAAGGCAAGATCTTTGTTGCCAAGAACGGATCCTTTCGGAAAAAGTTTCTCTCGAAAGGAGTAAGTGGGAGGAAAGTAGAACTCGATGAAGTACTACCTCTTGAACCGGAAAGTAGTGCAGCTCAGGAAAATGTTCTGTGGTGCCTACACCTCTTGGAGAGGAAATTAATGATGATGATCAAGGTACTTGGATCAAGTTGCTCTTGAACCCGTGGTCCACAAGGACATGTTCCACACCGAGTGGTATGGCAACCCTGTCACGGAAATCATGTTGTTAGACAACGGTGAACCTTGAACTATGAAGAAGCGATGGCGGGCCCAGATTCCAACAAATGGATTGAAGCCATGCAATCCGAGATAGGATCCATGTATGAAAACAAAGTATGGACTTTGACAGACTTGCCCGATGATCGGCGAGCGATAGAAAACAAATGGATCTTTAAGAAGAAGACATACGCGGATGGTAATGTCACCATCTATAAAGCTCGACTTGTCGCTAAGGGTTATCAGCAAGTTCAAGGGATTGACTACGATGAGACTTTCTCTCCCGTAGTGAAGCTTAAGTCCGTCCGAATCATGTTAGCAATTGCCGCATACTATGATTATGAGATATGGCAGATGGACGTCAAAACGGCATTCCTTAACGGTTATCTTAAGGAAGAGCTGTATATGATGCAGCCGGAAGGTTTTGTCGATCCTAAGAATGCTAACAAAGTATGCAAGCTCCAGCGATCCATTTATGGGCTGGTGCAAGCATCTCGGAGTTGGAACATTCGCTTTGATGAGATGATCAAAGTGTTTGGGTTCATGCAAACTTATGGAGAAGCCTGCGTTTACAAGAAAGTGAGTGGGAGCTCTGTAGCATTTCTCATATTATATGTAGATGACATACTTTTGATGGGAAATGATATCGAACTCTTGGACAACATTAAGGCCTACTTGAATATAAGTTTTTCAATGAAGGACCTTAGAGAAGCTGCTTACATATTAGGCATCAAGATCTATAGGGATAGATCGAGACGCCTCATAGGTCTTTCACAAAGCACATACCTTGATAAGATCTTGAAGAAGTTCAAAATGGATCAGTCCAAGAAAGGGTTCTTGCCTGTACTGCAAGGTGTGAGATTGAGCTCGGCTCAATGCCCGACCACGGCAAAAGATAAAGAAGAGATGAGTGTCATCCCCTATGCATCAGCCATAGGTTCTATTATGTATGCCATGCTGTGTACCAGACCTGATGTAAACCTTGCCGTAAGTTTGGTAGGAAGGTACCAAAGTAATCCCGCAAGGAACACCGGACAGCGGTCAAGAATATCCTGAAGTACCGAAAAGGACAAAGGACATGTTTCTCGTTTATGGAGGTGACGAAGAGCTCGTCGTAAGGGTTACGTCGATGCTAGCTTCGACACAGATCTGATGACTCTAAGTCACAAACCGGATACGTGTATATGTTGAATGGTGGAGCGATGAGCTGGTGCAGCTGCAAGCGAAGCGTCGTGGCGGGATCTACATGTGAAGCGGAGTACATGGCAGCCTCGGAGGCAACGCATGAAGCAATATGGGTGAAGGAGTTCATCACCGACCTAGGAGTCATACCCAATGCGTCGGGGCCGATCAAACTCTTCTGTGACAACACTGGAGCTATTGCACTTGCCAAGGAGCCCAGGTTTCACAAGAAGACTAGGCACATCAAGCGTCGCTTCAACTCCATCCGTGAAAATGTTCAAGATGGAGACATAGAAATTTGCAAAGTGCATACGGATCTGAATGTCGCAGATCCGTTGACTAAACCTCTTCCGCGGGCAAAACATGATCAACACCAGAACTCTATGGGTGTTTGATTCATCACAATGTAAATAGATTATTGACTCTAGTGCAAGTGGGAGACTGTTGGAAATATGCCCTAGAGGCAATAATAAAAGGATTATTATTATATTTCCTTGTTCATGATAATTGTCTTTTATTCATGCTATAATTGTATTATCCAGAAATCGTAATACACGTGTGAATACATAGACCACAATATGTCCCTAGTGAGCCTCTAGTTGACTAGCTCGTTGATCAATAGATAGTCATGGTTTCCTGACTATGGACATTGGATGTCATTGATAACGGGATCACATCATTAGAAGAATGATGTGATGGACAAGACCCAATCCTAAGCATAGCACAAGATCGTGTAGTTCGTTTTGCTAGAGCTTTTCCAATGTCAAGTATCTCTTCCTTAGACCATGAGATCGTGTAACTCCCGGATACCGTAGGAGTGCTTTGGGTGTACCAAACGTCACAACGTAACTGGGTGACTATAAAGGTGCACTACAAGTATCTCCGAAAGTGTCTTGGGTTGACATGGATCGAGATGGGATTTGTCACTCCGTGTTATGGAGAGGTATCACCGGGCCCACTCGGTAGTGCATCATCATAATGAGCTCAAAGTGACCAAGTGTCCGGTCACGGGATCATGCATTACTGATGCAGTAAAGTGACTTGCCGGTAACGAGATTGAGCGAGGTATTGGGATACCGACGATCGAATCTCGGGCAAGTAACATACCGTCGACAAAGGGAATAGTATCTGGGTTGCTTGAATCCTCGACATCGTGGTTCATCCGATGAAATCATCGAGGAGTATGTAGGAGCCAACATGGTTATCCAGATCCCGCTGTTGGTTATTGACCAGGGAGCCGTCTCGGTCATGTTTGCATGTCTCCCGAACCCGTAGGGTCTACACACTTAAGGTTCGGTGACGCTAGGGTTATTAGGAAGACTTGTATGTGATTACCGAATGTTGTTCGGAGTCCCGGATGAGATCCCGGACGTCACAAGGAGTTTCGGAATGGTCCGGAGGTAAAGATTTATATATGGGAAGTTGTCAAACAGACACCGGAAAGTTTCGGGGTCATATCGGTATTGTACTGGGGCCACCGGAGAGGTTCCGGGGGTCCACCGGGAGGGGCCACCCCTCTCGGAGGGCCTCATGGGCCACAAAGGGCAAGGAACCAGTCCTTGGAGGGCTGGGCGCGCCCCCCCCCCCTTGGGCCCATGCGCCTAGGGTTGGGGGGAACCCTAGTGGGGTGCACCCACCCCCCCCTTTGCTTGGGGGGCAAGCCCCCCTCCCTGGCGGCCGCCCCCCCTCTAGATCTCATCTAGAGGGACCGGCCCCCCTTGCCCCTTCCCCTATAAATAGAGGGGTGAGGGGAGGGCTGCAACACACTTCCAAGGCGCAGCCCCTCCCCTCCCCAACACCTCTCCTCCTCCGTTGAGTGCTTGGCGAAGCCCTGTCGGAGTACTGCCTCTCCACCATCATCACGCCGTCGTGCTACTGCTGGAGCCTTCTTCCTCAACCTCTCCTCCCCCCTTGCTGGATCAAGAAGGAGGAGACGTTGTCCGTTCCGTACGTGTGTTGAACAGGGAGGTGTTGTCCGTTCGGCACTTGGTCATCGGTGATCTGAATCACGGCGAGTACGACTCCATCATCACCGTTCCCTTGAACGCTTCCGCACGTGATCTACAAGTGGTATGTAGATGCAATCTCTCTCCCATGACTCGTTGCTTAGATGAACTCATAGATGGATCTTGGTGAAACCGTAGGAAAATTTTTAATTTTCTGCAACATTCCCCAACAGATCTACCATGAGATCAGAGAGGCTAAACCCAAGAAGCTAGCCTATGGTATGATTGTTGTTCGTCCTACGGACTAAAACCCTCCGGTTTATATAGGCACCAAAGAGGGTTAGGGTTACACAGAGTCGGTTACAATGGTAGGAGATCTACATATCTGTATCGCCAAGCTTGCTTTCCACGCAAAGGAAAGTCCCATCCGGACACAGGACGCAGTCTTCAATCTTGTATCTTCATAGTCCAGGAGTCCGGCCAAAGGCTATAGTATGGCTGTCCGGACACCCCCTAATCCAGGACTCCCTTAGTACCAATAGAGAATGCCGGATCCTCAAAACAAAGCGGCTGGTCATGTGCCTGAAACAATGAAGGGATGGGTCTGGTCAAGAGCCCCCCCCCCCATAGCATAAAAGTACGGCCGATCGCCCCGACCGCATTAACCACAGCAACTCAATTCCAGTACCTCTAGACATAGCAAACCGGGGGCTCCATAACACATAAACCCCCCGTAGGTGTGAAACCACAAACAACATCTCCTAAAAGATGCTAGGGGCAAAGGCCATGTTTTACTGGCCCACCACTCTAAACGGTTGTCTTCGGATCACCAAAAAATGCTACGCCAAAGAATAAATCTTCGGCACCTTCCCACCATGCGGTAATTTACCGTATGCTAACGGGATGAACCACGTTGACTAGATTCCACGTGGTAAATCACTCAGGCCAACACTATGTGATGCAATCACACCTATGGGCAAGGCCGAACCCCGCCCTCAGAGCAGAAATCATACAGCTGCCGGAGTAGCGAGTCGCGCATGCCTATCAAAATTTTGATATGACAGCCCACAATCCGGACACCAACTGAGGAATCCGTGCTACCCAACGGTATAACAGCTGGGTTTACCAGGGTCCGATCAGGAGCCCTCAGACCAACCACAAGAGGACGCTCAGCTACCTCCAAGTATTTGCCTTTACAAACTAACTTTGACGCAGAACATGATAGGTGACGTGGAATCGGCCAGGACACACAAGGAGCCCCCCTAAAAGAAGGCAGTCCGGATTCACTCTTGATCCACTCACAACTCCCTCCAGTCCGGCCATCACAGGTTCCGCCAAAAAACACCTCTTTTCATAATCATACATCGTACTCATATGCATAGACATATCATCTTACTACAATGCGTAGACTTAAATAACACTTACCGGCCGTCGCTTTTCATCGACACCTCGTGTTACGCCCGATTATGCCAGGGGCTTCATAGTACGGCAATAAATTCCGACCACCTTCTCGGTCGCTCGGCACCCCGAACTTATAGCACTATATGCATCAGCTCCGAATCATGTCTTGGGTCGTTGGTTGGGTTTGCCTGGATCCCTTGTTTTGGTACCTTACGTTCCGTTATATCGGCTAAGGTAGCGCAGGAGAACTCTGCGATTGTGTCCGGATCTGCGGACGAGCACCTTAGTAGAAAAGCGAAAACCGATTGTCATGATACGAGAGCCGGTCAGCTGTTCGAGAGGTTGTAAAATCCTTAAAGATTTATTCCGCTGGCGCCATTATAAATGCAGAGTCGACGGATCGGTCTTCCGATCGAGCGCCAATAGAGCCCCTAGTTGACCTTCCGAACACTAGGGCTGCACCACCATACTCAATTCCTAAAGTGAGAGTAATAAAGCCTTATAGTCTGATTGCCTGGTTCGTGGTGAGAAACACCTCCTTAAAGGACCCAACTATGGGATAAAGTGCGTTCAGATATATCCCGAACACCCCCGTCTTCTTTTTACGTGGCGGCGGTTTATTTAATCGCCAACTCTCAGGATTTACATACAATAAACAGCCGCACAGAAAGAACATATGTTAAAAAAAAGGCAGTATATAAAAAAAATGCCATTATCCCATATTACAAAAAGCGGCATGAATGCCCTCAGGGAAATATAATGTCTTTGGTACATTTATCCGCCGCAAGGCGGGCTCCCTTCAGTACACCTTCATAGTACAGTTCGGGCTTGCAATGCTCCTTACCCTCTGGCGGCCCCTCAGTCATCAGCTTCTCCGCGTCAAGCTTCCCCCAATGCACTTTTGCACGGGCAAACGCCATACACGCACCCTCTATGCAGACCGATCGCTTAACAGCTTCAAGCCAAGGACAGGCGCCCACAATCTGCTTCACGAGCCCGAAGTAACTGCTCGGAATTGGCTCCACCGGCCACAGCCGGCCAACCAAGTCCTTCATGGCCTGTTCGGCCGCCTGATGCAGTTCGACCAGCTGCTTCAGCTGATCGATAAAGGGCACCGGATAGTTCGGTGCCAAATACTGCGACCAGAAATCCCTCTCCGCAGACTTCTTTTCCTCGGTTTGGTAGAATTGGGCGGCATCTGATATGCTGCGAGGAAGATACGCAAAAGCTCCTGGAAAAATAAGAATTCAGCTTGCCGCTTAGAATTCTTCCAATTATCATGTACAAATGGCTAAGAATACAGAAGGCTTTACCAGCCGCAACTCTCCGGGCCTCCTGAATGTCCCGTACAGCATCTCGGGCTTCTTCCCGAGCATCTTTCGCGGCTTGGAGAGCTTGGGCGAGTTCGGATTCTTTCCCTATTAGACTCTGCTCCAAGCCCTCGCTTTTCTTCACAGCCTCCTGGAGCTCCCGCTCAGTGTGATAACCACAGCCTCGTGTTTTTCACGAAGTGCTGTTCGTGGCAGCCTTCTCGTTGGCATCAGCCACGGCCTTCTTGATGCCTCATATTCGGCTGCGCTCCTAGAGCATACAACACAAATACTTTTCAATAAGCACAATTACTTATTCGTGCCTAATGCAAGACAATGTTTCAACATACCTTGCTTATCCTCTAATTGCTTCCTCACGCGGCCAAGTTCTTCCTCGGCCCGTTCCAGGCTCTGCTTCATTTCGGACACTTCCGCATTATGAGCGGCCGTCTTCTCCGCAGACGCCCGTTTTCAAACAAAGAGGTACGCGTCAATAACAAAAGTTCCCACAAAAATAGAGGGTTTGATCCCCTGCCCGACTCTCTCTTTCGTCGGACAGTGTATCAGGGGCTACTACTCATATTATGACGATTCCTCAAAGGTTTCTTAGGAAACATACCTCAAAGGCCTTTATAAGGCCAAGGCAGGACTCGTTCAGCCCGCTCTCGGCGGACTGAATCTTTTCAACCACCGCACCCATAAGGGTCCGATGTTCATCGACGATAGACGCGTTCTTTAACGCTGTCGACAGACCACCTGGCAACTCTGCTTGAATAGAGGTTGCCGGCGGAGGAGGAAAGCCTCCCACCGTCGAAGGTGGCTGCTCACCCGATCCGGGAGCCTTAGAGGCCTCCCGGACCTTGTACGGCTGTGGGCCGAACCCAAGATCGCCCCCGCTGCCGGCAAACTCAGGGGGCATCGCTCCCGTGTGTCCGGCCCCAGTGATATGCCCCCTGGTCCGGGCCCTGTTGAGACGACACCCCAGTGTCGTGCCGGGACTTTGGGGAACGGGCCTCTGGAGACGTCTCGCTAGCCAAAGTGTCCGAGCTCAGCGAATCCTTCGATGAGGGCTGTCTGGCGCGAAACCTTGCCGTACTGTGCAAAATATGGCAACAGTTAAAACTACTATCCCGGACGCATATGCGTGTTCGGATTTCGTATACTTACGACTTCTCCAGGGGCTGGGCCCTGGGATCCCACTCCGGGCTGCTATCGGCAGCCATAGTGGATGCCTCTGGGAGGAAACCTTTCCCCCTCTTGGGCGATTCGACCTCTAGGGACGAGGAAGCTGCACGCTTCTTCCCACCTTCAGAGTGAGGCTCGTCCTCCTCTGCTTCTTCCTCTTCATCTTCCAAAGAAGGAGCGTCGCTTGACTCTTCGGATTTTGCGTACGAAGCCTCACGGCGACGGAGGCCACTCCGGGTCTTCTTGACCTTCTTGGAGGCCTCCTTCTTTGGCACCTCGTAAGGCGCAGGGACCAACATCTTCATCAGAAGAGGTCCGGCCGGTTCCTCCGGCAGCGGGGCCGGACAATGTATCCGCTCAACCTTCTTTATCCATCCCTGAGGTCACGATAAAACACGATTAAGATATGTCCCTCATGACATGCCAACTGAAGCATGAATGGCAGAGTGTGGCTGTAACTTGCCGAGCTTGCAGAATGGGATAATTGATACCCACGGTCCTCGGCGGAGCCCGGCCATGATTTGCCGGACTTGAAGAGCACCCTCCAGATATCCTTGTGGGAGGAATCATAGAGCTCCTGAAGGGTTTGGTGCTCGGTTGGGTCGAACTCCCACAGAGTGCAGGCTCGGCGCTGACAAGGGAGAACTAGGCGAACTAGCATCACCTAGACTACGTCGACGAGTTTGACGTCCCTGTCAACCACACTCTGAACGCACGTCTGAAGAAGTGAATGCTCATCGGACGAGGACCAGTTCGGGCCCTTCTTGGGCCAGGACGTGAGCCGCAGTGGAGCTCCGGATCTGAACTCAGGAAATGCAGCCCACTTTTTGCCGCGTGGTTCGGTGATATAAAACAACTGCTGCTGCCACTCCTTGACGGAGTCGTTGAAGGCGCCTTTCGGCCAAACGGCCTTGGGCATCTTGCTCACCATGGCGCCGCCGCACTCGGTGTGTTCGCCACTGACCACCTTGGGCTTCACATTGAAAATCTTTAGCCACAGGCCGAAGTGAGGCGAAATCCGGAGAAAGGCCTCGCACATGACGATGAACGTCGAGATATTGAGAAAAGAGTTGGGGGAAAGATCATGAAAATCAATCCCATAGTAATACATGACTCCAAGGACGAATCGGTGGAGGGGAAACCCGAGCCCGCGGACGAAGTGGGGAAGGAACACGACTCTCCCGTGGGACTCCGGAGTAGGGACGACCTGTCACGCCGGTGGGATACGGTGGCCGATCTTCTTGGCCAGATACCCGGCTTCCCGGAGCTTCTTGATATCCTTCTCCTGAACGGTAGAGGCCATCCATTTGCCTCCTGCTCCAGATCCGGACATCTTTGGAAAATCCCTCTTTGATGGAAAAGGAGAATGCCTGGGCGTTAGGGCTCGAACAGAGGGAAATGAGCTAGCGGAAGGAGAAGGCGTGGGTAAAGAGGAAGAAGCCTTATCTCTTTATAGGGACGGCAAAAAGCTTTTTGCGCCTCCCCACTTGCCTGGTGGAACCCGCTCGTTCCCCACTCGCCGTGATTAGCAGCGCGGTTGGATTACCCATACCCGCATTGATGAAGATCTCGTGATAAGGGGACACGATTTCTGCTTTGACAAGACGTGTCAAGGAAACCGCCTCGCAATATGCGCTGTGGCTGGTTGTGGGAAAACGGTTCGAATAATGACCCGACCGCAATGACATGTCGCGTTGCCAAAAAAGTTGTCAGCAGATTGCATTTGTGAAGATACCATTCTCTCTACGGTGGCATGTGAAGATCATTTTGTGGATCCGGACACGGTTCAAGTATTCGATAATTACTTTGGAGTATTCGGAGAAGGAACCCTCCTTGCAATGCCGAAGACAAGACTGCACGCCAGACTCATCGTCATTGAAGCCTGGTTCAGGGGCTACTGAGGGAGTCCTGGATTAGGGGGTATCCGGACAGCCGGACTGTATACAGCGTCCGGACTATTGAAGCGTGAAGATACAAGACTCAAGACTTCGTCCCGTGTCCGGATGGAACTCTCCTTGGCGTGGAAGGCAAGCTTGGCGATCCGGATATTGTGTTTCCTTCCTTGTAACCGACTCCATGTAAACCCTAGCCCTCTCCGGTGTCTATATAAATCGGAGAGGTTGGTCCTTAGAAGACCGATCACAATCACAATCATACCATCATAGGCTAGCTCCTAGGGTTTAGCCTCTACGATCTTGTGGTAGATCTACTCTTGTACTACCCATATCTTCAATATTAATCAAGCAGGAAGTAGGGTTTTACCTCCATCGAGAGGGCTCGAACCTGGGTAAACATTGTGTCCCTTGCTTCCTGTTACCATCAGCCTAAGACGCACAGATCGGGACCCCCTACCCGAGATCCGCCGGTTTTTACACCGACAACAGGCATGTACAAAAGCCTCAAAGGGCATCAGGCTCTTTGTGATGTGCTTAAAAAGTAGATCCTCAACAGGAACCCTAGGAAAGAGGGTATTGCCTTTGAGAGGAAACTCAATGCTGATGGAACATCTTTGAAGCTTTGGCGATCCCAAACCTCATGGGTTCTTTGCAAATGGTCCTCGAGTCGATCCATCTACTCTATCTGGCTTTACATGTGAATCTCCTCATTCTTCTGATGAGTCATTTGACTCCAACTATAAGCTGTTCAAAAATCAGAATGGTGAAGTATTTGTTAGATATGTTGGCACTAATAGTAGGAACGGTTCTCCTATGAAGAAAATCTGGGTTCCCAAAAGGTGCCTTGAAAGTCTTCAGGTGAATGTCATCATGACACCACCTGTGAAGAATAGGAACCCCAGATCCAATTCTTCATATGGACCAAATTCTTCATATGGATCCAAGTCCTCATACGGATCAAATTCCTCAAAGGGATCAAAGTCCTCATATGAACATCATCGTGCCAACACTTCTGTTCCGTAGGGAAGATTTAAGGGCTATGAATATGTGCATTATTCTTCTAACCATTATGTTCATATGTCCTCGAAGAATTTCTCTGCTTACTCGTATGCTTACCCTAACTCCTCTTATGTGAAATGAAGTGGACTGGCTTCTATGCCACCTTTCTCTTATGGAGCTCACAAAATGATGAACTCTTTGCTACCCCTTCAGATGTGGGTGGTGAAGAAAAGGAACTAATCTCTTGTGTAGGGTTAGGTCTCCAGACGAACTTAATCGTCTGAAGAATTTGCTGGGGACCTGAATATGCTTGAAAGGACGCAAGCTAATCATGAAGAAATGAATCTTCATTTCTCACGTCCTCATATTGCTATATCTGTTCTATTGCTTGATGAAATTGATCTGATGAAATTGATGTCATATTCTTCACTGATGAATTATATGAGTTCGTAAGTTGCACTAATTCATCTGCAGGATGATCAACCCAATGCCACTGAGTGGGTCCTCGATAGTGGATGTACAAATCACATGACCGGTGACAAGAATCTATTGATGGACACTCCCTTATCTCCATCACATCTGAAGCATGTCACATACGCTGACAAAGGCAAAAGCAAGGTATTGGGTCCAGGTAAGGTTGCAATGTCGAAGGATCGACACATGGAAAAAGTCATGCTTGTCGAGTCCTTAGGATTCAACCTCATGTCAGTCTCAATGCTTTGTGATCTTGAAATGGTTGTTATCTTTGGCAAGTATCGTTGTGTTGTGATCATGGAAGCTGGCCATTCTAAAGTATTTAAAGGCTTTAGGAGAGGAGATCTGTATATTGTTGATTTCTCTACAGGACCACAGCCTGCGATATGTCTACTTGCAAAAGCTTCAGAAGGCTGGCTATGGCATCGACGACTCGGTCATGCTGGAATGAGGAACTTGCACACACTCGTGAAGAAGAAGCATGTCATTGGCATTGAGAATGTCAAATTCCTCAAGGATCACTTGTGCAGAGCCTGTGAAGCTGGAAAGATGACCAAGGCCAAGCATCTCGCGAAGACTATCATGACTACCACTCGTCCATTTGAATTGTTTCACATGGATCTCTTTGGTCCTAACAATTATTCTTCATTCACCATTGAAGCATCTCTATATGGTTTTGTTATTGTTGATGGTTACTCTCGTTACACATGGGTGCATATCATCACTTACAAACGTGAAGTGCAGGAAATCTTCAAACGATTTTCCTCGAGGGCTTCAACCAACTTTGGTGTGAAGATCAAACACATCAGAAGTGACAATGGAACTGAGTTCAAGAATACTGGTCTTGATGACTATCTTGGTGAACTTGGTATTACTCATGAGTTATTTGCTCCCTATACTCCTCAGCAGAATGGCGTCGTGGAGTGCAAGATCAGGACTTTTGTTGAGATGGCTTGCACTATGCTTGATGAATACAAGACCCCTCGTTATTTCTAGATTGAGGCAAATGATACTGCTTGCCACATCATTATCATGGTATACCTTCACAAATTCTTCAAGAAGACTGCCTATGAACTCCTCACTCACAAGAAAGCCAATGTGAGTTATTTCGAAGTCTTCGGTGCTAAATGCTGGATTAGAGATTCTCATCACAATTCTAAATTTGCACCGAAAGCACATGAAGGTTTTATGCTTGGTTACGGAAATGACTCGCACACCTACAGAGTCTTCAACAACGTTCACCACAAGGTTGTTGAGACTGTAGATGTGTGGTTCGATGAAACTAATGGCTCGCAAAGAGAGCACCTACCTCCTGTGCTAGATGAAAAGTCACCTGAGGAAAAAATCAAGTTCAAGGCTACTGAGGATGTCATTCCTACCGAAGAATCTACTGAAGAGGTCATTCCAGACCGTGAAGAACATCATGCTGGTGCACCTAAGGAAAATGGCTCTGAAGAAAATGCTGTTCCAATTCCTCGTCGCTAACCCGCTCATCCTCGCATTGCAAATGAAGTGCAGATTGAGAAAATCATTAGTGACATCAATGCACCAAGTCCTCTCACACGCTCAAAAGCTTCACATTTGTCTAACTTTTGTGGGCACTTTGCTTTCGTCTCTATCACAAAGCCCACTAAGGTAGAGGAGGCATTTCTGGAACCTGAGTGGATTCAAGCTATGCAAGAGGGATTACATCAGTTCTAGCTCAACAATGTCTGGGAACTTGTCAAGCGACCAGACCCTCACAAGCACAATATCATCGGCACAAAGTGGATCTACCGCAACGAGCAAGATGAAAATGGTCTTGTGGTGAGAAATAAGGCACGACTTGTAGCTCAAGGCTACACACAGGTTGAAGGAATTGATTTCGATGAAACTTTTGCACCTCTTGCTAGACTTGAGGCTATTCGCATATTACTTGCTTACGCTAACCATCATGACATCATCTTATATCAAATGGATGTGAAAAGTGCATTCCTCAATGGTAAGCTTGAGGAAGAAGTATATGTTGCTCAACCCCCAGGTTTTGAAGATCCAAAGCATCCTGACAAAGTCTTCAAACTCAATAAGGCCCTCTATGGCCTCAAACAGGCCCCTCGGGCGTGGTATGATACTTTGAAGGAATTCCTCATGAAGAAAGGCTTCGAACTTGGTTCACTTGACCCAACTCTTTTCACCAAAGCTTATGATGATGAATTATTTGTTTGCCAAATATATGTTGATGATATTATCTTTGGTTGTACTGACCAATGTTACATTGATGATGGAGGAATATGAAATGTCTATGATGGGAGAACTGAAATTCTTCTTAGGTCTTCAAATCCGTAAACAGCGCAATGGCATATTCATATCTCAGGAGAAATACCTCAAGGATGTATTGAGGAAATTCGGCATGCAAGATTGCAAAGGCGTCAAAATCCGTATGCCCACAAATGGCCATCTTTGCACTGATGAAAATGGTATTGACTTTGATCAAAAGTTATACGCTCCATGATTGGCTCTTTATTGTATTTATATGCATCTAGGCCAGATATTATGCTTAGTGTTTGCATGTGTGCCTACTTTCAAGATACACCAAAGGAATCACACCATAAGGCTAGGAAGCATATTCTTCGATATCTAGCTCACACTCCAACACTTGGATTATGGTATCCTAAGGGCTCGGCTTTTGATCTCATTGGATATTCAGACTCTGACTATGCTGGTGATCGTGTGGACCGCAAGTCAACATCTGGCACATGCCATTTCCTTGGACGATCCTTGGTTTGTTGGTCCTCGAAGAAACAGAACTGCGTATTACTTTCCACTGCTGAAGTTGAGTACATTGCTGCTAGTTCGTGCCGTGCTCAATTGCTATGGATGAAGCAAACCCTCAAGGACTACGACATCAACGTGAAGAATGTGCCTCTCTACTGTGATAATGAGAGTGCCATCAAGATTGCTCATAACCCAGTTCAGCACTCGAAGACAAAGCACATTCAGATTCGTCATCATTTTCTTCGTGATCATGTGTTGAAGGGCGACATCTCCATCGAAAGCACGTGAAGACTCAAGAACAGCTAGCCGATATCTTCACAAAGCCCTTGGATGAGAAGAGATTTAGCAAGTTGCGGTGTGAGCTAAATATCTTAGAATCTTCGAATGTCCTTTGAAAAGGACACACGCTTAACACTTATGCAAAATTGATGACTTAGATGTGCAACACACAAAGTAACGTTTTTCTTCAATCAATGAAGACTAACACTTTAAGTGTGAAGAAATTAACGAAGAATTTGATTCTCAGAGCCCTACGATAATTGTACACGGTGTCTGAAATCATCATTTTTACACGGTGGGACACACCACCAACAAAAGTTGAAAATCTTCAACTGTAGTTTTTCTTCATTTTGAATTTCCTTAGTAGTTCATTTTCTTCAACTTTGCATTATTTCTTCACTGCTTCCGTCATTTTCTTCATTGGCTATATATATATATATATATATATATATATATATATATATATATATATATATATATATATATATATATATATATATATATATACATCTGGCTATTCTCTGTTACCCTTTTTGAACCGACATTTTCAGGTGGTTGTACTGATGTTTTCGAAGCGGTTGAACTGATGCTTTCAGTTGTGTTTAACAGATCGTCTTCTTTAGTTCAAAAACTTTTTGTAATTTTTTTGTCAGAACGGGGCGTGTAATATATCGTTGGAAAGCTCTTGACAACCATATTTCAAGTATATTGAACGTTTTTGCAAAATCATCATGTTTAAGAGGAGTTTTGAAAAAACCATTTTTTCCAAAAACGAAAACACGAATTGTATTTTGGAATTAATTTTCAAACCATTTGTCGGAATTGAGCAAATAATATGGCGTTGGAAAGATGGTGAAAATCCGCATCTTCCATATATGTATTGTTTTTTCTAATTCTATATGATTTAAAAGTAATTTGAAAAACGGTGAAATTCTGGGCGAAATGTATTTTCACGATTTTTTGCAAACGGTTTGTCGGATTGACACAAATGATATGGCGTTGGAAAGCTATGGAAAATGCGCAACATTTTCGTATAGAAATATTTTTCTAGTTCCTTACGATTTAAAAACGAATTCGAATACGATCAAATTTGATTTTTAACATGATTTTTTTTAAAAAGTTTGTCGAAATATGGCAAATAATATACCGTTGGATAGCTATCGAAAATGCGAAACTTAGTCATGTTGAACGTTTTCTCTACTTCGTAACCGTTTAAGAGTAATTTAGAATACGACATGACGGATCTTGCTGTTATCTTGTGTGAAAAACAGAGTAGTCATACTGATATATGTGTATGTTTGTACTGAGCTATTTTTTGTAGAGTAATTTTGAATGGTTCCGAAAAAGGGTACTTGTACTGATGCTTGCATGGGTTTGTACTAAGCGTGTTTTCACTAACTAGACTTTGCTCTGTTTTTTGGGTAATATTTTTCTCATAAGTTTTCAACGGTTTATTGTATCGTCGCCCCTGTACTTGTATGATTTGTATCATCGAACTGAATTATATTTTATTCAAAAAGAAAATGTGTTTGTTTTGGTTCTTTTTTTTAACTCGACATTTTTTTGACAACGTTGTTATGAACTTCTCTCATTTTACGACTTGTACTGAGGTACTTACTAAGCATGCTTTTCATGGGGTTTCTTTTTTTGCTTGAACTTTATAATTTGAATTTCTGCCATTTCTTTTATTCCGAACGGACCACCGTTTTTAACTCGTACTGAGGTACTTACTATGCCCGAACTGGGGTGCTTGTTGCATGTCTCGGCGTGTTTTTTAACAAGAACAAGCAACCAAGTTTTTCAACGAATTTGAGAGAGAAGAAAGAAAGAGATCCACGTGGGGTTGTAGCGAAGTGGGCGGCTCCCACATCATCAGTCCGCCATGCAAGATGAGGAATAGCAGCAGGTCACAAAGAGGGCGGCTGTCTGCCTCGACATCGTAATCTTGAGGGGCGCGTCCTGTCGAACTGCTAGAGATGGTGCCACCAAGTGTGAGTAGAACCTCCCACAAACCACAACATATTTTAAGTTTTTATTCGAGCGGACCACCATTTTTAACTCAGATTGATCAATATTTTTAATTCAAACCATTTTCCTTTCATCATCTCACGAAATTGTTTCCACACATATAATACATGTACATAAATCATATTATCCATAGCACAAAAATCATCGCCCTATTCCTGTACAGAACTTTCAAGCACCCACATGAATACATGTACTTCCTGTACCATCTGTTTTGAACTTTGAAAGAAGCTATAACATCTATTTCCCAAATGTGTACAGAATTTTAAGTTTCCAAGGATATACCATTTGTTCCTTTTTGTTGATGGGCACCTGCCCTACTCCCGTGGATCGACATTGCCACGAAGTGGAGCTGAAGGAGAGGGATCACGAGCGGCGGCTGGGTGCACCGGATTTGGCGCTTTAGGGATCCCAGCTACCACCAAGTCATGCTCGAGGAGCTTGTAGAGGCAGGGAAGTTGGTCACCGACCATCTGGTGTAAGTTTGGACTACCAGGTGCACCGGGATTTGGCCTCTTTAGAGAAACAAGAAGTCTGAACAAACATAATTTATATAGGTTACAGAAAAGCACATATGATTTTAGATTCAAAAATCACTTCCACGTCTACCTCCTGGACTGATGTTTGCTTTCTTCTACTTCCATGGCCATGCACAAGTTCATACAACTGTTGAGAAAAAGCTCTGTCCCATGATGCTAAGAACAAAATTAAAGTTGAACAATACCTTTAGGTTCAGCGCAGTGGAGGGAGGGAAAGGATGCAGCCTCTTGAGCTGCGGCATCGAACGGCTTGGTGCTGTCTTGTTGAACGGCCTGGGTTGGTGGCAGTGAATGGCGGGGGGCGATGCAGCGATGGAGCCCCACCAGTGAGAGGTAGCATGGTGAGTTGAAGGCTCCATTTATGCAGGGCGAGCACTGGTCATGCACTGTACTATTTAAAAATGTGTACCTGTACTTCTCAAAGTAATGGAATAGGGGTACTTTCTCATGTAACTTTTTTAATTCAAGTATGACGTACACATCGGTATTTTAAGCACTATGATTTGTAGCCCTCACAAAAGAAAGCATGAGAATTAGTCAACAAAACACAGAAAAGTGAATAACATTTTTATTTAGCAAGTGATATGTAACTACAATTGCAAAGCTGCCAAGCAAATGCACAATACTATTGACTAACACGTGAAGTTGATGTGCGCGTGCCTTGTAGCGTATGGTTGTAATTGACACACTCAGCACTAGGAAATTTCCAATGCGCACAAGATCGAATCGCACCAGTTCCTCGATCGCGAAGGCGGCTGCTGGCTCATCGTTGTTGAACTGAACCCTGGCCCTGTCGAACTCTTCAAACATTTTGGTATGGGTTAGATACAGTTCCAAACTAGTACCTAAAAATCCCATCCCCAAATACGCATGTAAAGCTTCAGAGTTGGAAGTAATCTAAACAGAGCCATCTCAAAACATTGAACTTATACATACATGCAGGAACGAAACAGGTGCAAGCAATTTTTGTAACAATTGAACTTGTAGTAAACTATTCCATAATAAAAACTAAACTATTTTTTTTGTAACGATACATGGACTCCGGGGGCATCAATACATGTACTTCTGTGGACTCATTGGTGCACTCGCAACATACCTGAACTTGGTGTGGACTGGTAGTCGAACTTGTTACTCATCCAAACTAGCACCAGCGGCACAAGCCGTGTTGGCACACGGCGAGGATGTCGCTCTACTTCTCTGCTTGCAGTCCTGGTTGAGGATCCCATATACAACTGCAGTGAGAAATTATGAGCCACACAGTGAAGAAAACAATAGCAGCAGAGGGTGCCCACTGGGATTACACGCAGGTTTTTGGGCGACGGGCCGTACAACTACTTCCAACAAAGTTTAATTTGCAAGCTACCAATGCCACAAGCAAGTAGTACTCTCCAGCCAAAGGATCAGCTAGTATATTTACCCATGCGTGTATGAGCACTAGCAAGAACACACGGTTGTGACTGGTTACCCGACGACGGAGTCGCTCGTCAAAATACAGTGGCACCGCGCACACAGACAGCTTCCCTGGTACAAATAGGGAATTGACTTCGTTGACCTATTTTGCTAAATGAACAAAGAACTTGCTATGGTTTATATTTTTTATACTCGCAACGGAGATACTGAATCTGAAACAAAGGGGCTAACCTTAATAACAACTAGTCTCAACTCGACCTTTTCTACAGCGCTTTGTTGAACCGATAATGACCGGAGCAGGACAAGATCGGGGTTCAGAGGAAGTTGAGAAGCATCGGATCACAGGTTACATTCAGAGAGCTACACCCATCCATCCATCTATCCATTGAACAGAATATGCACAAGAAAGCCGCCAACTCCATCTCTGATCTAATAACAAATCAAGAGAAGAGTAGAATCGAAAAAGTGAACTAATGCCTGTTGTAACGCCCCGGATTCGATGCGCCAGGTGTCTGCCAGTTATTCGCCGTCGTTGCCATGTCATTTGCTTGCGTGTTGCACTTTGCCATGTCATCATCTGCATTTTATATCATGTCATCATGTGCATTTCATTTTGCATACGTGTTCCTCTCATGCATCCGAGCATTTTCCCGTTGTCTGCTTTTGCAATCCGCACTCCTATGTCTCCGGCGCCCCTTTTACCTCTTTTTCGTAATGCGGGTGTTAAACGGTCTCGAATGGACCGAGGTTTGTCAAGCGGCCTTGGTATAGCACCGTAGACCGCTTGTCAAGTTTCGGATCATTTGAGGTCGTTTGGTACTCCAACGGTTAACCGGTAACCGTAGAGCCTCCTTCTCCTTGCAGCCCAACACCCTTCCAAACTGGCCCAAAACCCACCTAACTCCCTCCATGCTCTCGGTCGTTCGATCACGATCGCGTGGCAAAACCGCACCTCATTTGGACTCTCCTAGCTCCTCTACCTATATATTAGCCTTCCCTCCAAATTTCGCAGACGAAACCCTAAAAATCGCCCTCCGCCGCCACCGGACGCGTCCGCTCCCTCGCCGGACACGTCCGCCTCGCCGCCGCAGTCAACCACGGGCCGCCACGTGTCGCCGCCGCCTCCCTCCGCCATGGGCCCGCTGAGCCCGAGGCCGCCCGTCTTGCGCCGAGCGAGCCGCTCCAGCGCTGCCGCCGCGCGCCGCCATCGAGTCCGCCGCCGTCCCGCCAAGCCCGCCTGCTCTCGCCGCCCGTGCGCGCGCCCTCCGCCAACCGCCGCCTCCGCGCGGCCGCTGCCGTCACCGCGCCCGCTGCCGCGCGCCGCGCCCGCGCCGCCTCCGCCTCCGCCGCTCGCGCCGGGCCTTGGCGCCCTCGCCCGGCCGCTTTAATCGGCGCCGCCCGGTGGCCGCGCTGCCCGCGCCGCCCGGCCTCCCCTCCACTCCGGCGACGAGCTCCGGTGAGGATCCGGCGATCCTCGCTCTCCGTGCCCCGGATCCGATCCAATCCCGCGGTTGACTTTCCCCCTCCCCCGAAATCCACTAAGTCCCCGAATCTGCTTATATTTTCATGCATTTTCATCGCATCATATCGCTGCATCCGTAGCTCCGTTTCGTGCGTGTAATATGTCAAATTGTTCGCCTCGACGAGTACATCATTTCATCTCATTGCATAATTTTCATTTAAGCTCATCCTGATGCCTGAAATGCTGTTGGAAGAGTGCTATGTGATGTTAGTTTCAGATTCTTATCAGAACATGCACTTTTGTCATTTTTTCGATGATTGATGTGTGCACCCTATGAACTTGAGTCCTACATGTGTTTTGTAATATGCCATGCCATCTTTACAGGGGTGTATGCCATGTATTTTTGTGATCTCTGTGGTGACTAGCACAAGCATGCAAACTAGGCTTCGTGATGTTGCTGATTTCAGCCCTGTTTTGCTGATATTTTTATGCCATGTAAACTTGATGCTACCTAGAGATCCATGTTTATTTTGAGATACTTCAATAAGGATGTTTTGAAGATATGGTTATTCTATATCCATCCATGCCCTTGTTTGCAATTATGGAGTGCCATAGCTTGAGTCAATCGAGCTCTACTTTTGCTATAAAATGTTCCTGGCAGATTGTTTACATGTTATTCAATTTTGCCAAGGTTGTTGTAGTTGATCCTTGCATTCTATGATGTTGTTATTGCCATGTATAGCTTCTATGCCATGTCTTCTTGCTGTTGGTTGCCTTGCCATGCCATGTATTGCTCTGTGGTGAGTGGTTCAAGCTCACCAACATGCCTACTTATTGTTGTTCCTGCCATGTATGAATCTGTAATATAACTTGCCATGTTTACATGGGTGCCATCATATTTTCTTATCCTTTTTGGCTCATGGTCACTAAAGGACTTTTATTCTATGCAATTATTAGATTCATGCCATGCCTTTTTTTGCCATTATAAGTTCCTGTAACATGTTGTTTGATAGCTCTAAACATTGCAACCTGATGTTATTTCTGCAAAGTCTGAAACTGTTATTATTTGCAATCTTTCCATGTCTTTTTGAGCATGTTATAGTGATTTCTGGAGTTAGCTCAGTGTTCATGTTTTGTCATGCTTTACCTGTACATCATGCCCATGCCTTTTGTTATTATGTTGAGGTCCTGTAGCATGTTCTTTTGATGTTTGCAATATGCCTAGTTGCTGTTTTGGACAGCTTGTCCTTCAAACTTGTTTCATGTGTATGTGTTGAACCGTTGCTCCGTTTTGAGTGTGCTCTACATGAAACTTGCTTAGAATTGCATGTAGCTTCATATTATCATGTTGCATCCTTGTTTTGAGGTATTTGGTTGATGTTTGTATGCATTTTGCATCAATGCCATGCTTATCTTGTTTTGCTCATATCTTCTAGGCCGTAGCCCCGAATCTAATGAACTTTATATGTAACTTGACTAGAATTTCGTGTAGATCATCGTGGTGCATCTTAACTTGCTGTTTAACAACTTGAACATAAGTATTATTCAGATCTGGACCAATTTCGAAATTTGCATATGAGGACTTACGGAATTGTTATATGTTGTTTCCGGCCTCATTTAAACTTGCTTTGATGTGTTGCTCTTGTTTGCATCATCTCTTGCCATGACTAGCCTCATGTAGCTTTGTCATGCATCATGCTTGTTTGTGCATCATGCCTTGTTCATGTGTGTTGTGTTTACTATGTTGTGTGTTTCTTCTTGTTAGTTCCTGTTCCGTTGCGATCGTGAGGATTCGTTCGTTTACGCTTGGTTCGGCTTCATCCGTTCGTCTTCTTCATGGACTCGTTCTTCTTCCTTGCGGGATTTCAGGCAAGATGACCGCTACCCTGGATCTCACTACTATCATTGCTATGCTAGTTGCTTCGTTCTATCACTTTGCTGCGCTACCTATCGCCTGTTTATCAAGCCATCCCATATTGCCATGAACCTCTAACCTTTGACACCTTTCCTATGCAAACCGTTGTTTGGCTATGTTACCGCTTTGCTCAGCCCCTCTTATAGCGTTGTTAGTTGCAGGTGCAGATGAAGTTTGTTCCTTGTTGGAACATGGAGATGTTGTTCCTTGTTGGAACATGTTTACTTGTTGGGATATCACAATATATCTTATATTATTAATGCATCTATATACTTGGTAAAGGGTGGAAGGCTCAGCCTTATGCCTGGTGTTTTGTTCCACTCTTGCCGCCCTAATTTCCGTCATATCGGTGTTATGTTCCCGGATTTTGCGTCCCTAACGCGTCGGGTGATTTATGGGACCCCTTGACAGTTCGCTTTGAATAAGACTCCTCCAAAGAAGGCCCAACATTGGTTTTACCATTTGCCTCACCTATGCCCTTTTTCCCTTGGGTTTCGGGCCCGAGGGTCATCTTTATTTTAGCCCCCCCCCCCGGGCCAGTGCTCCTTCGAGTGTTGGTCTGAACCGAGCAGACTGCGGGGCCACCACGGGGCAACTCGAGGGCTGGTTTTACTCGTAGGCTGACTTATCCGGTGTGCCCTGAGAACAAGGTACGTGCAACTCCTATCGGGATTTGTCGGCACATCCGGGCGGCTTTTCTGGTCTTGTTTTATTGCTGTCGAAATGTCTTGTAGCCGGGATTCCGAGACTGATCGGGTCTTCCCGGGGAGAAGGAATATCCTTCGTTGATCGCGAGAGCTTATCATGGGCTAAGTTGGGACAACCCTGCAGGGTATAAACTTTCGAGAGCCGTGCCCGTGGTTATGTGGCAGATGGGAATTTGTTAATATCCGGTTGTAGTAAACTTGAAGCAAACTCTTCTAAAATACACCAACCGTGTGCGTAACCGTGAGTGTCTCTTTTCGGGGTTGATCGAGAGGAGAACACGGTTTCTGGGTTATGTCTGACGTAAGTAGGAGTTCAGGATCACTTCTTGATCATTACTAGTTGACGACCGTTCCTTTGTTTCTCTTCTCGCTCCCATTTGCGTTTGTTAGCCACCATATATGCTTAGCCGCTGCTGCAACCTCACCACTTTACCCTTTCCTTACCCATTAAGCTTTGCTAGTCTTGATACCCATGGTAATGGGATTGCTGAGCCCTCGTGGCTCACAGATTGCTACACAACCAGTTGCAGGTACAGGTTATGCGATGATCATGACGCGAGAGCGATGTTTATTTGTGTTGGAGTTCTTCTTCTGCTTCTTCTTCGATCAGGGGATAGGTTCCAGGTCGGCAGCCTGGGCTAGCAGGGTGGATGTCGTTTGAGTTTCTGTTTATGTTTCATCCGTAGTCGGATGTTGATCTTGTATATGATGTTGATGTATTCTTGTGGCATTTGTGCCTTATGTATGTATCCCCATCTATTATGTAATGTTGATGTAATGATATCCACCTTGCAAAAGCGTTCCAATATGCGGGTCTATCCTTGGTGGGACCGTCGAGTTCCTTTTGGATAGGGTCCCATATTGGGCGTGACAAGTTGGTATCAGAGCCTCGACCGACCCTAGGAGCCCCCTTGATTGATCGTGTAGTTTGGCCAATGTTGAGTCTATAAGAAAGCTATTTTCGGAGTCTAGTTATATCGGAGAGTAGGAATTCTTTTTACTTCTCTGCCCCTTCGTCGCTCTGGTGAGGAATCTTGACGTAGGTGTTTTGAATTACTCCTCTTCCCGTTCAAATTTTTCTTTAGGATCACGTGGTTAGCTTCGTGAGTTGTCCATCCTCTTTTGTCCGATGCATATCTCGTCAAAGTGATTCGACCCTCTCCGTTTTTGCAAGTTCAATCCTCAGTTGTTTTCTTTTCCCAACCGCCCACCCTTCTTCTTATTGGAACCGGAGTCCGTAGTTGAGTATCCATCCTACTCGTGCGAAGTCTTTGCTTTCTTTCCTCTATGATTTCAACCGGTGTTTTTCTCTTTAAGACATTCGTCGATTTCCCCATTCCAAGTTGCCTTTGTTTTTCCCGCCCTCCCACCCTCTTCTTCCCGGAGCCCGAGTCTCTTTCGACCATCAATTTCATTCATGTGGAGCCTCTTCAATCTTCCGTCAATTATTTCAACCGGTGAATTCTCGTCTTGTTCGTCATTCTTCATCCCTTTCTTTTTCGGGTGTACTCAATTCAAGTTTTTCGTTGTCGATCATATTCTTTTCCTCGAAGTGTTCTCTTTGCTCGTTCGCCTCTCGCCAGTTTATCATTCCGGAGTTCCGAAGACATCTCAGGAGATTCGTCTGTGTTCTAATTAATTCGAGGTTGTCACCTCATTCAAATATTTAATTGTTCCGGTGCATCATCTATCTTTTCAACAACCCTTTCCAACGATGTTTTCTTTTCAGTGGGCCCTAACCCACAGGTCTTTTCCCAGGATCTTACCTGACTCTTCTGATTTTCCCAGAGTTATTCTCAAATCCTTTTCATAGTTTGACGTAAGTATGTATTTCATCAGTCAGATGCTTTTCCAAGATCGATTTCGAATCATTTCATTGTTGGCTCAACCTCTTCGCTTTTCATTCCACCGGAGTACCTCAATAATTTTGGTGGTGTTTATCGTCGTCCTTGAAGACCGAAGTAGAGTTTCTCTTAAATCTTGTCCGTTCCCCCGGAGATTCATGGTGCTAGTTCGATGTTATCCTATCTAATTGTTTCCAGTCATGCAAATTCTTTTCATCCATCCGGAGTATTTCAGGAGTTACTTTCCGTCTCAATCATCCGGAGGCCATCTTTTCGGAAGATTTCTTCGTTCCAAGTTCTCAAAGTCGTTCTCCAATTATTCTATATCCGTGCCCCTTCGTTCGTCTCAATATTCTTCCGGTGCTGCATTCAAGCATTCGTTAATCAGTTCGCGATCTCTTCGATCTCTTTTCTCTAAATTCCCTCAAGTATCTTCGTGCTTTTCTAATTCTTTCCGGCGATCCGTTCTCTTCTCTTTGTTCATTTTCAATTTCAAGGTGGTTCGTTGAAGATTTCTTTTCGGTTTTTCATCATATTCATTCATTCGTTTTTTTAATCCTACCGGTGGTTCATGAAGTCCTTCTCAAGTTTGCGATATGTCACTTCACAATCCTTTTCAAGAAGAATAAGTAGTTTGCAAAATCCATTGCTTCTCATCAATTTAATTGGTGGAGGATAAGCATACAATACATCTTAATCTTATTTCATTCAAGTGAGTAATCCCCTCCTTCAGAGTTTGTTCGTGAGGAATAAATTCTAGTTCCAAGTGTTTTCATCTTTTCTTTTCCGGAGTTCAAATTTTCTCGGCCATTTCGTCGGAACCTCCATCTAAATCATCGCAAGCTTTAATCTTATTCTTTCTTCCTTCATTCTATCTTATCATCTTTTTGTCACCGGAGTTCTTCATGGTGGTTCTTCAGGATTTAATTCACTCTTCAAGTGTTCATCAAGATTCTTGTTGGTGGAGTTCAAGTATCTTTTCTTCTCGCGTCTTGAAGTGCAATTAATTCTCCGTATTCTTTTGAAGTGGAGTTTGGCATTTCTTCGTTCTTCTCAGCGTTTAATCATTTACGTTTGTGGCCGGTTATCACCTCTTGATCCTGAGATGTTACCTATAAGACCACAACAAGCTTATTCTTACGTTGTTGATTTTTCCCTTCTAAGTTCTTTTCATTCTATTTCAATTCTTTCCGGAGGTTTTGTGTCATGTCTTCATCAAGTATCATTCCATCCTCTCAAGTTCAAGTTCTATTCCTCCATGTTTTAGCCGGAGTGCTGCCTAAATCCTTTCAGTCTTATCCGTTTCTTTTCTCATTCTAACCACTCCGGTTAGAACGAGTGCTTTCAGTGTCTATCTTGTTTCCATGAGAATTTGATTCTCGTCATTCTCATCGTTCCTCTCTTCTTCTCGAGTGCTCTCGATTCTTTGCTTCTTCTATTGAGTTCTTGTTTCACCTCTTCCTCTTTCTCTTCCGTCTCGGTCCTAAGATCTCGTGACGAGATCTCTTGTTAGTGGAGGAGTGTTGTAACGCCTGGATTCGATCGCCTGTGTCTCGCCGATTATTCGCCGCCGTTGCCATGTCATTTGCTTGCGTGTTGCACTTTGCCATGTCATCATCTGCATTTTATATCATGTCATCATGTGCATTTCATTTTGCATACGTGTTCGCCTCATGCATCCGAGCATTTTCCCGTTGTCCGCTTTTGCAATCCGCACTCCTATGTCTCCGGCGCCCCTTTTACCTCTTTTCGTGTGCGGGTGTTAAACGGTCTCAGAATGGACCGAGGTTTGTCAAGCGGCCTTGGTATAGCACCGGTAGACCGCCTGTCAAGTTTCGGATCATTTGGAGATCGTTTGGTACTCCAACGGTTAACCGGGTAACCGTAAGAGCCTCCTTCTCCTTGCAGCCCAACACCCTTCCAAACTGGCCCAAAACCCACCTAACTCCCCTCCATGCTCTCGGTCGTTCGATCACGATCGCGTGGCCGAAAACCGCACCTCATTTGGACTCTCCTAGCTCCTTCTACCTATATATTAGCCTTCCCCTCCGAAATTTCGCAGACGAAACCCTAAAAATCGCCCTCCACCGCCACCGGACGCGTCCGCTCCCTCGCCGGACACGTCCGCCTCGCCGCCGCAGCCAACCACAGGCCGCCACGTGTCGCCGCTGCCTCCTCCGCCCCTTGGGCCCGCTGAGCCCGAGGCGGCCACGGCCAGCACCAGCCACAGGCTGCCTGGCTCCCTCACAAGGCCACGCCCTTGCCGCCCGCCCCGCCTGCCTTCGCGCCGCCACAGTCCGCCGCCCGTACCGCGAAGCCCGCCTGCTCCGCCGCGCCCGGCGCGCCCTCCTTCGCCGCTGCCTCCGCGCCCGGCCAGCCTGCCCCGCCTGTCCGCCGCCCGCCCGCCGCCGCCGCCTCGATCGCCTCCGCCGCTCGCCCGGCGCGCGGCCCCTCGCCCGCCAGGCCGCCCCGATCTGGCGCCGCCCGGTGGCGCGCTGCTCAGCCCGCCTGCCTCCCTCCACTCCGGCGACGAGCTCCGGTGAGGATCCGGCGATCCTCGCTCTCCGTGCCCCGGATCCGATCCAATCCCGCGGTTGACTTTCCCCCTCCCCCGAAATCCACTAAGTCCCCGAATCTGCTTATATTTTCATGCATTTTCATCGCATCATATCTCCGCATACGTAGCTCCGTTTCGTGCGTGTAATATGTCAAATCGTTCGCCTCGACGAGTACATCATTTCATCTCATTGCATCATTTTCATTTGAGCTCATCTTGATGCCCGAAATGCTGTTGGAAGAGTGCTATGTGATGTTAGTTTCAGATTCTTATCAGAACATGCACTATTGTCATTTTTGCCATGATTGATGTGTGCACCCTATGAACTTGAGTCCTACATGTGTTTTGTAATATGCCATGTATTTTTGTGATCTCTGTGGTGACTAGCACAAGCATGCAAACTAGGCTTCGTGATGTTGCTGATTTCAACCCTGTTTTGCTGATATTTTTATGCCATGTAAACTTGATGCTACCTAGAGATCCATGCTTATTTTGAGATACTTCATTAAGGATGTTTTGAACATATGGTTATACTATATCCATCCATGCCCTTGTTTGCAATTATGGAGTGCCATAGCTTGAGTCAATCGAGCTCTACTTTTGCTATAAAATGTTCCTGGCAGATTGTTTACATGTTATTCAATTTTGCCAAGGTTGTTGTAGTTGATCCTTGCATGCTATGATGTTGTTCTTGCCATGTATAGCTTCTATGCCATGTCTTCTTGCTGTTGGTTGCCTTGCCATGCCATGTATTGCTCTGTGGTGAGTGGTTCAAGCTCACCAACATGCCTACTTATTGTTGTTCCTGCCATGTATGAATCTGTAATATAACTTGCAATGTTTACATGGGTGCTATCATATTTTCGGATCCTTTTTGGCTCATGGTCACTAAAGGACTTTTGTTCTATGCAATTAGTAGATTCATGCCATGCCTTTTTTTGCCATTATAAGTTCATGTAGCATGTTGTTTAATAGCTCTAAACATTGCAACCTGATGTTATTTCTGCAAAGTCTGAAACTGTTATTATTTGCAATCTTTCCATGTCTTTTTGAGCATGTTATAGTGATTTCTGGAGTTAGCTCAGTGTTCATGTTTTGTCATGCTTTACCTGTACATCATGCCCATGCCTTTTGTTATTATGTTGAGGTCCTGTAGCATGTTCTTTTGATGTTTGCAATATGCCTAGTTGCTGTTTTGGACAGCTTGTCCTTCAAACTTGTTTCATGTGTATGTGGTTAACCGTTGCTCCGTTTTGAGTGTGCTCTACATGAAACTTGCTTAGAATTGCATGTAGCTTCATATTATCATGTTGTATCCTTGTTTTGAGGTATTTGCTTGATGTTTGTATGCATTTTGCATCAATGCCATGCTTATCTTGTTTTGCTCATATCTTCTAGGCCGTAGCCCCGAATCTAATGAACTTTATATGTAACTTGACTAGAATTTCGTGTAGATCATCGTGGTGCATCTTAACTTGCTGTTTAACAACTTGAACATAAGGATAATTCAGATCTGGACCAATTTCGAAATTTGCATATGAGGACTTACCGGAATTGTTATATGTTGTTTCCGGCCTCATTTAAACTTGCTTTGATGTGTTGCTCTTGTTTGCATCATCTCTTGCCATGAGTAGCCTCATGTAGCTTTGTCATGTATCATGCTTGTTTGTGCATCATGCCTTGTTCATGTGTGGTGTGTTTACTATGTTGTGTGCTTCTTCTTGTTAGTTCCTGTTCCGTTGCGATCGTGAGGATTCGTTCGTCTACGCTTGGTTCGGCTTCATCCGTTCGTCTTTTTCATGGACTCGTTCTTCTTCCTTGCGGGATTTCAGGCAAGATGACCGCTACCCTGGATCTCACTAGTATCATTGCTATGCTAGTTGCTTCATTCTATCGCTTTGCTGCGCTACCTATCGCCTGTTTATCAAGCCATCCCATATTGTCATGAACCTCTAACCTTTGACACCTTTCCTATGCAAACCGTTGTTTGGCTATGTTACCGCTTTGCTCAGCCCCTCTTATAGCGTTGTTAGTTGCAGGTGAAGATGAAGTTTGTTCCTTGTTGGAACATGGAGATGTTGTTCCTTGTTGGAACATGTTTACTTGTTGGGATATCACAATATATCTTATATTATTAATGCATCTATATACTTGGTAAAGGGTGGAAGGCTCGGCCTTATGCCTGGTGTTTTGTTCCACTCTTGCCGCCCTAGTTTCCGTCATATCGGTGTTATGTTCCCGGATTTTGCGTCCCTAACGCGGTCGGGTGATTTATGGGACCCCTTGACAGTTCGCTTTGAATAAGACTCCTCCAAAGAAGGCCCAACATTGGTTTTACCATTTGCCTCACCTATGCACTTTTTCCCTTGGGTTTCGTAGCCGTGGGTCATCTTTATTTTAGCTTCCCGGGCGGTGCTCCTTCGAGTGTTGGTCCGAACCGAGCAGATCATGGGCCACCATGGGGCAACTCGAGGGCTGGTTTTACTCGTAGTCGACTTATCCGGTGTGCCACGAGAACGAGGTACGTCGCGACTCCTATCGGGATTTCTCGGCACATCCGGCGGCTTTGCTGGTCTTGTTTTATTGTTGTCGAAATGTCTTGTAGCCGGATTCCGAGATTGATCGGGTCTTCCGGGAGAAGGAATATCCTTCGTTGATCGCGAGAGCTTATCATGGGCTGTTGGGACACCCTGCAGGTATAAACTTTCGAGAGCCGTGCCCGCGTTATGTGGCAGATGGGAATTTGTTAATATCCGGTTGTAGTAAACTTGAAGCAAACTCTTCTAAAATACACCAACCGTAAAGCGTAACTCGTGAGTGTCTCTTTTCGGGTTGATCGAGAGGAGAACACGGTTTCTGGGTTATGTCTGACGTAAGTAGGAGTTCAGGATCACTTCTTGATCATTACTAGTTGACGACCGTTCCTTTGTTCCTCTTCTCGCTCCCATTTGCGTTTGTTAGCCACCATATATGCTTAGCCGCTGCTGCAACCTCACCACTTTACCCTTTCCTTACCCATTAAGCTTTGCTAGTCTTGATACCCATGGTAATGGGATTGCTGAGCCCTCGTGGATCACAGATTACTACACCACCAGTTGCAGGTACAGGTTATGCGATGATCATGACGCGAGAGCGATGTTTATTTGTGTTGGAGTTCTTCTTCTGCTTCTTCTTCGATCAGGGGATAGGTTCCAGGTCGGCAGCCTGGGCTAGCAGGGTGGATGTCGTTTGAGTTTCTGTTTATGTTTCATCCATAGTCGGATGTTGATCTTGTATATGATGTTGATGTATTCTTGTGGCATTTGTGCCTTATGTATGTATCCCCATCTATTATGTAATGTTGATGTAATGATATCCACCTTGCAAAAGCGTTCCAATATGCGGGTCTATCCTTGGTGGGACCGCCGAGTTCCTTTTGGATAGGGTCGCATATTGGGCGTGACACCTGTTTACTGCCATTTTTCAGATAAAGTACTTCTCCCTCCACTAGCACGAACGGAGGCTACAAGAGAGATCCATAGGAGGCGACCTTGTCACCGGGAATGGGATAGATGCGGGGCATGCCAACAGCAGCGAGATAGAACGGCTGGGGATTGTGGTGTTGAACTTCACCACGCTGCAGCGCGCATCGACGATCTGATCTTGGCGGCCATCCCGGCGCAAAGAGCTGCGGGGTGGAAGCACGGGGTAGCCGCCGGCGTTGTTGGGGAGGAAGGCGGCAAGCGGCGGCGTGGGGAAGGGAGGCGGCGGCCCGCGGCATGGAGGCGGAGGCGGCGACCGGAGGAGTGGGGGCGGAGGCGGCGGTCGGCGGCGTGGGGGTGGAGGCGGCGGCTCACTGGCGTGGGGGAGGCGGGCGGCCCAGCGGCATGGGGCGGAGGCGGCGGCCGGAGGAGTGGGGACGGAGGCGGCGACCCGCGGCGTGGGGTGGAGGCGGCGGCCGACGGCGTGGGGGACGGAGGCTGCGGCGGTGGAGTGGTGAGTTGCGAGGGACTGCGGGAGTGATGCGAGGGTTGCGGGCCTTTTTCTTTCTTTCTTTTCGGTGCATAGTGTTTGGGAATTGCAAAAACGGATCGGGCCCTATATAGAGCAGGGAGTAACAGAATAATATTCTGTTATGGGTAACAGAATAGTCCAACCCTATACACACACACACACATATATATATATATATATATGAGTTTATGTCCTCTACAACATTCATGCGACGCCCCGATTCAATCGTACACTAGTCATACACGCAAACGTGTACGATCAAGATCAGGGACTCACGAGAAGATATCACAACACAACTCTAAAAATAAAATAAGTCATACAAGCATCATAATACAAGCCAGGGGCCTCGAGGGATCGAATACAAGTGCTCGATCATAGACGAGTCAGCGGAAGCAACAATATCTGAGTACAGACATAAGTTAAACAAGTTTGCCTTAAGAAGGCTAGCACAAACTGGGATATAGATCGAAAGAGGCGCATGCCTCCTCCCTGGGATCCTCCTAAACTACTCCTAGTCGTCGTCGGCACCCTGCACATAGTAGTAGGCACCTTCGATGTAGTAGGAGTCGTCATCGACGGTGGCGTCTAGCTCCTGGGCTCCAGCATCTGGTTGCGACAACCAGGAAGAAAGGAAAAAGGGGAAAAGAGGGAGAAAAGCAACCATGAGAATTCATCCAAAGTACTCGCAAGCAAGGATCTACACTACATATGCATGGGTATCTGTGTAAATGGCCAATATCGATGGACTGTACTGCAGAATGCCAGAATAAGAGGGGGATAGCTAGTCCTGTCGAAGACTACGCTTCTGGGAGCCTCCAGCTTGCAGCATGTAGAAGAGAGTAGATGGTAAGTTCACTGTCGGTGTGGAACGACACCTATGGGATCACAAGAATCCCTACTACGGTTGCCATGGCCCAGGGTTGTGAGGAGAGCAGGGCTAGTAGACAGCACAAGGATCGTTTACCCAGGTTCGGGCCGTGAGGATGCGTAAAACCCTAGTCATGCTTTGGTGGGTGTATTTCTGAGAGTTCTTGAGCTCTCGATCTAGCTGTGGTCAGCGCGTGGTTCGAAAGAGCCGAATCCTTCTCCAGTATGCCATGGGCCTCCTTTTATAGTCGGAAGGGGCTGCCACAGTGGCACACAGGAGGTGGAAAGGCGTATAGTGCCCTGAGCTTATCGCTCGTATTACAGGACAAGACGCATTAAATGCATAGCTTAGGTGTCCCCTTTCTTTATCGAGGGACGAGGGCGAGGCCCGTCCCGTCCGTCGCCGCTCCTCCTCGTTTTGACACACGCCCTAGCCAGCGACGCGTGCGGCGCCATGTAGGCAGGCAGGTAGCTGAGGTGGCGCGGTGGTGGAGCCTTCACGAAGATCTGCATGTCGCCATGCAGGCGCTCGATGAGTTGGCGTGGGAGCTGCATGTTGCCAGGCAGGTGCCCGCCCAGCTGGTTGGGCTGGCAGCTGCACGGGAACGATGGTGGAAGCTTGGTTGGCGCGGGCCTGGCGGTGGTCCCGCTGGCGTCCTTGGTGAAGGCCTTGCCGGGTGGCCCGGCAAGGGTCTTGCCGTGGCGCGCTGTCGTCCCTGGCAAGGGCCTTGCCGGGGGTCTGGTGGCCTTCCTTGGCAAGGATCTTGCCGAGGATCGTCGTCTTCTAATCCTCATCTGATCTTGAATATGTCTTCACAAAGATCTGCATGCCACCACAGAGGTGCCTTCCCGAGCCCTGGCCCCACGTGGATGGTGGCGTTGGGGACCGTGGGCTCAAGGGTGGCTCGGTCTATTGGTGTGGGGCGAGCTGCCTCGGTAAGGGTCTTGCCGGGGGAACCTGCTTCGTCCCTCTGCTCTTTGTGGTCTTGGCCTTGGCGTTGCTTTGATTGTCTTGGGCTTCAATCTTACCTTGGCTCACCTCCCTCGTTCCGCTTGGTGTGGCCGTGGGCGCGGCGCTGACTGCCCGCGCACAGGAAAAGGGGTACAAAAATGCGCCCCTATTTTTTGTACACCGACAGGAGCCCCCGGGCCTGGGCCACACATAAGCGCGACATGTTGTTGGGCCAGGCCCAAAACGGTGTACGGGCAGGTGGGGCGGTCTTTACCGCGGTAAGACTTTTCGAGCGCTCCGCTTCCCACGACCCACGCGCGCGGTGTAGCGTGGAGGGGCGTGCGTGACGTGGGCGGCATGCGTGGGGCGGTTTTCACACGCATGCGTCACATCACAGTAAAGAGGCGGCTCGCGCCTTCCCCGTAAAAAGAGGGAGGAGTGGAGGCACGACTCATTTATTGAACGGGGCCGGGGCGCGGTCTTCAAAACGTCTACTCCCCATGATCACGGGGTGGGGAGAGGTCGCTTCGCCTGTCCCCTCGGTTCTGCACGACCGCCACGCGTCCCCCATGCACTTGGGGTAGCAAGTGGCGGGGGCGGGAAACCGGGCCGTCACTGGTTGGGGCAGCGGGTCGTTCCCGATTCCGCGTGCCACTGGTGGCTGGATTAGCTGAGCGGGGCGGCCGAGCCCTGACCCCGCTCCTTTATAGGGAGGGGGAAGGGGGGATGGCGTCTCACACTCTTCTGTCATCCATCTCCTCTTGCTTCTGCTTCTTCCTTTCACTCGCAATGGAGAAAGGGAATCCTGGTCCTTCGACAGTGGCGGCGAGGGTCGCTACTCGACAATGCGCCCCTCCTCCTCCTGAGCCCGCGGTGATGGAGCCGGCCGCGAGGGGAAGGGGGAGGGGGCGGGGCCGTGGGCGAGGCCGGGGCAGAGGTCGCAGTGCTCGGGGAAGAGGAGGACGGGGCGGCGCGCCGGCTTCGCCCCCGCCAATGATGCCTTTCCTGATGGAAGGCCATGTCGGAGACCAGCCCCGCGAGTTCTTCATCAGGCTGCACCGGCCTCCGGGTCGCCGTCTTCATCTTCCCGCCCTGTTTGCTCGGGAGATGGAGCGTGACCGGTCCCAATCCCTCAGATTGCACATGAGGGGTTGCGGGAACGGGGGCACGCGGGTCGACGTCGAATTCCCGGCTCCTCGAGTCATATATCTTCGTCGTGGGTGGAAGACGTTCGCTCGCATCCACAGCCTGACGGCGGGGATCGTCCTCTACTTCAAATTAATGGAGGACGGCCTACTCTCCGTCAAGGTCTTCGGAGAGTTCGGGACTCGCCTGAAGTGCTGCGTGGAGAGCTCCTCCGATGGAGATTCTGATGATGGAAGCTCTTCCTCGAGCGAAAGTGATGAGGATGACAGCGGGGCGGATAGCAGGGACGAGTCTGACTAGGCGTCGGACGCCCCGCGCCTGGGCGGGTGCGGCAGCAGCAGCATCTGCACCTGGCCGCTCCTCCGGCAGAGGTTTGGTGGGGGCGGGGCCAGCTCCTTGAACTTCTCTGGGCTGTCTCCTTGGGTGGCTGGCATCGGGAGGCCACGGAAGAGGAAGAGGTCGGGCGGCAAGGCCGTCAACTCGGAGTATGCGGGCACCGACGCCTTCATCGCGTATTGCCGGTCCTGCCGCCTCGTCTTCCAGCTCCTTTCCCGGCACCGTCATCACCGGCCCGCCCATGGGCGGCCACCGAGGTGTTCTCTTGGTGCTTTCTGCTACTCGTACCTCACCTAGGCGCCCCTTTTGCCCTTTCGCCTCCTTGACCTGCCTCCTGAGGAGAGGGACAAGAAAGGGATTACGGGCATCTTATCTCTTTTTTAGTTTGTAAGCCTGCGGGCCTTTGTTAAATTTAAAACTTGTAATCCCCTTGCTCATGTTTTTCATCTCGCACGAACTGTACCTGTATGGGATGTTTTTAATGAAAAAGGGATGCTTGCCGGGTTTTTCGTTCGCGGGTAAATCCCGCGACAAGGAGCAAACCCTTGTTATTGTTTAAGACAAACGTTTTTCGCCTGGCAACAGGTCTTGCCGTCCCCCCACTCCACTCGACCATTCTCACGCTCTTGGCGGAGGCTGGGATGAAGTGGGTTTCAGGCTCCTCGTCCCACCTCCTTGCCGCCACAGCTACGACCAAATCCGGACCTAGGAAATAATCCTTAGGTATAGAAAAAAGGGGAGCACGACAGCCTAGAGATAAAAACGAGGTTTCACATACCCCAGTCCGGTTTCGAAATGCATGACAAAGGATAAAAGACTTATCTGGATCTGCAGCCCCCGGCAATCTCATCTTGCCGCGGTTGGATCCTTGTGCTTGCAGCCCCCGGCAACTCTGGTTTGCCGGGGTTGGTGTGCCGGTCCGTTTCCTTCTTTCTGAGTAGCTCAGCAGAAGTGATCATGTGCCCTGCGAACCAAAGGAGGACAGCAAAGGAACAAATAGATGCGCACTCGACCTCTAGGCTAGGGGTTAGTCGCCGCTAAGCACTATCAACCCTAACCAAGGAAGAGACTCGACCTAGCATGCATGCTATAACTTAGGGCACCAGCGCTTCATTTATTTATGCTCAGGGTCTGCGCCTGGCTCTATACAAAGGGTCACATGCCTTGCCGGCAAAGCTTGTACAGAAGGTGGCTTGCCGGGAGGCCCGGCAAGCCGCGCCTTATGGGTAAAACTTGCGAAGATGCTCGATGTTCCAGAGTTGCTCATCGGGGCGGCATCTTGATCTCTAAACGATCTGCGCCAGGCCTGGTGACTCGTATTACCCGATAAGGGCCTTCCCACTTAGGCATCAACTTGTTGGAATTCTTGGCCGACTGAACGTGCCGAAGAACAAGGTCGCCTTCCTCAAAGCTTCGGGCACGAACCTTGCGGCTATGGTAGCGGCGCAAGGCTTGCTGGTAGCGTGCTGCTCTCACAGCCACCCGAAGACGATCTTCCTCAAGGAGCGTCGTGTCATCTTGGCGCAACGGCTTTTGCTCAAGCTCATCATAAGAGAGCACTCAAGGTGACCCGTATATGAGTTCCATGGGGAGAACTGCTTTTGGCCTGTATACCAGGGCGAAAGGTATCTGGCCGGTGGCTCGATTTGGCGTCGTCCTGATCGACCAAAGAACCACCGGTAACTCATCAACCCAGCGCTTTCCACTCTTGTGCAGCTTGTCAAAGGTATTCGTTCTCAGGCCTCGCAACACTTCAGCATTTGCCCTCTCCACTTGGCCTTTGCTCTGTGGATGAGCTACGGAAGCAAAATAGACCTTGCTGCCGAGGTCTTGGATGTACTGCATGAAGGTGTCGCTTGTGAACTGCGTGCCGTTGTCGGTGATGACTCTGTTTGGCACACCAAAACGGCAGACCAGTCCTTTGAAGAACTTGACGGCTGACTGAGCAGTCACCTTCCTCACCGCTTCCACTTCCGGCCACTTTGTGAACTTGTCGCTTGCAACGTACAAGTACTCAAAGCCCCGACAACAGACGGGGAAAGGGCCCGAGATATCGAGCCCCAGCACCGAGAATGGCCAGGAGAGAGGGATTGTTTGAAGGGCTTGAGCTGGCTGATTAAGCTTCTTTGAATGGAACTGGCACGCTTCACACTTGGTTACTAGTGCTGCCGCATCCTGGAGGGCTGTAGGCCAGAAGAAACCTTGCCAGAACGCCTTCCCGGCAAGGGCCCTTGACCCTATGTGGGAGACACATATGCCTCCATGTATCTCCGCCAACAGCTCCAGTCCTTCCTCCCGGGGGATGCACTTGAGTTTCACACCGTTTGGCCTCCTCCGATGCAGGACATCATCGATTTAACTGGTGCAGGCGGACCGACGGGCTACTTTCTCTGCTTCTTCCTGCTCCTCGAGAAGCTCCCTGTTGGAGGAAGTGGGCGGTATCTGCGCCCATGCCGGAGCACAGGGCTCGGCAGCAAGGACCAAAGGCATCTCTTCCTCCATGGGAGCGACTGTCTCTATGGCCAGGGCTTGACGCCCTGCCGAAGCCAGTTGCTCTTGTCGGTAGAGCTCTCTGGCACGTCCTCAACGGTAGCTCAACACTCCGAGGAGGTGCGCTTGCCGGAGTGGGTGCGAGAGGTCTTGCCGAGCTCCTTCTTCCCTCCCGGGCCTTCAGCGGCTAGAGCAGGTGCCTTGACGGCAGCAGCTGCAACTGCTTCCCGGTAAAGTTGGTCGGCGCAGATCAGTGCGTCCTTCTTGTCGGAGGGGACAGAGATGATGGTCAACGGCCCGGGCATCTTTAGCATGTTGTAGGCGTAGTGTGACGCCGCGATGAACTTGGCTAATGCCGGGCGGCCGAGGATCCCGTTGTAGGGCAAGGGGATCTCGGCCACATCGAAGATGATCCTCTCTGTCCTGTAGTTCAACTCTCCTCCAAATGTCACGGGCAGTGTGACCTTTCCCTTCGGCTGGCTCCTCCCCGGATTGACCCCTTGAAACGTGCCCGTTTCATGTCACTCTTGGTTCATTGCATATCCCGGTACACCACCGGAGGCATTCATATAGAGTCATACTTTGTTCTAGTATTGAGTTGTAACCTTTGAGTTGTAAATAAATAGAAGTGTGATGATCATCATTTTCTAGAGCATTGTCCCAAGTGAGGAATAAAAAAAAGGAGAAAGGCCATAAAAAAGAGAAGGCCCAAAAAAATTGAGAGAAAAAGAGAGCAGGGACAATGTTACTATCCTTTTACCACACTTGTGCTTCAAAGTATCACCATAATCTTCATGATAGAGAGTCTCTTGTTTTGTCATTTTCATATACTAGTGGGAATTTTTCATTATAGAACTTGGCTTGTATATTCCAACAGTGGGCCTCCTCAAGTGCCCTAGGTCTTCGTGAGCAAGCAAGTTGGATGCACACCCACTTAGTTTCTTTTGTTGAGCTTTCATATATTTATAGCTCTAGTGCGTCCGTTGCATGGCAATCCCTACTCCTTGCATTAACATCAATCGATGGGCATCTCCATAGCTCATTGATTAGCCTCATTGATGCGAGACTTTCTCCCTTTTTGTCTTCTCCACATAACCCCCATCATTATATTCTATTCCACCCATAGTGCTATATCCATGGTTCACGCTCATGTATTGCGTGAAAGTTGGAAAAGTTTGGGATTACTAAAGTATGAAACAATTGCTTGGCTTTTCATCGGGGTTGTGCATGATGAGAATATTCTTGTGTGACGAAAATGGAGCATGACTAAACTATATGATTTTGTAGGGTTGAACTTTCTTTGGCCATGCTATTTTGAGACGACATAATTGCTTAGTTAGTATGCTTGAAGTATTATTACTTTTATGTCAATATGAACTTTTATCTTGAATCTTTCGGATCTGAATATTCATACCACAATTAAGAGGGTTACATTAAAAAATTATGCCAAGTAGCATTCCACATCAAAAATTCAGTTTTTATCATTTACCTACTCGAGGACGAGCAGGAATTAAGCTTGGGGATGCTTGATACGTCTGCAACGTATCTATAATTTTTGATTGCTTCATGCTATATTATATTCTATTTTGGATGATTAATGGGCTGGGCTTTACTAAACACTTTTATATGATTTTTGGGACTAACCTATTGACCCAGAGCCCAGTGCCAGTTTCTGTTTTTTCCCTTGTTTCAGTGTTTCGAAGAAAAGGAATATCAAACGGAGTCCAAACGGAATGAAACCTTCGGAAAAGTTATTTTTCGAATGAAAGCAATCCAGGGGACTTGGAGTGCACGCCAGGGAATCAACGAGGAGAGCACGAGGTAGGGGGGCGCCCTCCACCCTCGTGGGCCCCTCGTGGCTCCCGTGACGTATTTCTTCCTCCTATATATACCAATATACCCTAAAACCATCGGAGAACAGAATAGATCGGGAGTTCCGCCGCCGCAAGCCTCTGTATCCATCGAAAACCAATCGTGACCCTGTTCCGGAACCCTGCCGGAGGGGGGAACCCTCACCGGTGTCCATCTTCATCATCCCGACGTTCTTCATGACGAGGAGGGAGTAGTTCACCCTCGGGGCTGTGGGTATGTACTAGTAGCTATGTGTTTGAGATCTCTCTCTCTCTCTCTCTCTCTCTCTCTCTCTCTCTCTCTCGTCTTCTTGAGGTGATATGATCTTGATGTATCGCGGGCTTTGCTATTATAGTTGGATCTTATGATGTTTCTCCCCCTCTACTCTCTTGTAATGGATTGAGTTTTCCCTTTGAAGTTATCTTATCGGACTGAGTCTTTAATGATTTGAGAACACTTGATGTATGTCTTGCGGGGGATAACCGTGGTGACAATGGGTTATTCTATTGATTCACTTGATGTATGTTTTGGTGATCAACTTGCGGGTTCCGCCCATGAACCTATGCATAGGGGTTGGCACACGTTTTCGTCTTGACTCTCCAGTAGAAACTTTGGGGCACTCTTTGAGGTTCTATGTGTTGGTTGAATAGATGAATCTATGATTGTGTGATGCATATCGTATAATCATACCCATGGATACTTGAGGTGACCTTAGGGTTTTGGTTGATGTGTGTCTTAAGGTGTTATTTTACTACGAACTCTAGGGCTGTTTGTGACACTTATAGGAATAGCCCAATGGATTGATCGGAAAGAATAACTTTGAGGTGGTTTCGTACCCTACCATAATCTCTTTGTTTGTTCTCTGCTATTAGTGACTTTGGAGTGACTCTTTGTTGCATGTTGAGGGATAGTTATATGATCCAATTATGTTATTATTGTTGAGAGAACTTGCACTAGTGAAAGTATGAACCCTAGGCCTTGTTTCCTCGCATTGCAATACCGTTTACGCTCACTTTTACCACTTGCTACCTTGCTGTTTTTATATTTTCAGATTACGAAAACCTATATCTACCATCCATATTGCACTTGTATCGACATCTCTTCGCCGAACTAGTGCACCTATACAATTTACCATTGTATTGGGTGTGTTGGGGACACAAGAGACTCTTTGTTATTTGGTTGCAGGGTTGCTTGAGAGAGACCATCTTCATCCTACGCCTCCCACGGATTGATAAACCTTAGGTCATCCACTCGAGAGAAATTTGCTACTGTCCTACAAACCTCTGCACTTGGAGGCCCAATAACGTCTACAAGAAGAAGGTTGCATAGTAGACATCAAGCAGTTTCTGGCGCCGTTGCCGGGGAGGCTAGGTAAGCGGCACTCACACCCCGTCAACTAAGCTCTTTTCTGGCGCCCTTGCCGGGGAGGTGAGTGTTTGAAGGTATATATTTAGATCTTGCAATCGAATCTTTTTGTTTCTTGTTTTAGCACTAGTTTAGTTTATAAAAGAAAACTACAAAAAAAGGGAATTGAGTCTACCTCATACGCTTCATGTTTTTAATATCTTTCGTGAGTATGATGGGAAGGAAAATTGTGCCAAAGTACTAGAAGAATAATTACATAGAATGCTTGGCATAAAATATGTGAATGATTAGCATGATTGCAATGTTGTAGTATGAATTCTTTGAATACCCATGATGCTAATGATATGCAAAGCCACAAGCTTGGGGAAGCTATGTTTGATGAAGATGATATTTTTTGTCCCCCAAGCTTTGATGAGCAAAATTACTATGATGAAAGCATGCCTCCTATCTATGATGATTATTGTGATGACACGGATGCTATAAAGAATAATGATAACCATGAAACTTGTCATCTTGATCTTAATTTTCAATCACATGATAGTTATTTTGTTGAGTTTGCTCCCACTACTATTGATGAGAATAGATTTGCTTATGTGGAGAGTAATAAAAAATTTATGCTTGTAGATCATGAAAAGAATGTTTTAGGTGCTAGTTATATTGTTGAATTCATACACGATGCTACTGAAATTATTATGAGGGAGGAATATATGCTTGTAGTAATTGCAATAATATCAAGTTTCCCCTCTATGTGCTTAAAGTTTTGAAGTTATGCTTGTTTTGCCTTCCTATGCTAGATGATTATTTTTCTCATTAATTGTTTGCTCACAAAATACCTATGCATAGGAAGTGGGTTAGACTTAAATGTGCTAGTCATATTCTTCATGACGCTCTCTTTATGTTTCAATTCTTATCTTTTATGCGAGCATCATTGAAATCATCATGCCTAGCTAGGGGCGTTAAACGTTAGCGCTTGTTGGGAGGCAACCCAATTTTATTTTAGTTTCTTGCTTTTTGGTTTTGTTTAGGAATAAATAATCCATCTAGATTCTGTTTAGATGTGGTTTTATGTTTTAATTAGTGTTTGTGCGAAGTAGAACCTTTGGGAAGACTTGGGTGAAGTCTTTATGATCATGCTGTAAAAAAAACAGAAACTTTAGCGCTCACGAGATTAGCTAAAACTTTTTACTGGAGAGTGATATTTAGTTGATTACTTTTGCAGATGATTACTAGACAAATTTCTCAGGTCTACCAATTTATTTTAGAACTTTTGGTGTTCCAGAAGTTTGCGTTAGTTACAGATTACTACAGACTGTTCTGTTTTTGACAGATTCTTTTTTTCGTGTGTTGTTTGCTTATTTTGATGAATCTATGGCTAGTAAAATAGTTTATAAACCATAGAGAAGTTGGAATACAGTAGGTTTAACACCAATATAAATAAAGAATGAGTTCAATACAGTACCTTGAAGTGGTGTTTTGTTTTCTTTCGCTAACGGAGCTTACGAGTTTTCTGTTGAGTTTTGTGTTGTGAAGTTTTCAAATTTTGAGTAAAGATTCGATGGACTATAGAATAAGGAGTGTCAAGAGCCTAAGCTTGGGGATGCCCAGGGCACCCCAAGGTAATATTCAAGGATAACCAAGCGTCTAAGCTTGGGGATGCCCCGGATGGCATCCCCTCTTTCGTCTTCGTTCATCCGTAACTTTACTTGGAGCTATATTTTTATTCACCACATGATATGTGTTTTGCTTGGAGCATCATTTTATTTCCTTTATCTTTGCTTGCTGTTTGAATAAAATACTAAGATCTGAAATTATTAAATGGGCGAGTCTTCACATACTTGAATAATTATCCGACTACTCATTGATCTTCACTTATATCTTTTAGAGCACGGTGGTGGTTTTGTATTATAGAAACTATTATTCTCTCATGCTTCACTTAGATTATTTTGAGAGTCTTAAATAGCATGGTAATTTGCTTAAATAATCCTAATATGCTAGGTATTCAAGATTAGTAAAAACTTTCTTATGAGTGTTTTGAATACTAAGAGAAGTTTGATGCTTGATGATTGTTTTGAGATATGGAGGTAGTGATATCAAAGTTGTGCTAGTTGAGTAGTTGTGAATTTGAGAAATACTTGTGTTGAAGTTTGCAAGTCCCGTATCATGCACGTATGGTAAACGTTACGTTACAAATTTGAAACATGAGGTGTTCTTTGATTGTCCTCCTTATGAGTGGCGGTCGGGGACGAGCGATGGTCTTTTCCTACCAATCTATCCCCCTAGGAGCATGCACGTAGTGCTTGGTTTTTGATGACTTGTAGTTTTTTGCAATAAGTATGTGAGTTCTGTATGACTAATGTTGAGTCCATGGATTATACGCACTCTTACCCTTCCATCATTGCTAGCCTCTTCGGTGCCGTGCCTTGCCCTTTCTCACATTGAGAGCTGGTGCAAACTTCGCCGGTGCATCCAAACCCCGTGATATGATACGCTCTTTCACACATAAACCTCCTTATATCTTCCTCAAAACAGCCACCATACCTACCTATTATGGCATTTCCATAGCCATTCCGAGATAATATTGCCATGCAACTTTCCACCGTTCCGTTTATCATGACACGTTCATCATTGTCATATTGCTTTGCATGATCATGTAGTTGACATAGTATTTGTGTCAAAGCTACCATTCACAATTCTTTCATACATGTCACTCTTGGTTCATTGCATATCCCGGTACACCGCCGGAGGCATTCATATAGAGTCATACTTTGTTCTAGTATTGAGTTGTAATCTTTGAGTCGTAAATAAATAGAAGTGTGATGATCATCATTTTCTAGAGCATTGTCCCAAGTGAGGAATAAAAAAAAGGAGAAAGGCCATAAAAAAAAGAGAAGGCCCGAAAAAATTGAGAGAAAAAGAGAGAAGGGACAATTTTACTATCCTTTTACCACACTTGTGCTTCAAAGTAGCACCATAATCTTCATGATAGAGAGTCTCTTGTTTTGTCATTTTCATATACTAGTGGGAATTTTTCATTATAGAACTTGGCTTGTATATTCCAACAATGGGCCTCCTCAAGTGCCCTAGGTCTTCGTGAGCAAGCAAGTTGGATGCACACCCACTTAGTTTCTTTTGTTGAGCTTTCATATATTTATAGCTCTAGTGCATCCGTTGCATGGCAATCCCTACTCCTTGCATTAACATCAATCGATGGGCATCTCCATAGCTCATTGATTAGCCTCATTGATGTGAGACTTTATCCCTTTTTTGTCTTCTCCACATAACCCCCATCATTATATTCTATTCCACCCTTAGTGCTATATCCATGGCTCACGCTCATGTATTGCGTGAAAGTTGGAAAAGTTTGGGATTACTAAAGTATGAAACAATTGATTGGCTTGTCATCGGGGTTGTGCATGATGAGAATATTCTTGTGTGACGAAAATGGAGCATGACTAAACTATATGATTTTGTAGGGTTGAACTTTCTTTGGCCATGCTATTTTGAGACGACATAATTGCTGAGTTTGTATGCTTGAAGTATTATTACTTTTATGTCAATATGAACTTTTATCTTGAATCTTTAGGATCTGAATATTCATACCACAATTAAGAGGGTTACACTAAAAAATTATGCCAAGTAGCATTCCACATTAAAAATTCAGTTTTTATCATTTACCTACTCGAGGACGAGCAGGAATTAAGCTTGGGGATGCTTGATACGTCTCCAACGTATCTATAATTTTTGATTGCTTCATGCTATATTATATTCTATTTTTGATGATTAATGGGCTTTACTAAGCACTTTTATATGATTTTTGGGACTAACCTATTGACCCAGAGCCCAGTGCCAGTTTCTGTTTTTTCCCTTGTTTTAGTGTTTCGAAGAAAAGGAATATCAAACGGAGTCCAAATGGAATGAAACCTTCGAAAAAGTTATTTTTCGAATGAAAGCAATCTAGGGGACTTGGAGTGCACGCCAGGGAATCAACGAGGAGAGCACGAGGTAGGGGGGCGCGCCCTCCACCCTCGTGGGCCCCTCATGGCTCCCCTGACGTATTTCTTCCTCCTATATATACCAATATACCCTAAAACCATCAGAGAACAGAATAGATCTGGAGTTCCGCCACCGCAAGCCTCTGTAGCCATCGAAGACCAATCGGGACCCTATTCCGGCACCCTGCCGGAGGGGGGAACCCTCACCGGTGTCCATCTTCATCATCCCGACGTTCTCCATGACGAGGAGGGAGTAGTTCACCCTCGGGGCTGAGGGTATGTACCAGTAGATATGTGTTTGATCTCTCTCTCTCTCTCTCTCGTGTTCTTGAGGTGATACGATCTTGATGTATCGCGGGCTTTGCTATTATAGTTGGATCTTATGATGTTTCTCCCCCTCTACTCTCTTGTAATGGATTGAGTTTTCCCTTTGAAGTTATCTTATCGGATTGAGTCTTTAATGATTTGAGAACACTTGATGTATGTCTTGCGTGGGATAATCGTGGTGACAATGGGTTATTCTATTGATTCACTTGATGTATGTTTTGGTGATCAACTTGCGGGTTCCGCCCTTGAACCTATGCATAGGGGTTGGCACACGTTTTCGTCTTGACTCTCCGGTAGAAACTTTGGGGCACTCTTTGAGGTTCTATGTGTTGGTTGAATAGATGAATCTAAGATTGTGTGATGCATATCGTATAATCATACCCACGGATACTTGAGGTGACATTAGGGTTTTGGTTGATTTGTGTCTTAAGGTGTTATTCTAGTATGAACTCTAGGGCTGTTTGTGACACTTATAGGAATAGCCCAACGGATTGATTGGAAAGAATAACTTTGAGGTGGTTTCGTACCCTACCATAATCTCTTCGTTCGTTCTCAACTACTAGTGACTTTGGAGTGACTCTTTGTTGCATGTTGAGGGATAGTTATATGATCCAATTATGTTATTATTGTTGAGAGAACTTGCACTAGTGAAAGTATGAACCCTAGGCCTTGTTTCCTATCATTGCAATACCGTTTACGCTCACTTTTACCACTTGTTACCTTGCTGTTTTTATATTTTCAGATTACAAAAACCTATATCTACCATCCATATTGCACTTCTATCACCATCTCTTCGCCGAACTAGTGCACCTATACAATTTACCATTGTATTGGGTGTGTTGGGGACACAAGAGACTCTTTGTTATTTGGTTGCAGGGTTGCTTGAGAGAGACCATGTTCATCCTACGCCTCCCATGGATTGATAAACCTTAGGTCATCCACTCGAGAGAAATTTGCTACTGTCCTGCAAACCTCTCCACTTGGAGGCCCAATAACGTCTACAAGAAGAAGGTTGCATAGTAGACATCAAGCAGTTTCTGGCACCGTTGCAGGGGAGGCAATGTAAACGGCACTCACACCCCGTCAACTAAGCTCTTTTCTGGCACCGTTGCCGGGGAGGTGAGTGTTTAAAGGTATGTATTTAGATCTTGCAAGCGAATCTTTTTGTTTCTTGTTTTAGCACTAGTTTAGTTTATAAAAGAAAACTACAAAAAAATGGAATTGAGTCTACCTCATATGCTTCATGTTTTTAATATCTTTCGTGAGTATGATGGGAAGGAAAATTGTGCCAAAGTACTAGAAGAATAATTACATAGAATGCTTGGCATAAAATATCTGAATGATTAGCATGATTGCAATGTTGTTAGTATGAATTCTTTGAATACCCATGATGCTAATGATATGCAAAGCCACAAGCTTGCGGAAGCTATGTTTGACGAAGATGATATTTTTTGTCCCCCAAGCTTTGATGAGCAAAATTACTATGATGAAAGCATGCCTCCTATCTATGATGATTATTGTGATGAAACATATGCTATAAAGAATAATGATAACCATGAAACTTGTCATCTTGATGTTAATTTTCAATCACATTATAGTTATTTTGTTGAATTTGCTCCCACTACTATTGATGAGAATAGATTTGCTTATGTGGAGAGTAATAAATTTTTTATGCTTGTAGATCATGAAAATAATGTTTTAGGTGCTAGTTATATTGTTGAATTCATACATTATGCTACTGAAATTATTATGAGGGAGGAATATATGCTTGTACCAATTGCAATAATATCAAGTTTCCCCTCTATGTGCTTAAAGTTTTGAAGTTATGCTTGTTTTGCCTTCCTATGCTAGATGATTATTGTTCTAATTAATTGTTTGCTCACAAAATACCTATGCATAGGAAGTGGGTTGTACTTAAATGTTCTAGTCATATTCTTCATGATGCTCTATTTATGTTTCAATTCTTATCTTTTATGCGAGCATCTGTCGGTGTACTAGAATAGGGGTACCCTAGTACCCCGAACTCGTGCACGGACAGTTGCAGCGCCCCACGGCCGGGCCGGCCTGTTGGCCGCAAAGATCCTCGGCAGCTCCCTTGGAGCCATTCAAGAACAAAGTAGTCAAGACCCCGGCAAGAGGAGCTTGCCGGGAAGGCCACCCAGGGCGCAAAGGAAACGAGGCCCCGACAAGAGGAGCTTGCCGGGAAGGCTTGGCGGGCGCTGAACCCCCAAGCGCGACAAGGTACCCGCTGTGGCAAGGCGCTTGCCGGGGCGGGCGACCTCTCTTCATCTCCGCTCCAGCTCACCCGCCAACGTGTCACCACGGGGCTCTCCCAAGTATGCGTGTCGACGGGCTGTGCAGCCAGCGGGGAGTAGCGACAGACGGCGCTGACAAGCTACCATCGTGGCGGACGGCGGCGCACTTAACGGTCCCTGTTACACTATTCGGGCGACTGAGGCGGGCATTGATGACTCTTGTCCCTTGCCGTCAGAGTTAGGTATAGATTACTGTACACTGTACAAAGCGGTGTACTAGAATAGGGGTACCCTAGTACCCGAACTCGTGCACGGACAGTTGCAGCGCCCCACGGCCGGGCGGCCTGTTGGCCGCCAAGATCTCGGCAGCTCCTTGGAGCCATTCAAGAACAAAGTAGTCAAGACCCGGCAAGAGGAGCTTGCGGGAAGGCCACCCAGGCGCAAAGGAAGCGAGGCCCGGCAAGAGGAGCTTGCCGGGAAGGCTTAATGGGCGCTGAACCCCAAAGCGCGACAAGGTACCCGCCGGCAAGGCGCTTGCCGGGCGGGCGACCTCTCTTCATCTCCGCTCCAGCTCACCCGCCAACGTGTCACCAGGGCTCTCCCAAATACACGTGTCGACGGGCTGTGCAGCCAGCGGGAGTAGCGACAGACGGCGCTGACAAGCTACCATCGTGGCGGACGGAGGCGCACTTAACGGTCCCTGTTACACTGTTCGGGCGACTGAGACGGGCATTGATGACTCTTGTCCCTTGCCGTCAAAGTTAGGTATAGATTACTGTACACTGTACAAAGCGGTGTACCAACCCAGGTTTTTACCATTGTAACCTTGTCTACTTGCCACATGTGGTGACCCCTTGTGCCTATAAAAGGAGGCCCGAGGGCAATGTAGAAGGGGTTCGGCTAGTTCCGGTCTAGTTCCAGCTTAGTTCATCACATTCAGGCTAGGTTTTGTAGCCCGCATTGCTCCCTAGCAAGAACACAAGAAAATCCACAAAGCAGCAGTAGGAGTATTATCTCTCCAGAGAGCTCCGAAGCTGGGTAAACCCCCTCGTGTGCATCGCCTCAATCCGCTCTTTGTGCAATCTCCGCTCCCCTCCGAACCACAAGGGACCCAGGTCCCATAGGTGCTCGTGGGGCACGATCAGAGCTTCCCCCGACATCTTTGGCGCGCCAGGTAGGGGGCGTCGAGACTGTGTGAACCCGATTCGGCGGTCGCACGAACAAATTCATCGACATCTTCGTCGACATGGCACCGAAGAAGAAGCCTTCGGCAGCAGCTAAGCCGTCCGCGTCGAACCCACCACCACCGGAGCCGTCAGGTGGTGGGGGAAGCTAAGCGGAGGGACCGCGTCGTCGAAAGAGCCCACGATGCCGCCAGGTCCAAAGACAACGCGCGCGGGCGTCGGCGTCCGAATCTGCACCGCGTCCGTCACGGGGAGGCGCGGGGACGAACAGCGTCATGATAACCGCGGCACCATACGATCTTTGGACCAAGGCCAAGCTGGAGGATCTGAGTCCCTCGAGACCGCATGCACCTCGGCATGCGATGCGAGTGGAGTACGATCATCGGGCGGGATGCTGCTCCTCCTAACTTGGTTAGAGTCGAGCACATCCGTTCTTCGCTCCGTCGCCGTTGCCACCAACCACACCAGCGGAAGCCTTGGCGAGCTCGATTACTACTAGATTACCCTCCGACGGCCGATAAGGTCGACGAGTGGAGGGCCACGATTGAGAGTCTCATCGGCTTCGCCAACGGCGACGTCCCGCGGCAACCGAGCGCTTCGCAACCGCGGCGGGGCGACAAGGCGCGAGCCGATGGCGATGAGACTTGCGAAGTGCACCCACGGTACACTCCCCTTCCCGAAGGTCAAGATCGCCGACTCGCCGGATCCACCTCGGCAGCGACTCCATGGCGTCGTCGGATCCGCGAGCTTCGTCGTGACCAACGCCAAATCGCCGGGAGCGACAAGAAGAGGACGCTTCGAACCCGTATCGGCGCCCGAAGCGCCATCAATCGACCAACGCGCCGGGCCCATCGTCGATATGCATGCGCCAGAAGAACGAGCGACTTGCCGTCTGCGGTGGGTTGCCCTGCGTTCACTCGTGAGCTGCGGCAAGTCCATGGCCGACAAGAAAAACTTCAAACCAGATGTGCGGAGAAATACGGCGGCAGGACACCCCATCGGAGTTCCTCGGCATCTACACCATCGCGGTGCAAGCTGCGGGGGCGAGACGACAAGATCCTCGCCAACTACTTCCCTTGGTGCTCAAGCCAAATGTCGATCTTGGCTCATGCACTTGCCGGATGGCTCTATTTCTTCTTGGCAGATTTGTGCCATCGGTTTGTTGGCGCCTTCACAGTGACCACAAGCCTCATGGCCAAGAGAGTGATCTCCACCTGCTTTCCCGGAAGGAGGGGAGTCTCTGCAAAAATTTATCCGAGATTCATCGAGTGCACTACAACATCCCAGACGTCCACCCTGCTGCGGTAGTTAGTGCATTTCATCAGAATGTACGAAACCGCAGGATGAGGGAAGAGATGGCGATGTGCAAAGTGAAAGACGTCAGCGAGCTCTACGCCCTGGCCGACAAGTGTGCACGCGCTGAAGAGGGGAGAAGGCTCCCAGGAGAGAGTATGGGAGCAGAGTCTGACAGTGAAGGGACCGCCCCGGCAAGGAATAGCCGGCGACGGAACAACAGGAGGAAGAAAAACCAAGAAGTACTAGTTGTCGAGAAGTCCGGCAAGGATGGTGCCGCCAACAAAGCCAAGGCCGGTGGCTCCGGCAAGGAGGTTGCCGTCGAAGCCGACCGCCAAGCTGTGGCGGCCGCCGACAAGCCTGGCAGCTCCAACAAACAGTACTGTAAAATCCACCGCACCAAGGGCCACGATCTCCAGAGCTGCAAGAAAGTCGAGCAGCTTGTTGAGCTCTGAAGCTGAATCTGAGCGGCGAGACAAGGAGAAAGGCCAAGAAGGTGCAGGTGCAGCAAGTAAAAAGAGACCGGTCGGGGAGGGCGCTTGTGGCAAGGCCAAGCAGCGGCAAGGAGACAGACCTCCCCGTGGCCGCGACAAGGAAGAAGATGAAGATGAAGATGACGAGGACTATGAAGATGATGAAGCTGATGAGCAGGAGTTTCAAAAGGCAACAGAGGTCCTTTGCATCGACGGTGGTGCGTCTCTGCATACCTCACACCACCAACTCAAGCAATGGATGCGTGAGGTTAATGCAGCAGAACCATCCATAGAGTCACGCAAACCTCTGAAGTGGTCCAGCACGCCCATCATCTTTGACATTGAGGATCACCCTGATCGCATCACTGCGGTCGGGTGCTTGCCGATGTTGGTATCACCAACCATCCGCAACCTCAAGGTCACAAAGATGTTGGTTGATGGCGGGGCCGGCCTGAATTTGATATCCTCTGATACTCGAGACTTCAAATCCCGACAATGAGCTCGAGAAACTGGTACTTTCAAGGAATCAACCCAGAAGGAGCAAGCCCAAGGGAAGATCGCGTTGCGGTAACATTCGGCGATGAGCTCAACTTCAGAACGAGAGGGTCACGTTCGGCGTCGCCGATTTCCCATTGCCCTACAATGGCATACTTGGCCGTCCGGCGCTTCGCCAAGTTCATGGCCGCCTCTCATTATGCTTACAACCTACTCAAGATGCCCGCCCGATAAGTGTCATTTCTGTCGAGGCGACAAGAAAGATGCACTTATCTGCGCCGACAAGATTTACCGGGATGCAGCAGCCGCGACGGATAGCAAACCACTTACCGCTGAAGCTCCGGCGAAGAAGAAGACCACTAGGTCCGGCAAAACCACCGCTGCCACTCCGCAAGCGCACCTCTTGGTGCTGCGCTACCGTCGAGGACGCACCATCGAGCTCCACCGGCAAGTGCAACAAGGCGATGGCAGCTCCGCCAAAGACCAAGAAAGTGCCCGCCAAGGAGGGCGGCACTGGTGGTACCTTCACCATCGATTGCCACGCTTGATCCTAAATAGGAAGGCGAGCTCGTTGCTTTTCTGCAGGCGAATGTCGATGTGTTTGCATGGCAACCATCGATATCCCGGTGTTCCCGGAAAGTAATTGATCACCACCTAGCTATCTGTCCCCACGCGAGGCCCGTCAAGCAAAGAGTTAGGAAGCAGCGTTGGGCGCCAAGAGTTCATAGCGAAGAAATCAAGAAATTGGAAGCAGCGGGGCTTGTCGAGGAGTCCTCCACCCCACGTGGTTGGCCAATCCGGTAGTGGTACGCAAGGCTAATGGGAAATGGAGACTTTGTATTGACTTCACGATGTTAATAAAGCTTGTCCCAGGACCCATTTCCCTTGCCGCGTATCGACCAGATTATTGACTCCACGGCTGGATGCGATCTGCTTTCGTTTCTTGATGCATATTCAGGTATCATCAGATCTTCATGGCGAAGAGGATGAAGAAAACCGCATTCATTACACCATGTGGCACGTCTTCGCTTTATCACGGATGCCTTTCGGTTTGAAGAATGCTGGTTCAACCTTTGCGAGGTAGTCCATGATGCCTTCGGACCACGAGATACACAGAAATGTAGAAGCCTACATGGATGACATAGTGGTCAAGAGCAAGGACAGAACTACTCTGATTCAGGACTTGGATGAGACGTTTGCAAACGTGCGCAAGATCAACCTCAAGCTCAACCCCGAGAAGTGCGTGTTTGGAGTCCCTTCCGGCAAGCTTCTCGGGTTCTTTGTATCTCAGCGGGGAATTGAAGCCAATCCCGACAAGATCAAGGCCATTGAGCAGATCGAAGCACCAAAGCGCGTCAAGGATGTCAGGAGGCTTGCCGGTTGCGTGGCTGCTCTCAGCAGGTTCACCTCTAAGTCTGCTGACGCGCCCTGCCATTTTCAAGATTTTGAAAAAGGCAGGTCAATGAAATGGACTCGAAGCGGAGGCTGCGCTGCGAGACTTGAAGAGATACCTGTCCTCCACTCCAATACTTGTCGCACCTAAACCACAAGAGAAGTTGCTGCTGTATATAGCAGCGACCAATCAAGTGGTTAGTGCTGCGTTAATAGCGGAGAGGAGGCGGATGATGAACCGCAACCGAGGCGAGTGCGTCCAGCGACAAGCGGGGCTTCGCCGTCAAGCTCCGGTCCGACAACGACGGATCAGCGCGGGTTGCGACAAGATACGGAAGAAGATGGTGCAGCGGCGGTGTACTTTGTCGGTTCCCTTCTGCGGGGCTAGATCGAGTACTACGGTGTGCGAAGCTGCTTTCGGCCTGCTCATGGCCTCGAAAGCTGCGCCATTACTTCCAAGCGCATGAGATAACAGTTGTCACTCGCTTTCGGCGAAGAGGATTACGCAAAATCTAGAAGCAACAGCACGATTGTTGAGTGGGCCTTTGGAACTGTCAAGCTTTGGTCTCAAGTTGAAAGCACTTCAACTATTGAGCGGGGGCATTGGCAGAATTCATAGCAGTGGGCGCCAACGCAGGATGAAGAGATCCGAGACGAGCATCCCGTCAAAGAGGCAAATAAAGAATGGCTGATGTATTTTGGCGGTGCCTTCTCGCTGCAAAGCGCCGGTGCGGCGTCTTGCTTATCGCACCCACCGGGAGCACCTCAAATACATAGTCCAAATGCACTTTCCCAAGGAACAAGCAACAAATAACACTGCTGAGTACGAAGGCTTGCTTGCGGTCTCGTGGATTGCGGTGGACCTTGGGATCAAGAAGCTCATCATAAAGGGAGACTACGCAACTCGTCGTCCGCCAAGTAAATAAAGACTACGAGTCCGTTGATGGAAGCGTCGTCGATGAAGTGAGGAAGCTGGAAGAGCACTTTGAAGGCACGCAAATGGAACACGTTCCAAGAGCAGAATGATATAGCTGATGGCCTCTCCAAAGGTGCCGCACTTAAGTTGCTGTGGAACCAGGATTTTTGTGCTCAAGCTGACTCATAACCGTGACACCATCAACAGGACAGGCCAGAAAGAAAATTGGTTTCGGCGACTACTTTCCGGCAGAGCTCTCGAAGCCGCCGCCAAGAAGGTCCCCAAAACCAGCGCAAATATCAGCGAGGAGCAGTCTGCTCCGACAAACCCGCAGTTTGTATCGTTGAAGCAAGCGTTCCCGACAAGCTTAGCTCCGGCAAGCTTGGCGGGATCATCGACTCGGCGGACCCGCAGGTCCTTGCCGTGAAGCTGATGGTCCCGCGATGATAGATAAGCCTTTAGTCCTTGTTGTCGAGCCACGAGGCTCCAACATGGGCACAACAGATCGTCCATTTCCTTGAGACGGAGAACTTCCCAAGAGCAGGAAGAAGCGGAAAAAGTAGCCCGGCGGTCAAGTATGTACCAGTTTGTTGATAACATCCTGCGAAGAAGACTCAATGGAGTGAAATTGAAGTGTATTTGCGGGAAGATGGGCCGAAGCTGTTGGCGAGAGATACACGGAGGCATATGTGGTCACCACATTGGCGCAAGAGCACTTGCCGCAAAGCTTTCCGGCAAGGTTTCTTCCGCGAAGCCCTCCGGATGCAACTGCACAAGTAACCAAGTGTGAAGCGTGCGGTTCCATTCAAGACAGATACACCAGCCAGCTCAAGCTCTCGGGCGATCCCTTTATCCTGGCCCTTCTCGGTGCAGGGGCTCGACATCTCGGCCCCTTCCCCGAGCTGTCGGGGCTTTGAATACTTGTACGTCGCAATCGACAAGTTCACAAAGTGGCGGAAGTGGAACCAGTGAGGAAGGTGACAGCACGACACAGCCGTCAAGTTCTTGGTCAATTGTTTGCCGTTTGGGATTCCTAACGGATCATCACCGACAACGGCACACAGTTCACGATCGCACCTTCATGCGATCGCCCAAGATCTTGGCGCCAAGATCTGCTTTGCTTCCGTTGCTCATCCGAGAAGCAGCGGTCAAGCGAAGAGCAAGCGCTGAAGTGCTGCGAGGACTCAAGACCAGAACTTTCGACGGGCTACACAAGTGCGGAAGGAACTGGATCGAGGAGCTGCCGATGGTTCTTTGGTCGATCGGGGCGACGCCAAATCGAGCCATCGGCGGACACCCTTTGCTCCGATCTACGGAGCGAGGTAGTTCTCCCAGCGGAACTTCGTATCAGGTCACCTCGAGTGCTCGCTTATGATGAGCTTGAGGAAGAGCAGCTGCGACAAGATGACGCGCTGCTCCTCGAGGAAGATCGTCTTCAGGCTCTTTGTCGAGCCGCTCGTTACCAGCAAGCTTTGCGTCGCTACCATAGCCGCAAAGTTAATGCCATAAGCTTCGAGGAAGGCGACCTTGTTCTTGGTAGCGTTCAATCCGCCAAGAATTCCAACAAGTTGGCCTTGAAGTGGGAAGGCCCTTATCGGGTAAAACGAGTCACTAGGCCCGGCGCTGTCCGCCTTTGAGACCGAAGACGGCTTTCGGTGAGCAATTCACGGAACCCGCAAGTTTTACCCATGAGGCGGTTGCGGAACCGTTCGGCAACCACCCTTTTGTACAAGTCTTGCTGCTGTTGCATGTAATCCTTTGTACAAAGCCGGGCGCAGACCCCGTGCATCAGTAAAGCCTATGGTTGCGCACATTTTTGTTAATACATGCCTTCATAATTAAATATGCATGTGTTTACTAACATCTTGTGCAGCACCAGCACCCGGTAAGCGATAATGAGCCATTAGGCTCCACAACTTTCTTTTTCTCTTCTTTCTTCTCAAACAAGTAGAAGGTTCATCCACCCACAAGTTAACCGGGGGGAGAGAAGGAGATAGTGGTGTTGGCCGACAAGCATCGCTCGAGGAACTGTCGCCTTGCCGGAAGACGGATAACAGAAAAGCTAAGTTGCTAAGTTTAAGCGACCAGTTTTAAATTTTCAAGTTATCTTCCTTGAGCGATAGTACTTTGTATGGAAAACCCATGCGGCGGAGGAACCAAATCGTGACTGGTCGCGTCCTTACTTTGTTTGAGTCCGCTCAACAACTTAAGTGAGCTGCGGCTAGTCCGTGATTTAGGTTGCTTGTCGGTAGCGACCCGCCAACAGAAGCTGCTGAAGTTCCGCTTTTCGGCGCTCATGGCAAGGGTGCCTGCACCGGCAAGTTTCCCTAAAAGCGTAGGGTGAAAACGTACAAGGGAAGAAATCGAGTAAAGGAAATAACATTGCATTCGATTGCCTAAGATAGTGTATATTACATAATAACTTGTCGCAGATCTAATAGGTTTTTCTCACAAAACATGATCTACAGCAACAAGAGAAAGATAGACTTGGAGGCCTAGTCCACGCGGCCGCCCTCGAGCCTCTTGACTCCGCTCACCCTGTCCACAATGGGTGCGACAAGGGTCTTGAGCGCTTCAACATCGGCGGATGAAGGCAGGGACTTGAGGACCTTGGAGAAGTCGACGCCTGGATTGCGGAAGGCCACCTTCATCAACACTTTCTAGAGAGCTTCGGCACAGACTTGGCGTGATTCCTCCGCCAGATTGCTTGGGACCTCATCCGAAGCCGCGGATCTCCCAAAGACGCCTTTGAAGAATAGGCTGAGCTTGGCGCTGGGTTGGAGGTTCTCGTCGGTGGAATATCCAAGATCTGTCATCCCCAACTCTATCAGCTCATTATGGATGCGGGCGGTGTCCACAAGACCTTCATCCAATGCATTATGTTGTTCGAAGATTATTACAGGCGGTCACGGCATTCGGCAGCAACTCCTCGGTGGCCTTGATTTTCTCCAGCAGGCCCGTCTCCGCTCCTGCAGCTCGCCGAGGTGTAGCGTCCTTCTCACGCTCGCTTCAACCCGGCGACCTCCTCGGCGCTCTTGGAGGTGGACTCCAGCTGAGCCACCCTCGTCTCCGATTCCCCTTTGGCGGCCTCGGCAGCAGCAGCACCTTTTGCCTCTGAGCGGCCCGCCCGATCGTTTGCTTTCAAGCGAGATCTTCCTCAAAGCTGTCGAGGTTGATCTTCCGCTGCGCCACTCACCTTCTCTAGCGGAGAGCTTCTCACCGGCAAGCCTCTGCTGCTCCTCAACCTCGCCTTTCTCCAAGATAAAGGCCGTGCGCTCCTCAGCAAGCTGCTCCCGAGCCTCTGCTATGTCCCGGAGAGTCTCTTTGTTGGCGCGTTGGAGCTCTTCCGCACGTTTCTCCAAGTCAGCTCCCGCCCTCGCGACAAGCGCCTCCCTGGACTCCAGCTTGGCTTGTCGGGCGCGGTAGAGCGACAGCAGCTTCCTTAGCAACTGCTCCTCCTCGGGTTCACCACTGCTGCTGCTCGGGGCATCAACCAGCGACAGCCCGGTGGAGGCGAGCATCTCCGCATCGAAGGTCTCCCCTTCGGCTGGCGCCCTGGAGCTTGATGAAGACACCCTCACCGGCTTTCAGGTAGGCGCCGGGCTGGGGCTCCTCGGAGTCGGGTGCGGCATCGGTGGCGGGGGGATCGGCGGTCGGCGCAGCGCCTGGCGCTCCTGCGGCCTCCGGGCCGTCAGTGCGTTCGCCGGGTTCCTCCCCAGCCTCTGCGCCAGCGGCCTCGGCAGCCTCCTCGCCGGCGGGCTTGTCAGCACCGGCTTCCTCCTCCTCCATGTTGGCGGCGTCGACACTGTCGCCGCTGGCGTCCTCCTCGCCGGCAGCCTCGGTTTCCATCGGGTCTCCGGCAGATGGATCTGATGGTCAGAAGGAGGAAGCACAAATCAAGCAGATATTCGGAAGAGCAGAACCCAAGGAAAACTATCGAGACAAGAAGGTTACCTGCAGTGGGGCCTGTGGCCGCGGCCTCCACCACCGGAGGGTCATCGGCGCCAGTCCTTGCCGGGGAAGCTCCCCTTGTCGGAGAAGCCTCCCTTGCCGGAGAGCGCTCCCTTGGCGGAGAATTCTCCCTTGGTGGTGTAGTTGAAGCAAGCAGCATCTCGGGAGCGGCCTCCGGGGCCTCCTGATGAGGCTGGACCTCAGGGGTAGCCTCCGGTGCTCCATGATGTGGCTGCTCTGCTCCTACAAAATCCAACAAACCAGATATAAGTAACGGAAAAGCACCCAAGCGCGCCTAACCATGGGAAGCATACTAGATACTTACGCTGGGGGCTGTGCTGGGGGCTGCTCTGTTGAAGGGTTGCTGGATCCGGCAAGGGAGTCCCGGACGTGCCCCCTGTTGCAACAGGGGAGTCGTCCGAGACGACGACCACCGGTGTCTTGGCCCTCTTCGGCGCCCTCTGAGCTGGCGCTACTGAAGAAAGTTCAGTGGAACCAACAGATATAAGATGAAGCAATAAATTGGAAGATTACAAATGGTAGCGGCAAGATCTTACTCTTCCTCTTCTTCCTCGGAGCTGAGGGCGGAGAGATCAAACTCTGCTCCAGCGCGATGGATCGGGGGAGAGGACTCCCTCTGGCGTTTGGCGGGTGCAGAGGCCACGACTCCAGAGGGCCCTGCTCCCGTCGCCGAGGCGGAATGAGGCGCTCCCGTGGCAACAGTACTTGCCGCGGTGGAGCGCGTCAGGCGGCGAGGCGGCTGCTGGACCATGTGCTCCCCCGCCATTTCTCCGGTCCTCCGGAGACGTCTCCTTGGCGGGGCGGCGAGCTCCTCCTGCGGCAAGCTACTTGACGGCGGAGGAGAGGCGCCCCCGGCAGGCTCACTTGGGTCGTTGTCGGGCTCGGTCTGCTCCTCCTCACCGATGAACTCTTCTTGGTCGGCAAGGCTTGCCGCCTCGGCCTCTCTGCCTCCTCGACTGTGAACCCAAACGCACCGGCAGCAGCGGCCTCTGCAGCCTCCTCCAACCTTGTGGCGATGCGCGCCATCTCCTGAGCAGTGGTGTCGCGGGTGAGCCGCCTCTTCTCGTCGGCGCGGATCGGCACTTCAGACAAGTCGTCGAAGAACTGCTGCACTATGTCATCGGCGGGCTCCTGCCAAGTTGGAACGATCCCATGGGAATCGCTGGCGGCATTATCGCGGATGCGATCAAGCGACGAGTTGTTGCACAAGGGCACAACCCCCCTCGGCAACATGCACCATCCAGGGTTATTCGCTTCAGGCTTGAACAGCTCCCGCAGCATGCCGTCAAGCTCCAGAGTGGTGAAGTTCCAATTCAGACCTGGACGCAGCCTCATGATATCTGCCGCGTTCTGGAATTCCCAAGCAGGTCTCCCTTTCTCCTGCAAGGGTGCAATGCGGCGGCGAAGGAAGTCCGCGCCAACCGCCCCTACGGTGAGCCCTGCTTGCCGGAGGCGCAAAATCCTAGTTGTGGCAATCTTCAACTTGTCGTCCTCCGGTGCCAAGTTGCTCCAATCATTGCCACGAACTATGGGGGTTTTGCGCAGGGCAGTAAAGGGTTGTGGCTCCTCCTCTAAGATCCAGCACCAGTCAGCCCTCCACTCCTCCCACTTGCTGCGCAACTCTCCGTCAAGGTACGCTTCCTTCTTGCCGATCCTAGAGGTCCATGCAATTCCTCCGGCAAGCGGCTCTCCCCTCTCTACACGGGGTGAGAAGTAATGGCGGAAGAGGGCGACATTTGGGTGGACCCCGACAAAGTTCTCGCAAAGATGCGCGAAAACAGCCAAGGTGAGGACGGCGTTGGGGGTGAAGTCAAGAAGGCGGAGGCCATAGGTGTTCATGACATCACAGAAAAATTCAGAAAAGGGCGGGCAGAGCCCGCACTAGAAGAAAATCGCGAAGAAGGGGTACCCGAAGGAGACCTTGGCAGATGTGGCGGCGGAGATGACCCTCGTGCGCGGATGCGCCCGGGTCACCGTCGACCAGAAGAGGTAGTACATATCCCGCAGCTCCTTCCTGTCGGCGGGGGTCAAGAAACACGCTCTTTCCGCAGCGCCATGAGCCGCTGCGCCTCGCGGATTTTACCCTTCCCTTATCTGCCTTGAGCCATAGGGAGTCGTGGTGAAGGAAGCCGGCGGCGTGGGTGGCACCGATGGCGTGGATGGGCGGGCGTCGCTCTCGTGGGCTCGAGAAGGAAGGGGAAAGCGGCGGGGTTTTCGATGTGACAGCGAGGGCAAGTGGGCGTCCTGCCCGGTTTCCCGCTTATAAAGGGAGAGGGGCGGCGTTCTGATTTTCCCATTAAAAAGCCCGATCTCCCCACGACGCCACGTTCGACGCGCGTGCGTTCGTGGGAGACGTGGTGGGTCCAAAGCGAAATAACGGCGTAGTCAAGACCGCGCGCCCGTGCCTTTATTTTGGGCTGGCCCAACAAAGCTTAGCGCCGTGTGGCCCCCAGGCCGGGGCTCTGTCGGTGTACTAGAATAGGGGTACCCTAGTACCCGAACTTCGTCTGCGGACAGTTGCAGCGCCCACGGCGGGCCGCCTGTTGGCCGCCAAGATCTCGGCAGCTCCTTGGAGCCATTCAAGAACAAAGTAGTCAAGACCCGGCAAGAGGAGCTTGCCGGAAGGCCACCAGGCGCCAAAGGAAGCGAGGCCCGGCAAGAGGAGCTTGCCGGGAAGGCTTGGCGCGCTGAACCCCAAAGCGCGACAAAGGTACCCGCGCGCGGCAAGCGCTTGCGGGCGGGCGACCTCTCTTCATCTCGCTCCAGCTCACCCGCCAGCGTGTCACCACGGGCTCTCCCAAGCTGGCGTGTCGACGGGCTGTGCAGCCAGCGGGAGTAGCGACAGACAGCTGACAAGCTACCATTGTGGCGAGACGGAGGCACATAACGGTCCTGTTACCTTGTTCGGGCGGCCGAGGCGGGCATTGATGACTCTTGTCCCTTGCCGTCGAGTTAGGTATAGATTATCGTACCTTTGTACAAAGCGGTGTACCAACCCAGGTTTTACCATTGTGACCTTGTCTACTTGCCACATGTGGTAACCCCTTGTGCCTATAAAAGGAGGCCCGAGGGCAGCGTAGAAGGGTTGACTAGTTCGGTCTAGTTCGACAGTTCATCACATTCAGGGCTAGGTTTTGTAGCCGCATTGCTCCCTAGCAAGAACACAAGAAAATCCACAAAGCAGCGGTGGGAGTATTATCTCTCGGAGAGCTCGAAGCTGGGTAAACCCCTCATGTGCATCGCCTCAATCCGCTCTTTGTGCAATCTCCGCTCCCCTCCGAACCACAAGGGACCCAGGTCCCATAGGTGCTCGTGGGGCACGATCAGAGCTTCCCCCGACAGCATCATTGAAATCATCATGCCTAGCTAGGGGCGTTAAACGTTAGCGCTTGTTGGGAGGCAACCCAAATTTATTTTAGTTTCTTGCTTTTTGGTTTTGTTTAGGAATAAATAATCCATATAGATTATGTTTAGATGTGGTTTTATGTTTTAGTTAGTGTTTGTGCCAAGTAGAACCTTTGGGAAGACTTGGGTGAAGTCTTTATGATCATGCTGTAAAAAAAAGAAACTTTAGCGCTCACGAGATTAGCTAAAACTTTTTACTGGAGAGTGATATTTAGCTGATTATTTTTGAAGATGATTACTAGACAAATTTCTCAGGTCTACCAATTTATTTTAGAACTTTTGGTGTTCCAGAAGTTTGCGTTAGTTACAGATTACTACAGACTGTTCTGTTTTTGACAGATTCTATTTTTCGTGTGTTGTTTGCTTATTTTGATGAATCTATGGCTAGTAAAATAGTTTATAAACCATAGAGAAGTTGGAATACAGTAGGTTTAACACCAATATAAATAAAGAATGAGTTCATTACAGTACCTTGAAGTGGTGTTTTGTTTTCTTTAAGCTAATGAGCTTACGAGTTTTCTGTTGAGTTTTGTGTTGTGAAGTTTTCAAATTTTGGGTAAAGATTCGATGGACTATAGAATAAGGAGTGGAAAGAGCCTAAGCTTGGGGATGCCCAGGGCACCCCAAGGTAATATTCAAGGATAACCAAGCGTCTAAGCTTGGGGATGCCCCGGATGGCATCCCCTCTTTCGTCTTCGTTCATCCGTAACTTTACTTGGAGCTATATTTTTATTCACCACATGATATGTGTTTTGCTTGGAGCGTCATTTTATTTTCTTTAGCTTTGCTTGCAGTTTGAATAAAATACTAAGATCTGAAATTATTAAATGGGAGAGTCTTCACATAGTTGAATAATTATCCGACTACTCATTGATCTTCACTTATATCTTTTAGAGCACGGTGGTGGTTTTGTTTTATAGAAACTATTATTATCTCATGCTTCACTTAGATTATTTTGAGAGTCTTAAATAGCATGGTAATTTGCTTAAATAATCCTAATATGCTAGGTATTCAAGATTAGTAAAAACTTTCTTATGAGTTTTTTAAATACTAAGAGAAGTTTGACGCTTGATGATTGTTTTGAGATATGGAGGTAGTGATATCAAAGTTGTGCTAGTTGAGTAGTTGTGAATTTGAGAAATACTTGTGTTGAAGTTTGCAAGTCCCGTAGCATGCACGTATGATAAAGGTTACGCTACAAATTTGAAACATGAGGTGTTCTTTGATTGTCCTCCTTATGAGTGGCGGTCGGGGACGAGCGATGGTCTTTTCCTACCAATCTATCCCCCTAGGAGCATGCGCATAGTGCTTGGTTTTTGATGACTTGTAGATTTTTGCAATAAGTATGTAAGTTCTTTATGACTAATGTTGAGTCCATGGATTATCGCACTCTTACCCTTCCATCATTGCTAGCCTCTTGATTGCGTGCATTGCCCTTTCTCACATTGAGAGTTGGTGCAAACTTAGCGGTGCATCAAACCCGTGATATGATCGCTCTTTCACATAAACCTCCTTATATCATCCTCAAAACAGCCACCGTACCTACCTATTATGGCATTTCCATAGCCATTCCGAGATAATATTGCCATGCAACTTTCCACCGTTCCGTTTATCATGACACGTTCATCATTGTCATATTGCTTTGCATGGTCATGTAGTTGACATAGTATTTGTGTCAAAGCCACCGTTCACAATTCTTTCATACATGTCACTCTTGGTTCATTGCATATCCCGGTACACCGCCGGAGGCATTCATATAGAGTCATACTTTGTTCTAGTATTGAGTTGTAATCTTTGAGTTGTAAATAAATAGAAGTGTGATGATCATCATTTTCTAGAGCATTGTCCCAAGTGAGGAATAAAAAAAAGGAGAAATGCCATAAAAAAAGAGAAGGCCCAAAAAAATTGAGAGAAAAAGAGAGAAGGGACAATGTCACTATCCTTTTACCACACTTGTGCTTCAAAGTAGCACCATAATCTTCATGATAGAGAGTCTCTTGTTTTGTCATTTTCATATACTAGTGGGAATTTTTCATTATAGAACTTGACTTGTATATTCCAACAATGGGCCTCCTCAAGTGCCCTAGGTCTTCGTGAGCAAGCAAGTTGGATGCACACCCACTTAGTTTCTTTTGTTGAGCTTTCATATATTTATAGCTCTAGTGCATCCGTTGCATGGCAATCCCTACTCCTTGCATTAACATCAATCGATGGGCATCTCCATAGCTCATTGATTAGCCTCATTAATGTGAGACTTTCTCCCTTTTTTGTCTTCTCCACATAACCCCCATCATTATATTCTATTCCACCCATAGTGCTATATCCATGGCTCACGCTCATGTATTGCGTGAAAGTTGGAAAAGTTTGGGATTACTAAAGTATGAAACAATTGCTTGGCTTGTCATCGGGGTTGTGCATGATGAGAATATTCTTGTGTGACGAAAATGGAGCATGACTAAACTATATGATTTTGTAGGGTTGAACTTTCTTTGGCCATGCTATTTTGAGAGGACATAATTGCTTAGTTAGTATGCTTGAAGTATTATTACTTTTATGTCAATATGAACTTTTATCTTGAATCTTTCAGATCTGAATATTCATACCACAATTAAGAGGGTTACATTAAAAAATTATGCCAAGTAGCATTCCACATCAAAATTTCAGTTTTATCATTTACCTACTCGGACGAAAGCAGGAATTAAGCTTGGGGATGCTTGATCGTCTCCAACGTATCTATAATTTTGATTGCTTCATGCTATATTATATTCTATTTTGGATGATTAATGGGCTTTACTAAGCACTTTTATATGATTTTGGGACTAACCTATTGACCCGTAACCCAAAGCGATTTACATTTTTTCCCTTGTTTGATGTTTGAAGAAAAGGAATATCAAGCGGAGTCCAAGCGGATTGAATCCTTCGGAAAAGTTATTTTTCGAATGAAAGCAATCCAGGGGACTTGGAGTGCACGCCAGGGAATCAACGAGGAGAGCACGAGGTAGGGGGCGCGCCCTCCACCCTCGTGGGCCCCTCGTGGCTCCCCTGAAATATTTCTTCCTCCTATATATACCAATATACCCTAAAACCATCGGAGAACAGAATAGATCGGGAGTTCCGCCGCCGCAAGCCTCTGTAGCCATCGAAAACCAATCGTGACCCTGTTCCGGCACCCTGCCGGAGGGGGGAACCCTCACCGGTGTCCATCTTCATCATCCCGACGTTCTGCATGACGAGGAGGGAGTAGTTCACCCTCGGGGCTGAGGGTATGTACCAGTAGCTATGTGTTTGATCTCTCTCTCTCTCTCTCTCTCTCTCTCTCTCTCTCTCTCTCTCTCTCGTGTTCTTGAGGTGATACGATCTTGATGTATCACGGGCTTTGCTATTATAGTTGGATCTTATGATGTTTCTCCCCCTCTACTCTCTTGTAATGGATTGAGTTTTCCCTTTGAAGTTATCTTATCGGATTGAGTCTTTAATGATTTGAGAACACTTGATGTATGTCTGGCGTGGGATAACCGTGGTGACAATGGGTTATTCTATTGATTCCCTTGATGTATGTTTTGGTGATCAACTTGCGGGTTCCGCCCATGAACCTATGCATAGGGGTTGGCACACGTTTTCGTATTGACTCTCCGGTAGAAACTTTGGGGCACTCTTTGAGGTTCTATGTGTTGGTTGAATAGATGAATCTGAGATTGTGTGATGCATATCATATAATCATACCGACGGATACTTGAGGTGACGTTAGGGTTTTGGTTGATGTGTGTCTTAAGGTGTTATTTTACTACGAACTCTAGGGCTGTTTGTGACACTTATAGGAATAGCCCAATGGATTGATCGGAAAGAATAACTTTGAGGTGGTTTCGTACCCTACCATAATCTCTTCGTTTGTTCTTCGCTATTAGTGACTTTGGAGTGACTCTTTGTTGCATGTTGAGGGATAGTTATATGATCCAATTATGTTATTATTGTTGAGAGAACTTGCACTAGTGAAAGTATGAACCCTAGGCCTTGTTTCCTAGCATTGCAATACCGTTTACGCTCACTTTTACCACTTGCTACCTTGCTGTTTTTATATTTTCAGATTACAAAAACCTATATCTACCATCCATATTGCACTTGTATCACCATCTCTTCGCCAAACTAGTGCACCTATACAATTTACCATTGTATTGGGTGTGTTGGGGACACAAGAGACTCTTTGTTATTTGGTTGCAGGGTTGCTTGAGAGAGACCATCTTCATCCTACGCCTCCCACGGATTGATAAACCTTAGGTCATCCACTTGAGGGAAATTTGCTACTGTCCTACAAACCTCTGCACTTGGAGGCCCAACAACGTCTACAAGAAGAAGGTTGCATAGTAGACATCATGGTGAGAGCGTGAGCTAGAGGGAGGAGAGATCTTTGTGTGCACCCCAGAGTTCGAACCTCAAGGGTTTTGCCGGAACCCGTAATCCGACATTTGGCGTGCCAGGTAGGGGTGCACTGAAGCTTTCCTTCCATTGATCCACGTTCCACCACTCCACCGCATCCATGACAGACGCGCGGCGAGCCCGCGCCGAGCGCCAGGCCGCCCTATCCACCGTGTCTCTCAGACAGCTCATGTCGGCGGGCCTCCCCGTCGTTCTCCGTCGCCCGCCTCCAACACCGCAACCGGCCCGGCATGAAACGAGCAGCAAGCATCATCACTGCACCCCTCTATAAGCCGGGACGTCCGCACCACCACTCCATCGCTAACTCCGGCCGGCTCATCGTCTCACGCTCGTCGCGCACCCACGGACGCGCAGGCCGCGTTGCTCAGGGCACGCAAGCTCCTGCGCTACCGCCCGGTCGACGACCTCTTTGGGGACTGGTTGGACCGCATCGCCGAGCTCGTCAGCGCCGTTGGGGGCTCTCCCGCACCATCCCTCTCGCTGCCTCGCCCTCCGCCAGCTGCGGGCGACATGGCTCACAGAGCACCCCCACCTCCTCCGCACCAAGACGGCGCCCTGGCGCCAAGGCGCGCGGCCCCCCGGTGCGACCCGCCGTGCTAGGCGCCCGCGCGAGAAGAAGGAAGCTGCCAAGAGGTTCCCTAGCCGCAAGAAAACGCTCCTGCGCTCCCGGCGCCACCACGACAAGACCACGTGTCGCCTTTGGCGGCGGCGCACAAACATCGAGCTCAGGCCCCGCCTCTGCGAAGGGCCCCAGTGGCCATAGCAGGCTACAACGCCTTCACTCCAGAGCTGCGTAGCGTCATCTGGCCGGGAAAGTTCAAGCCAGACCTGCCTCCTCGCTACGACGACACCCCCGATCCTGCGGAGTTCTTGCAGCTCTATGAGCTGAGCATCGAGGCGGCCAACAACGACGATAAGGTCATGGCGAATTGGTTCCCCATGGCTCTCAAGGATGGTGCTCGCTCCTGGCTCCTGAACACTACAAAAAATACACTTCCGAGATGATACGTCTTTGTCACAGTAAGTCGCGTTTTTTTTCATGCATGTACATCCATGACAAATTTATGACAGAATCAAGATAGTCATACTTGTGTTGTCGTAGAAGTGTTCCATGACATTACCAAAATTATCATCACGGAAGTGTCCACTTCCATGACGATAAATCGCGCGTCACAGAAGTGCTTTCGTCAAGGGTGACCGACACATGGCATCCACCGTAACGGAACGCCGTTCAGCTATCGGGTTGGGTTTTGGATCCGATAACCCGTTAACAGCCCCGACCAATGGGAAATTTCCACGTGTAAAATTCTTATTGACCGGACAAAACACGTGTCAGCTCGTCGATGGGTCGATAGGCGCCTATGATATGTCGACCGTGCCACGCCCACCATGGCCCATTTAGCTTACAAAGCCGCCCGTTTGACTTGGTCAAAAGTTAACGGGCTGGCCCATAAAAGCTTTATTAACGGTCTCTTCGCAAATAGCCCATTTTACGGCCGTTACTCACAACACGTTAGGCAATAAAGGAAATCGCCCAACAACGTCATGTGGGCCGTCGAATATAACACCAGCCCATTTCACTTTCGCCCATGTATGGCCCACGACGCTGTCGGCCCATATGAGGCCTTCAGATCTTCGGCCCTTCTACAGCCCACGGTGACTCTAGCCCATAATGAACAGTAATTTTCTTTGTACCGTTAATGGCGGTGATTTACATGGGCGTTCCAGCCGTGTTAGCTTTCGGCCTATTGACGGCCCATACGTTCTTGGGCTCCTTTTCGGCCCTCGATTACTTCCGGCCCGTTACTGGCCTATTCCCCTAATGGGCCAAATTCGGCCCAAGGCAAGAGTCGACCCGTTACTGGCATGTTCCCCAAATGGGCCAAATTCGGCCCATGGCAAGAGTCGGCCCGTTACTGGCCTGTTACCCTAATGGGCCGAAGTCGGCCCATGGCAAGAGTCGGCCCGTTTCTGGCCAGCCCGTCCTATATTCTGGCCCATTAACGACCCGTTATGCCTATGGCAGAATTAAGCTTTTGCAGTCCTACGGCCTATTAACGGCCCATTACCGTGCTGGGCCGATACCAATTACGCCCGATTACGGCCCATGTAGACCCATTTATCCGACGGCCCGAGGCCCACCGATTACAGGCCCATTTATCGACGGCCCGAGGCCCACCGATTACAGGCACATTTATCGATGGCCCGTAGGAGACCCATGGATCCTACGGCCTGTATATGGCCCATGGGTAGTTGCGGCCACTAGCAAACCAGGGAAAAAGAAGAATAGGAAATAAATAAGGCCGAAACTAACGCTAGGCTATTAAGGCGATTGCACAAATTACATCCACTCGGCATCAAAGATCGCCACCAAAGTGCAAATATAGGGAACACCCTACACTATACAAAAATGGCTTGCTTGTTTTCTTCACCGGTGGCTGCGTTAAGAATAAATTTGGTATCGCACCAAAACAAATTACAACTATATAACAAAAGGAAGGTTGGCATAAAACTTAATAGTCTAGCAGATAAATGCACCACCAGAAGTTCAGAAGCTCGGTTCATTTGACCTGACTGTTACGTTTTCATGTTGTATTGTCCGATGGAGCACCATAACCCTCTCCTTCATTTCCCCTAGGCTCCTGAACAACATAGCAAATGTCTGATAGTCTGGTTCCAAAACCATGCATATCTTGACGACATTGAGCAATTTTTCTCCTTGTTTCACAAAGGGCCTCTGTTAGGGAATGGACTTGTGTCTGGAGCGCAGATACATCATTGCTTTGAGCTTGCATATCTTGATCATGAGGCAGTTAGGAAGATATTGCCTTAACAACCAACCCTCAGATACGCAGAACGTGCTTTTAGCCTTTGTTAGTGGACAGGTACTGACCCACTGTAGCAAGAGCTGACATTGCAGTTATAGTTACCTCGCCACCTTTAGAAGGTGGCGGTTCCACCATTTTTTCCATAGCTCACTGAAAAGTTGAGGTTTTACATTAGTAGTACCAGAACAGAAGATATTAAGGAGGCAGCAAAACCAAACAAAATAGCTTTGGTCTATATACAGAACTTATTCTGGTGAACCCATGTGAAATATTAGTTGTATTTTATTGCAAAGTACATAATAAAACCAGGTTCAAAACATATGACCATGTACCATCGCTAATGTATTGTCTATTTCTTCACATTGTATTGAGGGCTAAGGATAAAGAGACGAAGTTTATAATATGGTAAGCATAGTATGACATCATTCATATCACAAAACAATTGAGAACAGACAAACAGGCAATTGTAACGTTGTGTGGGCAAGTCTAGCACGGAACTAGATTACGGGTCAAGATCAAAGGAACATCACTCCTCCCTTTTAAACCTTCTAAGGTGCAATGATACGCTAAGACAATTGTGTATAAAATTGAAAAGAGTAATAGACATTGGCTGCAAACCATGCAGTTCAAGGCACAAGTGTAGCGACCCGACCTCAGATGGTCAAGTCTCTGTGCTTCCGTGTCATCCCTGGATCGGTAATGCTGACACACACAGTACTCGAAGGATTTATAACAGAGTAGCAATCACACACTTATTACATCGAATGTCTCAAAAGAGAACTTATTACAATAATATGGCTTAAGGCCATCTAATACGATAACAAATGAAGGCTTGGAAGATAAAGTGAGTCCATCAACTCCAGCGGCATAGCTGAGCTGCACGGCAACGACCTATCGAACCTTACTCCTCGTTCGAAAAGTCTGCAACATAATATGTTGCAGCCGAGAATGGGTCAGCACATGGAATATGCTTTGGCAATGTAACACAATAGAGCAATAACAGAATAATGCTAACACTACATGCATGTTTGGCTGGTGGAAAGCTCTCTGATTCTGAGTTCTGGAAAGCCAATTTTCCCTACATCAAAGGAATAAATTTTAATTTAACTATCATGGTGGTTGAAACATCATTGAGAAGGTATAACCCCAACTCAATCCCAATTAAAATAATTAACATCCCAGCAATATTAATTTAGAGTGATGAGATACATGTGAATACTCAAGTACTAGATACTCGAAATTGTCCATAACCGGGGACACGGCTAACCATGATTAGATTGTACACTCTGCAGAGGTTTATGCACTTTTCCCCACAAGACTCGATCGCCTCCGTTGATTTCTCGCACTACATGGTGTTTGAGAAGCGGATGACCGAGACATAGTCTTTCGAAACATTAACTCTCTACTCCCGGTAGACCATACCAAACCTACAAAACCCACTACCTGCTGATCTACCTCTTCAAGAGCTTCACGTAACTTACTCAACTATGCTAGAGCCCATAATAGCTTGTGGCTGCACACGGAAGTTTCTAGCATGAATAATCTCGGTTCCCTTTGAGCACTGGTGGCGGTCCATAGGAAGATCACACGGTACCCCGGATTTCAAAAATAAAACAGACAACACCGGGTTCCCCAGTGCCTCAATCCACCCGGATGTGTATTAAAGTTGCCATCTTAAGTTAACCATTAATTAACAATCTCACATCTGTCATGAATAACTCTCAAACCCAACCACGTCTACGAGCATAGCAATATAAGCAACACGTAGAAGTAACTCCCAAGGGTTTGATAGTAACAGGGCAATATGTTCCTACCTCATCATCTACTTCCCAACCCACAAATTAATGACATGCTAACCATGTAATGTGCGAGGGTTGAAACTAATGCATAAAAACTGGGTATGAAAAGAGTATGATCAAAGTGTTACTTGCCTTGCTGACGATCCGGGAATCCTAGAGACTCGTAGTAACACGCTTCACACTCCGGGAATTCTATCGCAATCAAACAATAGCATACATAAGCAACAAGCAAAGATGCACAAACGAAACTTCAACTGAACGAGGTTGACCTGAGAGTTCAACTTAAGAACTCCGGTTCACAAGAAGAATCAAACCAAACGGAGCAACGAAACTCAAACGGCGAAAGAAACAAGATACGTTTACTAATCTGAACTACGGTCAAATTTTATAGAGGCAAAAACTGTTGGGGAACGTAGCAGAAATTCAAAATTTTCCTACGTGTCACCAAGATCTATCTATGAAGAAACTAGCAACGAGGGAAGGAGAGTGCATCTACATACCCTTGTAGATCGCTAAGCGGAAGCGTTCATGAGAACGGGGTTGAAGGAGTCGTACTGTCGTGATCCAAATCACCGGAGATCCTAGTGCGAGCAGGACGGCACCTCCGCGTTCAACACACGTACAGCCCGGTGGCGTCTCCCATGCCTTGATCCAGCAAGGAGAGAGGAGAGGTTGAGGAAGACTCCATCCAACAGCAACACAACGGCGTGGTGGTGGTGGAGGAGCGTGGCAATCCTGCAGGCTTCGCCAAGCACCTACGGGAGAGGAGGAGGTGTCACGGGAGGGAGGGAGGCGCCAGGGGCTCAGGTTTGGATGCCTCCTCCCTCCACTATATATAGGGGCAAGGGAGAGGGGAGGCGCAGCCTGCCCCTTCCTCCAAGGAAGGGGTGCGGCCAAGAGGGGGAGGAGTCCATCCTCCCAAGGCACCTCGAGGTGCCTTCCCCTTGAGGACTCTTCCTCCCCAAGTTTCCTTGGCGCATGGGCCTCTTGGGGCTGGTGCCCTTGGCCCATATAGGCCAAGGCGCACCCCCAGCCCATGTGGCCCCAGGGCAGGTGGACCCCCGGTGGACCCCGGACCCCTTCGGCACTCCGGTACAATACCGATAAAGTCTGAAACTTTTCCGCGACCAAAATAGGACTTCCTATATATAAGTCTTTACCTCCGGACCATTCCGAACTCCTCGTGACGTCCGGGATCTCATCCGGGACTCGAACAACATTCGGTAACCACATACAAACTTCCTTTATAACCCTAGCGTCATCGAACCTTAAGTGTGTAGACCCTACGGGTTCGGGAATCATCTGCACATGACCGAGACGTTCTCCGGTCAATAACCAACAGCGGGATCTGGATACCCATGTTGGCTCCCACATGTTCCACGATGATATCATCGGATGAACCACGATGTCAAGGACTCAATCGATCCGTATACAATTCCCTTTGTCTAGCGGTATTGTACTTGCCCGAGATTCGATCGTCGGTATCCCGATACCTTGTTCAATCTCGTTACCGGCAAGTCTCTTTACTCGTTCCGTAACACATCATCCGTGATCAACCCCTTGGTCACATTGTGCACATTATGATGATGTCCTACCGAGTGGGCCCGAGATACCTCTCCATCAACCGGAGTGACAAATCCCGCCTCGATTCGTACCAACCCAATGACACTTTCGGAGATACCTGTAATGCACCTTTATAGCCACCCGATTCGTTGTGGCGTTTGGTACACCCAAAGCATTCCTACGGTATCCGGAGTTGCACAATCTCATGGTCTAAGGAAATGATACTTGACATTAGAAAAGCTTTAGCATACGAACTACGATCTTTGTGCTAGGCTTAGGATTGGGTCTTGTCCATCACATCATTCTCCCAATGATGTGATCCCGTTATCAATGACATACAATGTCCATGGTTAGGAAACCGTAACCATCTATTGATCAACGAGCTAGCCAATAGAGGCTTGCTAGGGACATGGTGTTGTCTATGTATCCACACATGTATTTGAGTTTCCTATCAATACAATTATAGCATGGATAATAAACGATTATCATGAACAAGGAAATATAATAATAATAACTAATTTATTATTGCCTCTAGGGCATATTTCCAACAGTCTCCCACTTGCACTAGAGTCAATAATCTAGTTCACATCGTTATGTGATTAACAGCGATAGGTCACATCGCCATGTGACCAACATCCAAAGAGTCTACTAGTGTCTCAAACTAGTTCACATCACCATGTGATTAAGACTCAATGAGTTACGAGGTTTGATCATGTTTTGCTTGTGAGAGAGGTTTTAGTCAGCGGGTTTTAGTCAACGGTCTGAACCTTTCAGATCCGTGTGTGCTTTGCAAATTTCTAGGTCATATTATAAATGCTGCTTCCATGCTCCACTTGAAGCTATTCCAAATGGTTGCTCCACTATACGTATCCGGTTTGCTACTCAGAGTCACTCGGACAGGTGTTAAAGCTTGCATCGACGTAACCCTTTACGCCGAACTCTTTATCACCTCCATAATCGAGAAACATGTCCTTATTTACTCCAAGGACAATTTTTGACCGCTGTCCAATGATCTATTCCTGAATCATTCTTGTACCCTTGACTGACTCATGGCAAGGCACACTTCGGTGCGGTACACAACATAGCATACTTTAGAGCCTACGTCTAAAGCATAGGGGCGACCTTCGTCCTTTCTCTCTCTTCTGCCGTGGTCGAGCTTTAACTCTTAACTTCATACCTTACATCTCGTGCAAGAACTCCTTCTTTGATGATCCATCTTGAACACTTTCAAGATCATGTCAAGGTATATGCTCATTTGAAAGTACCATTAAGCATTTTTGATCTATCACTATAGATCTTGATGCTCAATGTTCAAGTAGCTTAATACAGGTTTTCACTTGAAAAACACTTTTCAAATAACCCTATATGCTTTCCAGAAATTCTACATCATTTCTGATCATCTATATGTCAACGACACATACTCATCAGAAATTCTATAGTGCTCCCACTCACTTCTTTGGAAATACAAGTTTCTCATAAACTTTGTATACTCCCAAAATCTTTGATCATCTCATCAAAGCACACATTCCAACTCCGAGATGCTTACTCCAGTCCTTAGAAAGGATCGCTGGAGCCAGCATACCTTTTAGCATCCTTAGGATCGACAAAACTTTTCTGATTGTATCACATACAACCTTTCCTTACGAAAACTGGTAAGGAAACTCATTTTGACATCCATCCGCCAGATTTCATAAATGCAGCTTATGCTAACATGATTCCGACGGACTTAAGCATCGCCACGAATGAGAGAATCTCATCGTAGTCAACTCCTTGAACTTGTGAAAAACTCTTCGCCACAAGTCGAGCTTCATAGACGGTGATATTACCGTCCACGTCCGTCTTCTTCTTAAAGATCCATTCATCTCAATGGCTTGCCGATCATCGGGCAAGTCCACCAAAGTCCATGCTTTGTTCTGATATATGGATACTATCTCGGATTTCATGGATTCTAACCATTTGTCGGAATTTGGGCCCACCATCGCTTCTCCATAGCTCGTAGGTTCATTGTTGTCTAGCAACATGACCTTCAAGACAGGATTACTTGTGCCACTCGATGTAGTACGCATCCTTGTCACCCTCGAGGTACGTTAGTGACTTGATCCAAATTTCATGATCACTATCATAAGCTTCTACTTCAATTGGTGTAGGTGCCACGGGAACAACTTCCTGTGCCCTGCTACACACTAGTTGAAGTGACGGTTCAATAACCTCATCAAGTCTCCACCATCCTCCCACTCAACTTTCCGAGACGAACTTTTCCTCGAGAAAGGACCCGATTCAAGAAACAATCCCTATTGCTTCCGGATCTGAATTAGGAGGTATACCCAACTGTTTTGGGTGTCCTATGAAGATGCATTTTGTCCGCTTTGGGTTCGAGCTTATCAACCTGAAACTTTTCCACATAAGCGTCGCAGCCCCAAACTTTTAAGAAACGACAACTTAGGTTTCTCCAAACGGTGTCGTCTCAACGGAATTACGTGGTGCCCTATTTAAGTGAGTGTGGTTGTCTCTAATGCCTAACCCATGAACGATAGTGGTAATTGATAAGAGAGACATCATGGTACGCACCATATCTTATAGGGTGCAACTATGATGTTCGGACACATCATTACACTATGGTGTTCCAGCGGTATTAATTGTGAAACAATTTCCACAATGTCTTAATAGTGTGCCAAAACTCGAACTCAGATATCCATCTCTATGATCACATCACGACATTTTATCCTCTTGTCACGAAGATCTTCAACTTCACTCTGAAATTACTTGAACCTTTCAATAATTCAGACTTGTGTTTCATCAAGTAAATATACTCAACATCTACTCAAATCATCTGTGAAGTAAGAACATAACGATATTCATCTGCATGCCTCAAAGATTCATTGGACTGCACATCAAAATGTGTTACTTCCAACAAGTTGCTATCTTGTTCCATTTTACTGAAACCGAGGCTTTTCAGTCATCTTGCCCATGTGGTATGATTTGCATATCTCAAGTGATTCAAAATCAGGTGAGTCCAAACGACCCATCTGCATGGAGTTTCTTCATGCATATACACCAATAGACATGGTTCGCATGTCTCAAACTTTTCAAAAACGAGTGAGTCCAAAGATCCATCAACATGGAGCTTCTTCATGCGTTTTATGACTTACATGGCAGTGCCACAGGTAAGTGGTACTATCATTACTATCTTATACTTTTGGCATGAAAATGTGTATCACTACGATCGAGATTCAATAAACCATTCCTTTAGGTGCAAGACCATTGAAGGTATTATTCAAATAAATAGAGTAACCATTATTCTCCTTAAATGAATAACCGTATTGCGATAGACATAATCCAATCATGTCTATGCTCAACGCAAACACCAAATAACAATTATTTAGGTTTAACATCAATCTCGATGGTAGAGGGAGCATGCGATGCTTGATCACATCAACCTTGGAAACACTTCCAACACATATCGTCAGCTCACCTTTAGCTAGTCTCCGTTTATTCCGTAGCCTTTTATTTCGAGTTACTAACACTTAGCAACTGAGCCGGTATCTAATACCCTGGTGCTACTAGGAGTACTAGTAAAGTACACATTAACATAATGTATATCCAATATACTTCTATCGACCTTGCCAGCCTTCTCATCTACCAAGTATCTAGGGTGGTTCTGCTCCAGTGTCTGTTCCCCTTATTACAGAAGCACTTAGTCTCGGGTTTGGGTTCGACCTTGGGTTTCTTCACTGGAGCAGCAACTGTTTTGCCGTTTCATGAAGTATCCCTTCTTGCCCTTGCCCTTCTTGAAACTAGTGGTTTCACCAACCATCAACAATTGATGCTCCTTCTTGATTTCTACTTTCGCGATGTCAAACAACGCGAATACCTCAAGGATCATCATCTCTATCCTTGATATGTTATAGTTCATCACGAAGCTCTAGCAGCTTGGTGGCAATGACTATGGAGAAACATCACTATCTCACCAGGAAGATTAACTCCCACTCGATTCAAGTGATCGTTGCACTCAGACAATCTGAGCACAAGCTCAACGATTGAGCTTTTCTCCCTTAGTTTGCAGGCTAAGAAAATCGTCGGAGGTCTTATACCTCTTGACGTGGGCACGAGCCTGAAAACCTAATTTCAGCCCTCAAACATCTCATATGTTCCGCGACGTTTCAAAACGTCTTTGGTGCCTCAACTCTAAACCGCTTAACCGAACTATCACGTAGTTATCAAAAGCGTGTATGTCCGATGTTCGCAACATCCACAAACGACGTTTGGGGTTCAGCACACTGAGCGGTGCATTAAGGACGTAAGCTATCTCTCGTCCGCATAATCGCTCATCACAACTTTCAACTATATTTTCTCTAGGAACATATCTAAACAGTGGAACTAAAGCGCGAGCTTATGACATAATTTGCAAAAGGTCTTTTGACTATGTTCAAGATAATTAAGTTCATTTTATGAACTCCCACTCGAGATAGACATCCCTCGGTCATCTAAGTGATTACATGATCCGAGTCAACCAGGCCGTGTCCGATCATCACGTGAGACGGACTAGTCGACTCGGTAAACATCTTCATGTTGATCGATCTACTATACGACTCATGCTCGACCTTTCGGTCTCTGTGTTCCGAGGCCATGTCTGTACATGCTAGGCTCGTCAAGTTAACCCCAAGTGTTTCGCTGTGTAAATCTGTCTTACACCGTTGTATGTGAACGTAAGAATCCATCACACCCGATCATCACGTGGTGCTTAGAAGCGACGAACTGTAGCAACGGTGCACAATCGGGGAGAACACTTCTTGAAATTTGTTTAAGGGTCATCTTATTTACTACCGTCGTTCTAAGTAAACAAGATGCATAAACATAATAAACATCACATGCAATTATATAGTGACATGATATGGCCAATATCATTTTGCTCCTTTGATCTCCATCTTCGGGGCTCCATGATCATCATCGTCACCGGCATGACACCATGATCTCCATCATCATGATCTCCATCATCGTGTCTTCATGAAGTTGTCTCGCCAACTATTACTTCTACTACTATGGCTACCGTTAGCAATAAAGTAAAGTAATTACATGGCGTTGTTTAATGACACGCAGGTCATACAATAAATAAAGACAACTCCTATGGCTCCTGCCGTTGTCATACTCATCGACATGCAAGTCGTGAGTCCTATTACAAGAACATGATCAATCTCATACATCACATATCATTCATCACATTCTTCTTGGCCATATCACATCACATAGCATACCCTGCAAAAACAAGTTAGACGTCCTCTAATTGTTGTTTGCATGTTTTACGTGGCTGCTTTGGGTTTCTAGCAAGAACGTTTCTTACCTCGCAAAACCACAACGTGATATGCCAATTGCTATTTACCCTTCATAAGGACCCTTTTCATCGAATCCGTTCCGACTAAAGTGGGAGATCGGCACCCCTAGCCACCTTATGCACCAAGTGCATGTCGATTCGGTGGAACCTGTCTCACGTGGAAATGCGTGTAAGGTCGGTCCGGCCGCTTCATCCCACAATACCGTCAAACAAGATTGGACTAGTAACGGTAAGCATATTGAACAAAATCAACGCCCACAACTACTTTGTGTTCTACTCATGCAAAGAATCTACGCAATAGACCTAGCTCGATGCCATCAGTGGGGAACGTAGCAGAAATTCAAAATTTTCCTCGTGTCACCAAGATCTATCTATGAAGAAACTAGCAACGAGGGAAGGAGAGTGCATCTACATACCCTTGTAGATCGCTAAGCGGAAGCGCTCATGAGAACGGGGTTGAAGGAGTCGTGCTCGTCGTGATCCAAATCACCGGAGATCCTAGTGCCGAACGGACGGCACCTCCGCGTTCAACACACGTACAGCCCGGTGACGTCTCCCATGCCTTGATCCAGCAAGGAGAGAGGGAGAGGTTGAGGAAGACTCCATCCAACAGCAACACACGCGGCGTGGTGGTGGTGGAGGAGCGTGGCAATCCCGCAGGCTTCGCCAAGCACCTACGGGAGAGGAGGAGGTGTCACGGGAGGGAGGGAGGCGCCAGGGGCTCAGGTTTGGATGCCCTCCCTCCCCTCCACTATATATAGGGGCAAGGGAGAGGGGGGAGGCGCAGCCTTGCCCCTTCCTCCAAGGAAGGGGTGCGGCCAGAGGGGGAGGAGTCCATCCTCCCCAAGGCACCTCGGAGGTGCCTTCCCCCTTGAGGACTCTTCCCTCCCCAAGTTTCCTTGGCGCATGGGCCTCTTGGGGCTGGTGCCCTTGGCCCATATAGGCCAAGGCGCACCCCCTACAGCCCATGTGGCCCCCCGGGGCAGGTGGACCCCCCCGGTGGACCCCCGGACCCCTTTCGGCACTCCCGGTACAATACCGATAAAGTGCGAAACTTTTCCGGCGACCAAAATAGGACTTCCTATATATAAGTCTTTACCTCCGGACCATTCCGGAACTCCTCGTGACGTCCGGGATCTCATCCGGGACTCCGAACAACATTCGGTAACCACATACAAACTTCCTTTATAACCCTAGCGTCATCGAACCTTAAGTGTGTAGACCCTACGGGTTCGGGAATCATGCAGACATGACCGAGACGTTCTCCGGTCAATAACCAACAGCGGGATCTGGATACCCATGTTGGCTCCCACATGTTCCACGATGATCTCATCGGATGAACCACGATGTCAAGGACTCAATCGATCCCGTATACAATTCCCTTTGTCTAGCGGTATTGTACTTGCCCGAGATTCGATCGTCGGTATCCCGATACCTTGTTCAATCTCGTTACCGCAAGTCTCTTTACTCGTTCCGTAACACATCATCCCGTGATCAACCCCTTGGTCACATTGTGCACATTATGATGATGTCCTACCGAGTGGGCCCAGAGATACCTCTCCGTCAACGGAGTGACAAATCCCATCTCGATTCGTGCCAACCCAATGAGACACTTTCGGAGATACCTGTAATGCACCTTTATAGCCACCCGATTCGTTGTGGCGTTTGGTACACCCAAAGCATTCCTACGGTATCCGGAGTTGCACAATCTCATGGTCTAAGGAAATGATACTTGACATTAGAAAAGCTTTAGCATACTGAACTACGATCTTTGTGCTAGGCTTAGGATTGGGTCTTGTCCATCACATCATTCTCCCAATGATGTGATCCCGTTATCAATGACATACAATGTCCATGGTTAGGAAACCGTAACCATCTATTGATCAACGAGCTAGCCAATAGAGGCTTGCTAGGGACATGGTGTTGTCTATGTATCCACACATGTATTTGAGTTTCCTATCAATACAATTATAGCATGGATAATAAACGATTATCATGAACAAGGAAATATAATAATAATAACTAATTTATTATTGCCTCTAGGGCATATTTCCAACAAAAACTTGTTTGAGTTGGCTATTCGGAAAGAGGGTTTCGAGATGAAACTCCAGGCGCTTGAATCGCCTGATTCCGATAAACGAGCGAAAAGTTATACTAGTTCGAACATCGGATAAGAAATCGCGATCAGAAATTCGCGGAATAAATCCGATAAAAAGAAAAAAAAACGACGAACGGCTAAACGAACGAACGTTCATTAGCAGAAACTAAACGAAGAACACGTTCATTAGAACGAACGAACGATCGAACGCTCGCTAAACAAATAAACCGAAAAAACCGATCTATATAAAAAAACGAACTAGGGTTTTTCAAAAAAAAACCCCAAAGGGGTTTTTCTTTAAAAAAACTAGGCGGCGGGTGGCTACCTCCGACAAGGTCGTCTGGCGGGCGGGGCGACTCCGGCGGGGCACGGCGAGGGGCGGAGGGACTCGGCGAGGGCGCTGGTGGCGGGGGAGGCGACGGCGGCGACTCTGGCGACGGCGGCGGCTCGGGCAAGGCGCGGCGAGGCAAGGGCGGCGGCGGCTCGGAGCTCGGGGCTCGGCTCCGGGCTCCAGTGGTGGTGGTGGCTAGAGGAGGAGGCTTATATAGGTTCGGGGGGGCTCCTACTTGGGGGAGGGGCAAGGCAGCGGCGGCGGTGGTGTCTGAGTCGGACACGGCGGCGGCGACGCGGGAAGGCAGCGGCGGCTCGGGCGCGGTCGGGCCGTCTGCTTTCGGCTGGGCCCTTGGCCCGATCGGTATGAGTCCTTTTAAAGAAAAACGTTCCGCCGAAACTTATAAAAATCCTAGAAAAATGAATAAAAATCTAAAAAATACCAAAACAAGTTTTTCCGTCTAAATAAAATTTTTAGAACAAGATGAACTTTTCTTGGCCCCTAAAATGTAATTTTTAAAACATGCAAATTTTTTCTAGGGCAAATAAAATTCCAAATAAATCAAATAAAAATCTAAATAATGATTTTAACATTTCTCCTCCGATATTTCAATTATTTTGGAGAAGTCATATTATCTCCTCTCATTTATTATTTCAAAATGAAATATTTTCCGGAGAGAAAATAATTAAAATAAAAAATCCTCGTCTTCACTACTTGATAAAAATCAAATATGAAAATCGAAAAATCCCCAACTCTGTCCGAGGGTCCTTGAGTTGCTTAGGATTTCACGGATTGCAAACAAAGGCAATAAAATATGATATGCATGGATGACCTATGTATAACATGCCAAATTGAAAATTTGGGATGTTACAAACCTACCCCCCTTAAGATGAATCTCGCCCTCGAGATTCGGGTTGGCTAGAAAATAGGTGCGGATGGTCCTTGCGAATATCATCTTCTCGCTCCCAGTGGCTTCCTCCTCGGTATGGTGGCTCCAATGAACTTTGCAAAACTTGATAACCTTCTTGCGAGTGACTCATTGTCAAATCAAGAATCTTTACCGGCTTCTCCTCATAAGTCAAATTACTATCCAACTGTATAGCCTCTAGGGCCTTTGTATCATTTAACGGTATATCGGCCATCTCAACGTGGCACTTCTTCAACTGTGATACGTGAAACACGTCGTGAACTCCTGACAATCCTTCAGGTAACTCCAGCTTGTAGGCAACTTCTCCCACCCGTTCCAAAACACGATACGGTCCTACAAATCTTGGGGCTAACTTTCCCTTTACTCCAAAATGTTTCACTCCCCTCAAGGGTGATACTCGCAGATAGGCTCTGTCTCCAATTTCATAGGTTACTTCCTTGCGTTTTGCATCTGCGTAACTTTTACTGTCTAGATCGAGCAATCTTTAGTCATCTCGATCAGTTTAACCTTCTCCTCTGATTCCTTGATCAAATCTGGTCCAAACAACCGACGGTCTCCAACCTCATCCCACATCAATGGTGTTCTACATCTGCGTCCATCTGAGCTTGAACGGTGCCATCTTCAAACCGGCTCGGTAGCTGTTGTTGTCTGAGAACTCTGCGTCTGACAAATTGTCATCCCAACTAGATCCATAATCTAGCGCACGTGCTCTTAACATGTCCTCCGTAATCTAATTGACTCTCTCTCGTCATCCCATCCGTCTGCATGGGTGGAACGCGGTATTAAACTCAATCTGGTACTCAAAGTCCGTGTAGCCGATGCCAAAACTTTGAAGTAAACTGTGTTCCTCTATCTCGTCACGATGCTCCTCGGAACTCCATGCAAACATACGATCCTAGTCATATATATCTTGGCCAACTTTGCACTTGTATTGGTTGTTTTCACTGGGATGAAATGGGCTACTTTGGTCAAACGATCCAAAACTACCCATATTGAATCATATCCTGCCTTGGTTCTGGGTAATCCGGTAATAAAGTCCATGCCAAGTTTGTCCCACTTCCATTCGGGTATTGGCATAGGCTGTAACAGTCCTGCTGGCTTCTGATGCTCTGCCTTCACTCTCTGACATACATCACATACGGCTACATACTCGGCAATATCCTTCTTCATACCAGTCCACCAGAAATGTTCCTTCAAATCCAAATACATTTTGGTGTTTCCGGGGTGAATCGAGTATGGTGAGTCATGGGCCTCCTGAAGTATTAACTTCCTGATCTCTGAATTGTTGGGCACATAAATCCGGTCCTCAAACCACAAGGTATCGTGCTCATCCTCGCGAAAACCTTTGGCTTTTCCTTCACCCATCTTCTCTCTTATCTCGGCAATCTCTTTGTCGTCCTTCTGAGCTTCTCAAATCTTGCCAACAATGTCGACTGAACCTCCATTGTTGCAATAAAACCTCGTGGAACAATCTCCAATCGAAGTTCCATGATCTCCACAGCTAACTCCTTTGGCAATCCCTTGCTTTCAAGGATATTAGCATAACTCTTCCGGCCCAAAGCGTCTGCTATGACGTTGGCCTTTCCTGGATGATAGTGTAGCTTCATGTCGTAATCCTTTATAAGTTCCAGCCATCTCCTCATGCGAGGTTTAACTCATACGTGTGAAAATGTACTTCAAACTCTTATGATCGGTGTACACATCACAATGGTTCCCAACAAGATAATGTCTCCAGGTCTTCAACACATGTTCTACAGCTGCTAACTCCAAATCATGCGTGGCATAGTTCATCTCATGTGGCTTCAGTTGTCGTGAGGCATACGAAACAACTTTTCCGTCCTGCATAAGAACACATCCAAGTCCCAAGAGAGAGGCGTCACAATACACTTGAAACTCCTTATGTATATCTGGCAATGTCAGCACTGGGGCTGTAGTCAACCGTTTCTTCAACTCCTGAAAGCTTGTCTCGCAATCCTCTGTCCATTTGAACTTAGTATCCTTCTTTAGCAATTCAGTCATTGGCTTAGCAATCTTGGAAAAATTCTCAATGAATCTCCGATAATATCCTGCCAGTCCAAGGAAATTGCGGATCTCGCCAACTAAGGTGGGTGCCAACCATTTAGTGACTGACTGAACCTTACTAGGATCTACTGCTATACCCTCTCCTTATATAACATGCCCAAGAAATCCAACTTCCTTCAACCAAAACTCGCACTTGCTGAATTTGCCGTATAACTGGTGTTCCCTGAGTTTCTCGAGAACCAAACGGAAGTGTTCCGCGTGCTCCTCTTCGTTCTTCGAGTATACCATAATATCATTAATAAAAACCACAACAAACTTGTCCAAATACTCCATGAACACCTTGTTCATCATGCTCATGAAATAGGCAGGGGCGTTAGTCAGTCCAAATGACATGACCGTATACTCGTATAATCCATACCGTGTGGTAAATGTTGTCTTTGGTATATCCTTCTCTCGGATCTTCAATTGATGTATCCTGATCGTAGATCAATCTTCGAAAACACCTTAGCTCCTTGCAACTGATCAAACAGATCATAAATCATTGGTAAGGGATACTTGTTCTTTATAGTTACTTCGTTCCGAGCTCGATAATCAACAACCATCCTTAGGGATTTATCCTTCTTCTCAACCAAAAGTACTGGGACTCCCCAAGGTGATGAGCTTCTACGAATATAACCTTTCTCCAATAGCTCCTTGATCTGCTTCTTAATTTCCTCTAGATCATTTGCGGGCATCCGATAGGGTCTCTTGGATATTGGCCCTGTACCTGGCAATAGTTCTATCAGAAACTCGATGTCTCGATCCGGTGGCATGCCTGGTAACTCCTCTGGGAAAACATCCGGATAATCCTTTACTACAGGTACTTCCTCCTGTACAACTCCCGTGAGGGCATTCACTTGGCTACTCCTAGGCACATGCCTAGATACATACTTAATCCTTTTTCCCTCTAGGGTGGTAAGATAAATTGACTTGCTAGCACAGTCAATACTTCCTCCATACTTTGACATCCAGTCCATACCTAATATCACATCCAATCCTTGCGACTCCAAGATAATTAGGTCAGACGGAAAAACATGCGTGCCAATGATTAGGGGTATCTGGGTGCACCATCTGCTAGCCATGTACTCTGCTCCAGGCGAGCTCACTAGAAGAGGGGTCCTAAGGGTTTGGGTTGGTAACTTAAACTTTTCCACAAATCCCCTTGATATGTATGAATGCGATGCACCAGTATCGAAAAGAACAAGAGCGGTAAATGACTGAACCGAAAACTTACCTATTACCGCGTCCGGCTGCTCTTCAACTTCCTCCATGTTAACGTGGTTCACTTGTCCTTTGTTGAATGGATTGGGCTTCTTCCCAGCGCTCCCATTTCCATTTCCATTCTTTCCTTCAGGGCAGTCATTGGCATAGTGCCCTGTCTTCCCGCACTTAAAGCATATAACTTGGCTTAAGTCCCTCTTGGCGGGTGTAGCTGGGTTAGAGCGATTCTGATTATTGTTGACTCCATTCCCATTCCCGTTCTTCGCATCATTTTGATTATGCGATCCTCCTCCAGTATGGTTATGACCTCCATGGTTATGAACAAGTCCTCCCGAGTTCGGGGTTAAGCGAGGCTTCTGGTGAGCTCCTGAGTTATACTTCCCTTGTCCATACTTCCTTTTATGGCTCTCAATCTGCTGTTGCTTTCCTTCAATCATTAGGGCCTTATCTACCAACTCCTGGTAGTTGTTGAAAGTTGCCACCATCAACTGCATACTCATCTCATCATTCAGCCCTTCCATAAACTTCTCACCTTGCTTCATGCATCTGTGGCCACATCATCGGGGCATAGCGTGATAACTTGCTAAACTCATCCACGATCTTGGCCACAAGACGGTTCCCTCGGCGTAAGTTGCGAAACTCACGCTTCTTTATCTACATGGCTCCAGTTGAGACATGGGCCGTGCGAAAAGCTTGTTGGAACTGGCCCCAAGTGACATTGGCTATAGGAAAAGTAGCCGTGTAATTCTCCCACCATGCGGCTGCTGGTCCATTCAATTGATGTGCGGCAAAGCGCACCCTTTCAACATCCGTGCATCCTGCGGTGGTTAACTCCCTTCCAATATGGCGTAGCCAATCATCAGCAACTATTGGCTCGGGGCTACTGGAAAACACCGGCGGTTGTAGCCTCAAGAAACGGGTTAAATTATCCACTAGCGGCGGGTTGTTGTTGGCATTGTTGTTGTTGTTGTTGTTGTTGTTGCCCTGGTTCTGAACTAGCAATTGCATCAAGGCATTCTGCTGCTGGATCAACTGGGTGAGCTCCGGTGGGAAAACAAAACCGGGGTCACATCTTGGAGGCATCTGAGGGTTTTAGATGGAAGAGACTAGAATAGAAAAAAGATCTAGGGAAGAAACACTACCCATATGCAAATGAGGCAAACACACACATTCATTCAATCAAGCAAGGGCATACAAAACGGTCTAGGACTATCGCATAAGTGCTCAACTACTACAAATTACATGGGGGAATACTACTATTATATGGTGGTCATCTAGAAATTTTGATCAGTGGAAGACTCCATGATGTCTGCTCCAGCTTCGTCTTTGTAGTCATCATCACTTGGATCAGAGTTGGTGTCGTCGATGATGATGTAGTTGTCCGGACAAGTGGGATCTTCTCCTCTTCTTCCGGTGTTGGTCCTCCCATGAAGACTCCGATCTTCTTGACTAGGTCGTCATTCTTCTCCAGTAGGGTCTTGATTTCTTCCTCATATCCATCGCGTGTAAACTTGAGTTCTTCCTCCAGCTCGATGATCCTAGTTTTCGCCTTCTTCAAATCCATCATGTCTGCGCACATCTGGTTCTCCTGACGTCGAATGTGCTGGTTTAGCTCCTGGATGTAAGCTGCAATGGATCTATCCTTCTTGGTGTTGATTACATCCCATTGCTCGTCTCGGCGCCCACATATTTGATATATGGTGTCTTTAAGCTCCCGGTTGTAGACTTCTCCAATGCGTCCCATGGTAATGTGAGCTGCCATACTCTTGCCAAGGCTCCAGGTGGGTGCTTCAAAAGAAAACTCTATGGACTTGGAAGTTGGTGAGCACGTCTTTCCTGGAACTTGTACTTGAATCATCCAGCGCTCTTCTTCTGGTAAAGTGGCGTTGTACGTCCCGGTGAAGCTTGGTATTATAATATTCAGGTACCTAGTGACTTCCTTCAAGTGGCGTCCAAAAGGTGTGTCTTCATCCGGTTGTGCAAACTTGTTCTTCATCTCCGTCATCCTAAAGAGTGGAAAAATGGAGAGGAGTCAGAAATGAGTAGAGAAGAGTGACATATGGTTTTATCTTAGTGGTCGTGTCCTACACTCAACGTGTGCTCTGATACCATCTTATAGCGACCCGACCTCAGATGGTCAAGTCTCTGTGCTTCCGTGTCATCCCTGGATCGGTAATGCTGACACACAAGACTCAAGGATTTATAACAGAGTAGCAATCACACACTTATTACATCGAATGTCTCAAAAGAGAACTTATTACAATAATATGGCTTAAGGCCATCTAATACGATAACAGCGGAAGGCTTGGAAGATAAAGTGAGTCCATCAACTCCAACGGCATAGCTGAGCTGCACGGCAATGACCTATCGAACCTTACTCCTCGTCTGAAAAGTCTGCAACATAATATGTTGCAGCCCGAGAATGGGTCAGCACATGGAATATGCTGGCAATGTAACACAATAGAGCAATAACAGAATAATGCTAACACTACATGCATGTTTGGCTGGTGGAAAGCTCTACGGTTACAGTTTGCGGAAAGCCAATTTTTCCCTACATCAAAGGAATAAATTTTAATTTAACTATCATGGTGGTTGAAACATCATTGAGAAGGTATAACCCCAACTCAATCCCAATTAAAATAATTAACATCCCAGCAATATTAATTTAGAGTGATGAGATACATGTGAATACTCAAGTACTAGATACTCGAAATTGTCCATAACCGGGACACGGCTAACCATGATTAGATTGTACACTCTGCAGAGGTTTATGACTTTTCCCCACAAGACTCGATCGCCTCCGTTGATTTCTCGCACTACATGGTGTTTGAGAAACGGATGACCGAGACACAGTCTTTCAGAAACATTAACTCTCTACTCCGGGTAGACCATACCAAACCTACAAAACCCACTACCTGCTGATCTACCTCTTCAAGAGCTTCACGTAACTTACTCAACTATGCTAGAGCCCATAATAGCTTGTGGCTGCACACGGAAGTTTCTAGCATGAATAATCTCGGTTCCCTTTGAGCCTGGGTGGCGGTCCATAGGAAGATCACACGGGTACCCCGGGATCTCCAAAAAATAAAACAGACAACACTGGGTTCCCCAGGTGCCTCAATCCACCTAGATGTGTATTAAAGTTGCCACCTTAAGTTAACCATTAATTAACAATCTCACATCTGTCATGAATAACTCTCAAACCCAACCACGTCTACGAGCATAGCAATAAAAGCAACACGTAGAAGTAACTCCCAAGGGTTTGATAGTAACAGGGCAATAGGTTCCTACCTCATCATCTACTTCCCAACCCACAAATTAATGACATCCTAACCATGCAATGTGCGAGGGTTGAAACTAATGCATAAAAACTGGGTATGAAAAGAGTATGATCAAAGTGTTACTTGCCTTGCTGACGATCCGGGAATCCTAGAGACTCGTAGTAACACGCTTCGCACTCCGAGAATTCTATCGCAATCAAACAACAGCATACATAAGCAACAAGCAAAGATGCACAAATGAAACATCAACTGAAAGAGGTTGACCGGAGAGTTCAACTTAAGAACTCCGGTTCACAAGAAGAATCAAACCAAACGGAGCAACGAAACTCAAACGGCGAAAGAAACAAGATCCGTTTACTAATCTGAACTAGGGTCAAATTTTACAGAGGCAAAAACTTGTTTGAGTTGGCTATTTGGAAAGAGGGTTTCGATATGAAACTCCAGGCGCTTGAATCGCCTGATTCCGATAAACGAGCGAAAAGTTATACTAGTTCGAACATCGGATCAGAAATCACGATCAGAAATTCACGGAATAAATACGATAAAAAGAAAAAAACGACGAACGGCTAAACGAACGAACGTTCGTTAGCAGAAACTAAACGATTTAACACGTTCATTAGAACGAACGTAACAATTAACGCCGCTAAACAAATAAACCAAAAACCGATCTATATAAAAAAAGCGAACTAGGGTTTTTCTAAAACCAAGGGGTTTTCTTTAAAAAACCGGGCGGCGGTGGCTACCTCCGCGAGGTCGTCCCGGCGGGCGGGCGACTCAGGCGGGCTCGGCGAGGGCGGCGGACTCGGCGAGGGCGCTGGGTGGCGGCGGGAGGCGACGGCGGCGACCTCGGCGGTGGCAGCGGCTCGGGCAAGGCGCGGCGAGGCGAGGGCGGCGGCTCGGGGCTCGGGGCTCGGCTCCGGCTCCGTGGTGGTGGTGGCTAGAGGGGGGGCGGCTATATAGGTTGGGGGCTCCGACTTGGGGAGGGCAGGCGGTGGCGGTGTCCGGGTCGGACACGGCGGCAGCGACGCTGAAGGCGGCGGCTACGCTGGAAGGCGGCGGCGGCGGCTCGGGCGGTTGGCCCCCGCCCACGGTCTGGTCCTTTTTAAACGTTCATGAAACTTATAAAAATCCTAGAAAAAATGAATAAAAATTTAAAAAAATACCAAAACAAGTTTTCTCCGTCTAAATAAAATATTTAGAACAAGATGAACTTTTCTTGGCCCCTAAAATGCAATTTTTCAAACATGCAAATTTTTTCTAGGGCAAACAAAATTCCAAATAAATCAAATAAAAATCTAGATAATTATTTTAACATTTCTCCTCCGATATTTCAATTATTTTGGAGAAGTCATATTATCTCCTCTCATTTATTATTTCAAAATGAAATATTTTCCGGAGAGAAAATAATTAAAATCAAAAATCCTCGTCTTCACTACTTGATAAAAATCAAATATGAAAATCGAAAAATCCCCAACTCTCTCCGAGGGTCCTTGAGTTGCTTAGGATTTCGCGGATTGCAAACAAAGGCAATAAAATATGATATGCATGGATGACCGATGTATAACATGCCAAATTGAAAATTTGGGATGTTACAACAAGTCAGAGTAAGTAGTAGTTAAAAGGCATGAGGATTAAGGACTTACAACATCGGCTTTGACTGGTGTAGTCATGCCCTTCTTCTTGCTTGTGTGACAGTCCTTGAAGATTTACACAACATTTGGTTCAGGTACTTTTTGGTCCTTGCGGAGATCTGATAATATGGTACAGCGAAAAGAGTGAAACAGCAGCTAATTACAAGAGCCTCCCAGTGTGCAATATAGCTACGAGATCCTGTCGTCTGTTGGAATTTCACTTTCGTACGGTTGGCCTTGTTCTTTGAATAGTTCACCTACAAGAAGATAGATTTGTGTGGCACATGCGTTAATAGGACTTCAACATGTGATCTGATCACATATATATAATGTACCTGATACTTCGAATCAGACCAGTGTTTAACAAGGCCCCTCCAGTCTTCATCTGATATATTTCCCACTGGAGATGTTTGGGAAAGTTCACTGTTAGCCTTGCCTTCAAAGTGAGTTTTCCTCAAGTTATACCGATACTGTCGCAGACCAGACTTGAAAACATGGGTGCAAGCTTGTCTGGTTGCATCATCTTGGCTATCCAACTTGAACCTCATCTGCTGAAAATTATGGGAGTCTCATTATCAAGAACCTAGAAAGTATGGGGCAGAGCAAGACTATATTACTAGTTTCCATACATAACCATACTTACAGATAAATGGTCGAGGAAGGTGTTGAACTGGGTTTCGTCTTTGTCATTCCTGTCTTCAATCCCTGTTGGGAGGATACGACATGACACCTAACAACAACCGCTGCCTCGATACTAACTTGGTGACTCAGAGCATCATGTGGCCATTTTAAACCTGCCTCAAAACAGATCTCCATTCTTCCTCCTCTAGATTTAGTTAACCTATCGAGCATTATCCCTGATGTTTGTTTCCTCTTGCGCCTAGGTGCTAGTCCAATAACGAACATAGAAAGTGTTAGTGTACATCAAACTGTGAGACTACATATAAAGAAGCATGCAACTGTAACTTGACTCCAGCAACTACCTTCTTACTGTTGAAGCTCACCAGGTTCATCTGATATTGCCAACTCGTCTTGTGTCAAGAGTGCTTGGGAAGTAGTGTCAGGTGGCAAGGGAGCTTGGGAACGTGCTGCTAGCTCAGTTGACGCACGAGTATGTCATGCAGCTGGTAGTACTGTGGTAGGTGTTGCAAGAACTAGGGCTATCTCTACTTGTTTGGTGGTAGCTATTTGTTTCTGTATGGCTTTTTTTGCAGCTCGTGTAGCATGGGATGCCGTGTTTGTAGAATTTTCCGCTGGACTTTCACCTTCTATTGCACTATCAGTACCAGCAGAATCTGCAGGATTCATCCGCTTCTCATTCCCTGCCATTCTGTGTTTCTTCCTCTTTCTCTGTGCCATGTTAAGTCAAGCCGACAAGAAAAACGAATAACAATTTAGTTCTTCAGAACAAATTGATGCGTGATGCAGATGAACTGAACTTTGATGTTAGACAACCACATGATAGGAGGATGTAATATGTATGAAAAACAGGACATAAGAGATAACCAGAACTATGATGTGTAAACTAAGAAGAATACATTTCACCAAATTAGAAGCAATGCATGGAAGGTAGACACCATATGAAAGATGCTACAAATATCGCTCTGCCAAGTTAACAATGTCTCAGCATAAATGGCGTTTAAACAAATGTGAAGCAGTACAAGAAATAAATCATATGCAAGATGCAAACAACATCACACTACCATGTTAGTTGTCTCTTGTCATTAATGCCATTGCATATTCACAGCATTGCATATTCACAGCTTATGATGTGTAAACTAAGGAGAAGGCATTTCAACAAATTAGAGGCAATGAAAGCTAGACATCATATGAAAGATGCAACGAATATCACTCTACCAAGTTAAAACTGTCTCGTCATAAGTGCCATTTCAACAAATTAGTAGTACAAGCTAGAAAAGAATGTGAGATGTAACCTATATCACACTCCAAAGTCAAACGTGTCTTATGATAAGTGATTGTTGCAGGTTACACAACAGTAGTAATTTGATGTAAGAACATGGTGTGATAGACAGACATTGTATGTTCTAGAAACTGGAACACGTGTCTTATTCAAGTATAATGTGTAAAGTAAGCAGATGGAATTCAGCAAAATTAGAAGCAATACAAGCTAGACATCACACATAACATGCAACCACGTATAACAGTGCCAAGTTAGAGGGAGCACCAGTGATGCTGCACTAGGGGAGACGTGCTCATCATAAACGCAGCTTTGTTGAGTGTTTATGCATGTGTTGTCTTGGAAATCATCTTGGGGGTGTGGAGGAGTAGAAACTGTAGAGGCCCTCCTTTTGGAAGGAGCACCTTTATCCGCTGCCTTGCTAACTTCCTTCCGCTTTATTGATTTTGAATTGTCAAGTAAAACCGACAAGAAAAAGCAATAAAATTCTCTCTTCAGAACTCATTCATGCATGATACTGACAATCACTACTTTGATGTAAGGCAAACACGTGATACAAGGATGGAATATGTACGAAAAACAGGACGGCATGGCATGTTCACAACTGTTTGTGTAAACTAAGCAGAAACCATTCCAGCAAATAAGAAGCAATGCAAGCTAGACACCACATGAAAGATGCAACCAATATGACTCTGCCAAGTTAAAAGCGTCCCATCATAAATGGAATTTCAACAAATTAGAAGCAACGCATGCTATAGATCATATGAAAGATGCAACTAATATCGCACTGCATATACTAAAGGTGTCTCGTCATATTGGTTGATGCGGGATACAAAAAAAAATAGTTTTATGTAAGGACATGCTTAATAGACAGATGTATTATGTACTAAATACATGAAGGCATGTCACATTAACAGGTATAATGTCACATTTACAGGAGTATAAGCTAAGCAGACTAGCACATGCAGTTTAACTAGATTGGAAGAATTACAATCTAGACACCATATGCAACATGCAACCACATATCACGCTGCCAAGTTAGAGCAAGCACCTGCGATTCTACTGTAGGGGAAATGTTGTAATCAACTATAGAGCTACATTCACTATCTTCATCTAGCATTTCTGTTTCTTGAGAATCATGTCGGAGGTGACATCGCATTCTTTAAATGAGGAGTAGTCCCTTGCCTGCCTGCCTCGTCATAAGTGATTGATGAGGGATACACAAGAACATTAGTTTGATGTAAGAACATGGTTAATACACAGATGTACTAGTATGTACCAAAAACAGAAAGGCATGTCATATTCAAAGGTATAATGTGTAAGCTAAACAGATGCAATTTAACCAAATTGGAAGCAATACAAGCTAGACATCCGACTGGAGTGGTGAAAATGATCATCTAGGACCTGAGAGCCTGGTGGGAGGCGGGCTGCTTCGCCACCACCGCGGATTTTTAGTTGGCTTCCAGGTGATGCCTGTCTTTGCTGGGCTTGTCACTGGCTCGGCCAGTGCCCTAACTAGCTATTTGTCTTCTGGTGCTCACGGGATGGTGGTTCATGTAAACAATATCTTTCCTTGTCTTAATAAAGACCGACTTCGGCCTTTCGAATACAAGCTAGACACCATATGGGACATGCAACCACATATGACACCACGAAGTTAAAGCAAGCATCTGGGATGGTTGTTCATTGCGAGTGAGGTCATCAACTCCAGAGCTATATTTACCGTCTCCATCTGCTGACACTGCACCCTTTATAGCGTTGTAACATGTCTTGCCTACCAGCATACGAAGCTGGAGCGACTTCTCTCTTTTCTTTTTGGCTTCTCTCATGGCAGCAGAGTCTAAAATACCCTTGCATAAAAACACAATAGTGAGAGTAAGGGTGAAGTGTGTGCAGAACTAGTGCACTGTAAAAGTAGCAGAGAGCAGGTGGCTGAAAAATAAACGACATGAGACATATGATAGCTCTACAACATTGCATGGCAAACAAAATTAGATTCTACTCCGTATGATTTTGTAATATATGAGCACAGGAAATGCAGTACTCCTCCAAAGACACCACCACATGTGGTCATATCTAAGATAACAATGATTGAAAATAAATAGGTCAGTCAATTTTTTTAATGAACCGTCCGATCTATAAGGAACAGGCAGATGGCCTTCGTCTACCTCCCGCCAGTCACTATTGACGATCTTTCTCGAACCGCCAGCGACCACCAGCCCAGACCCGTGCCTCCGCTGCCCCGCCCTCCCATCGACCTCACACCACTGCCGTGCTTGGCAGCGCCCCCAAGCCATCCCCTTAATCCCGGCCGACCTCTAGATCGGGCGCCAGTAGCTCTAGGCCGCAGACGCCCCTAAGATAAACACCAAGGCGCTGCTTCCCCGGTGTAATAGTCGTACTAGCGCCTGTTACGCCGGGGAATGCTTCCGTCAATTGGGAATCAACTGGCCAGAAATTGAAATTCAGGGGAGCGACGGACCTCTAGCTATATGAGGAGAAACCTTGTGCATCGCGAGTCTAGGAACATCTAGTATCAAGAAGAAGCGGTCAACTAGTGTCTTCTGTGGGATGAATACCGTGCAAGGAGAGACGTAAGATTTGCACGAATAAGGGAAGAGAAGTACCTTCCTCGGTTGCCGGTGTGGTCACCTCCACATGTCGTGGCGATCTTCTTCTTTTTACTGGGGAAACCAATGTTCTAGAGGGTGCAGGCATGGACGAACCCATGGCCAAATTGTTGATTGTGTTGCCGTGGCCGTATGTCGGTGGAGGGGAAGCAGATCCGAGGCGGCGAAGGACGGTGTAGCAGGAACAGCTCCGGTGTGGTGGAGGGTGGCGATGTTGGAGCGGTAGCGGTGAGGCGCAGGACGGCGTGGTTGAACTGGTTTGGGTACGGACGGCTCGGCCTCGGCCTCAACTACTAGCCATGGAGGGTGTTGCGGTTGAGGTTGCGGTGGACGACGACATCGGGGTATCGGCTCCAGCGGGATGGAGGAGGGCGGCGGTTGATGGGTGGGATGGGGTGGCGGAGGGAGGACGCCGGGGTTTCGCGGCTGGTGGAGAGGTAGTTTTGGCGCCCACAGAGTACGAATGGGGAATCGGACGGGTGGGGGGAACCATGTTTGATCTGGGACGCGCTTGTTTTTGCTTTTTGAATGAAGATGGGGCGCGCTTGTTTGAAATTTGGGGAAAGTACAAACTTTGCCCCCACTTAAATTTCGGACATCTGTGGGTCGGGGTAGGATGGTAATCCTGTGTCCCAAATAGTGGGCGCGGAGCGATTTCGCCACAGCATGTGTGCTTAGGCGACCATTGTGTATGAATGTTTTTGGAGGCGGTTGCGTGGCATCTAGATGAAGCTACAAACCTACCCTGTTTAGACCTTTGGACATCGGGCGGTAGGTTTCACAGGTCGGAGTTATTAGAAAAGTAATTTCCTTGTACTATCAAACATTGGTCTCACGCGGTTTCAAGTAGTAGAGGCTCTTTTACGCTTGCTCAAATTTTGAAACACAAGCATTCACGTTTAGAGTACTCTTGAACTATGAGGATTGACCTAAATAGACAACGTTATATTTGACCTTGTATGTTTGAAAACCTCATTAAATTATCCGCTTCCTTTTGAAATTTTGACACTAGAAAATCCTATAACTACGATTATTTTGGAATGGAGGAGCTAAATTTGAATCTATTTTGTACACGACTACATATGCTATTATGTACAAAATCAGAGCAAAGATTGGTACCCCATAGTTTAGGTATGGTTTACAAATGCCATGATATCAAATTCAAATAATTGAATGGACTTCATGCTGAATTCGAGTTGAATTCAAATGTATGCTAGTTCATAGCTAGCTATTTATAAATGTCCATTGTGTAACTTTCGTATGTATAATGCGCTTTACACACACAACATGAACTATACCCACGTTTATATTCGATTGCTAAAGCGATGCATTGTCTGGAGTTCAAAATACTAACTATGTGGATCAATTGTGTCGAATAATAACATAGACATGCTAAAATTCGATAGAATCTAGATGTCTGATGGATCAATGCCCACTCCTTACACGAATTGCAAATATCATGATCCCATCCTAATATTTGGATACAATTTATATCTTTAATCAATGTGTAGAGCAGACTTTTACGTGTAGTTTCACTCTCGATCGGTGGTCTCTCACACATGCTCACACACTCTCTCCCAAGGTGTATTTCTCGCACACATGCTCTAGATATAACCCTCCCTCCCTCTCGTAACCATTTACAACTGTTTTCACTAACCTTTATCACAAGCACTCTTCCTCTCGCAAACATACACACGCACAATCCTCATCGACCCTTTCTATATACATGGACCTGCCTACGTGTCTCTTGTACGCACATTATCTTTACGCCTGTCTCTCACGCATTATCTCACACCTCTCTTCCTAATCGACGAGTATGATTCTAGCAGAGCATTTTGTAGGATGCCCTTAAAGTTAGGTTGGATGAATAGTAATATCGAGAGATAAAGGGTTACCTTAGTCCAAGAACCTAGGGTTACAAATCCTAGCCGGCTTTGTCAAGGACACAGAGTCCTTCACAATTCTGCTATCTTTGTCTTGTACGACAAGTCATCCATGGGTCTTCCTAAATGTGTCATGGGCGAACAACGTGGCGCAGGGCGGAACGAATGAAGGGCCTCACCTCGACCCACGGACCTCACGCGTGACACACCCTCTGCCCCCACGCCTCATTATCTTCTCACACCCACACATACCAACACAAACACCACACACAAAATTTCTCCTAGTGCCTCTATTCCCTCCCCCCTTGCATATACACACTCAAGGGAATGGAATCTCTTGTCGTGACGTCATATTCGCCTCTCTCTCTAGACCACTCTCATTTCTCGTGCTATCTCTCCCACGCCCCCCGTCGGCCCCTCTATCCATGCCTCTCTCGAATACGTAATACACACACATACCTCTCTAGGCCCCGCAAAATGCATCAACTACACATTCACACATGTTACATCACGTACCCCATTGATCTAAAAAGCCCTCTCTCATGTTTATTTCGCATACAACATTCCTTTGAATAAAGTGTGGCCAAAAAATTATTTTAGAGTTTCTACATATATACAACATTACAAAGTTATATGGAGGAGTACGAACGCTAATTTTCATTGCATGGTGCCCACAATGATATTTATTCCGCACTATGAATTTGTATATTTTATACTATATACAAAGTTAGTCATAATAAAGAGAAACGAAGAGCATCTCTCTCTCCATCGCATACCCCCCCCCCCTGTACGCCCCTTTCACGTATGCACACAAAACTATCTCCAGGTCCTCTAAAAGTAAGCACCCAGAAAATTCATGCGTGTTTCATCTTTCTCTCGCGATATATGCAATGACGATCATTGTATTTGAAGCGAAAGCACGATACATACATTGGACTTCATAATCCACTCATTACGGTCACCGCTTATGTTTAGTGGTTATTATACATCCACGGGCTCACCGTACAACTTTGTATTTGCTCATGACATGACTAGTTGACGATTAAGCGCTCCACGTGGCACCTCTAGTGTTGCATCGCATTATCTCACTAACATGGTGCCCACATTGCCGACTTGTATCTACTCTACATCTACACTATTATAAAATACATAAAATACACTCTTATAAAAAACAGAGTTGGTGATGATGGTGTGCCTGCCATCCTGCAATATAGGTCGTCCGATTTATATCGACGGATAGGAAAGAAACTATGGCAATTTTGCAAAAGGTACCCACACACCTCTCCACATTTGCAAATAAGGCCTTCCCTCGCTCATCCTTTTCTCTCACAAGATAAACAAGTCATATAAATGCATCTTGATGTTACGTGCAACGACGGGCATCTTGCTTGTAAGAATGAAAACAAACGACAAAAAATATTTTGACGGTGGTTCAAGTCATGACCGCGGCACAGCGGACAAGGTGGCCTTTGTATTGGTATGCCGAGCCGTCTGTTTTAACACACGTGAGCTGGTGTGGTGATTATACACACACGCACGCATGCACCCAAACTCCATCCACACAACACTCACACAAACACATGCACCCACGCCACGACGCAACACTCACACGCATACACGCAGCCACGCACGCACGAAACACTCACACGCACACACGCACGCATGCATGCACACACCAAGACACCACACGACCAACACACACTCTCACACTCAAGTGCTCAACCTACACGTGCATGCGCACACATCAGGCCCCGCATGCATACATACACAACCAGGTGATTCCAGCAAGACGGGTTGGAGCCTTGTCGCGCTGCGTAAATTTGTGTTTATCGACCTTTTCCATATGCGAATCGACAGTGGGACCCACAAGGAACGTGGTCAATTTAACTAGTCAACATGGCGCCACCACAGACTATTTGGCCGGTCAACGAGTGCAATCTGATGCTGAACTATGAGCAAGTGACCGATAATCACCGCAAAACGATATAGTGACCGTAATCAGCTTATTCTCAAGTTCGATGACCGATACGCTTTTCTCTCAGAGGCCCTCCAAAACTACATCTCTACACGTTCTCGCATGTAACATCTAAAAACTATGCAATACAACACTACTACTACACTCTAACACAATAAATCATATGTGTTTTTAGTTTTACTAGATATCATATTGTTACCTATTATTATTTAGTTTGCATACATTAAAATTGCCTTTGAAATGTATGGCGGTATCATCTACCGCCGGAAAAATCCGCCTTTTCTGTTTAATCGGGTTTGTATCGATGGATCGTATAAACAACAAAACTATAGTACTATACAGTACAAGTGACAGTTCACTAGGCCGTCAGGTCGCCTACTCCTCCGTCGTAAGAGTGGAGTGCTCGCTTTCATAAATCTTCTAGTCCCGTTCGCCGACATGTGGGACATCAAGCTACCGGGTCCACGTGCCATACCGGAATACAGTGCAGAGCAGCCGGGGTGAAGCACCCTAGTCATGGCGCCGGCGTAGTAATGAGCAATGAGGCGTCAAATCAAAAAGTTGCACCTTTCCCGCAGTTAAGTTGGAGGGACGAAGTAATAATGCTAAAAAAAGAAGTTGGAGGGACGAAGCAACCATTATTTCACTCGTTTCTGAATCCGCTTCACCCTCATCTTCTTCAACTTAACCATGTGTTTCTTCTGCCGTTGTTCTGCCTCATGTGGGACGCGGATCAACTTGGTAAAGCACTGACACGTGGGACCGTATGTTAGCAAACCGCCACGACAACGTCCTCCGAAAATAAGAAACCTGCCCCGCCATCCGCGCGGCAAAATCACCTCCTTTTTACTAATATTTGATTCTATAATTTTTTAGATCAATATAATTGAGATTTGTATAGATAGCACACATGAGCAAAACCAAGTGGTACGGTTAAGGGCATCCACAATGTGTAGCCAAATGTGAAAATAGCTTTTGGCGTCGTGGGAACCATTGTGGACGGTGTTGCCAAAGCCAAAAAGATGGAACCGAAGCTCCCTGATTGATTGATTTAATGCAACGTATCTCCTCTTTCTCCCATGCTTGGACGCATGTAGTACAGTATAGAGCATAGAGTCTACTCCCCTGTCCCTTCTATCACAAATCACAAAGCAGTGAGGCGTCAAATCACAAAGCACAAAGCGGCAACTATCATTTCACTCTTCGCTGACTCCGCTTCTCCATCGTCTTCTTCGAGAAGCCATCTCACCGCACTAGTACTCCTAGTAGTAGTACTAGTAAAGGACTTCCTGGATGCAAATAAGGAAGTTGTCTCGGCTTGCAGGTGGCACTTGCGAACGACTTATCGTGGTCTCCCTCAATGGCGTTCTCCGTCGAACGCACTTCGCCAAACCACAAAAAAAGTCAACGTCACCGCAATGGGCAAGGAATTCAAATATAGTTACTACCTCCATTTTTTTGTACACAAGGCCAGTATATCAAATTTACAATTTGCAAAGGGCCACTAACACTAATCGAGGCAAAATTGATGGGGTTAGCAACCAAGGACATTAATATCCCCTGCATGCATGCGGAAGTGAGAAGGTTCGTTTGCATGGCGCTGCATTAATCAAGCGATGAGGAGTGAGATGGTTAGCTCTTTGGTCTTTCGAGAAAAATACGCATTAATTGACACGTGAAACAAGGATTTGTATCGATTAAATCCCGCGAAGGAAAACCCCGCCTTTCTTTTTTAACACTAGTACTCCTAGTACGCACGCATTTATCCTGTTTGGGTCTAGGCCTTGCATTGCCAAACTTTGCCACACATTTTGCCAAGCTTGCCTAAAGTTTTCAAAATGAGAAGGAGGTACACTTGCGCCTGCGGTTGTCGCGGTCGCACCGCACCCTCACACGGTCGCTTCCTGCACGACGCGGTTGCACCGCACCTCACACAATCGCTCACGCACGCCGCAAACCCAACCAAGGGAACGCACCCTCATCGACACGTCTTTGTCGCATGTGAACAAACCAAACTCAGCCATCCTATCGCTGACACATAATTTTCGTTCATAGAGTATGTTTATCCAACCGCATGTTGGGGAGTATCCGTATGGCCCGTGCGGTGGTCTGTTGGGGAAGAAGAAGAGGTGAGGCAGAAGGAAAGAAGGGTTAGGAGACGTAGGATATTGATCCAACCGCCTGAAATGGTAGACTGACCCAAGTCAGGCGACTTGCATAACAAATAGTATGTTTTTACACAGCAAAAGTTCCATAAAAACAACAACGTAAAGAAAAACTACCACTGCTCGCGGAAAGAGACAGCCTCGTCGTCTTTGGCTGCCGGCGCGAACCAGCCGTTGCTGCCGACGTGTGTCTCCGCACCGTGGTTGTCCTCGGCCTCCAGCTACTCGTTCAAGCGGAGCATGAAGGCGCTCTGCACGGACGAGAGCACAGCCCGGTTCAAGTCGAGGACGTCCGGTTCCGCCTGCAGGAGGGCCTCGATGGCAGCGGCATCCGCGCGCTCCGCGTTGAGTCGAGCCTCCGCGGCCCTGTTCAAGTCCAGGAATTCCGGTTCCGCCTGCAGGAGGGCGTCGATAAGAGTGGCATCCGCGTGCTCTGCGCCGAGTCGAGCCTCTGCCGCCCGGTTCATGTCCAAGACGTCCGGTTCCGCCTGCAGGAGGGCCTCGATGGCAGCTGCATCCGCGTGCTCCGCCTCAAGTTGAGCCTCCGCCACCCGGTTCACATCCACGACATCCGGTTCCGCCTGCAGGAGAGCCTCGATTGCAGCGGCATGCGCGCGCTCCGCATCGAGTTGAGCCTCTGCTTCCCGGTCCTTCTTTAGTATCGCCATGTTGAACCGCTGGTCCACCTGCACCATGGGGGACTCGGACGCCGGCACGAAGTCGACGTCCATCGTCTCATACCCATCGGGGCCTTCGCGCGCGACCTCCGCATGAACATTGATTGGCTTCCTCCTCCTCGTAGCTTGGCTCCAGAGAACTCGGGGATTGGCCCGCCGCAAAGTGAGCTTGGGAACGGAGGTCTGTGGCGCCGACCGCCGCCGCTATTTCTGCGCGGCGCTCCGGCATCAGCATCTTGTAGTAAGTAATCTTGCGGTGCACCATGGCTTTCCGGCGAACTAGGGGCGCTTGATGCGGCTAGGGATCGAAAGGTGGGGAATGGGCTGGAGATTTGGTGTGGTTTTAGGGCGTTGGCTGGCGAGGCCGAGCAGCAAGGTTACGTGTGAATAGTGGTTCCGGTGACGACCGGTCAGTCGGTTTTGACTGTACATCGCTCTTGTCGCGTTCACGTTGCAGCCCAACACGCTGGACCCTCCACGTCACTCACCGAATGGAACGCTCTTCGTCTTGCGTTTTCGCTCGTTTGTGGGACCGCAGTTGAGAGCAAACCGACGTCCCAGGTGGGTGGGGCCCCTTCCTCCCCCTTCTCCAATACTAATTATCCATGTTGCACTTTACGTAAAACACGTAACATTATTTACGCAAGTGTAGCATTGCCCCCCCCCCCCCCACGCCCGCGTCATTTATTATACCACCACTCCCTCTGTTTTATGCGGAGTAAATAAAAACAGACGGAGTATACTACGGATGAGGATCCCCTGACGTGGCCGAACCCATTGGGTAACTGACATGCGGGGCCTAGCAAGCATGGGGTCCGCGAGTAAGTGACCGAAAGGGAGGGTAAGGCAGGGATGCCTACGTCAGAGGATCCACTTCCACTATACTACTTTGACCAAATGTTAGAGTAATAATATATGACATGCAACTTACACAAATGTTAGAGTAATAATATATGACATGCAACTTACACAAAGCATACAGGGTCTAATGCGTTTTTCGAGGCTAACTTTGACCAAATGTTAGAGTAATAATATATGACATGCAACTTACACAAAGCATATGGTCAATTTCAGTATGTGAAAGGAGTTTCCAATGATATAATTTTCACATTATACATCTCATGTACTCCTCCATCTAGGTGTGTAAGTCATCTTACGAAAACCAAATAATCCCAAAACACGAGGGCGTGGTGCATTAACTTCTACCTCGTTTCTTGTTTCTTGACGATGAACCAATAAGAGATGAGGGTGTGCATGCTTTTAATGACCTGAGACTATCAAACATGACATGCAGTGGTTAGTTCATTGCATGCAATACTATTAATTAACAAATAAACATTAATGTCTCTCGTTTTCCCCTCCTCCTTGGTCACGGTGCACAGCCTAAGATGACTTACTCACCTATGTGAAAGGAGTACTATTAATCTTGTCAATAGTCAAATTGGAAACCATCTCGAGTACAAATCTAGGAGTACGTACGAATCTAACAATATTGATTGGGCGTTGTTGAATGTTGATACCTTTTTTTATCATAGTAGAGATACTTTGACTACACATAAAAATTATACTCCTATCATAGTATGTAAAGTAGAAAGGATAGGAGGGAGTATATTGTACGTTCAAAAACGAAACAAACATTGAATACCCTTTATATATGATTTGCGGATGCTATGATCACCGGTTCAAAATTTTGAATCCGCCTTAGGTATCACGTGCCCCCACTCATTCCCTCTCGATATCATCTTGGGGTCCGGAGATCTATTGAAAGAGGACTAGGGTGGGTACATGCGAATGATACTCGGCGGAATGTTCAAATGAGGCATGCAGGAGGATGGACTCGACTGGAGGGCGACATGACCGATGGAGAAGAGGGTTGGAGAGGAATGAGAATAAGCAAACGCCACATGATTACACTTTAACGGCTCAAATAAACAATAAGTTGTCTCGCTTGGCCTACATAGTGAAAGGCCTAATGCGCAACGTGGAGCACTGACGCTTGAATATGGCCGGGAAAACAGGGAAACTAACATAGCATAGACTAGTCCAATGGAGGAGCTGGCCCACGACCTCCTCGCCACCGACAACCGTTCATGTGGGTCGTTGGGGCCAACAACAGGGCGCAGCTCCAGCACCGCCTCGGGCACGGCGATCAAGGGTGAGCGACACGCCATATCGTCGATAGACACGGTCGGTTTCGAGCAGTGCCGAGGGTGGCGTTATTGCTGTGGCACGACCAACGGTATGTTTGGTTTGTGCCCAAGGTTGCCCCATCAAAGCATTGGGTAGCCAAAATTTTGGTTGAGGTATTGGTTGCCCATGATTTGGCCGACATTGGCAAGAAAAATGAACTAGAGTTGGCTAGAGTTCATTGGCATGCCAAAGAATGGCAACCATCCAAACAAAGACCAATCTTTGGGTCATGACCAAAATTTTGGTAATGTGCACTTTGGCCACGATCCAAACACACCCCAACACCCGGCTCGTCGAGGATGCACGGGGCGCTGCGACGCGTCCGCGGAGTGGTGTAGCGCGGCCAATTGCATCCTCTGGACCTCAGACCATGCCGGGTCATCTTGGTTTTTCAATGACATGCGGGGATCGCATTTGAGCAAAGGGCATCTCCAACGTTGCCACGATCGCAGCTGACTACCCTGGCACACCAAAGCCCTCGTTCTCGCACCGTCGCGCAGTGCGTTCCCAGCCGGCGCCAGCTGCCCGCATTCATGCCGTCCGTTCGTATGTCGTCGTTAAGAGGCTCGGTGGCCGAGGAACCAACTCCGCCGACTTAATGACGCACCTGGACGCTTGGCCTCACCGGAATGCGCTACTTAAAGCGGCAACACCCAGCTAACCTGCACACCATAGCGCATCGTCCTCCTACCTGGCACCACATCGGCCATGACCGAAAGTGCGAACGCTCTGCGAGAGAGCTTGTCTTCGGGTATGAAGCTCGAGGTCGCCGCCCTCGCTCAAGTCGCCTCTCGCGACGCAATAGCGGCGTAGCCGGATACGGACGCGATCATACAAGCGGTGGCCACGCTGGCGGCCGACAACGGGAGCACCGTCAGCCACGTGTCCTACTTGCCGCCGTCCAACATCCGGCACAGCCGAGGTCGGGGACTCCTCCGAGGATGAATAGGGCATGGGAGGCGGCAGGGCATGGTGTGCCAACTGGTCGGTCCGTATCCCGTGTTCTACTCTTCCTCGCCGGTGTAACATCCCAAATTTCCTATTTGGAATGTTTTACAATATTAGCTAAGCATCTATGCATTTTGTTTGAAATTGAGTGGCATTTGAAGTTTCAGAAGATTTTGAGTTGATGGAATTTGAATTTGAACTTGGCATTTGAAATTTATTTCAAATCAATACCCGACAAATACTTGAGAAAAAGTATGAGAGGAGTAAACATGACACTCCAAATATGTCAGAAGAAAACTTTGCCAAAAAAATTTGAATTCAAATCTGAATTTTATTTGGAATTTTAGAAAAATGATTTTTTATAAAGTTTGAGTTTTGCCCCTGGAAAAATGTTCAAATTATAGGGAATATTCCCCTGATCATTTTGATATATATATGTCCTATATAAAACATTTATATTTAAATATATTTTCTCTCTCACTAATTCAAAAAGAAAAGAAAAAAGAGACCTCAGCGCCACCAGCTAATCTGCCCAGCCAGCCTACCGGCGCCCAATGATCGGCCAAGCAAGAGTTCAACCAGGCTGCCCACCCAGCCCGAGCCGCCCACGCCCGAGGCCCCTCATTAAACCCTTTCCCTTCGGTCGCCCGACCGAACGCCTCTCTCTCTCTCCCGCTGACACCCGGCCCCACCTCTCCTTCTCCCCCTCGCCCAAGCCAACCCGCGCCGCCGCTCGCCGGAATCCCGAAGGATCCGGGATCTCCTCCCCAATCCTCCCCGATCCGCCCCCTCGCCCAAGTCGGTGCCCCCCTATATAAACCCCACCCCCCCCTCGACCCGTTCCCCGCTTTCCCCTCGCCCGACCCTCTCTCTCGCCAGAATCGCTCGCCGAGCACCCGTGCCGCCCCCTTTCATTGCCGCCGCCGGACATCCCGACCACCCCGAGCTCCACCGAGTCGACCCCGAGCTCCTTGCTCCGCCAAGACTCACCGGAGGCCTCCGCCGTCGTCCCCGACCACCGGAGCCGCCGCGCCGTCGTCGCCCGAGCCGCCGTCGCCGTCGACCACCGCGGTGAGTCACCGGAGAACCCCGCCGCCGTCCGATCTAAAACGTAGGGTTTAGATTAGATCAAGCGAAGCGGTAGGTTTATTTTAAATAGACCGGTTTTATTTCCGGTTTAGTTAGTGGTTAGTTGGACCGGCCCGACTCGGGTTATTTTCTGTTAAACCGCGGGCACGTTTTAGTTATATTACGCCCGAGCGCTAGATAGGCCCATTAGCGCCAGATTTTCTTTTTAATTATATTTTCGTTTCTGTTTTGTTTACAGAATAGTTTCAGTTTTGTAAAATCCATATCTTTTAATCTACTTAATATTTTTAAGTGATTCTTTTTTTGTTAATTTTCAAATTTGTTGTAGTTTCTGCAGAAAATATGTTTAGTCATGTTAAAATTATTTAAAATTGTTTTATTTTAGTTTTAGACAGATTAGTAATTCTGCTATAAAGTGAGTTAGAATTATTTTATTTTGGTGATTCTTTTGTCACTACTTTATTTTGACCTTGCCTAACCGTAGGAATTTATTTGGGCATTTTAGATTTAATAAAAAATAGTTTTAAACAGAATCTTGTTGTTCCTATTTATTTAACTAGCTACTGTTTTCCTATTGTTTTAATTAGCAAATAATTTTATTTTTCCTATGTGATAGTTTATTTCAGGTTAGTTTCTGTAACCTTAGAACATGAACTTTTATTTACAATAAATAAAATTTTTATTTTAGTTTTTCTTGCTAGGATTGTTTTAGGCATAATAGGAGTTTTATAATAGCTTTTAATGTGATTCTTTTTGCTCCTAGTTGCATGATGTTTTCTTTTCTGTTAGTTAGCAAAAACCCATGCTTAGGTTCTGTTAAGGAAAATTTGGTTGTGCAAAACTATTTCTTGGTTGTTGTTTGACGTGGTGAAAACATTGATTTGGATTTCTTCGAGTTTCTTTGGTTTTGATTCAATTGTTTTATGTGTTATGTTAGTATGATGTTATGTTAAGTGATCATATGTTTGTATGCTTATATGATTGTTGTTTGCCTCGGTAGAATTTCCGGAGTGCGAAGCTTGCTACCACGAGTCCCTAGCTTTCGAAGATCGTCAGCAAGGCAAGTCGTTGATCATGTTTTCTTTACAATACCTATGATTTTATTGCATTAGAATTATACCTCCCCACCATGCATGCAGTAGGAGAAATTTGAAGTTATGTTCTTGAATAGTCTCATGAGGTAGGATGAACCCAATTCCCCTTGTTACCATTGCCCGGGACGAAGTAGTTTATTTTGCTACGCTCGTAGACGGGGTTGGTTGAGTGATTCATAAGGGAGATGTGAGAGTCTTAAAGATGATGACAACCCCATGACTTCAAGCTCAAGATGGACTTCAAAATTCACTCTTGGGTGGAGGACGGTTGACGGGCACCTGGAGAAAACCAGTGGTTGGCGGGATGCATGGAGAAGCGCCATGACATCTTGCGAAAGCTTCACCCAGCCACGAAGAGACGGATGTATACCCCATTGACCGGAAGCTTACTCGTGCAGCCGCAAGCCATTATGGGCTCGGCTTGGTCAACCCTAGTTGTGACTCTGGCCGACGGTGCTACGAGATGTAGAAGAACGGTAGGATTGGATGGGTACGGCGGTGGCGGAGGAACTCTTCTGAAGACCTGTTTAGTTCGTCCGTCTTCAAACACCATGAAGTGCGAAGACTTAAAGGAGGGAACGAATCTTGCGGGTAAAGTCATAAACCTCTGCAGAGTGAAGATCTAATCGGTTAGCCGTGTCCCGATTCTGGACAATTTGAGCCTCTGGAACTTGGAAGTATTTGGATATCTCAACACCAAAATTAATAAATTAATTGAGGGATTATTTAATAATTGGGAATGAGACATTGGTTGGCGGAACCATCTCAATAACTACCAACATTTTGTAGTATTTGCAAACAAGTCCATAATTGTAGGGAAAAACTGGCTTTTCGCAAAACAATGAAACATAGAGCCCCACAGCCAAATTGCATATAGTGTTAGTAATTTTTGTTGTTATTCTCTATTCATGACTTGCTAGCGTATTCAAAATGCTGACCTACACGGCTGCAACGTCTTATGTTGCAGAGGAGTATTCCGATCAGGAGTGAGGCTACGATCCGCGCTTGGCGATTGCCCTATGGAGTCGGATGGACTCGCTATTTCGTCTACGCTTCCGCAGCTTATTTAGTTTATTTCTCATGAGTTGGCCTTCGACCGAATTTATTATCTTGTAATAAAGACTCGATATGAGAATCGTGTAATAAATTCAGGTGTGATTGAACTTTGATTATTTCATCAATGTCTTGTGTGCCAAAGATGATCTTGGGATGGTACAGCTACACGAGACTTGACCGATTTTTGGGTCGGGTCGCCACAGAGATGGTATCGAGCACACGCTGACCGTGGGGCGTAACCCCTAGGATCGGAAAGCCATAGGAAGAGACTATTTATTTTATGTCCTTATCATTCCGTAATTCTCCCTGTTCATTTCGACTTCTCTCCGATTTTCAACATTCTAGATGGCCGCGAGTTCACCCCGTTTTGCTACGGAGTTTTGCCACCAGATGAGACGATGCCTCTCGGCAAGAAGCTGGTTCAGATCGTGAAGAAGCTGAAGATTGCTCGCCCTCAATCACCGGAATCCTACCAATGCACTTCCGACGGATACCCGCTTCTGATTGAGGTACACATTCGAGGAGGACCTTCGGAGGACATTGAGCCCATTGACTTTGAGTTTACCGATTTCAATTGGATCCTCGGAAGAGACATGGCGATTTATCGTGCACTTGGACATCTCCGAGAAGAGTGCAGGGCGAGCTCGATCCATCGACCTCGCCATGATTTCTCACAGAGCTAGGAATGGAGATATCATCCGTCTTGTGAAAGACGACTCCATTCTCTCATATGTCCAAGACTTGGAGTGTCTCCTCAGGAAACGGGAGATCCAGACTCGCCGTAACTCGAAGGTACACAGGAGACTGTTGTTCCGTGAACTGGAACTGGAGGAGAAAGCACACGCAGACTTCCTTGACCATGAAGAAGAAATCAAGGATTTCATGGAGAGAGTCGACAAGCTGAAGATGGAGGTTGCCGCATTAGAGGAGAAGATGGACTTGGGAGAGGACCTTTTTCCGAGTGGAGATGACGGACCCCTCATGAGCAATGACCAGGATTATGAAGAGAGCTCCACTGAAGAAAGCCGCAAGAGGAGGCGCCGCATCAGAGGACGCCACACCGGAGGACGCCGCACCAGAGGACGCAAGGATAATTGATGAAGACATTTAGTCGACCGCCATGTTATTTTATTTTTCCATCGATCAGTTAGGCCGTTATTTTCGATTAGTCGTGAGAATTTGTAATCGAGATTGAACAATGTTTGAGATGATTGAATAAATGATTGGTGTGATTATGATTGTGCATTCATTTGGGTAGTGATATTTTCTCATTAGACCCTTGTTCAATTCTAATTTTCTCATCCACTCCAAAACACCAGATGCCTCCGAGACGTGACCCCGGTCTTAACTTTCCGCCGGAGCTCACCCAGCTGATCCAGCAGCAGAATGCCCTCATGCAGATGCTCATCCAGAACCAGAACAACAACAACAACAATCCACCGCCACCACCCCCTGTTGACAACTTGACCCGCTTCCTAAGGCTGAATCCGCGGTGTTCTCTAGCAGCACCGAGCCGATTGTGGCCGATGATTAGCTCCGCAAGGTCGGAAGGGAGTTAGCCACTGCTGGATGCACATATGGAGAGAAGGTGCGCTTTGCCGCACATTAGCTTGATGGACCTGCAGCCTCTTGGTGGGAGAACTACACCGCTACTTATCCCATCGCCACCATCACGTGGGATCAGTTCCAAGAGCTTTTCCGCACCGCTCATGTATCACCGGAGCCATGAGTGCGAAGAAGCGTGAGTTCCGCAACTTACGCCAGGGAACCGTCTTGGGGCATGACGTGGATGAGTTCAGCAAGTTAGCTCGCTATTCCCGGATGATGTGGCCACAGATGCCGCAAAGCAGGAAAAGTTTCTTGAGGGACTCAATGACGAGCTGGGTATGCAGCTAATGGTGGCTACCTTCAACAAATACCAGGAGCTGGTAGACAAGGCCACCATACTTGAAGGCAAGCAGCAGCAGATTGATAGCATAGCGGAAGTATGGCCAGGAAGTACAACTCGGAGCTCAGCGAAGCCCGTTATGCCCCATACTCGGGAGGGCATACCCATCACACCCATGGAGGACATAACCATGGAGGAAATGGAATCAACCGCAACCCCGACAACAAGTCAGGCAATGGAAACGGCAATGGCAACCAGCATCGTCCCGCCCCGGCTCAGAAAGATCTGAGTCACATCACCTGTTTCAAGTGCCAGAAAACAGGGCACTATGCCACCGACTGCCGGAGGCCAAGCGGAGGAATGGAAGCGGCAATGGAAGCTCAGCAAAGAAGCCCAACCCTTTTCCTCGTGCTCGGGTGAACCACATTGACGTGGAGGACGTCTATGATCAGCCGAACAACGTGGTTGGTAAGTTTTATTAAATTCACATCCAGATTGGTACTCTTGATTCTCGTGCAACGATTCATTCATATCAAGGGTAGTTGTGGAAAAGTGCGGGTTGCCCACTAGAACCCTTAGAAGCCCTCTTCACGTCGGTTCGCAGAGGAGAAATGATGGCAGGCTTAGGCTGTCATGCAACCCTCAACATCGGAAACCATAAATTTCTCACACACCTCATAGTATTGGAAACCCGGACCTTGGATGTGATCCTAGGCATGGATTGGTTGACAAAGTTTGAAGGAAACATAGATCTGTGCCGCAAGAAGTCGATTCTGCTCACCACTCCGGAGCGAAGAGGATCAAGTATGTATCGGGCGTATCCCGATGAAGAATCAGTGCATTCCCTCACGGGAGTTGTTCAGAGGAAGTGCCGATGGTGCAAGATTTTCCCGATGTGTTTCCGGAGGAATTACCAGAATGCCACCGACGAGAGACATTGAATTTCTGATTGAGTTATTGCCCACAGCCCCAATATCCAAGAGACCCTATCGGATGCCCCGAGCGATTTGAAAGAGATCAAGAATCAAATTAATGAGCTATTGGAGAAGGGATATATTCGGCCAAGCTCGTCACCTTGGGGAGCCCCAGTTCTTTTAGTAGAGAAGAAGGATGGAACCCTGAGAATGGTTGTGGATTATCGTTCATTGAACGACCTGACCATCAAGAACAAGTACCCTCTGCCGATGATTAATGATCTATTTGATCAGCTAGTTGGAGCCAAGGTATTCTCCAAGATCGATCTTCGATCAGGGTATCATCAGTTGAAGATCCGTGAAAAGGATATACCCAAAACAGCATTCACCACCAGGTATGGTTTATATGAGTATACCGTCATGTCATTCGGATTGACTAATGCCCCTGCGTACTTCATGAACTTGATGAACAAGGTATTTATGGAGTATCTGGATAAGTTTGTCGTGGTGTTCATCGATGATATACTGATTTTCTCCAAGAGCGAGGAAGAGCATAAGGAACATTTGCGTCTAGTTCTGGTGAAACTCCGAGAACATCAGTTGTATGCCAAGTTCAGCAAATGTGAATTTTGGCTGAAGGAAGTCGGATTCCTCGGACATGTTATTTCAGGAGAAGGAATAGCAGTTGACCCGCCAAGGTTGTATCGATCACCGATTGGCGATCGCCCACCTCGATCAAAGAGATCCGCAGATTTTCTCGGACTCGCAGGATATTATCGGAGGTTTATTGAGAATTTCTCGAAGATTGCCAAGCCCATGACTGAGCTGTTGAAGAAGGACGCCAAGTACATTTGGACCGGGATTGCGAAGCCGTTTCGAGAATTGAAGAAGCGTTTGGTCACAGCCCGGTGCTGATTTTGCGGACATACACAAGGATTACGGTATATTGTGGCGCTTCTCGTCGGGGACTCGAAGGAGTACTCATGCAGGAAGGAAAAGTTGTAGCTTATACCTCCGCACAACTCGACCACACGAGATGAATTATGCCACACATGATTTGGAGTTAGCAGCGAGTGCATGCACTCAAGACACAGAGACATTTCCTTATCGGAAACCGTTGTGATGTTTACACAGATCATAAGAGCTTGAAGTATATTTTCACGCAGAAAGAGTTGAACCTCGAGCGGAGGAGATGGCTAGAGTTAATCAAGGACTATGACATGAAATTGCATTACCACCGGGAAAGGCTAATGTTGTAGCAGATGCTTTGAGCCGTAAGAGTTATGTGAATACTCTTATAGCGGAGGATTACCCGAGGAGTTAGTCGATGACCTCGAGATCTCCGATTGGAGATAGTTCGAGAGGATATGTTGCAACTCTGGAAGTTCAGTCCACTTTGGCCGAAAGAATTCGTGAAGGTCAGAAGTCGGACAAGGAAATTGATGAGATAAAGAAAAGGATGAATGAAGGAAAAGCTAAAGGGTTTCGTAAGGATGAACACGGAGCTATATGGTTCGAGGATCGTATTTATGTGCCCAATGATCCCGAACTCGGGAAGCTAATTCTTGAGAGGCTCATGATTCACCGTACTCGATTCACCCGGTAACACCAAGATGTATCTGGATTTGAAGGAAAGTTTCGGTGGGCGGGTATGAAGAAGGATATTGCCGAGTGCGTAGCAAGATGCGATGTTTGCCAACGAGTCGACCCGAGCTCCCTTGCTCCGCCGACTCGCGGAGGCCTCCGCCTGCGTCCCCGACCACGAACCGCCAGCGCCATCATCGCCTCGAAACGCCGTCGCCGTCGACCACCGCGGTGAGTCACCGGAGAACCCCGCCGCCGTCCGATCTAAAATGTAGGGTTTAGATTAGATCGAGCGAAGCGGTAGGTTTATTTTAAATAGACCGGTTTTATTTCCGCTTTAGTTGGTGGTTAGTTGGACCGGCCCGACTCGGGTTATTTTCTGTTAAACCGCGGGCACGTTTTAGTTATATTACGCCCGAGTGCTAGATAGGCCCATTAGTGCCAGATTTTCTTTTTAATTATATTTTCGTTTCTGTTTTGTTTATAGAATAGTTTCAGTTTTGTAAAATCCATATCTTTTAATCTACTTAATATTTTTTAAGTGATTCTTTTTTTGTTAGTTTGCAAATTTGTTGTAGTTTCTGCAGAAAATATGTTTAGTCATGTTAAAATTATTTAAAATTGTTTTATTTTAGTTTTAGACAGATTAGTAATTCTGCTATAAAGTGAGTTAGAATTATTTTATTTTGGTGATTCTTTTGTCACTACTTTATTTTGACCATGCCTAACCGTAGGAATTTATTTGGGCATTTTAGATTTAATAAAAAATAGTTTTAATTAGAATCATGTTGTTCCTATTTATTTAACTAGCTCTTGTTTTCCTATTGTTTTAATTAGCAAATAATTTTATTTTTCCTATGTGATAGTTTATTTCAGGTTAGTTTACGTAACCTTAGAACAGGAACTTTTATTTACAATAAATAAAATTTTTATTTTAGTTTTTCTTGCTAGGATTGTTTTAGGCATAATAGGAGTTTTATAATAGCTTTTAATGTGATTCTTTTTGCTCCTAGTTGCATGATGTTTTCATTTCTGTTAGTTAGCAAAAACCCATGCTTAGGTTCTGTTAAGGAAAATTTGGTTGTGCAAAACTATTTCTTGGTTGTTGTTTGACGTGGTGAAAACATTGATTTGGATTTCTTCGAGTTTCTTTGGTTTTGATTCAATTGTTTTATGTGTTATGTTAGTATGCTGTTATGTTAAGTGATCATATGTTTGTATGCTTATATGATTGTTGTTTGCCTTGGTAGAATTTCCGGAGTGCGAAGCTTGCTACCACGAGTCCCTAGCTTTCAAGATCGTCGAGAAGGCAAGTCGTTGATCATGTTTTCTTTACAATACCTATGATTTTATTGCATTAGAATTATACCTCCCCACCATGCATGCAGTAGGAGAAATTTGAAGTTATGTTCTTGAGTAGTATCATGAGGTAGGATGAACCCAATTCCCCTTGTTACCATTGCCCGGGACGAAGTAGTTTATTTTGCTAGGCTCGTAGACGGGGTTGGTTGAGTGATTCATAAGGGAGATGTGAGAGTCTTAAAGATGATGACAACCCCATGACTTCAAGCTCAAGATGGACTTCAAAATTCACTCTTTGGGTGGAGGGCGGTTGACGGGCACCTGGAGAAACCGGTGGTTGGCGGGATGCATGGAGAAGCGCCATGACATCTTGCGGAAAGCTTCACCCAGCCACGAAGAGACGGATGTATACCCCATTGACCGGAAGCTTACTGTGCAGCCGCAAGCCATTATGGGCTCGGCTTGGTCAACCCTAGTTGTGACTCTGGCGGACGGTGCTACGAGATGTAGAAGAACGGTAGGATTGGATGGGTACGGCGGTGGCGGAGGAACTCTTCGGAAGACCCTGTTTCGTTCGTCCGTCTTCAAACACCATGAAGTGCGAAGACTTAAAGGAGGGAGCGAATCTTGCGGGTAAAGTCATAAACCTCTGCAGAGTGAAGATCTAATCGGTTAGCCGTGTCCCGATTCTGGACAATTTGAGCCTCTGGAACTTGGAAGTATTTGGATATCTCAACACCAAAATTAATAAATTAATTGAGGGGATTATTTAATAATTGGGAATGAGACATTGGTTGGCGGAACCATCTCAATAACTACCAACATTTTGTAGTATTTGCAAACAAGTCCATAATTGTAGGGAAAAACTGGCTTTTCGCAAAACAATGAAACATAGAGCCCCACAGCCAAATTGCATATAGTGTTAGTAATTTTTGTTGTTATTCTCTCTTCATGACTTGCCAGCGTATTCAAAATGCTGATCTACACGGCTGCAACGTCTTATGTTGCAGAGGAGTATTCCGATCAGGAGTGAGGCTACGATCCGCGCTTGGCGATTGCCCTATGGACTCAGATGGACTCGCTATTTCGTCTACGCTTCCGCAGCTTATTTAGTTTATTTCTCATGAGTTGGCCTTCGGCCGAATTTATTATCTTGTAATAAAGACTCGATATGAGAATCGTGTAATAAATTCAGGTGTGATTGAACTTTGATTATTTCATCAATGTACTGTGTGTGCCAGCATGATCTTGGGATGGTACAGCTACACAGAGACTTGACCGATTTTTGGGTCGGGTCGCTACAGCCGGAGACCGCACCTTCACTTCACGGGTCTTGAACCCCGCCCCCGTACATGGACGTCGTTCTCCACCGTAGAATAGGTTTAGGGTCGGGTTTCTTTTATTTTTCTGTCCTATAAAAGTTCGAAATGTAATGAAAATCTGTCGTGTTTCCATTAATCTCGGCCAGTTTATATGAACTTTCACAATAATATACATATTGTAGGAGTACTAGCAAGATGCCCGTGCGTTGCACGTAAGATCAAGATCTTGTGGGAGAAAAGGATGAGCGAGGAAAGCCTTATCTGCAAATGTGGAGAGGAGTGCGGTAAATTGTCATAGTTTCCTTCCTATCCGTTAGATATAGATCGGACGGCCTATATTGCAGGATGACAGGCACACCATCATCACCAACTCTGCTTTTTATTGAACCGAGACAAATCTAAAAAACCCAACTAAGCCAACCTCCGAGCATATCGCGCGGGAAAAGACCCGGCCGCGTTGTTTTAGTCAGGATTACCGGATTACTGGTAGTAGTATCGATGTATTGCGCGAAGCAACATTTTTTTGAGGGGGAAAAGCACCTAGTTTAAAAGGAAAAAGGGCGGTACACTCACAACACTCCTGTCGCGGTCGCATTGCACCCCACACACGTTCGGTCCTGCACACGGCTCACACAAACGGGCAGCGCGTCTTGCCTCTTCACCGACACGTGGGACTACACTTGGAGAAACCGACCATCGCCAAACTCCCCGCCCACCGCGAAAATCCTCCCCCTGCCCCCACACACAAAAAGTCCCCCCAAATTGATTCAACCGCCCTTGCCAAATATTCCGCAAACCCCCAACCGAAGTTCGTGTGGAGGCGCACGGCGGTCATTTCTCCCATGGTACACGCATTCTAGACCGAGGCCCTGTTCATGTCGGTGTAGCGTTGAATGTTAGCCGATAGACGCTGTTAATCTCACTGTTTGCAAGTAGTTTCTTGTCAATATGCTCGCTTAAGAAGCTTCCTTGCCTGTTACGCATTCAATCTGCTTAGCTCAGATGGCATGCCAAGGCTGATTAGTTGCTAAAATATCCTGCCATATATTTATTGTGACGTAGATTGCCATGGTCTAGTAGCCAATCTGTTAGGTGAAATAGCTCTACACCGTTTTATACTCGATCTTTGTTGCTGCGATGGCCTTCGATAGTTCGATGGCTGTGTGCTCGGCCTCATTGACTGCTGAAACAGCCTGCCATAATTTAGCACTCAAATCTGTTTGCTGAATTAGCTTTACATATATTTCGTTACTTAGATTTGCTCGTCCAAATATCTTGCCATAGCTTTAGACATTGACCTAGGTATTTTTTTCTGGACTTCACAAAAAAGCATATATGTTTTTCCTGTAATATCTAGTAGAAGAACTAATTTGTATGTCTAACAGATGGATAGGACTTGGATAACTTCTGCTCGAAGATTCTCCGCTGCATATGTCGAGGGGGTTGAAAACTTCATGAACTTTATCAGAGCTGAGTACGGTGGTCTGAAATCAGATGTGCTCTGCCCGTAATAGCGTTGTATGAATTCAATTACAAGACCCCAGTCAACTGTGCAAAATCATCTACACTTGTATGGGATGTCGGTCACATATACTAGGTGGGTTCATCATGGTGAAGCTGTGAACGTCAATGTTATTATCTACGTGGAAGGAGCAGATCACCATCTTGATCTGCCTGATGCTCAGGTGGAAGAGGAGGATGAGGTGGTGGTGGCGGAGCCAGTGAGTTTGACCAACATTGAAACAATGCTACGAAATGCTCGTGCATTCCGTGAACTTTCACCTGCAGAAGAAAAATGGTGGGCCCGCATGTTGGAACAATGCAACATTCTTCACCCCGGAAATAAGCTGTCAAGATTCTCAGCTATGGTCACCTTTCTTGGTGAAGACATCGGCGGGTGACCAACAAATCATTCGATGCGATGTTGGCTGCTTTCCGCAAATCTTTCCCAGATCGTCTGAGCTGCCACACACCTCTGATAAAATGAAGAATTTCCTTCGTGCGGTTGGAATTGGATATGATATGATCCATGTTTGTAAGAATAATTGTGTTCGCTTTGGAAGGATTATGCCAACTTAAGTGAATGCCGAAATGCAAATCATCAAGATGGAAAGATGGCGATCTTGTGAAGAGGTTCCTCATAATGTTACGAGACATTTTCCAATTACACCAAGATTGCGAGAGGTTGTTTCATGATCTTTGAAACAAGAGAGGATGTCTTGTGGCATTCTAGGAACCAGAGTACAGAGATTAGAATGTAATGAGCCATCCATCTCATGGTAGTGAGTGGAAAAGCTTCAATGATAAACACAAAGAGTTTGCTGCTGACCCGAAAAACATTAGACTTGGCTTAGCTTCAGATGGATTTAACCCATTTGGCAACCAGAGCGCCACATATAGCATGTGGCCAGTGCTTGTTATCCCTTACAACATGCCTCCAAATGTCTTCACCAAAGAATCAAACTACATGACGGCCTTGCTCATCCCCGGTCCAAAAAGTCCTGGAAAGGATTTTGATTTGTTCATGGAGCCTCTTGTGGAGGAACTTCAACAGCTATGTAAGGGTGTTCTCACTCAAGACCTATGTAGCTGCCCACCAGCAGATTTCTTTCTGCGTGCTGTTGTAATTTGGTGCATCCATGATTATCCGGCTTTGGGCACTATGTCAGGGCGAACGACACGTGGTTACAATGCATGTGTTCACTGTGACAGGAATCCGCTGTCATACGCAATACTTAGCAAGATCTGTTACATTGTACACCGCCGTTTCCTTTCCAAGGACAAGCCGCATCCTAGAAAATACCGAAGACATGTGTTATGCAAAGCATGAAAACCGTCATGCGCCAAAGAGGCTCACCACCGATGAGTTGCAAGTGGAATTAGAGAAGGTCAGGCATATTACACCAGGAAACCATCCTGGTAATGGTAGTGGGAAAAGGAAGCATGGCACGGTAGAAGAGAGATTATTGTTTACCAGCAGGTCCACTTTGTGGGACTTGGAGTATTGGAAAGATTTGGATCTGCGGCATAATCTTGATGTGATTCACATCGAGAAAAATATATGTGACAACATTATCGGCACACTTCTTAACATTGAAGGCAAGACGAAAGATACCTTAAAATCTAGGATTGATTTGACACACAGGTATCGAGAAAGGATTTGCGGTGCAAGATGAAGGTAAACCACGGGATATGGCACCAGCTATATACGTCTTGGACAAGGTAAAAGAAAAGAATTCTGCGAGGTCACACACGTGTGAGATTCCCACATGGATTTGCTTCCAACCACGAAAGGAGAGTCGGTCTGAGATGGAAACAAGGTACAAGGGTTGAAAACTCATGACTGCCACGTCCTACTTCAAAGGGTTTTACTGTTATCCTTAGAGGATTGGGCATACGACTTATCTGAGCGATTGCGAGTTGGGACAATTCTTGAGGAACTCTTCAATAGGAATATCAAGATAGATGCTTTGGAGCGTCTTAGAGACAAGATACCAACTATCCTATCGACCTTGAGAAGATATATCCTCCAGCCTTCTTTGATGTGATGGTGCATTTGGCTGTTCATCTACGATGAGGCACTACTTAGAGGTCGATGACAGTATGGCTGGATGTACCCTATTGAAAGGCGGCTAGGCACTTTCAAGGGCTATGTTTGGAACAGAGCTAGACCCGAGGGTTCCATTGCGAGAGGCCTACATTGCTACTGAAGCGTTGACATTCTGCTCAAAATACATTGAAACAGTGATCAGCTTAGCAAAGAGGTGGGTGAAGACAATCCGGGCTCAATGTTTTCGATTATTCTGTTCGAGTTACAGGGAAGAGTCGACAAGAGGACAAACCTAAAGATTTGGACAAAATGGTTTGGTATGTGTTGAATAAATGTCCTGAGATACTACCTTATATCAAGTAAGTGTAGTACTGCATCTTATACATCGTAATCTACTAAACTTGCAACACATTCTTATATATTTAGATGTTTGACACGATCACTATGTTGTGCAGCATCTACAAAGAATAGTTACTGCCGCAAAATCTAAGAAACATTGACAAACTGGTTATGGCAGGATTTGCGAAATGGTTCAAGAACCATGTAAGCTTTTGAAGTGCACTGTCAGTTTTTTTTAATATATTGAGTACATAAAATGATCAGCTTGTCTATTTTCTAACCATAGGTTAAGAAGATGCGGGAGGATGGGCAGGCAGTTGATGATGCCCTTTACTCACTAGCAAAGGTTCCTGATACTCGGGTAAGACATTATGAATCTTGCGTTGTTGGAGATGTGCGCTACAACACCCTTGCACGAGACGAAGGCAGGAAGACACAAAATAGTGCCATCATGAGCACGGATACGTATGACAAAGAGACAACTGAAATGTATGCTAACATAATAGACATTGTTCGATTGCGGTATATCTCAAGTTTCGAGGATCATCGGTGTGTGGTTACATTGTCTTTGTCGTTGGTATAACCTGTTTTCGAGGATCGCAAAACCCGAGCTGATGATTATTTCAAATCCATCAATGTCAAGGCGGCGTACCGGACCAACGAGCCTTTTATTTTGGCAAATCAAGCAACACAGATATTTTTCTTGGAAGACACATTTGCACGTAGCGATGATGGAGAGTATTGCAAAGGTTTGAGCGGAGAATTCATTTAATGAAGTTGCACAACAAGATGATGCTTACACTGCTCTAATCTACAAGATAACACAGATGTTCCTAATATCTTTGAGAACCATCACGTCAATGGCGCCAAATAAAAGATTGCTGTCGTCTTGTGGACATACAAGAGTTGATCAAGAAGAAGCCAATGTTCGAGGACGTTGAGGACGAAGAAGAAGATGACACCGTGGGGAATTACGATTCAGACTGATACACATGGCGAAGATGTTGACGCTGCTGCTGCGGATGATGATTACATTGCTTTTGTCGTATTTGCCTGTTAGAAGACGTTTTTTATCTACTATGTGAAATTGTGTTTGCTATGACAACTGAAACCTGATGAACATGTTGTTTATTATTTTGCTGTGAGAACATCACTTGTTATGTATGCTGATTTGTGTTTGGTGATTGTATGACAACTAAAACATGATGACATTGTTGTTTAGTTGTACTCATATTTGGCTGTGAAACTTGAATTTGATGACATAGTTTGCTGTTGGACTGCAATTTTCTCGACGTCTTCGAATGAGAACAAAGCTGACCCGACAGGGCCTCTGCTATTTATTTATTTATATGAGCAAAGGGATACCCCTGATTTCCGTTAATAGAAATCATTAGATGTTCACAACACTACGCCCACACGCTACACATGTTTCATTCATTACTAGTTTCAGCAAAGTGCTCATGTCGTAGCCCTTGAATACATCATGAGTGCTACATACATTGCAAATAAAGAGACAATCATCCTCTGAGCACATCGATTTTGCCCATTATCTTCACAAGCTCTTTCATCTCCTCATTCTTTGTCAAGGCCGTTCAACAGCTGTTGCTTGGCCATGATCGGAGGAACTGCATCTTTAACCTTCTCGCTCTGCATCTTCCTCTTCTGCCGTTCCTTGATTACTTGTCCAACACCCCAACCTGCTGGTATTGGGATTCCTCGGCTAACCAAATAATCAGCGTAGTTGCATTCCCCCACATCAGCAACTTCCCAGAAATACAAATCACACGAATCTTCCCTTTTCTGTATGAATCAAATTGGAAGATCATCAACCAAATTATTAAAAAAATCAGCGACTGAAAGCAGCAGAACAACACTTAAACATATTATTACCCCATGATTCGGGCATTTGTAGAAGACTCGGCCAGGGTTGCGGATTGTGGTTGAGACGCGACGGATGACTCTGCGTGATTTGCAGCAGTGGCACCACACCAACAAAAGCGGGTTGCGATGAGCAATCGGCTGCGGTGCGCGTGCCGGCGGGGGTGTGATGTAACACCCCGGATGTAACTTTCCATATTTGTAACTCCAACTCTTGCCATTTTCGGCATTGTGATATGATATTCCCTCCGTGGTTGGGTTTTTCTTCATTTTTGCATTTTTTCCATGTCATGCATTTCATCTCATGTCATCATGTGCATCGCATTTGCATACGTGTTCGTCTCATGATTCCGAGCATTTTCCCCGTTGTCCGTTTTGCAATCCGGCACTCCTATGTCCCCGGCGTCCCCTTTTACGTTTTTTCCGTGGCGGGTACTAAACTTTCTCGGAATGGACCGAGGTTTGTCAAGTGGCCTTGGTACACCACGGTAGACCACCCGTCAAGTTTGGTCATTTGGAGCTCGTTAGGTACTCAAGGGTTAACCGCACTCTCGCAAAGGCCTCTTTTAAGTTGCAGCCCAACACCCCTTCAAAACAGCCCAATAACCCATCTAAGTCATTTCCATGCTCTCCGTCGTCGGATCACGATCGTGTGGCGAAAACCGCACCACATTTGGAGCTTCTAGCTCCTTCTACCTATAAATATGCATCTTCCCTCCAAATCCGGATCCCCAAACCTAGCCCCTTCCTCCGCGCGCGAACACGTCACGTCCGCGCGGACGAACTCTCCCGCCAGGCCCGGCCAATCAGGCAGCGCCACGTGGCCCTCCGCCGCGCCAGCCCGCCGCCCGGCCATGAGGCCCGCCATGAGCCCTCCGCGCCCGCTCCCGGCCGAGCAGAGCACCCCATGCCTGCGCCCCGTCGCCCGCTCCCACGCGCGCCCGCGCGCCGCCCCCGCCGCCGCCGCCCGGTGGCGGATCCGCCCGCCGTCGCCCGGCTTCGCCTCGCTCGGCCCGCCTCCTCCAGCGATCGCCGGCGCCCATTGCCGCCAGCCGGCCGCGCTTGCCCCCCCGCCCGACCTCATTCTCCTCCGCGACCTCGACTTCGCGCGGATCCGATCTCGAGATCCGAGAAGGGTTGACTTCTCCCTCTCCCCCGAATCGCCCAAGTCCTTTTCTGTGATATTTTTCTTGCATTTTCGTCATGCCATAACTCTCTGCATATTGCTCCGTTTCGTGCGTGTAATATGTCAAAATGTTTGTATCGAAGAGTAGATCATTTCATCTCATTGCATAATTGTCTTTTGTGCTCATCTTGATTCCCGAAATGCTGTTAGAAGAGGGCTATGTGATGTTAGTTTCTGTTTCTTAACAGAACATGCACTTTTGTCATTTTTTCCATGATTGATGTGTGCATCCAATGAACTTGAGTCCTACATGTGTTTTGTAATATGCCATGCCATCTTTCCAGGGGTGTATGCCATGTATATTTGTGATCTTTGTGGTGACTAGCACAAGCGTGCAAACTAGGCTTCATGATGTTGCTGATTTCAGCCCCTGTTTTGCTGATATTTTTATGCCATGTTAACTTGATGCTACCGAGAGATCCATGCATATTTTGAGATACTTCAGTAAGGATGTTTTGAACATATGGTTATTCTCTATCCATCCATGCCTTTGTTTGCAATTATGGAGTGCCATAGCTTGAGTCAATCGAGCTCTACTTTTGCTATAAAATGTTTCCTGGCAGATTGTTTACATGTTATTCAATTTTGCCAAGGTTGTTGTAGTTGATCCATGTATGCTATGATGTTGTTCTTGCCATGTATAGTTTCTATGCCATTTCTTCTTGATGTATGTATGCTTAGCTTATCATTAAATGCTCTGTAGTGAGTGCATCGAGCTCTTAAACATGCCTACTTGTTATCTGTTTTTGTCATGCCCTGTTGCTGAATCTGTTAACGAAACTTGGTATATTGACATGGGTGTTATTATATTTTCTGATCCTTTTTGGCTCATGGTCAGTAAGGGACTTTTGTTCTATGCTTTGAGTAGATTCTTGCCATGCCATGTTGTGCTATTATAAGTTCCTGTAGCATGTCGTTTGCTTGCTCAACATTGCTTCCTCGATCTGATTCGCCATGTTCGATAATTTCACCAAGTCTGTGAAGCTGATAAGTTTTGCACTTTTGCCATGCTTGTTTGGATCTGTTAGGTTGTGAATTAGCCGTAGCTCAGTGTTCATCTTTTGTCAAGCTTCTTGAGTAGATCACTGCCAAGTGCTTTGTTGGTACGTTTGGGTGCAGTAGCTCAATTTCTTGTTGCTTGCTATATGGCATCATCTTTGTTAATGGCAGATTTGTGCCATTCTTGTTTTGCTTGTCATTTGCAAACCGTGCATCCGATTCGGTGATCTTTATATCGATTTCAACGAAATCATCTCACCTTTCAGCGGCATACTTGGTTTGCCAAGTTGATGCCTGGTTCATCATTTTCCTTCGAGAGCGCGCATACGCATTGCATATCACATCTCGCATATCATGCCATGTATTGCATCATGTTGCTTGTGCATTGCACCGTGATTTATTGTGGTTCCTTTGTTTGTGTTCTTGCTTTGGGTAGAGCCGGGAGACAAGTACGTGAACGAGGAACCTGTTGAGAACGCTTTCGAGGATCAAGCTTTCGACAACTCTGAGAACTTTGCAGGCAAGATGACCATACCCTCGAAATCACTTCTATCTTTGCTATGCTAGATGCTCGCTCTTTTGCTATGCCTATGCTACGATGCCTATCAATTGCTTACCATGCCACCCATATTGCCATGTCAAACCTCTAACCATCCTTTCCTAGCAAACCGTTGATTGGCTATGTTACCGCATTGCTCAGCCCCTCTTATAGCGTTGTTAGTTGCAGATGAAGATGAAGTTTGTTCCTTATTGGAACATGGAGATGTTGTTCCTTGTTGGAACATGGTTACTTGTTGGGGATATCACAATATATCTGCTATAATTAATGCATCTATATACTTGGTAAAGGGTGGAAGGCTCGGCCTTATGCACAGTGTTTTGTTCCACTCTTGCCACCCTAGTTTCCGTCATACCGTGTTATGTCCCTTGATTTCGCGTTCCTTACGGTTGGGTGATTTATGGGACCCCCTTGACAGTTCACTTTGAATAAGACTCCTCCAGCAAGGCCCAACTTTGGTTTTACCATTTGCCACCTAAGCCTTTTTCCCCCGGGTTTTCGCGAGCCCGAGGGTCATCTTTATTTTAACCCCCACCCCGGACGGTGCTCCTTGAGTCTTGGCCCGAACCGAGCAACTGCTTGGGGCCACCACGGGAACTCGAGGCTTGGTTTTACTCGTAGCTTGACTTATCCGGATGTGCCACGAGAACGAGATATGTGCAGCTCCTATCGGGTTTGTCGGCTGTCGGGCGGCTTTGCTGGTCTTGTTTTATTCTTTGTCGAAATGTCTTGTAGTCCGGGATTCGAGATCGATCGGGTCTTCGGTAGAAGGAATATCCTTCGTTGACCGTGAGAGCTTATAATGGGCTAAGTTGGGACACACTGCAGGTATTATCTTTCAAAGCCGTGCCCGCGGTTATGAGGCAGATGGGAATTTGTTAATGTCGGTTGTAGAAAACCGAAGTTGACCTTATTAAAATACACATCAACGCGTGTGTAACCGTGATGGTCTCTTCTCGGAGTCAGGAAGTGAACACGATGTTGGAGTTATGTTTGGCGTAAGTAGTTCAGGATCACTTCTTGATCGCTACTAGCTTCACGACCGTGCCTTGCTCCTCTTCTCGCTATCTTTTGCGATGTAGCCACCATATATGCTAGTCGCTTGCTGCTGCTCCACCTCACAACTCTGTCCTTCCTATAAGCTTAAATAGTCTTGATCTCGCGTGTGTGAGATTGCTGAGTCCCCGTGACTCACAGATTCTACCAAAACAGTTGCAGGTGCCGGCGATGCGGTCAGGTGGCGCAACCGAGCTCAAGTGGGAGTTCGATGAGGAACGTGGTCGTTACTATGTATCTTTTCCTGATGATCAGTAGTGGAGCCCAGTTGGGACGATTGGGGATTTGTGTAGCATTTGGGGTATCTTCTTTTATTTTGGTTCCGTAGTCGGACCTTGAGTGTATTCTGGATGATGAATGTTTATTTATGTATTGTGTGAAGTGGCATTGTAAGCCAACTATGTATCTTTTTCCTTATGTATTACATGGGTTGTGTGAAGATTACCTCACTTGCGACATTGCTTTCAATGCGGTTATGCCTCTAAGTCGTGCTTCGACACGTGGGAGATATAGCCGCATCGAGGCGTTACAAGTTGGTAATCGAGCCATCCCGACTTAGGAGCCCCCGCTGATTGTTTGCTAGCGTTGTTGAGTCTAGAACAAAAATGTTTTGAGTCTTAGGATTATATATATCGGAGAGTAGGATTCTTTTTACTCCCAGTCCCTTGACTCTGGTGAGGTCTCTGACGTAGAAGTTTTGACTCTCCTCTCCTCAAATTTCACTAAATTTTTTTTAGGATCACGCTGGTATCTTGGAATCGTTCGATGGTTTTGTGGCGAGAACATTGTTCTTGGTGCCTCGACATTTAGGGGTTGTGGCGGTGTCCGGGGAGTTGAGCTCCGAGGTGTTGTCGTCACAATTTTATCGTTGCAGATTCTGGAATACACGAGTTTTGCCGACATCGAAATCTCTTTTATGCAGTTGTTGGTGAGATAACCCGATAACCCGATCTTCGGGCGAGCTCGGGAGTATTGCCATGACTTCATATAACGGATGCTTTTCAAGGTCGAGGTACACGATTTCGAAGGTTTCTTGGTTATGTGTTGACGGATGGATACAATTGGATCTAGGTATTGTTAGTTTGGGTGATATATTTTGTGTCCCTGTATCCCCAACACAGTTGCATAACCAGAAAGTTTCGGGAGTTTATAGGTGGGATTCAAGTAGCTCCTAGCATTTCTTCCCTTGAGATATTTGGTTTGTGATTGGGTAATCCTTACCACTTATTTGTTCGATCGTACCTTGTTTTTTTCATCAACCCTTAATCAAGTGGCTTCTCACCTTTATGGGCGTGTGATGTTAACTTTGGAATTCATTCGTTCATCCTTGTTCGAATGTTTATTGTGAAGACTATATGTTGCAATTTCTATCCGTTGATTCAACTTGTCTATCTGTCTATCAAGTGCTAACGGATGTCACCCTCTTGAGGATGGCTCCGCCAACGTCCGAATCCGGATCGCGATGATGGGAATCGTCGAACCCTCCACCTCCACCTCCGCCTCCGGAGGCATGGCAAGCTATCATGGCAGCCACCAATGCCAATGCTCAGATGATTTTGCAACTCTTGCAAGAGCGTACTCAAGGGCAAGGCAGTCAAGGAAATCAAGGTCAAGGCAACAACCAGCTGCACTTTGCTACCCTCAGTCAGTTCCTCGCTAATCAGCCGAAGTCTTTCAGTTTCTGTGTCGAGACCACAGACGCCGACGATTGGCTTGTGGACATCTGCAAATATTTTGAATGTAGCAATGTCAGACCTGAGGACATTGTCAAGTTTGCTTCGTTTCAACTCAAGGACCAAGCTGCTGAGTGGTTCCAACAATACAAAGATTCCAGAGGAGGTCATGTCATTACAGGATGAGTTCATGAGACTTGAGCTCACCACATTCCGAAAAGTGTTGTTGAGAGCAAGCGTGAGGAATTCCGCAATCTCAAGCAAGGCGGAATGTCTGTGTATCAATACAATATCCAGTTCTAGAAACTCGCTCGCTTTGCTAAGCAAGACGTCCCTGATGAAAAGAGTATGATCTATCAATTGGAGGTGGTCTCGGAGAAGATCTGCAATTAGCTCTTGTGCTTTTGAGCCAGAAAAGTATGATGAATTCTACAACATGGCACTGAAGCAAGAAGCTGCCCAGCTCAAATGTGAGGCTTCTAAGAAGAGAATCAGGGATGCAGTTCAGTCTTCTTCTTCCTCTCAAGTGGCAGCTAAGCAGCGAAGTTCTACCTTCCTCCTCCTCCGTTCCGTCGGCCTTATCGTGAGAAGAACTCAGGTGGTCGTGGATCTTCCCACCCACCCAACCCAGGCTATCGAACAAGTCTAATTCTCAAGCTCCAAGGTCAAATGCTCCTTACCACCGTCCGCTCTCGAGGTGACTTGCAACAAATGTCGTGAAAAGGTCACTATGCGAACAAGTGCTTCAACCAAAGGCGCCTTCCGCCTCCTCCTCCTGTGAGATCTTCCAGCAATGCAGTGGTCAAGCATAATCCAAAGCATGCCAAGGTGAATATGATGAATGCAGCTCAAGCGGAGGAATCTACTGATGTGATAATGGGTAATCTCTCAGTTAATGATATTCCTGCAAAAGTCTTATTTGATACAGGTGCATCGCATTGTTTCATGTCAAGACCATTTTTTGCCAAGCATGAATTCACTTCTTCACATTTGGGTAAACCCATGGATGTCATTTCTCTGGGTAAACGGTTGAGCTCCAGTTTGGTGGTTCCAAATGTCGGTATCAAGATGGGCGATTATAGATTTCTGGCTAAACCAATTGTCCTTGGTGACTCGGATATTGATCTAATTCTCGGAATGGACTGGCTTTCTCAGCACAAAGCTCAGCTTGATTGTGCTGCCAGGGAAATTCAATTGACTCACTCTTCTAATGATGTGATCATCTATGCCGCTCGTGATGAAACCATTCGGTTGTTTTCTCTCAATGAGAAGGGCGAATTGGATGCTATCTCTCAGATTCCAGTTGTTTGTGAGTACCAAGATGTCTTTCCAGAAGAGCGTCCAGGAATGCCTCCTCGCCGGCTAGTTGAGTTCGTTATCGATCTTGAGCCTGGCACTGAACCCGTTTGCAAGCGTCCATACAAGCTTGGACCTGATGAGCTGAAGGAATTGAAGAAGCAGCTCGATGAACAAGAGCGTCTGGGTTTGATCAGACCAAGTTCATCTCCTTGGGGTTGTGGTGTTCTTTTGTCGGAAGAAGGATGGCGCGGACCGACTTTGCGTCGATTACCGTCCATTGAATAAGAAGACAATCAAGAACAAGTATCCACTTCCCAACATCAATGAGCTTTTCGAGCAACTCAAAGGTGCTAAAGTGTTCTCCAAGCTTGACCTTCAGATGGGTTATCATCAGATTCGCATTCGTGAACAAGATATTCCCAAGACAGCATTCGAACAAGCTTTGGTTCTTATGAATATCTTGTCATGTCTTTCGGCCTTGTCAATGCTCCTCCAACATTCTCTCGAATGATGAACTTCATCTTCAACCCCTACACCAATGAATTCATCTTGGTGTATCTTGATGATATTTTGGTCTTCTCCAAGAATAAGAAGGATCATGCCAAACATTTGCGATTGGTGCTCGACAAGCTCGAGAGTATCAATTCTATCGAAGTTTTCCAAATGTGAATTTTGGCTTGATGAAGTGCTTTATCTTGGTCACATCATCTCCGCCAAGGGCATCGCTGTTAATCCGAGAAGGTGTCTGCGGTTGTGAATTGGGAACCTCCTCGGAATGTCAAGCAACTTGCGAGTTTTCTTGGTCTTGCAAGCTATTGCGAAGATTCGTTGAGAACTTCTCTAAGATTGCAAAGCCCCTTTCCAACCTCCTCCAGAAGCATGTGAAGTATGTCTGGTCTCCTGAGTGTGATGTTGCTTTCAATACCCTCAAAGAGAAACTCGTCACAGCTCCTTTCCTGACTCCTCCTGATGAATCCAAGCCATTCGAAGTTTTCTGTGATGCTTCTCTTCAAGGTCTCGGTGCTGTGTTAATGCAAGAGAAGAGAGTTGTGGCTTATACCTCTTGTTAGCTGAAGCCCAACGAAAAGAACTACCCCACTCACGATCTTGAGTTGGCGGCAGTTGTCCATGCATTGATAACTTGGAGACATCTCTTGTTGGGAAGGAAAGTGGACATTTTCACCGATCACAAGAGCCTCAAGTATATCTTCACTCAACCCAACCTCAACCTCAGGCAGACTCGATGAGTCGAAATGATTCAAGAGTACAACCCAAGTATTGAATACACTCCGGGCAAGGCCAATGTCATTGCAGATGCTTTGAGCAGGAAGGCTTATTGCAATAGCTTAATCCTCAAGCCCTTCCAACCGGATGTCTGTGAAGCTTTCCGCAAGCTGAATCTTCAAGTTGTTCCTCAAGGCTTTCTTGCCATCCTCATAGTCTCTCCTACTTTGGAAGATCAAATTCGTGAGGCTCAACTCCTGGATACCATGGTGAAAAAGGTGAAGCGTGGTATCGACAAGGGCATTTCAAGTACAAGTGCTTCCACGTTGATGACAAAGATACTCTTTTCTTCGAGGACGGATTGTGGTTCCAAAGGGTGATCTCGTAAAGTCATTATGAGCGAGGCACACAATTCGCTTCTATCCATTCATCCTGGAAGTACGAAGATGTACCATGACCTCAAGCAGTCATATTGGTGGACTCGAATGAAGCGAGAAATTGCTCAATTCGTGAACGAATGTGATGTCTGTAGAAGAGTGAAAGCAGAACACCAACGACTAGCTGGTCTCCTCCAACCTCTTGCTATTCCAGAATGGAAGTTTGATCATATTGAGATGGACTTCGTGACTGGATTTCCAAAGTACAAGCGTGGAAATGATGCTATCTTTGTTGTCATTGACAAGCTTACTAAAGTGGCTCATTTTCTTCCAATCAAAGAATCTATCACAGCAGCTCAGTTGGCAGAGCTATACACCTCCAGGATTGTCTCCTTGCACGGAATTCCACAAGTGATCTCTTCAGACCGTGGCAGCATCTTTACCTCCAAGTTTTGGGATTCTTTTCGAAGGCCATGGGCACCAACATTCGTTTCAAAGACAGCTTTCCATCCTCAAACAAGTGGCCAAGTCGAGCGAGTCAATCAAATCCTTGAAGATATGTTCAGGGCTTGTGTCATTTCCTTCGGTATGAAGTGGGAAGATTGTCTTCCGTATGCCGAGTTCTCCTACAACAACAGCTTCCAAGCGAGTTCGGGCAAGGCCCCATTCGAAATTCTCTATGGCAGAAAGTGCCGTACTCCTCTCAATTGGTCTGAGACAGGTGAACGCCAACTTATTGGCAACGACTTGATCACAGAAGCTGAAGAAATGTGAAAAGTCATTCGTGAAAATCTCAAAGCCGCGCAATCGCGCCAAAAGAGCTATTATGATGACAAGCACCGTGATGTGGCTTTTGAAATCGGAGACCATGTCTACCTCCGCGTCTCTCCAATGAAAGGCACTCGTCGCTTCGGCATTAAAGGGAAGCTTGCCCCTAGATATGTGGGTCCTTTGAAGATCATTGGAAAAAGTGGCGATCTCGCCTATCAACTTGAGCTTCCGTCCAACTTCGCGAACGTGCACGATGTGTTTCATGTGTCACAGCCTCGCAAGTGCTTCAATACTCCTGAGCGCACTATCAACTTCGAAGAGATTGACCTCCAAGAAGATCTCTCTTGTCATGAGCACCCCGTTGCTATTCTTGAAGAAACTGAGCGCAAGACTCGCAACAAGTCAATCAAATTCCGAAAGTGAAGTGGTCACACCATTCCGACCGAGAAGCCACACAGGGCGCGAGGATCACCTCCGTTCGAATATCCGGAGTTCTTTCAGTCCTAGATCTCGGGGCGAGATCCTCTTGTAGTGGTGGAGTGTTGTAACACCCGGATGTAACTTTCCATATTTGTAACTCCAACTCTTGCCATTTTCGGCATTGTGATATGATATTCCCTCCGTGGTTGGGTTTTTCTTCATTTTGCATTTTGTCCATGTCATGCATTTCATATCATGTCATCATGTGCATCGCATTTGCATACGTGTTAAGTCTCATGATTCGAGCATTTTCCCGTTGTCCGTTTTGCAATCCGGCACTCCTATGTCCCCGGCGTCCCCTTTTACGTTTTTCCGTGGCGGGTATTAAACTTTCTCGGAATGGACCGAGGTTTGTCAAGTGGCCTTGGTACACCACCGTAGACCACCGTCAAGTTTCGGTCATTTGGAGCTCGTTTGGTACTTCAGCGGTTAACCGCACTCTCGCAAAGGCCTCTTTTAAGTTGCAGCCCAACACCCTCCAAAACAGCCCAATAACCCATCTAAGTCACTTCCATGTCCATCGCCGTTCGATCACGATCGTGTGGTAAAAACTACACCTCATTTGGAGCTTCCTAGCTCCTTCTACCTATAAATATGCATCTTCCCTCCAATCCGGATCCCCAAACCCTAGCCCGCTTCCTCCATGCGCGGGACACGTCCGGTCCGCGGACGAAGGCTCCACCGCCGCGCCCGGCCAATCAGGCCGTGCCACGTAGCCCTCCGCCCGCGCCAGCCCGCGCCCGCCCAGCGAGGCCCGCCCTGGCCCTCCGCCTTCGCTCCCGGCCGAGCCCGCCCAGCCCAGCGCCTCCGTCGCCCGCTCCGCGCCCGCGCCCGTGCCGGCCTCCGCCCGCCGACGGTGGCGGATCCGCCGCCACCGCCGGGCTTCGCCTCCGCTCGGCCCGCCTCCTCCATGATCGCCGGCGCCCGCCGTCGCCAGCCCCGCCGCCCCTGCCGGGCCTCATTCTCCTCCGGCCGCCCCGGCCTCGTCCTTCCCCGGCGCCGTTCCGGCGAGCCGTCTCCGGCGACCTCGACTTCCGCACTGGATCAAATCTCAGATCCGAGAAGGGTTGACTTCTCCCTCTCCCCCGAATCGCCTAAGTCCTTTTCTGTGATATTTTTCTTGCATTTTCGTCATGCCATAACTCTCTGCATATTGCTCCGTTTCGTGCGTGTAATATGTCAAAATGTTCGACTCGAAGAGTAGATCATTTCATCTCATTGCATCATTTTCTTTTGAGCTCATCTTGATGCACGGAATGCTGTTAGAAGAGGGCTATGTGATGTTAGTTTCTGTTTCTTAACAGAACATGCACTTTTGTCATTTTTGCCATGATTGATGTGTGCATCCTATTAACCTGAGTCCTACATGTGTTTTGTAATATGCCATTCCATCTTTCCAGGTGTGTATGCCATGTATTTTTTTGATCTCTGTGGTGACTAGAACAAGCATGCAAACTAGGCTTCATGATGTTGCTGATTTCAGCCCCTGTTTTGCTGATATTTTTATGCCATGTTAACTTGATGCTACCAAGAGATTCATGCATATTTTGAGATACTTCAGTAAGGATGTTTTGAACATATGGTTATTCTCTATCCATCAATGCCTTTGTTTGTAATTATGGAGTGCCATAGCTTGAGTCAATCGAGCTCTACTTTTGCTATAAAATGTTTCCTGGCAGATTGTTTACATGTTATTCAATTTTGCCAAGGTTGTTGTAGTTGATCCGTGTATGCTATGATGTTGTTCTTGCCATGTATAGTTTCTAAGCCATGTCTTCTTGATGTATGTATGCTTAGCTTATCATTAAATGCTCTGTAGTGAGTGCATCGAGCTCTTAAACATGACTACCTGTTATCTGTTTTTGTCATGCCCTGTTGCTGAATCTGTTAACGAAACTTGCTATAATGACATGGGTGTTATTATATTTTCTGATCCTTTTTGGCTCATGGTCAGTAAGGGACTTTTGTTCTATGCTTTGAGTAGATTCATGCCATGCCATGTTTTGCTATTATAAGTTCCTGTAGCATGTCATTCGCTTGCTCTGAACATTGCTTCCTGATGCTGATTCTGCCATGTTCAGTAATTTCACTAAGTCTGTGAAGCTGATAAGTTTTGCACTTTTGCCATGCTTGTTTGGACCTGTTAGGTTGTGAATTAGCTGTAGCTCAGTGTTCATCTATTGTCAAGCTTCTTGAGTAGATCACTTCCAGGTGCTTTGTTGGTACGTTTGGGTGCAGTAGCTCAATTTCTTGTTGCTTGCTATATGGCATCATGATGTTAATGGCAGATTTGTGCCATTCTTGTTTTGCTTGTCATTTGCAAACCGTGCATCCGATTCGGTGATCTTTATATCGATTTCAACGAAATCATCTCACCTTTCAGCGGCATACTTGGTTTGCCAAGTTGATGCCTGGTTCATCATTTTCCTTCGAGAGCGCTTTACGCATTGCATATCACATCTCGCATATCATGCCATGTATTGCATCATGTTGCTTGTGCATTGCACCGTGATTTATTGTGGTTCCTTTGTTTGTGTTCTTGCTTTGGGTAGAGCCGGGAGACAAGTACATGAATGAGGAACCTGTTGAGAACGCTTTCGAGGATCAAGCTTTCGACAACTCTGAGAACTTTGCAGGCAAGATGACCATACCCTCGAAATCACTTCTATCTTTGCTATGCTAGATGCTCGCTCTTTTGCTATGCCTATGCTACGATGCCTATCAATTGCTTATCATGCCACCCATATTGCCATGTCAAACCTCTAACCATCCTTTCCTAGCAAACCGTTGATTGGCTATGTTACCGCATTGCTCAGCCCCTCTTATAGCGTTGTTAGTTGCAGATGAAGATGAAGTTTGTTCCTTATTGGAACATGGAGATGTTGTTCCTTGTTGGAACATGGTTACTTGTTGGGGATATCACAATATATCTGCTATAATTAATGCATCTATATACTTGGTAAAGGGTGGAAGGCTCGGCCTTATGCCTGGTGTTTTGTTCCACTATTGCCACCCTAGTTTCCGTCATACCGGTGTTATGTTCCTTGATTTCGCGTTCCTTACACGGTTGGGTGATTTATGGGACCCCCTTGACAGTTCGCTTTGAATAAGACTCCTCCAAAAAGGCCCAACTTTGGTTTTACCATTTGCCACCTAAGCCTTTTTCCCCGGTTTTCGCGAGCCCGAGGGTCATCTTTATTTTAACCCCGGACCAGTGCTCCTTCGAGTGCTGGCCCGAACCGAGCAACTGCGGGGCCACCACAGGAAACTCGAGGCTTGGTTTTACTCGTAGCTTGACTTATCCGGTGTGCCACGAGAACGAGATATGTGCAGCTCCTATCGGGATTTGTCGGCTGTCGGGCGGCTTTGCTGGTCTTGTTTTATTCTTGTCGAAATGTCTTGTAGTCCGGGATTCGAGATCGATCGGGTCTTCCCGTAGAAGGAATATCCTTCATTGACCGTGAGAGCTTATAATGGGCTAAGTTGGGACACCCTGCAGGTATTATCTTTCAAAGCCGTGCCATGTTATGAGGCGGATGGGAATTTGTTAATGTCGGTTGTAGAAAACCCGTTGACCTTATTAAAATACACATCAACCGCGTGTGTAACCGTGATGGTCTCTTCTCGGCGGAGTCCGGGAAGTGAACACGGTGTTGGAGTTATGTTTGACATAAGTAGTTCAGGATCACTTCTTGATCGCTACTAGCTTCACGACCGTGCCTTGCTCCTCTTCTCGCTATCTTTTGCGATGTATACACCATATATGCTAGTCGCTTGCTGCTGCTCCACCTCACAACTCTGTCCTTCCTATAAGCTTAAATAGTCTTGATCTCGCGGGTGTGAGATTGCTGAGTCCCCGTGACTCACAGATTCTACCAAAACAGTTGAAGGTGCCGACGATGCCAGTGCAGGTGACGCAACCGAGCTCAAGTGGGAGTTCGATGAGGAACGTGGTCGTTACTATGTGTCTTTTCGTGATGATCAGTAGTGGAGCCCAGTTGGGACGATCGGGGATCTGTGTAGCATTTGGGGTATCTTCTTTTATTTTGGTTCCGTAGTCGGACCTTGAATGTATTCTGGATGATGAATGTTCATTTATGTATTGTGTGAAGTGGCGACTGTAAGCCAACTATGTATCTTTTTCCCTTATGTATTACATGGGTTGTGTGAAGATTACCTCACTTGCGACATTGCTTTCAATGCGGTTATGCCTCTAAGTCGTGCTTCGACACGTGGGAGATATAGCCGCATCGAGGGCGTTACATGTGATGAGACCCACAGGCGATGGTACGGGTGGCGACTTGGCGCATCGGTTGTTACTGCTTGAAGAGCGGTGGACGAGCAGCCAGCGGACATGGTTGTCTGCGGCGAGCTTCGATGCTAAGCGAGTAAGGAGAGAAGAGGAGAAGGGAACGTTGGATATGTCAGTTTCATTACTTGCTGAGTAGCATAGCACCATATATAGTCATAGTCAGGTTTGGATTCGAACCAGCTACGAGAGCACGTCTTTCTTTTTCTAAAACTCGCAACGTCTCTTTCTTGGTTCACTAGCTTTTTACATCGCCTTCCCAAGTCTTTGATTTTCTTTCCCTTTTTTTTGCGAGGAAGGAAGGAGGACAAAATTGAGAGTTCCTCGGACTCGAACCCAAGACCTCTCGGTTGAAAACCAAGGGTGCTAGTCACTTATGCGGCGAACGTTCCCTGTGAGGAGGACGGCATACGAACGCATTTTCCTTGCAGTTTTCTTCCTATATATAAAAAAGTACGCTACTTGGTGTCCCTTAGTCAAAAAAAGATTGTGCCAACCTTGACCGTTCGATTGACATTCAACGTCATCGCGCTTTCTTGATCTCTTCTTCCTCGAGCCGCCAAAGCCAAACCAGTGCCGGCGGGACCGCCTGCTCTCGCCTCCCACGGCTGGCTGTGATCTTCCCCGGCTCCTGTTCATTCCCGTCCGAGGCCTCGCCATCATCCTCCGCCTTGGTTCAATCGCCGCGGCGCCGCACTCTGGTGTTGTCAACATGGTCAACAACCGAGAGGAATAAGGAGATGACTGTACATGGTGAGGATGACAGTAGGGACCTAGCAGCGCGCGTAGTAATTTTGTTTTTTCGGGATGGAGAAGGGTATCAACTGGGTTGTGCGGGACCCGTGGCCCGTCTAGCCCAGTCTTTTATTTCATATGTTTAGCACATGACCAGCCCAGTTTGTTTTTTTCCTTTCTGAAAAATGGTTAGCCAGCTATTTTGTTTTCGCAGAATAACCAACATAGGCCTACTTGCTTTTCTCACGCCTCTTTGGCGGAAATCATCAAGGCGAGGAGGATGCATTTTGCCCGAAAATGGGCTATAAGTAATAAGAAATGGGCTATAAGTAATAATAAATGGGCTATAAGTAATAAGAAATGGGCTATAAGTAATAATAAATGGGCTGTAAAATGAAAAAATACAGCAAATAGGCAATTAGTTCCCAAATATTGTTTTCTTTTCGGATTTTGATATTTTAAATTTCATTGTTTTTGTCTTGGTAAAATTTCATTGAATTTAAATTAAGGTATATTTAGATTTAAAATTAATTTGAATCTGGCTAGAAATTTAGGGCTGTATCTTTGTTTGGGACAGATTTGGAGGTGACTTGTGGGTCTACTAGGTTGGCGTGTACTTTGGCTTTGTCAACTTAGTCCACAAATGATTCAAATTTAGTCCACAAGCGATTCTAGCAGCGATGACCGTTGGATGTTAATCCGATGGCGTCTTTGCTTCTTCAATATCTGATCTTCTTGCTCCAAATTACCCAAACCAGCTCGGTGGGACTGCTGCTCCGCCTCCGTGGCGGGCTGTCTTTGCCGCCTGAGCCGCACCGCCCACCCTACTTCATTGATGGCGAGGCCATTCCTCTAATCACCCACACCTCCTGTTATTTTCCGGCGGCGAACCGAACCAAACCCTCGTACTCCCCACGCGTGAGCAACCATTGCCGAGTCTTCCCGGCTCCGTGTCGTTCCTTCCTAGGCCTCGTATGTCGTCCACCGCCATGGTGCTCTCGGCGTGACCTGGTCAACATGGTCAACCAACGACATCCATCGGCCGTGGATCTGTCTGCGCAAAATAATGATTCCTCCACGACAGGTGGGACCCACCGGAAGGGCCTCAGTATTCGCAAAAAAAACGTTCCCCGGCGACATGTCGACCCACCAGCTATATCTTCGCGCAAGGAAGTGCCTCCTTATTACGCACAAAAAAATGAATACCCACCCTGCTAGATGGGACCCACCATAGTGGGAGGATGACTTAGGGCCAACTAAGTTGACGGGACGGAGGGCTTTGTCAACTTAGTCAATATGAACGATTCTAGATCCGGTGGTATCGATGTCCATCCAATGGCCATAGTGCTTCTTCAACCTCTGGTCTTCTTGCTCCGGCCGCCCAAAGCAGCGCCCGGTCGTGCGCGTGCTCCTGCCTCTCGTGGCGGTTGTGATGCCGCGGAGGCCTCACGCCCCCTACTACTCCCACCGCTGGCCCGGGTATCCTCTACTCACCCACACCCCTGTTATACTGCGGCGGCGGCAGCCTCACGCCTGCAGCCGAACCGGTGAACCCTCGTACTCCTCTCCGCATGGGCTACCACTGCTGCGTCTTCCCCGGCTCCGTGTCGTCCCCTTCCTAGGCCTCGCCGTCGTCCACTGCCCCGGTGCTCTCGGCGCGGCGTGGTCAACGTGGTCAAGGAACGACTTCCATCGACGTGGATGTCGTGGAGAGGCCGATTGGGTCCACGGCGCAGCAAGGAAGTGCCTCCTTATTCGCGGAAAATAATGATTCCTCCACGGCGGTTGGGACCCACCGGACGGGCCACTCTATTTCGTGAAAAAACATTTCCCCCGCCGGGACCCACCAGCTACATCTTCGCGCGCAAGGAAGTGCATCCGGGCAAAAAAAAAAAGCGATTAGCCCCCACGGCTGGGACCCACCAATGACACCTTACTGCAAGGAAGTGCGTCCGGGCAAAAAAAGAACGATTAAGCCCCACTGCTGGGACCCACCACCTACATCTTCGCACGCAAGGAAGTGCGTTGGGCAAAAAATGATTCACCCCACTCTGCTGGGACCCACCACTACATCTTTCTTGAGCAAGGAAGTGCACGGCGGTCGGGACCCACCTGGTGAAGCGTCGTAGCATTGTCATTCAGTCGCGAGCGTTATGCGTACATACTAGTCATTGTAGAGGCGCGCACATGTCGTAGTAGAAGCGCGCACGTGTCGTAGTAGAGGCGCCACGTAGCATGTACACATCGTCTGATGGCGAGGTGCAAGAAAGAAAATATGGCCACGCACGTACATACGGGCAGGGTCTCGAATGCCTACTCGGCGCGATCACGTACATGGCTGGGTCGAACGGGAAACAACGTCGTCGTCGTGTTCATGGGGAGCCAGCGGGCTGGGTCGAGCGGAATGCGTGGTCATGTTCATCGGGAGGCTTGGGCAGAACAGCGATGGAAATGAGGCTCGCATACCGCTGGCGGAGGAAATGACCTCCCACGTTAAATAACGGGGTCCTGTTGATCGGGAGGGGTGTGGCGTCCGCAAAACGGAGAAGCGGACCTCCTACGGTCGAAGCAGGGTCCCGTTGATCGGGAGGGTGTGGCGTCCGCAAAAGCGGAGGATCTGAGACCTCCTATGGTGAAACAGGGTCTGTTGATCGGGAGTGGTGTGGTGTACCGCAAAACGGACGAAACGGGCTTGCGTTGGAGCGCTACGGTCGAAACGGGGGTCCTGTTCATCGGGAGGGGTGTGGCGTACCGCAAAACGGGACTCCATGGGATACTGTTCATCTCCACCGTCGACCTCCTCCAGCCTCCACGGGCTACCGCCGACCTCCTCCAGCCTCCACGGGCTTCTGTTCATCCAGCCTCCACCGCGCGCTACTCCACCGGCTACTATTCAACCACCCCTCCACGGGCACCCCTCCACCGTCTACTGTTCATCCAGCCCTCCACACCACGGGGTCCTGTTCAACCACCCCTCCACGCCCACCCATCCACCGTCTACTGTTCATCCAGCCCTCCACCCCACGGGGTCCTGTTCATCTAGAGGCAAAGCCACCGCTCCTTGTTCATCAACCCCCATAGCGCTCACTTTGTTCATCAATCGATCGGCTTGATTAGCAGCGATGGCGAAGAATCGCTCCATCGGGTTCGATTAACAGCCATCGATCAATCCCTCGAGTTCGATGAACGCGTAGCTCTGCAGTCTGTCGCTTCGGGTTCGATTAGAGCCCAACGCCTAGCTTCGGGTTCGATTAGAGCCAACGCCACACACACGCAGCGTACCTATCTACGAGAAAGCAGCATCGCTTCGCCCCGACCTCCCACCAGTGGCAGCAACTCCCGAAATTTTCCTCCCCTCGCTTCTACCACGGTTTTTCCGTCATGGGCGGCCCAAAGAATGTCATGCATCTGCGTCTCCGGCCAGCCGGGACGAAAAGCCCATTTTCTGTCATGATTTTTTGTCATAAGTAGTAGGCCCCCACCACATCTATGATGATACCGGGTTTTGTCACAATTATCGTCATAGAAGTGTCATATGTATGACAGGAAAAAAATTCGTTCGGCCCAAAATGTCACGGATGTGTCTTTTTTGTTTGTAGTGGAACCTACCCCCGGGCTCGATCTTCTCCTGGGGTGAGATGTGCGACCGCTTCGTCGCCAACTTCCAGGGCACTCGCGACCGCCCGCCGGCCGCGGGTGACCTATGCCGCATCAAGCAGCAGCCAGGAGAGACTTTGCAGAAGTACATCTAGCATTTCAATAACGTCCGCCTCAAGATCGCCAAGGTGACGGACGAGGCCATCATTTTAGCGTTCTCCGATGGCGTCCACGACGTCAAGATGAAGGAGGAGCTCGCCATTCATGAGGAGTTGTGCACAACTCTGGAGCTGTTCAACATGGCGACCAAGTGCGTAAGAGCTGAGGAAGGGTGCCTTTCCCTCCTCGAGCTCCCTGCTACCGACCCAGAGGAGAAGAAAGCCAAGGCCAAGGACGTGAAGCGCAAGGGGGTGGCCGTGCTCGTGGCGGAGCCGGACACGAAGCATGGCTGGGACCATCCCGAGTTGTCCAAGAGCAGCCGTCGTTTTGTGCCTTCAAAAACATGCACAGCCACAACACCAACGATTGTCAAGAGCTCAGGGCCATTCGAGATGGACGCTTCGGTCGATGCCCCGAGCGCAGCAACCGGGGCTACGGCCGAGGAGAAGGGCGAGGCGGTGGATGCTGGGACTATCGCGGCCCCCGCCAGGAGTGGCACGACCGGCCTCGTGAGGACCGCTGGCAGGACCAGCCTCGTGAGGGCGCATGGAGGGATCAGCCTCGCGAGGACCGCCCTCAGGGAAATGCTGGTCTCCCTCCACTGCCGCCACCACCAAGGCGGAACGACGACCACCATCAGGACGAGGAGGCTGGGGGCTTCCAGGAGCCACGAGCTATCGCCTGCATCTTGGGCGGAGGTCAGGCCCCGGCATCCCATCGCGTATTCAAGAAGTTTGCTCGCGAGGTGAACGCGGCTCTTCCCAGGCTCGAGGCAACGCGCCCGCTCAGGTGGTCCAAGTGCGCCATCACCTTCAGCTCGGCGGATCAGCTCAAATGCGCGGCCACTAATGGCGCCCTCCCGATGCTCTGCTCACCTGCCATCAGCAACGTCCAAGTCACCAAGACCATCATCGACGGTGGTGCAGGGCTCAATGTCCTGTCCGTCGAGACATTTGATAGCCTCCAAGTGCCATACGATCAGCTACAGCCTACCAAGTCTGCCTCCCTGTCACCTTCGGCCAGCGCTACAACTACCACACCGAGCTCATCGACTTCGACGTCACCCACATCCGTCTGCCGTACAACGCCATCCTTGGGTATCCAACATTAGCCAAGTTCGTGGCAGTGACCCACCATGGCTACAACGTCCTCAAGATGCCAGGAAGCGGAGGAATCATCACAGTCCCCTGCGAAGAAAGGGACGCGGTGTGCTCCCTGGAGCGTGCCTTCCAAGCCGCAGCAAACGAAGACCCCGACAGTGAGAGCATCCAGTACCCGCCTGAGGCCATCCCCAAGAAGAAGCAGCTACTCCGAACAGGGCCTCAGGGGGGCGGTGTCTCTAGCGACGCCAGGATCAGTGCCCGCACCTGGGGCGCCTCCCTCCCCCGCATAGGAAGGCGCGCCCGGCGCCCTCCTCAGGCTGGGCTCGGGGGCTCTCTTCTGGAGGGCCTCAGACTTAGCCAACATCACAAGGGAGGCGCTCGGGCACCACGTGGAGGCATGCTTTGCGACACGTTTCCCTTAGGAGAGCACTAGGCGAGGAGCGCCCAGCGCTCACGAGTTCATCGTCAAGGCCACCCAGGAGCTTCAAGAAGCAAGGACCATGCGCGGCGACCGCCGCCCACCTGGCGCAGCTCCCCATCCTGGCAAGGATGGCGGGCTGCGCGTCTGCATCAACATCCCAGGGCTCAACCGGGCCGCATCTTAGAAGCGCTTTTGGCTTTCGCGTGTTGGGCGTTGCGAGGGCCCACCTCACCGCTATTTTTGCATGCCATTTGGCCTGCCAAGCGTGGTAGCCGCCTTCCAGCGCAACCTACAGAGCATCCTGGCAGCTCAGGAGGCGAGGCATCACGCAGTCCTAGCGGAGATGGAGACGGTCCTCAAGCAACCGCCCGAGCCCCCAGAGCCTTCCGGGGCTCGGGGCCCTGATGGCTCATGAGGGGCGACTCCTTCATCGCGCGTCTTCGGCTACCTAAACACTCCTTCGACAACGGAACCAGGTGACATTTTCAAAGTTTATTCAGCTGGCAGCGCCCCTCGGGCTACATTAATCCTAGGTCACACGGGCCTGGCCCTGCGACATGTATCCTATGGCATCTTTAGCTTACTCTACTAGAGGAGCCCCTCGGGCTGCATCATGCCCAAGCCGCTCGGGTCCGTCCCAGTGGCATGTATCGTTCTTGCATCTATCTAAGCTAGTTCGCTTCCTCTCGTGAGTTATCCATGGTTATCACTTGCTTGATTGTCACTCACCGCGGCCACCCGAGTCACCGATCGGCCCCTTGCTCATCTCGCAAAGGGGGCTACTCATGCTGGCACGGTGCTTGTGCTTGGATCCGTCCCTGCAACACTAACAAATCTGAGCGGTCGAGCTCTGGCTCACGGCACGCCCGCGTACATCACCTCACCGGGCCCTCAGTGCCTTCACCTTCTTGCGGAACGACCAGTGGCAGACCGGCAAGCGTGGTTGCAATTTGTACCCCTCCTCACACTAACCTGCAGGAACCTCCTGAGGGCGATAGTAGGAGGCACCACGGCCTCCTTCTTTTCCCATGCCATTCGCTTGCGCGTTGAAAGGGGGGCTCCTGAGCATCGCGACTCAGGAGCTCTTACTGGCTCTCCAGTCGTCACCCCCTGGCCTTGACCACGGCATCGCGACCTGGCATACCAGCGGCGGGTGAGCTCGCTCGAGAGCCGGGACCTGAGGACGTAGAGCACACAGAAGAGCATGGAAAAGAGGGGGAGGCCCGCACGGGCCTAACCTGGCTACACTACGACCGTCGATGCATGAGCCTGGCGCTGCACAAGGAATCGACTCTGGACTACCAAGATAAGTTTCGCACCCGGGTCGGCCGAGCGTTGCGGCATAGGATTCCCATCCCTTGCAGCCCTGTTACAGCGACGTCGCCTCCCTTTCCCACTTTTAGGTAGCTGCTTGCACGCTAAAGGGGACCTCTTGAGCATCGCGCCTCAGGAGCTCTTACTGGACCTCGGGCCGCTCACCTCCTGGCCTTGACCATGGCATCGTGACCTGGCATACCAGCGACGGCTGCAGCCTGCCTGGGGACCGGGACCTGTCCGCGTAGAGCACCAAGCTACCGCGAAGTTGGAAAGGGGAGACCGAGCCGAAGCAGGACATGCATTCGTAAATCTTCATAATAAGGATGAGATCAACAAAAGGCGTTACACACCCTTTACACGCCCCCACGGGGTCCGTCTTGATTCCTCGCAGGAAACAAAGGAAAGAGGTTTCTAGGAGCCCTATCTACACGCGCCAACGCCACCGACGCCATCATCAACAGTGGGCCACGGGAGTCCAGCGCCAACCTCATCCAGATCAGCGGCCGCGGCGGCCGGACATTGCGGCCGTGCTCCGGGCACGACGAGAGCTCGGGGGCACGTAGCTGTCGTCGCTTGTCTCCGGAGTCTCGTAGGGCTCGGGAGAGTCGCTAGACTCCCAAGCACCACCGCTGCTGCTGGAGGAACCGCCGGCGAGGCCGGTGGCAGGCCTTGCCCCTGCCGCAGCGCCGCCGCGACAACCCCCTCTAGGGCAGCACTCCAAGCGGCGGCCATCCTCGTCGAAGACCTTGAAGAACATCATGGAGGCGCCGTCGTTCTCGAAGTGGATGGCGAGGGAGCCCTCCGTATGACAAACTCGGGCGACCTCACTCCAGCCGCAAGTCATGAAGATCTTGCCCGGGGAGACGACCTCAACCTCCGCCCCTGTTGCTGGGGCGTCACACTCGGTGTGCTGCAGCCAAAGCTCGAGGGGACCCCTCGGCGGCATCTCGACGGAGAAGAACTGCGGGAAGCGAATCCAAGTGCGCGGAGGCATCGCCGCCCACATCACGAGTTCACGCGAGGAGCCCTCGGCGTGGGTTCCTGGGGTGATGGCGCGCGCCACCGCGGCGCGGCGACCACGACCACGACGTGGGCGGCGTTGGTCACTGCCTCTGCCTCCGGAGCCCTTAGCCTGGGAATAGAAAGGTAGTGGATACCCCGGGGGAGGCTGCTCAAACCAAGGCCTATTCACCTCCGGCCTCGCGGCTACCCCGCGGCTGTGGGCCAGCCTCCTCTTGACAGCGGCCCGGCTCATTGCGGGGTTTCCCTTCTCTGCGGCCGAGAACCTCTGTATAGGCGCCATGGGTGTCGCTGCTAGCAATGAAGCAAGGGATAAGAAGCGAGCGGGGTAGGAAGAGATGGGCGACGGGGGCTTCGCCCCCTTCCTCATTTATAGCAGGAGAAGGCCAACCCGCGACCCCCACGATCACAGGTAATGATGGTTTTCTCTGCATGCATCAGAGACTCGTCAAGTCGGGCAGTCGCCGAGGCAGCGTGGGGTAGCGGAGACGCCAACGCCCCGTCAATCTCCACGCGCCAACCGAGGCCGCAGGCTGTTGGGGCCCCGCGGCACTCCGCACTTGCCCCTTGGCTTCGCCTCGAAGCCAAATGCAGCGCCAGGGCCTGGGCTCTTGTCGGCGTTCTGGGAACGGGGGTCCCCAGACTTGCCTGCCTGCAGCCCACGGTGTGGCTCCACCAGCGGCCCTGTACGGCCCATCTTAACCAGCAAACACTCAATACCCTCGCGAGGGGCCATGCTTCGCGAGGCAGACGATGCAAGACCTCCTCGGCGGCGGCCTCACTAGGCTGGCTTGCGAGGGGCGGAGAGATCTAGGCAAGGGGCACCTCGCGAGGTCCCTGTGATGCAAGCCATGACGACCAAGGCCAGGAGGGCACCAGGCGGGCGCTAGCGTGCGCGGTGTACTCATTTCCTTTTTGGTGCTAAAGAGGCAAGCTCAGGCGAGGAGTCCCGAGGCATCAGGCAAAGGTTTCCATATCGGTACAAAAAGACCAAGAACAGCAGGACGGTAGGACGGAGGTCACCGTGGAGCCCAGGACGGCGTCACCACCAGAGCCTTTGGCAGGCGAAGACCACCTTTAGTGAGGATAACTTGTACTAGTTGTCTCCTTTCAAATGGGGTCGTTGTTCGATCCCTTCCCACCTACATTTGGGAAGAGGACCAGGGCCTCTATAAATAGGACTAGCCACCACCGTAGGAAGGAGAGACTGATCGTGGATTACATCCATTCCACCCTCACACACACAAGCTCACCGAGCTCAAGAACACCTCTCCTCAGGAGGTTGTTCTTCCCTTGTACTTGTTCATCCTCAGCCCAAGAGGCAATCCACCACACCACACTGGAGTAGGGTATTACACCATATCGGTGGCCCGAACCAGTATAAACCCTGTGTCCCTTGTCCCGCGAGTTCAACGCGCTGAGCTTTGAGATTGTGGTGAGAGCGTGAGCTAGGGGGAGGAGAGATCTTCATGCGCACCCCAGAGTTCGAACCTCAAGGGTTTTTGCCGGAACCCGTAATCCGACACATACACTTCAGTCAATTTCTTCAGTGACAGAGACGAAGTTCTTCTGGTCTCTGAGGAATTTGTTCTGACCGAGGAGTTAGGAATTCGCTTGTGTGGATTTCCTACAAGTGAGGCACATGATAGCCCTGAGGAATTTGAGCCTCAAATTTCCAGCCATTGCTATGCTACGCACCAGCTGTCCCAAAATATATACCCACCTAACGGTCATATCATTGAAGGGCATTTATGTCTTATCATGTCGGGCTGCTCCCTAGGCTATAAATAGCCGCCCCATACAACCACTAGCTGGTTGGTTGCTCCGAGAGAAACTGACACTTGTCGTTGAGAGCATCCCATCCTCCGAGGACTTTGAGCGAAAATTATCAAGTGAGGAAAACCTAAACCCAAACACCTACAAATCCAAAGTGATTGAGCATCACTGAAGAGATTGTTCCTGTGTGGATCCGATGCTTGTTACCTTTGAAGACTATGCATCTTCCAGACGGTTAGGCGTCATGGTCTAGAGCATCCAAGAGGAAATTGTGGATCGCCGAGTGACCGAGTTTGTGAAGGTTTGGAAGTCACCTGAAGACTTGCCATGAGTGATTGGGAGAGGTCTGTGACCTTAGCTCAAGGAGAATGCGGTGAGGACTGATCGTGAGCTTCTCCTCAGCCTCCATGAAGTATTCAATCGCACCTGGGCTGTTTTGTCTCATCTTTATGGTGAAGAAGATCTCAAGCAGATGGGCTTCAAGCAGGACTTTGACTGGTCTCAGCCACCGTCGAACAAATTCAAGAAAGTCAAAGTTCCTTCCTTGGTGGCCAGCTCATATTCTTCATCGCACGAGACTAATGAGCATGAAGATTTGGATGACACTGCGGCAGGCCCTACTTCAACAATCGAACCCGACAACGCTGGCGCTCCTCCATCGTCTTTGTGATATTCTTCATGGGCGTTAGTCCTCACTTTTTGTCCCTTTTGGTCATTTTATGACAAAGGGGGAGAAATTTGAGTTAGTCTTCTAACGGGTCTCTCTATATGGGCATTTTTTTGCTAAGTTACAACTCTGGTTCTTTTGAAGACTTTGTTGGATCGAGTTGTAATCTTAAACCCGATGGTGGTCTGATACTTTTGCTATGTTCTTCTGCATGCCATTTCCTCATATATGTTAATGCATGCATGTTGAATTACATCAGTCACCATATTTCATCATGCATTTCTAATTCTTCATATCATATGTTAAATGTGTGTATGAACTACAAGATATAGGGGGAGATCTCCGTGATTCTACTCTTCAAGTGTGCATTGCTTCAAAAGCAAATTCCTCACTATGCCCATCTTCAGGGGGAGTTCTTCTATATCATGCAATCAAATTCCTCAATATCAGTATTTATACTTCACATGTTTATCCCCGTTGAAAACTTAACCTATATTGTCATCAATCACCAAAAATGGGGAGATTGTAAGTGCATCTAGTGCCCCTTAGTGATTCTGGTGTATTGAGGACTTATAGGTTAAGGGATTGATGCGTTTATGAGTGTACACAGGTCTATAAGTCTATGGGGAGTTTGATATTTACAGAGAAAGTCGACCCCTAAAAATGAATGTCTTCAACTGAAGACTGTTGATTTCTGAAGAATTTCTGAAGACTTTGAAAGTGAAGAAATTGGTGTGACCGTGAAGACTTGATATTCTTGCGAGGAACATGAAGCGTGAAGACTTTTGTTTTCGTAGTTTCATTTTCTCTTTCTTGAGTCATAGGAAACACCGTACTATTAAAAGGGGTCGAGGAAAAACTAAAGAAAAGTTTCCAAGTGATGCTCATCTCAAAATCCTAAACCTACCAATCCTTTCAAATGAAACCATTGGAAATCTCATGCAGTTCAGTCAATTTCTTCAGTGACAGAGACGAAGATCTTCTGGTCTCTGAGGAATTTGTTCTAATTGAGGAGTTAGGAATTCGCCAGTGCGGATTGCCTACAAGTGAGGAACATGATAGCCCTGAGGAATTTGAACCTCAAATTTCCGACCGCTGTTGTGCTACGCGCCAGCTGTCCCAAAATATCTACCCACCTAGCAGTCATATCATTGAAGGGCATTTATGTCTTATCATGTCGGCTGCTCCCTAGGCTATAAATAGCCGCCCCTACAACCACTAGTTGGTTGGCTGCTCCGAGAGAAACTGACACTTGTCATTGAGAGCATCCCATCCTCCGAGGACTTTGAGCGAAAACCATCAAGTGAGGAAAACCCAAACCCAAACACCTACAAACCCAATGTAATTGAGCATCACTGAAGAGATTGTTCCTGTGTGGATCCGACGCTTGTTACCTTTGAAGACTGTGCATCTTCCAGATAATTAGGCGTCATGGTCTAGAGCATCCAAGAGGAAATTGTGGATCGCTGAGTGACAGAGTTTGTGAAGGTTTGGAAGTCCCCTGCAGACTTACCACGAGTGAATGGGCGAGTTCTGTGTGACCTTAGCTCAAGGAGAATACGGTGATGACTGTGTGTCCGGATCTGTGTGTCCTCAGGTTTAAATACCTAGCCGCTCCAACCAGACGTACAACTGTCACAGCAGTTGGAACTGGTCTACCAAATCATTGTCTCCACCAAGCCTACTGGTTCTATTTCCTCAACCCTTCCGTTTCTTCATTACTGTGTTGTGTACTTGATCGTTCCTGTTTGAAGACTTTGACTGAAGACATTCTCAATTTCCTCAGTTCAATTTCTTCAATCAGTTTGTCTTCATCCTGCTTATCATGTGCTTACGCTTTCTGTACTCTGTGTTTGAATTTCATTTCATCGTGATGACTATGCTTATGTTATGTTATGTCTGCGTCTGAGTATTTATTCCGCTGCAAGTAGTTCTTCTCTTAGGAATGTCCTCACCCTGAAATTCCTCAGTGAAGAATTCATAAAAATTGCCTATTCACCCCCCTCTAGTCGACTTAAAGAACTTTCAATTATGCACATAAAATGCCTAGAAAACTCAGATAATGCATAAAAATGTCCAAACGAACCCCGAAAAATCCCAAAAATTGACACAACACTCATGATGTTCTATGTTGGCACGAGAATTTTTTAAAAAGCAATAAGAGACAATGGTCATCGTTTCGTAACCAAAGGTGGGACGTACGTTCGCTACCGAAACCATCAGGCTTGTCGTGAGAAGCTCTGGTTTGTGAGAAGCATATACCCAAACCTGCCCCAAATGGGACAATTTTTTTTACCACGGAATTTTATGCCGCTCCATGATAGCATGCCAAGTCTCATGAATTTCAGACGAATTTTGGATTTACTAGAATTTAAAAACCAGGCATCTCAATGTTTTGCCTACAATCAACGGTGCCCTGGTGTTTGAAATTCATTCCCATTTCTTGCATTGGAATTAAGCATGCACCCAAGGACACATATTTGATTTTTCAACCAATTTATATGCACTAGAGCATGTGCATGTAGTTCAAATTTGAATTATGCACATAAATGCATTGAAAACTCAGTTAATGCATAAAAATGTCCAAACGAACCCCGAAAAATCCCAAAAATTGACAAAACACTCCTGTTGTTCTATGTTGACATGAGAAAAAAATTGAAAGCAATAAGAGGCAATGGATATTGTTTCGTCCCCAAAGGTCTGACGTTCCCTATCGAAACCGTCATGCTTGTTTTGAGAAGCTTTGGTTTGTGAGAAGTTTATACCGGAACCTGCCCCAAATGGGACAATTTTTTACCACGACATGTTGAAGCCGCTCCATGATAGCATGCCAAGTTTCATGAATTTCAGACGAGTTTTGAATTTACTAGCATTTAAAAACCAAGCATCTCAACATTTTGCCGGCAATCAACAGTGCCCTCATGTTTGAATTTAATTCCCATCTCTTGCATGGGACCTTGAAATTCACCCAAGGACACACTTGTGATTTTTCAACCAACTTTAGTGCATTGGAGCATGTGCTTGTAGTTCAAATTTGAATTATGCACATAAAATGCCTAGAAAACCTAGTTAATGTATTAAAAAGGCCAAACAAACCCCGAAAAATTCCAAGATTAAACACAACACTCCTGTTGTTCTATGTTGACACTAGAATTTTTTGAAAGCAATAAGAGGCAACAGATATCGTCCCGTCCCCACAGGTGGTAAGTTCCCTATCGAAACCATCATGCTTGTTGTGAGAAGCTCTGGTTTGTGAGAAGCTTATACCCAAACCTGCCCCAAATGGGACAAAATTTTCACCACGGCATGTTGATCCCGCTCCATGATAGCATGCCAAGTTTCATGAATTTCAGACGAGTTTTGGATTTACTAGAATTTTAAAACCAGGTAGCTCAATGTTTTGCCCGCAATCAATAGTGCCCTGGTGTTTGAAATTCATTCCCATCTCTTGCATGGGACCTAGAAATTCACCCAAGGACACACATGTGATTTTTCAACCAACTTTGGTGCATTGGAGCATGTGCTTGTAGTTCAAATTTGAATTATGCACATAAAATGCCTAGAAAACCCAGTTAATGTATAAAAAAGGCCAAACGAACCCTGAAAAAATCATTCCCATTTCTTGCATGGGACCTAAGCATGCATTGAAGGACACCGATTTGATTTTTTCAACCAATTTGTATGCACCGGAGCATGTGCATGTAGTTTAATTTTGAATTGTGCACGTGAAATGGCTAGCAAACCAATTTAATGTATAAAATGTCCAAACGAACCCTGAATAATTCCAATTCTTTTACGACACACATATAGTTGCATGTTCACTACAGATAAAAGGTCTAGCTATTCAAACATCGTCCATTGCCGCTGTGACCACATTTTGTAATTCAAATCAAGTAGGCCCCACACAGTTTATTATCACCAACCGTGTGATATGTAGTACAAAATATCTTGGAGCACCATTGGTGTATAGTACGCGAGAAGGTGCGTCGGCTATAGTCCACAGCCGGTGTGTCAAGCACACTAGCTCACTCCCTAAAAACTCCCGCCTCTGCATCCCTCGCAATCTCGAAAATATCTACCGCCTGGAAGGTTTTAATGTTTGATAGCACATGATTAGTATGTGCGGACCGTGTGTGATGTATGTTACTCCCACTCTGCTTCAGTCCCTTGATTCAAATTTTCAGTAGCCCTGGCATTTTACTCCCGCCTCTGGATCCCTCGCAATCTCAAAAATATCTGCTCGCCCTTGATCCAAATTTTCAGTAGCCCCGTCTTGTTACTCCCGCCTAGTAAAATTTTCAGTTGCCACAGTATTTCCTCAAACACAACCTTGCCTCCCCCTCCAAACACACCCCAAAACCTCCGCTCACACAGACACACACAACCCTCGAATCCATTGGTAGGTCGCTGCCATCGCCGCCGCCTCCATCATCAACCTCTGCCTGTGTGCTGGGGAGCTCGAGGAGCCAATGGCCAAAAGGAGGTTTATCACGGCCTTTTCGTCCGACGCCGGCGAGGTGGCCGCCGAGGTGTCCCCGTCGTCCTCCGCGGGCCCGATCCGCCATCGTCGGTCCCTCGATCCGCCCGCCACCGCGCCCCTTCGCCGGTTTGAGGACTTCCCCATCCTCCCTCGGACCCGGGAACCGATGAAGTCCTACCTCGGGGTCCGGCAGCGGCGGTGGGGGATGTGGGTCACCGAGATTATAGATCGAGAGACCCACACCCGCCGGTGGCTCTGTAGCTTCCACACGACCAAGCTCGTGGCCATGGAGTACAACCGTGGCAGGTTCACTACCACGGCGTGGCGGCTAGGCTCAGTTTCCCCATCGGCACACGACCGGTCCACCTCGTTCCGCCGGAGCCAGGGGTGGTGAGCTCGGCTATGGTGCGGGAGAACTGCGAGGCGTGGGAGCGCCTCAAGGCCGAGGCGTGCCACGAGGCCTACATGCAAGAGCTCCGCCCGCAGCACCCAGAGCTCGTGGAGGTGGAGCGGGCAATCTTTGCTGGCGCGGAGGGCGGCGAGGTTATCGCGCTCTCCTCCGATGACGAGGTCGAAGGCAGCGAGGATGGTGACTCGAAGGGCGGTGAGGTTATCACGCTCTCCTTTGATGACGAGGTCGATGGCGACGGCGATGGCGGCGCAGAGGGCGTCGAGGTGGGCCCCGAGGACAAGGAGATCGACGTTGACGAGTGGAGGAGTGCCTTCCCCAATGACAGTACTGGCCTGGACCCGGCTCGCGGCACACCGTACATGACGAGGAAGGATTGGCTCGACCTCTACTTCGACCGAAAGTAGTTTAGCCTAGTTTAAATTTATGTTTTATGTTCGTATGCAAAACTATCTATGTTTATGTTTGAATGCATGCTACTTTTGGTTGAACCTACTTTGAACTTGATCAAATTGAAGTTTACAACCTTAAGTTTAGGTGATCGACTAGAAAAGGCCAAAAATTGCTGGAGTATATTATATCCACTAAGGGTTTTAGTCCTTCAACTTTTTAAGGATCGCCTAGAGATGTCATTAGGACTTGTTTATTTCAGTTCTACACAATGTGATGCTCTATATGTGCAACTATTTGCCGTGAAGTTCAATTTCATCAATAACAGTTTCAACAATACCACTATGAATTACGATATTTGGTTGCTGTTATGGATATTGCAGTTAACATGCCTTTTCGTTTTTCAATTGTTGTTTAGCAACATGCATTGTACTGAATGACTAAATATGCAATCCAGGCTACATGGCAACAAGGAAGAGTGTTACCTTAATGTTTCTGATGATGTCTAGATATACATGTAATAAAATCTTATATAATGGGATGGATGGAGTGTTGTACTACATCATTTTCAATTGTTGTTTAGCTTCTAATATTAACTTGGTGCTTTTAGGTACATATATCATTGCCAAAGATCCACACTTCGACCCTTTCTGCGTACGGGGCAATGAGATATTAATGAACCAACATCAAGCGAGGAAACTGATAAAGATTGTTATTAGAATGGGTCAAAAGATGTCAATGGAACTATTTGTTTACACTTTATGCAAGACAATAGTGAACTGCAGGATGGTAAGTAAGAACCCTGTAGCCTTCTTTTTACTGCCCGTAATGAGTTGTGTTAGATGACAATATCTGAATCTTTTTTCTTTTGTAGTGGATCCTGAAGCAGTTTACTCAAGATTACCTCTCAAACTACATGATTGGCGGCTGACCATCACAAGGGGTTGGACTAGAGTCCTGCATGCCTTGTGCATCTAGGAGAGCACAATACGGCCATTTCGCTTCACCTTGTTCAGCAACTGGAATGTGTGTCGCCTCTTTCTTTACCATCTGTAATAGTACAAGTATAGAACCATGGTACATCATTCTTTATTTGGTGCTTATGTAATTCTTAAACATATGTACCTGTGAATCGAATAATGCATTGGTTGTTTGAACCTGATGGATATGAATAAAGCTATAGCCTACCTTCAAGTTTAAATTAGCTACAATTTTAAATAGCAGCAATTAAATTAGGGCAAAATTACGTTGTGCAGGTCATTACGGCACACACGGTTGGTAAAACATAAACATTTGCGATATACACCATAATCCGAGACGGTTCACATAAAGGAAACGTGTGCAAGCATGCACACAGTTGCCGTTTGCAAAGCATGTGTGATGTCAGACACTATCACATACGGTGCAGGAAAACTAAATGTGTGTGATTGTCTACCCATCGTACACGGTTTATAATCATGAACTGTTTGTGATGTGTCAGGCATCGTAAAACTCCCGTGCCTAGAATCTGCCTGGAAAACTCCCATGCCTGGAATCTGCCTGGTTTTAGGCAGAACCACAAAACTCCGACTGTGATGGCAATGCAAGCACAAACGAGTAGCAAAGATGAAGCATTTGGGATATTCGAGATATCGGAAATGGTTATATAGGGACAGCTGTATGCATCAAGGCTCCCTATCCCCGACTGTTTCTGGGTCGTGCGGGAAGGACCCCTCTATTGCCCACACTCACTTGGCGACGGTTCCAAATGCCGTCGCGGAAAGGGGTTAAAAACCGTTTGTTTAGGACCGACGCATACCGGTGAACGTAGAATAATCCTACACTATACAATAATGAAATTACAGCCGAATATATGTGCTGGGCATTATAGTTTGGCACCAGTGATAATTAAGCGTACATAAATAGCAAATTACATACACTGGGCAAATAAAGCTCATACATCATGGACGCGCATCAACAGAACATGAACTACAATCTCTTCAGAAAATAGGATTGGCCGGATTCAGATAGCACAAATTTCAGTCTGCAAAATCTCCAAATCCTTTGTGATTACCTGAGTGTCTTGTTACATTTTTGTGCTTCGTGCATCCGATATCTGCACCTCGAGTCTCAACGTGTTGATTACACCTTGAGACTCATATGCACGTTGTCTTGCCACCTCTAGTTGATGCTCTAGAACATCAACACATTTCAATTCCAATCCATAATCATTCGGTAACGGCCATGCCGCACTTCTCTGAGATCGTTGTGTTGATGGCACTTCATCCTGAAATGTTTCTATATGTACACATGACTAGGGCAAAAATAGAGTTACAACAGTGAAGCGAGCAAGACAGACTATCTTGTACATGGCAAAAGAGAACTAACAATAATGTACACGTCATGAAGTATAAGAAAATGATATTTTAAAAATTATAATAATGGTAGTCTGTGCAGCCCGCGTACAGAGACCTCCTCGTAGCTCATCAACGAAGCATGATGTTGGGGCCAAATCCAAAACACAGACAGGTCACAAATTTATATGTATCTTGTGTATAAGTAAGTAAGCAGTTAGCCATTTTGTAGCGCATATTAACTAGCTGGAACATTGTGTGCCATGTTCCAAAAGAGTCTTATGGAGCATAATTGAAAGTGCGTTATATCGACTAGAGGGGGGTGAATAGGCGATTTTTATGAATTCTTCACTGAGGAATTTGCGGGTGAGGAAATTCCTTAGCGAAGAACAACTTACAGCGGAATAAGTACTCAGAAGTAAGCCTAACAGAACACAAACATGGTCATCATGATGAAATGAAGACAAGCACAGAGTACAGAAAGCGTAAACACAGGATAGCACAGGATGAAGACAAATAGACTGAAGAAATTGAACTGAGGAAATTTAGAAAGTCATCAGTCAAAGTCTTCAAACACACATATGAACAAGTGCACAACACAATTATGAGGAAATGAAAGAGTTGAGGAAATAGAACCAGTAACCTTGGTGAAGACAATGATTTGGTAGACCAGTTCCAACTGTTGTCTCAGTTGTACGTATAGTGTGGAGAGGCTAGGTATTTAAACCTGAGGACACATAGTCCCGGACACACAGTCCTCACTGTATTCTCCTTGAGCTAAGGTCACACAGACCTCGCCCAATCACTCGTGGTAAGTCTTCAGGTGACTTCCAAACCTTCACAAACTCGGTCACTCGGCGATCCACAATTCCTCTTGGATGCTCTAGACCATGACGCCTAACCGTCTGGAAGAAGCACAATCTTCAAAGGTAACAAGCGTCGGACCCACGCAGGATCAATATCTTTAGTGATGCTCAATCACTTTGGGTTTGTAGGTGTTTGGGTTTGGGTTTTCCTCACTTGATGATTTTCGTTCAACGTCCTCGGAGGACGGGATGCTCTCAAATGACAAGTGTCAGTTTCTCTCGGAGCAGCCAACCAGCTAGTGGTTGTAGGGGGGCGGACATTTATAGCCTAGGGAGCAGCCCGACATCATAAGACATAAATGCCCTTCAATAATATGACCGTTAGGTGGGTAGATATTTTGGAACAGCTGGCGCGTAGCACAACAACGGTCGGAAATTTGAGTATCAAATTTCTCAGGGCTATCATGTTCCTCACTGTGCGCAGCAATCCATCAAGAATCCTAACTCCTCGGTCGTAACAAATTCATCACAGACTGTAAGAACTTCGTCTCACATCAAGAATATGACTGAACTGTATGAGATTTCCAACGGCTTCACTCGAAGAGATTGGTAGGTGTAGGATTTTGAGTTGAGCATCACATGGAAATTTTTCCTTAGTATTTCCTCGACCCCCTTTAACAGTACGATGTTTCCTATGACTCAAGAAAGAGAAAATGAAACTACAAAAACAAATTTCTTCACTCTCCATGTTCCTCGAATGAATGCCAAGTCTTCAAGGTCACACCAATTTCTTCACTTTCAAAGTCTTTAGAAAGTCTGCAGAAATCCAAAGTCTTCAGTTGAAGAACTTCATTTTTAGGTGTCGACTTTCTCTGTAAATATCAAACTCCTCATAGACTTATAGACCTGTGTACACTCATAAACACATTAGTCCGTTAACCTATAAGTCTTCAATACACCAAAATCACTAAGGGGCACTAGATGCACTTAGAATCTCCCCCTTTTTGGTGATTGATGACAATATAGGTTAAGTTTTCAACGGGGATAATCATATGAAGTGTAAATACTGGTATTGTGGAATTTGATTGCAAGATATAGAAGAACTCCCCCTGAAGATGTGCATAGTGAGGAATTTTCTTTTGAAGCAATGCACACTTGAAGAGTAGAATCATGGAGATCTCCCCCTATATCTATGAAGAATTTGAAATGTATGATGAAATATGGTGACTGATGTAATTCAGCATGCGTGCATAAACACTAATGACGAATAAGCATGCAGAAGATCTCATCAAAAGTATCCGGCCACCATAGAGTTTAAGTTTACAACTCGATCCAGCAAAGTCGTCAGAAGAACAAGAGTTGTAACTTAGCAAAAAAAACGCCCATGTAAGATAGACCCGCTTGAAGACTAACTCAAATTTCTCCCCCTTTGTCATCGAATGACCAAAAGGATCGAAAATGAGGACTAACGCCCCTGAAGAATATCATGATGATGAAGGAGCGCCACTGTTTTTGGGGTCGTTTGTCGTTGTAGGGCCTGCTGCAGTGTCGTCCAAGTCTTCATGCTCATCGGTTTCACGCAATGAAGAATATGAGCTGGCCACCAAGGAAGGAACCTTGACCTTCTTGTATTTCTTTGGTGGAGGAGCAGACTAGTCAAAATCTTCCTTGAGACCCATTTTCTTCAGATCTTCTTCGCAATAAATGTGAGACAGAATAGCCCAGGTGTGACCAAAGATTTCATGGAGGTAGTCATGGTTTTTCTTCACTGCATTATGTGTAGCAGTCATGTTGTGAAGAATAGAACCAAACTGACGCTTAACCCATTTATGGTTTCGATCCACCTTATGGTGAAGACTAAGGAGCAGCTCTCGGTCAGTCATCACTTGTGGAGCTGTGGATTGAGGACTAGACTTAGGTGCATTGGCAGCAGAATCATGTGTGGCAGAGTCATCATTGGTGGAATAAGATGCAGCTTTGCGAAACTGTCCATCCAATGGACGAATGCCTTCATTAATAACAGCAGGTGCCTTGCCCTTTTCATCAGCTGAGGAATATGTCCGCTTGAGGACTTCGATTGGGGGCAAGTAGCTGAGGTGATTCTAAAAGTCAGCCTTGTAGTTGAGTGAAGACCTTTTTCTGAGGAATCTCATGATCCAAGGAGCATAAGGCTTCAGCTCTAACGGAGAGAGAGCAACATTATCCAGAGTCCTCATGAAGAAATTATGATAGTCGACAGGGATGCCATGCATGATGTTGAATAGCAGATTCTTCATGATGCCAACGACTTTCTCATCATTCGAGTCATTGCCTTTGATTGGACTCATAGTCTTCGTCAGAATGCGATAGACTGTTCTTGGCACATAGCGCAATTCCCTCATGAGGAATTTGGTCCTTGGGGCTTGACCAGGTTTCAGAGCCTTCATAAGAACTTGCATATAATGGGCAGTCAGTTAGGCTCTTGGTACAGGCAACGAGCTCCTTCAGGTGGAGGACTGATGGGCAGGGCGTGAAGTAATTCAGAAGCCGGTGCCTTATAGTGAGTGTTTTCGGTCATCCAGTCCAAAACCCAGGAGTTCACATCGTCAGCATCTCCTGTGATGTGCAGTGTTGCGTAGAATTGAAGAATGAGCTCTTCATTCAGTCAACTATGTCCGTGCAAAAGTTGAGGAGGCCTGCGTCATGAAGCACACTGAGGACAGGTGAGAAGCATGGCAGTGATTCCATGTCCACATGAGGAATATGCTTGTGGTCGAAGACTTTGTCCTTGTTGAATAGCAGTGAAGAATAGAAGTTGGCCTGGCTGGCGGTCCAGAAGCGCCTCCTTCTAAGACGAGCAGAATCATAGGGATTACACTCAGTGAAGAACACGTGCTCGCCGAAGAAGTCATTAGCCTTGAATTTATGCTTCTTTGAGAATGGATCCTTTGGCTTGGGCTGAGGAGTGTCAGTCAATTGCATTATCACCTCAGGAATCGCAATCTCAGGTTCCACAGGCTGAGGAATTTCAGCTTCTTCTTCAGTGACAGCCTGGGTCTTCAATTCTTCATTTACATTTTTATCAGCACTAGTGGCTGGAATTTCTTCATGAACAGATGGAGTCTTACGAGGTTCTTCAGATCACATTTGTACTTCAGTAGTAGCAAGGGACTGAGGAATTTGTTGGAGTGGTGTGAACATAGGAGAGTTGGGGTGCTGACTTTCCCAAAGTCATCATTCATCACTAGAGTAGTGCTTCCAATGTCCACATCTTCTTCTTCCATTTCTTCAACGCCGGCCTCTTTAGCAGTGAACGGAGGCATAGGCGAGGAGACAATTGGTGTTGAAGGGATTGCATCCACTTCAATTTCTTCATCCAACTGCTCTGACGAAGCAGCCGAAGGACTCTCTTAATCGGATTCACTTGGAATCACATAATCTTCATCAAAAGGAACAAGGTCCTTTGATGGCATGGTTGAAATAGGAACAACATCAATTGGGTTGTCAAATGAGCTAGTCAATGGCTTCATCTTCTTCGGGGCTGAAGAATGTGATGAAGTTGATTCCTTCCTTTTCTTCACTGCTGCACGCTCTGCAGCCTTGGTCTTCTTCACATTTGATGCAGATGGAAGGATCAGAGTTGGGGTAGGCGCAGGAGGAGCAGAGGAACTTGGTTGAATTTCTTCAGGCACAACTGATGCAGTTGCCCTGACTTCTTCATTTTATTCAGGAGCACCACTAGTGGATGCCCTGGCAATTTCTTCAGCGGCTGGAATGCAGCCATCAGCCCTGGTGCTTTGAGTTTCTTCAGCAGCCTGATTGTCATCAGCGGTGCTGCCATTTTCTTCATCGGCTGAGCAGATGCTTTAGCCTGAGGATGTTCTTGTTGCGTTGGGGCTGCAACATTGGACGTGAACTTTTCAGTCAACTACACAAACCTAACTTTGGCTCCAAGCCAGTTAGTGTAGTAACGATCAAATTCATCACTCGGTTGCTTGATCTCAGCTTGCAAGGCAACGAGTTCTTCGGGGGAAAGCTTCAGAACATTTTGCTTCAGAACATTTTGCTTCAGAAAACGCTGTTTCTTGTACTGCGCTTTCTTCACTCTTCTTCCTTGTTCAAATTTCCATTTCTCTTCTTTGATGAAGGCATTCAAAACATGACTTTGACCAGGAGTGAGGTTCATCTCCGGCAAAGGCGTGTTGGGATCCTTGTGCCATAGATCAATGAAGTCTAGGATCAACTTCGGATCCATAAGAAGAGGCACATTGCTGCCTTTGGCTCTAGCGGCCTTGACCTGCCTATCTCTGATGATTTCTCCAAGTTCATCATCATCAGCTTCGTCTTCATCAGACGGCACTTGGAAGGCGACCTGCTTCTTGTGAGGACTTGGGCGAGAGCCATGTCCAGCAGTGGCCTTTGTCTTCAGCAAAGAGGGTCCCGTAGAAGAATTTGGTGCGGCTGAGGAACTAGCAGAAGCTCCTGAGGCAATAGAGATGCCTGTCGTCCTTTGGCACATGGCAATGTGCACAGGTGCAGAGGATTTGGTTGGAGCAGCTGAGGACTTTGGCGGAGGAGCTGAGGACTTTGGAGCGGGAGCAACATGAGGAGTTGGCCGTGAGGGCTTTGAAGATTCTGGCCGTGAGGGCATTGCTGAGGAACTGGGCCGTGAGGGTATTGAGGGTGAAGCACTTGGCTTATGAGCAGGCTTCTTTGCCATGGTCTTCTTCGACTTGCTAGCAGAGGAGTCAGCAGTGGCAGCAGCAGCAGCAGAGTCTTTGTTGAATTTCCTCACTGCTTCTCTTGCTTGTCGGGCCAACTTGGCCTGGCACTTGGCCCATTCATCAGGATAATCCTGACCATGCTTGAGACTGGTGGGATCTGCTTCTTGGCCAGGTGCCAATGGAGGTCTTGGGCATGGAGGATTGAGAGCGAATTTCTTCATGTACTTGGGAGTAACATACCTGTACTCCCTCCACTCTCTTGCCCATCTCCTCTCTATCCTCTAGAGGCACACCTTGCGCTGATTTTTGTCCTCCTTGCCAAACTTGGCCTCATCAGGAGTGCAGTAATCCTTATATATGTCATCAGGGATCTCAAAAGCAGTATTAACCTCAGGCCTCTTTCCTCCCTTTTGTGGCTTCTTTCCATCAGCCATTTTCTTCAGATGAGGAATTTGAATAATGGAATTCTCTGAAGATGTATGCAACTTTTCTTCGAGGAACGCTGCAAATGAGTTAAGTTGATGAGAACCTAGTGATTCAATAGCTGACATGAGTAACTGTGAACAGAGTATAGTTGCGAGGAATTTGGAGAGGTCATATGCGTTCTCAGAGGTTTTTCAAAAAGAACAAGTTTGAGGAATTTGACCAGATGAGTCTTGAAGAATTTCACTAAGCTTTCTTTGTCTTAGGTTCTAGAGTTGTACAGATCAGAAATCCACACAATTGAGGAATCTTGAAAAAAATATAGCTTAGAGAAATGAATCAAGAACAGATGACATGTGAGGTGTTTAGTGTGTGAAGAATTTGAAGAATAAACACCTTTGAAGATTTCGTAGAAATTTGTCGAATCAAAAAGGGTAGTAAAAGTAACTTTTAATTACCCTGGACAAAGAACACGAAGAACTGGGAGGTGTAGATGTGAAGTTCGTCAGTTCAGGTCTTCTACGCCCTAACTCGGCTGAGGAAGACAGCTACAGCGGCGGTAGAGTGAAGAAATTCGCAGCCGGCGCGAGTACGACGGCGACGAGGTCGAGGCAGTGAAGCTCTTCCTCACGGATGATGATGAAGTAGTGGCGGTGCTAGGGTTTGAGAAGCTCGAGCTGGCGTGAGGTCGAGCGGAGTAGAAGAGAAGTGAGGAAGGGGAGGGGTATTTATAGCCACGGTGAAAAACTGTTCGCCCGAAGAAATTGGACGAACGTGCCCCTGACCCTTCTCATTCGCTTGACATGTCTTACCCACATACTGAGAAGTGGAGATCGTGTGAGATCGTGGGTGAATAGATAAGTGTTTCGTGGAATGCAGAACGGTTTGAGCGGCAAAGCCGAATATTTAGATAAGATAAGTTAAAAGTTTCGTTCGCAAATTCTTCAGCTGTCAAGGACACAGTGAAGATTTTGAACGAGTTTCAAATAGAACGCACATGAAGAATTTGTGAATAGATTGGGTTGAGTTTAGCATATAGGGGGAAGGGTCTGATCACATTCACTTAGTTGAAAAAACAACTTGAAGAAATAGCAATAAGTGAATGCTATATAGGACATAAACTCATATATATGTATAACCAATGAAGAAGAAACGGCGGAAACAATGAAGACAATGCAAAGTTGAAGAACATGAACAACTAAGGAACTTCAAACTTGAGGAAAAACTCAAATTTAAGATTTTCAACTTTTGGTGGTGGCATGACCCACCGCATAAGAATGATGATTTCAGACACCACATACAATTGTCGTAGGGCTCTGAGAATCAAATTCTTCATTAATTTCTTCACACTTAGATTGTTAGTCTTCATTGATTGAAGAAAAACTTTTCTTCATGTGTTGCACATCTAAGTCATCAATTTTGCATAAGTATTAGGATGAGTGTCCTTTTCAAAGAACATTCGAAGATTCTAAGATATTCAGCTCACGCCGCAACTTTCTAAATCTCTTCTCATCCAAGGGCTTTGTGAAGATATCGGCTAGCTGTTCTTCAGTCTTCACATGCTCAATAGAAATGTCGCCCTTCAACACATGATCACGAAGAAAATGATGACGAATCTGAATGTGCTTTGTCTTCGAGTGTTGAACTGGGTTATGAGCAATCTTGATGGCACTCTCATTGTCACAGTAGAGAGGCACATTCTTCATGTTGACGCCGTAGTCCTTAAGAGTTTGCTTCATCCATAGCAATTGAGCACATCAAGAACCAGCAGCAATGTACTCAGCTTCAGCAGTAGACAGTGATGCCCAGTTATGTTTCTTCGAGGACCAACAGACCAAAGATCTTTCGAGGAAATGGCATGTGCCAGATGTTGACTTGCGGTCCAGACGATCACCAGCATAGTCAAAGCCTGAATATCCTATGAGATCAAAAGCCGAGCCCTTGGGGTACCATAGTCCAAGTGTTTGTGTGTGAGCTAGATATCGAAGAATATGCTTCATAGCCTTATGGTGCGATTCCTTCGGTGTAGCTTGAAATCGGGCACACATGCAAACACTAAGCATAATATCTGGCCTAGACGCACATAAATACAATAGAGAACCAATCATGGAGCGGTATACCTTTTGATCAAAGTCAATACCATTTTCTTAAGTGCATAGATGGCCATTTCTGGGCATTGGAATTTTGACCTCAGTACATCCTTTAGGTATTTCTCCTGAGATATGAACATGCCATTGCGTTGTTGACAAATTTGAAGACCTAAGAAGAATTTCAATTCTCCCATCATAGACATTTGATATTCTTCACTCATCATATAGGCAAATTCATCACTGTAATGTCGGTCAGTACAGCCAAAGATAATATCATCAACATATATTTGGCACACAAACAATTGACCATCATAAGATTTAGTGAAAAGAGCAGGGTCAAGTGAACCGGGTTTGAAGCCTTTCTTCATGAGGAATTCCTTCAAAGTATCATACCACGCCCGAGGGGCCTGCTTGAGGCCATAGAGGGCCTTATTAAGTCTGAAAACTTTGTCAAGATGCTTTGGATCTTCAAAACCTGGGGGTTGAGCAACATATACTTGTTCCTCAAGCTTACCATTGAGGAATGCACTTTTCACATCCATTTGATATAAGGTGATATCATGATGGTTAACATAAGCAAGTAATATGCGAATAGCCTCAAGTCTAGCAACAAAAGTGTAAGTTTCATCAAATCAATTCCTTCAACCTGTGTGTAGCCTTGAGCTACAAGCCGTGCCTTATTCCTCACCACAAGGCCATTTTCATCTTGCTTGTTGCGGTAGATCCACTTTGTGCCAATGATATTGGGCTTGCAAGGATCCGGACGTTTGACCAGTTCCCGGACGTTGTTGAGCTCGAACTGATGTAATTCTTCTTGCATAGCATGAATCCACTCAGGCTCCAGAAATGCTTCATCTACCTTAGCGGGCTCTGTGATAGAGACAAAAGCAAAGTGCCCACAAAAGTTAGATAAATGTAAAGCTCTTGAGCGTGTGAGAGGACCTGGTGCTTCAATGTCATTGATGATTTTCTCAATCTGCGCTTCGTTTGCAACGGGAGGATGAGCTGGTTGTCATCGAGGAATTTGATCAGCATTTTCTTCAGGACCATTTTCCTCAGCACCATTTTCTTCAGGTGCATCAGCTCGACGTTCTTCACGTTCTAGAATGAATTCTTCAGCAGATTCTTCAGTAGGGATGACATCCTCAGTAGCCTTGAACTTGATAGATTCCTCAGGTGCTGGTTCATCTATCAAAGAAGGTAGGTGCTCTCTTTGCAAGCCATTAGTTTCATCGAACCGCACATCTATAGTTTCAACAACCTTGTGATGAACGTTGTTGAAGACTCTGTAGGTGTGCGAGTCCTTTCCGTAATCAAGCATGAAACCTTCATGTGCTTTCGTTGCAAATTTAGAGTTCTGATGAGGATCTCTAATCCAACATTTAGCACCGAAGACTTTGAAATAACTCACATTGGGTTTCTTTTCAGTGAGGAGTTCATATGCAGTCTTCTTGAATAATTTTGTGAAGATATACTCTGTTGATGATGTGGCACGCAGTATCAATTGCCTCAATCCAGAAACGACGAGGCGTCTTGTATTCATCAAGCATAGTGCAATCCATGTCAGCAAGAGTCCTGTTCTTGCGCTCCACGACGCCATTCTGCTGAGGAGTATAAGGAGCAGATAACTCATGAGTAATACCAAGTTCATCAAGATAGTCATCAACACCAGAGTTCTTGAACTCAGTTCCATTGTCACTTCTGATGTGCTTGATCTTCACAACAAAGTTGGTTGAAGCCCTCGAGGAAAATCGTTTGAAGACTTCCTGCACATCATGTTTGTAAGTAACACTGTGTACCCATGTGTAATGAGGGTAATCATCAACAATAACAAAGCCATATTGAGATGCTTCATTTGAAACTGCAGAATAATGATTAGGACCAAAAAGATCCATGTGAAGCAATTCAAATGGTCGAGTAGTGGTCATGATAGTCTTTGCTGGATGCTTGGCCTTGATCATCTTTCCAGCTTCACAGGCTCCGCATAAGTGATCCTTGAGGAATTTGACATTCTCAATGCCAATGACATGCTTCTTCTTTGCAAGCGTGTGCAAATTCCTCATGCCTGCATGACCAAGTCGTCGATGCCATAGCCAGCCTTCTGAAGCTTTTGCAAGTAGACATACGGCTGGTTGTGGTCCCATAGAGAAATCAACAATATACAAGTATCCTCTCCTAAAGCCTTCGAAGACTTTGGAATTGTCAGCTTCCATGATCACAACACAACGATACTTGCCAAAGAAAACAACCATATCAAGATCAGAAAGCATTGAGACAGACATGAGGTTGTATCCTAAGGACTCGACAAGCATTGCTTTGTCCATGTGTCGATCCTTTTAGATCGCAACCTTACCTAGACCCAATACCTGACTTTTGCCTTTGTCACCGAAGATGATATGCTTCAGATGCGATGGATATAAGGGAGCATCAATCAATAGATTCTTGTCACCAGTCATGTGATTTGTACATCCACTATTGAGGACCCTCTCATTGGCTTTGGGTTGATCATCCTGCAGATGAATTAGTGCAGCTTACGAACTCATATACTTCATCAGTGAAGAATATGACATCAATTCATCAGATCAATTTCATCAAGCAATGGAACAGATAAAGCAGTATGAGGACGTGAGAAATGAAAGTTCATTTCTTCATGATTAGCCTGCGTCCTTTCAGGCACTCTCAAGTCTCCAAAAAATTCTTCAGACGTTTACGCACGTCTGGAGACCTAACCCTGCATATGAGATTAATTCTTTTTTTTCACCACCCTCATCTGAAGGGGTGGCAAAGAGTTCATCACTCTGCAAGTTCCATACAAGAAAGACAGCATAGAAGCCAGTCCATTTCGTTTCACATAAGAGGAGCTAGGATAAGCATATGAATAAGCAGAGAAATTCTTCGAGGACTTATGAACATAATGGTTATAATAATAATGCTCATATTCATAGCCCTTAGCTCTTCCCTGCGAAACAGAGGAGTTAGCACGATGATAATCATATAAGGACTTTGATCCTTTTGAGGAATATGATCCACGTGAGGAATTTGGTCCGTATGAGGACTTGGATCCATATGAAGAATTTGGTCCACATGAATAGTTTGATCTGGGGTTCCTATTCTTCCCAGGTGGTGTCATGAGGACATTCACCTGAGGACTTTCAAGGCATCTTTTGGGAACCCATATTTTCTTCATAGGGGGAACCGTTCCTGCACTTAGTGCCAACATATCTAGCAAATACTTCACCATTCTGATTTTTGAACAGTTTATAGTTGGAGTCAAATGACTCATCAGAAGAATGAGGAGATTCACATGTAAAGCCAGATAGGTTAGATGGATCTACTGGAGGTCCCTTTGCAGCAACCCATGAGGTTTTGGGGTACTGCTCAGGCTTCCAATAAGTACCATCAGCATTGAGTTTCCTCTCAAAGGCAATACCCTCTTTCCTAGGGTTCCTGTTGAGGATCTGCCTTTTTAGCACATCACAAAGAGTCTGATGCCCTTTGAGGCTTTTGTACATGCCTGTCATGTACAATTCCTTCAGCCCTGCATCATCAGTGATAGTAGCAATGTCCTCAGATGAGGAATTAGTGATAGCAGAGACAATTGAAGAATGTGTAGCATTAGAAGGATTTGAACATTCAGGTGAAGAATTAGCAGATTCACGTTCAATGCATTTCAAGCATGGAGGAACAAATTCTTCCTGATTAGTGCTGATTTGTTGAGCAAGTAATGAATCACGCTCCTTATGAATATCTTCATAACTCACTCTTAGCTTTTCAAGATCTTGCTTCCTTTGAAGAAATTCATAAGAAAGCTTCTCATGATCAGATAAGAGAGTGTTATGATGACCTTGAAGGGTGTCAAACTTAGACTGAAGTCTCTGAAGACTCTCAGCCAAAGCTTTCGACTGATCCATTTCTTCACCCAACATATCATCACTCTTATTTAGCATGTATTGAACTTTTTCCAAAGCTCTTTGTTGTTTAGTGGCAAGGGAAGCAAGTTTGACATAGCTGGGTCCAAACTCATCACCAGATTCATCATCACTGGATTCAGATAGATAGCATTCAATTTACCTTTGTATCTTTTTCCATAAGGCATGGTGTAGAAGATGATGATTCTGGTTCGAAAGTCATCGCTTTGAGAGATTCCTTGAAGTCCTCAAACCAAGGATCATGACGGGTTTGATGACCTTCATAGACCTCAAAGAGACGGTCCCAGACAAGCTTTGCATGATCGAGATGCATGATGTTCCTGAACTAATTTTGAGACAGATAGGAGCAGATGACATCCTTCGCCGTGAGGTTGAGAAGAGTGTACTTGCGAATGTCATCAGCTTCCGCCATCTTGCACAGATCGGTCAGACCAATCTCAGTGATGGTCCACAGCTCGCTGTTCATCGCCATGATGCGCTTCTTCATCATGGCCTTCCACTTGGGATACTCGTGACCGTCAAAGATGGGGCATGACACAGTCTTCATTCCTGTGGTCGACATAACTAAAACACCAGGCGGTTAAACCAAAATCACACAGAACAAGGGAGTACCTTGCTCTGATACCAATTGAAAGTGTGTTATATCGACTAGAGGGGGGTGAATAGGAGATTTTTATGAATTCTTCACTGAGGAATTTGCGGGTGAGGAAATTCCTTAGCGAAGAACTACTTGCAGTGGAATAAGTACTTAGAAGTAAACATAACAGAACACAAACATGGTCATCATGATGAAATGAAGACAAGCACAGAGTCCAGAAAGCGCAAACACAGGATAGCACAGGATGAAGACAAACAGACTGAAGAAATTCAACTGAGGAAATTTAGAAAGTCATCAATCAAAGTCTTCAAACACAGATATGAACAAGTGCACAACACAGTTATGAGGAAATGAAAGAGTTGAGGAAATAGAACCAGTAAGCTTGGTGAAGACAATGATTTGGTAGACCAGTTCCAACTGTTGTATCGGTTATACGTCAGTTGGAGCGGCTAGGTATTTAAACACGAGGACACACATTCCCGGACACACAGTCCTCACCGTATTCTCCTTGAGCTAAGGTCACACAGACCTCGCCCAATCACTCGTGGTAAGTCTTCAGGTGACTTCCAAACCTTCACAAACTCGGTCACTCGGCAATCCACAATTCCTCTTGGATGCTCTAGACCATGACGCCTAACCGTCTGGAAGAAGCACAATCTTAAAAGGTAACAAGCGTCGGATCCACACAGGATCAATCTCTTTAGTGATGCTCAATCACTTTGGGTTTGGGTTTTCCTCACTTGATGATTTTCAGTCAAAGTCCTCGGAGGACGGGATGCTCTCAAATGACAAGTGTCAGTTTCTCTCGGAGCAGCCAACCAGCTAGTGCTTGTAGGGGGCGGCTATTTATAGCCTAGGGAGCAGCCCGACATGATAAGACATAAATTCCCTTCAATAATATGACCATTAGGTGGGTAGATATTTTGGAACAGCTGGCGCGTAGCATAGCAACGGTCGGAAATTTGAGTATCAAATTTCTCAGGTCTATCATGTTCTTCACTGTGTAGGAAATCCGCATTGGCGAATTCCTAACTCCTCGGTCAGAACAAATTCCTCAGAGACCAGAAGAACTTCGTCTCTGTCACTGAAGAATATGACTGAATTGTATGAGATTTCCAATGGCTTCACTCGAAGAGATTGGTAGGTGTAGGATTTTGAGTTGAGCATCACATGGAAAATTTTCCGTAGTATTTCCTCGACCCCCTTTAACAGTACGGTGTTTCCTATGACTCAAGAAAGAGAAAATGAAACTACGAAAACAAATTTATTCACGCTCCATGTTCCTCGAATGAATACCAAGTCTTCAAGGTCCACTTTCAAAGTCTTCAGAAAGTCTTCAGAAATCCAAAGTCTTCAGTTGAAGAACTTCATTTTTAGGGGTCGACTTTCTGTGTAAATATCAAACTCCTCATAGACTTATAGACCTGTGTACACTCATAAACACATTAATCCCTTAACCTATAAGTCTTCAATACACCAAAATCACTAAGGGGCACTAGATGCACTTACAATAATGAACTGCAGAGGGATTCACACAAACCTACTACATCAAGCAAAACTATGCAATCATTAGCCTCGTATAAACTAGATTGTAAGCCTCATGTAGTAATAGTTGGTTAATAGACTTCAAAAGCTTCAGGCACACTTCGCCAGAGTAATGAAATGGTAAGGCATTTAATTATGTCAACTAATAGATATAACCCTACATCAGGCATCATTGTTTGGGTATCTCATTAAGTGAGGCCGAATAAAGCAATTGAAAAAACAATTTAACTATGGCTGAAGCAAACAAGCAATTGAACTGTTGAGTTGGCAGTATGCATACATGCACGCCTCAATAACATCCTTGGCCTAGCTACATTTGAATCAACTGATGTATCATCTATATAACTAGTTGACCTGTTGCTCCAAAAGGCGCAGAGACCCACTATTGAAAATAATTTCATTTTGCAAGGACATATTTGATATTGGTAGTAGAAAGCCCATGTGTTAAATCATGCTATATTGAAGATGTGTTTATCACGCTGAGAAATCCGAGTTTGAAAAAAAATCATATTTGTATAGAATGTATAGACCAGTTAAGGAGACATTTTTTAGTTGAAAATATGGTTATCACGCTAAAAAATCTGAGTTTGAAAAAGAACATATTTGTATAAGATGTATAGACCAGTCAAAGATGTATTTTTTTAGCAGTGTTTGTACCAAAATTTTATGGAGGCATAGGTATTTGAAAGGCCCATATGCTACCTAGCCCAGTCCACATATAATTCTATGTGTGGCCGGTCCAGAATAGAATATGAAGCAGCAAAGGCTGCATCCATCATGCATGTTTATCCCCTTTTCTTCCTTGGTTCCTCATTTGGGCGAGAGAAGCGTACTCAACTGGTGAGATTTCTCCTTTGCTACTATTTCAGATTTCTCTGAATAGAAAATTGAAGGATAGTACCAATGTTGTCTTGGGCTGGCAGCCCTTCGGGTGGCATCAGTTGCCAAATAGATGGGAGAACAGTAGGAATCAAAACGCAGAGGATTGACTAAATCACAACAGCGAAATTGTGGTCGTTTTTCATGTATACATGGAGTGGTAGGTCATAGCATTGCTAAAGTGGACTAAAATTCAGGAGAACAGATGAGAACGAAAATGATTTAAACTCAGGTCTGGGTTTAAAATGGGCATAAGAAGTATTTAAGTAGAGTTGTACCCAAATGCACAAAGGCTTAATAACTACAATACTAATTTACTCAAGGAAGAGCTGCACAATTTACTCAAGTAAGAGCTGCACAATTTTGTCATCAAAACAAACTGTAATAGGATGGTGGGAATTATATGTTGATGCGTACACACCTTCACAACTATAACTCTATGTAAGAATGCACAAAGGAGTAGCATCAGCAATACTAATTTACTCAAGGAAGAACTGGTCAATTCTTTCATCAGAACAAACTATAATAGGATTGTGCAAATTCTGTAAACCTTGAACGGGGTGCATAGTACCTTCCAACGCCTATTAACATCAAGATGTAATAAGGCAAGATAAAAATAATTGTAACTATCTTTTCCTTCAAACACTTGAGAAAGCTTAGAGAATCCGCCCTGCTGCCTTTTCCTCCAATGTTCTCTTTTCCTTTTACCTGGCAAATATGAAACATCCACACTTTGTTTAGAATAACAAACTAGCAAAATCCATGTTCTTACCAACAAACATACATATTGCAAGAGGGATTCTGGTGGTATTGACGCTAACTAAATTCAGGAAAGACCCAAAAGCATAATAATTTTGCAGCCTGGTATTGATAAAAAGCTCAATTTTAGCATATGTATACATGACATATCACATTCAAAATTGAGATATACTACAGATAACCCATGACATGCATCAGGGTCAATCATATGGGTTCTACTTTGCTGTCAAACGAACCAAACAATTGTAAACAGGAAAGGTGGTCTGGTCGCATTCCTTCTACGACTTGACTGCATGCCTCGAGTACTCGCTCACGGTGCCTCTATTGGTCTCGTTCCGGACCCAAATAAGATGTCCGACCAGTAGCATGGGCTGTCAAGGCTCATCAGGGTTGGGTGTTGAACATGAGTTAATTGCACGGAAGTACCACAATTGCATCACATGTAGCTTGGTACCAAGATTACTAATTTTTGCATGTCAGTACCAAGATTGTGCCAGGCCGTTGCAAATAAGGCTAAAACTATGTTTCATATGTATTGACGCTAGATCTGACAGCTTGGGCCCACCCATCAGGTGCCACGCTGGCAAATCGGCGCATGCCCGCCCGTTGACTAGGATGAGCCGCTCTCAAACCCCGGTCGGGTCGCACTGGTTCATCCCCCACCCACCATTCCCCTCCCCTCGAACCCTCTTCCTCCTTGATCGTTCCCTCCATCGCCGCAGCCCGCGTTCTCGACAGCCAGCCGGTGCACCGCGCCACCGACGCCATGGTTTTGGAGGACGAAAGCAGCGACGACCAGTCTAGCCTCTCGTATATGCACTCTTCCTCCTCCACCGACGGGCTTAACCAGGTCAGTATAGTTGAGCTAGGTTTAGGGTAAGGGTTTCAGATTTGGGGTTTCTTGATTTGGTTGATTTAGCTAGGTTTTGATTTGGCCATTGTCCTTATATGAGCTTCTGCAGGTCCCTTTCAGCCTTGAAGATCCAGATTACAAGGGGCTTGAGCTGGATCTGATTTCCCCATGTGAGAAGCACGGCATGGCATCTGAGAGGCTTGTTGCCTTTGAAGGAACAGACACATGCATGAGGTTTTTAGCATGTGCACATCCGGTATGAATTGTAGGCCTAGTGGTTTTTTTCTTAGTTTGTCAGTGGCATACTTAACCGATTTTTAACTAGAGTACAATGGCATAGTTGTTTTGGTTGATAGTGGTACTAGAATAGCTTATTTAGTATAAGATCAGTACAGTGCCATATTTAACATGCAGTAGCTTATGTAGTTTAATGTCAGTAAAACCTGGTTTAGCTCCCGTAGTTTAATTCATCGGTATTTTCCATTGGTACATGTTAGTTTATGTATGGATCAGCCACTGTTGGCTTGACACTATTTAGTGGATATGCTCTTGTATTGATGCTAAATATTTTTCTTTTTTGAGTGACACCATGTACTGCATATGCTTTTTGCTGTTGTAGTTCGTACCAACAATGTTGAATGATGTACAATTTAGCTTGAGCCTTTGTTGTTGCTGTTGCTGTTGAAGTAGGAGATTCCTGTAGTTAAAAATGTAGTGCATTTAGCTCCAAAAATCTGTAGCTAAATGCTGGTTTGCACATGCTGTTATTTTGTGGGTATATGCTCCTGTTCTGTTGCTAAATGTGGCTCTTCTTGTTGTTTTTGCAGGAAGCTAACAATTGTGGCTTTGTTGAATGGGTTGATCACCAGTGGCCCCTAACAATGCAGAATGCATTGTTGAAGCTGTGGGAAATGGTTGAAGATACCAAAAGTTTTAGGGTCAATGATAATCTTGAAAGTGCTTTAGCTATTCATCATCTAACAGAAGAGAAGAACCAGCTGGAGGCCAACTATGACAAGTTAGTCCAAGATGTACATGAACTTATGAATTTCCAAGAGGAAAGGGTGATTGATTTCGGTTATCTGCAGTCTAACCTTACATATCAGCAGTAGGTAAGAAAAGAGATGGTGGATGATATGAAGGGAGAGACCCAGAAGCTTACTCAAAAGTATGAACTGCTAGTTAACCTAACAAGAGCTCAAGCAACAGTCATCCATAACTTGAAGTTGAACAATATGAAAGAGTGTAAGTGCATCTAGTGCCCCTTAGTGACTTTTGTGTATTGAAGACTTATAGGTTAAGGGACTAATGCATTTTTGAGTGTACACAGGTCTATAAGTCTATGAGGAGTTTTATATTTACAGAGAAAGTCGACCCCTAAAAATGAATGTCTTCGACTGAAGACTGTGGATTTCTGAAGACTTTCTGAATACTTTGGAAGTGAAGAAATTGGTGTGACCGTGAAGACTTGGATTTCATGCGAGGAACATGAAGCGTGAAGACTTTTGTTTTTGTAGTTTCGTTTTCTCCTTCTTGAGTCATAGGAAACACCGTACTATTAAAGGGGGTCGAGGAAAAACTAAGGAAAAGTTTCCAAGTGATGCTCATCTCAAAATCCTACACCTACCAATCCCTTCGAGTGAAGCCATTGGAAATCTCATATAGTTCAGTCAATTTCTTCAGTGACAAAGATGAAGTTTTTATGGTCTCTGAGGAATTTGTTCTGACTGAGGAGTTAGGAATTCGCCAGTGCGGATTGCCTACAAGTGAGGAACATGATAGCCCTGAGGAATTTGAGCCTCAAATTCTGACCGTTGCTGTGCTATGTGCCAGTTGTCCCAAAATATCTACCCACCTAACGGTCATATCATTGAAGGGAATTTATGTCTTATCATGTCGGGCTGCTCCCTAGGCTATAAATAGCCGCCCCTACCACCACTAGCTGGTTGGCTGCTCCGAGAGAAACTGACACTTGTCATTGAGAGCATCCCATCCTCTGAGGACTTTGAGCGAAAATCATCAAGTGAGGAAAACCCAAACCCAAACACCTACAAACCCAAGTGATTGAGCATCACTGAAGAAATTGTTCTTGTGTGGATCCGACGCTTGTTACCTTTGAAGCCTGTGCATCTTTGAGACGGTTAGGCGTCATGGTCTAGAGCATCCAAGAGGAAATTGTGGATCCCCGAGTGACCGGGTTTGTGAAGGTTTGGAAGTCACCTGAAGACTTACCACGAGTGATTGGGCGAGGTCTGTGTGACCTTAGCTCAAGGGGAATACGGTGAGGACTAAGTGTCCTGGACTGTGTGTTCAGGACTGGGTGTCCAGGACTGTGTGTCCTCAGGTTCCAATACCTAGCCGCCCTAACCAGACGTACAACTGTCACATAAGTTGGAACTGCTCTACCAAATCGCTGTCTTCACCAAGCCTACTGGTTCTATTTCCTCAACCCTTCCATTTCCTCATTACCGTGTTGTGTGCTTGTTCATATCTGTTTGAAGACTTTGGCTGAAGACTTTCTCAATTTCCTCAGTTTAATTTCTTCAGTCTGTTTGTCTTCATCCTGTTTTATCCTTTTCTTACGCTTTCTGTACTCTATGTTTGTTTTCATTTCATCATGATGTCTATGCTTATGTTATGTTATGACTGCATTTGAGTACTTATTCCGCTGCAAGTAGTTCTTCGCTAAGGAATTTCCTCATCCCTGAAATTCCTCAGTGAAGAATTCAGAAAAATCGCCTATTCACCCCCCCTCTAGTCGACTTAATGCACTTTCAAAGAGAAGCAAGTGCTGAGTGAAGCTAGGATGAATTTGGAGTTGAAGAATGTAGAGTTCACATAGTGTGAGGAGAAGATCACCCAAGATAAGCTAGAGTTGAAGCTTCAGGTTGCTGATCTGCTTAAGGGAAAGGAAAAGCATATTGAAGAGAAGTGCCAGTTAGAGCTTCGGATTGCTCAGCTCATGATGGGAAATGAGAAGCTAAAGGAGAAGATCAAGGGGATTCATGCCATCTTAGAGAAGTGAACAAGATGACTATGAGATTAGTGGCATTGTTGACCTTTTGGGAATGATGGTTGTGTAATGACCTAGCATCAATGAAATTATGGTTGTGTACTATATGCTTGTACTGATTGTGAACTATGGATGTGTATGTATGTAGTAGTTATGCTATTCATCCTTTTGTGAGAAAAGGATGAACTATGCATTTGACCTTGAACTCCTCTATGTATTGTGAACAATGGTTTTGTATGCCAGGTCTGAACAATGGTTATGTATTGTGAACTTGTACTAATCAGTTGAACTCCAGTAAGTATTGTGTGCTATGATTGCTAGACATGGATCAGTTTCTTATGTTATAGTGCCAAGTCAGAATAAATTTTATATGATTGCTAGACATGGATCAGCCTTGAATAAATTGTATGATTTCTCATGCACCAGGTTTTATATTATTTGACATGATTCTTATGTTATAGTGCCTGGAAAAAGTCTATTTGGTATGATCCAGTAGAGTTAATTGCACACAAGTATCACAATTGGGGCTAATTTTTGCATGTCAGTACCAAGATTGTGCCAGGACGTGCAACCACGATTCTGACTGGTGGGGCCGCTATCTCCAAGTCTTAATGGGACCGCCCAGCTTGTATCAAGCGAGTGGGGAACGAAACTAGGGTTCATCCACGCGGTGTGAATTCAGAGCGGAGTGAAGCGAAGGAGAAATCTGAGCGTGGCGGCGGAGACTGGGGCCGACGGCGGAGAGGGGGATGTCGTGGTCGTCCAGTGCCGGGTCTGCTCCCAGATTCCGTCGAGCTGTAGGAAGGAGGGGGAGGATTCGCGCTCGCCGGTGCGCTACCGCGAGAACCCTATGGCGTATGAGCCTCCAGTGATGTGCCACCGCAACCCTCTGAGGAAGGCGCCAAGATGGATCTCCTGGAGCAGGCAGAACCCTGGTAGGAGGTACTATAGCTGCGTGGATGCTATAGTGAGAATCAATTTTGGCCTATTTTTCTTCCTTTTTCTTCTATGCAATTGGATTCTTCTCGTATTTCTTCTCCTCTGTGAAATGATTTAATTTTGGAAATATTTTTTGTGCATCCTAATAGCACGGTGGTTGTGGATTTGTGGACTGGTCTGATGATCCATTGCCAAAATTTTGGAGTGAGCTGATTGGGGATCTACGTGATGAAGTCTGGAGGCTTAAAGGTGCAATTTTTGCTCGATCTGAAGATCAATTTGCAATGGTAGCTCCCAGTGAAGATCAAGGCACAAGGGAGGCCATGGTTCTGTCTCTGCAAGCTCAACTGAGAGAGAGGAATGCAGAGATAGCTGGGATTAGGGCCAAATTTCATAATGTGCTGTTTCTTTTCACTATATTTGTGCTTGGTTTAGTTGCAGCCAAGATCTTAAGTTAGTTCTTGGTTTAGTTGTAGCCAATCACTACAAAAAAGAAACACTTCCGTGATGATACGTGTTTGTCACAGTAGGTCACGTTTTCTGTCATGCATGTACATCCATGACAAATTTATGATAGAATCAAGATAGCCATACACAATCTTTGTCAGAGAAGTGTTCCATGACATTACCAAAATTATCATCACGGAAGTGTCCACTTCCATGACGATAAATCGCGCGTCACAGAAGTGCTTTCGTCAAGGGTGACCGACACGTGGCATCCACCGTAATGGAACGCCGTTAAGCTATCGGGTCCGGTTTTGGATCCAATAACCCATTAACAGCCCCGACCAATGGGGATTTTCCACGTGTAAAATCATCATTGGCTAGAGGATACACGTGTCGGCTCACCGTTGGGACAGATGTCATCCACTCATTGGACCCAAAACGCCTATGATACGCCGACACGTGGCACGGCCCAACAGAGGCCCATATAGGTTAAGAAGGCTGACCCAGTCAAAGGCCAGTAGTACTTACTCAGGTACTAGTGGGCCAGCCCAATAACGGCCTGCTTAATAAAGGCACATTTACGGCCCGAAGCCAGATCTGGCCCGTTAATTGTTGGCCTAATATTTGGGCCCGAAGCTAGATCTGGCCCGTTAATTGTTCACCGAATTTTTGGGCCCAATTACAGCCCAGTCACTTTCGGCCTGTTAGAGGCCTGATGTAGACATGGACCCATTTCAGGCCGGTGTGACTTTCGGCCTGGGAATGGCCCGTGCTGCCCATGGGCCATATATGGTCCGACAGGACATCGGGCCCACTAATGGCCCGTGATAAAGGTGGCAACAGTTAAGCCCAATGTGACTTTGGGCCTGTTAAAGGCCTGTCGCATAATTCAGCCCGTTGATGTCTGTACTAAGGTTTCGGCCTCTTAACGGCCCATGATATCAGTGGGCCAACTAAGGCCTAAGATATGTTTCAGCCTGGTAACTGCCCGTGATATAACTGGGCCCAAAAAAGCCCTGTCTACATTTCAGCCTGCTGAAGGCACGTCGACGACTAGTGAAAATTGAGGCCCAATATGCATTTCAGCCTGCTAAAGGCCCATGGTTTCATCTGGGCCGTAACAGGCCAGTACAATATTCAGCCTGTTAATGGCCAAACTAAGCGCTGGGTCCACAAAAGGCCCAACTAAAATATAGGCCGGTGTAAGTTGTGTGCCTCACGTGTGAAGGCCCCAATGATTCGGGCCCAACAAAGATGCAGGCTGGCCCAATTGTGGCCCGCTAAACACCAGGCCCGTTAGAGGCGAATGTTTCGGTCCGATCAACTACATCTGATTTTTTTTCAGATAGCGAATGATGGCAGTAACTAGTAAGAATTAAGAACAAACCTACTCTATACAATAAAGAAATTATGGCATAGTAACTAAGAATAAACCTACACTATACAATAAAGAATTCATGGTATATTACATCCACTGGACATAGAATTTCGCCACCAATGATCATAACACGCAACGAAGAAGCAGATTACAAAAACTGGGCACCATTGCAGTGTAACAAAATAATACTGAACCGAGACCACTTCCAAGACAATTCAAGAAAGGTTAGCCTTGGCATGCTGAATCGCTGCATGAAGTTCTTTGAAGCAAGGCCGTGAGACCGCCTAGCATGTCGGTCATAGCTTCCTGTGTAGTTGTTTAGCGATGAGGTTCTCATTGGTGTTCTCCGCAATCTTTCTTAGAGATAGGACTTCAAGTCGAAGTTGAGTTGCGAATGCCTTTACGCTAGAACTTGGGACCGAAGAAGTCGAACTGATTCAGACAACGAATTCTGTGAGCTTGTCTGACTGCTAGTCTCGAGTAACTTGAACACTACATCTAGACAAGACTTTGGGGTTGTCTCGCTATCTTCAAGATTTTTGCCTTCTTTGCTGCAATATATGTTGTGTTTGTCTCACAGCCTTCAGCAGACTTATGCATGCCATCAGGCATATCACCCTGAAACAAAGCAGAGAGATGACATGTTTTGCACGTGTATAAACAAAGATGATAATTGTGCTGTCAATTCCATCCAATTTCAAATTAGAAAATAAAGAGTAAGTTCAAAATATCAATAGCATAATTTGGCATTGTTCATAATGCGGGAGCTTCACCACACTACCGGATTACCATGTCAACATAACAAGCATAGATGAAGGGCAAAGAAAATCATTGTATCTATTTTGGTTAATGTGCATGGCATGTTGTTCATATCATCAGACACATCAGTAAGATAAAACAGGAGATGACAAGGTGCAAACGTGGGCTGCTTCACCACACACTGGATTATAGATCCACAAAAACAAGCATACATATAGGGAGTATTGAGTAATGTCCATGGTATGAATAAGGAATTTGGTTTTACAAGTAAAATTTAGAACTTACGGTTCTTGCGAACATGCATTTTGGTAGAAACAGCAAACTAAACAGCAGTAAACGATAGGGAGTATGAGCAAATTAAACAACAGTTGAGGATAAAGGCTTTAGAAGGACTGACTTACATTAATAGTTAACACCGGCTTTATAATGCCCTTCTCCATGTCAAGGGAAGGATAACTCAAGAATTTCAGCATAGAATCTTCTTCATAAGCATTGCCTGTACTCTACATTTTGTAGGGAGTAATTATAGATATGATAATACTAGAAGGGATAGAGGACAATGAAGATAAGATGCAGATTGATGCTACATAATCAACTACCAATCCCTGGAAGTACAAGCATTACAAGACAAAATGTACTGACAAGAGCAATGGGCTACACTTCTGCACTGGCATTGTGTGTGTATTCTACTTTTTGGTAAGATTAAATATAGATCTGATCTTTTTAGTAAATGGTGGGCGAGGAGATAAGATGCAGAATGCTACACAATGAACTGTCTTCTTCCCATAATACAAGAGTGTTTTGAACACTGGTGTACTGTACAAAACGTTCTTATATTATGGGATGGAGGGAGTAGCTGTTAATGTAAGTATAGTGATAGACGACGTTCAGTCCTTACAAGAGGACTGCAAAGCTAAACCGCTTCAAAAGCATTGGGTTGATTCTAAATTTTTGTAAGAGTCCATGCGGATCTTATAAAGTCCACCAAATGGACGATAACGAGGCTAACATGTGCAGTGATGCTACATAATCAAACAACTATGAAAGTAAGTATGGTCATACAGGGCAAGAGGTACTCACAAGAGCAATGCAGTGTGCCGTATAGTTGCGAGATTCTGTGGTCCCTTGAGAATGAATGTTCTTCTGATAACATTTTTCGTACAAGTGAGACGTTAAAGCAAATGCATAAATGTAGTTCAAATTGTGATGTGATATCATATATAGTACCTTACGCTGCAGCCGAGACCAATGTGTAACAAGATTATTCCAGTCACCATCTGATAAATGTAGCACCGGAGACTTTACAGAAATTTCGTTTAGAGGCTTGCAATCGTAGTGAGCTTGCCTCAGGTAGGAACGATACTTCATCAACCAGTGCTTGAAAAGCGCAACCAAACCTTGCTCGTCTTCACAATCCAGTTTGGTCCTCGCCTGTTTAAAAGAATGAAATCTTGTGTCTTCTGTCAGCAGAAACATATGCACCAATGACCATGAATAACATTAGTACGTTACTTACGCGTAAGTTGCGGAGGAAGACTGGAAATTGTTCTGTGTCTGTGGTATAATCTTTCCATGAAGGAAAGATGCGCACAAAGTTCCTGACAACAATATAAGCTTTGTCTTCTAAACTAGGAAGAAATGGAACATGGGTCCTATTTGCTGCAATTGGGGCTCTCTCTGGTTCGAAAAGGGATTTGGCAACTGGATTTGGTGTACTCTTTGCTGGAATGGGGGTTTTGCATCGTAGAGCTGGTGCTATGTCAACTGGCATAATCATAATGTTTGCTGCAGTTGGGGTCTGCTGAGTTGGGGCATCAGAAATGACCAGTGTAGTAGGGCTAGAGTCTGCTAGAGCTGGGGTGTTTTGTGGGTCAGGTGATATTGCAACTACACCTAATGGGCTCTTTGATGTGTAAACTAAGCTAATGGCAGTTCAACGAAGTAGAAGCAGTGCAAAGCATCAGTTGCAAGATATGTGCGACAAATATAACCTTGGAAAGTTAGAGCAAGCACCTTGATGGGTGAATAAGATAGGGCATCTTCCTCTGACTCCTCCACTAGGGAGCTACATTGACTTAGGTCTCCCTCTAGCTCAGAATCACTGTTAGGATCATATTCTGAGCATGAATCTGTAGGTGGAGAGCGTTTGCATTGCATTGCATCCAGACGTGATTTTAGTCCCTTAATGCCAAGTTTGACAGCCATGGCATTGTTCTGCTTTATTCTTTTCATGCGCGCAAGCTCATAATCATTATGATGTTGTTCAGAATCTGAGATTCATGAAAAACATAAAAAGTAGTCAGATTATCTATGGAGTGCATTGCAGATTCAACTCAAAGAGTGTCTCCCTATAAACCCCTGCATATGCAAAGTTCACCTCCAACCATGCTGATCAGACCACACAAAGAAATACTAAACCCCTGCATAGGCATCGGGGGTGCGATGGCTGTCGGTGGCGTTGAAGCAGATCTGTGACAGTAGACGGGTGCATCAGGGGATAAGTCCTGTTGCGGTGGAAGAGAAGGTCATGTGAGTGGCCCCGGCAAAGAGGACGACGACGCCGATGAAGCGAGATGACGTGATGCAAGGCTCTTGGTCCGTAGCCGTGGATGAGAAACGTCCATCTCTAGCAGTGGACGACGCGGTCTTGGTAGGCGCTCCGGCATGGTGGAGGACGGTGGTGATGGATGTGGTGGAGGACGGCGGTGATGGATGGGGTGGCGGACGGAGGCTGGTGTGGGGATGGTATTCTAGCGCGGACGGTGTATGAACGGGAAAATGGATGGAGAGGTACGGGGAACCATGTTTTTGGGACGCGCCTATCTGAAATATGGGAAAGTTACGAACTTAGCCCCTGTTTAAAATTTGGACGTCTCGTCGGTTGGGGATATGACGGTAATCTCGCATCTCGCCAATATTTGCCCAGAGCGATTTCGGGCGAGGAGAAGGTGGTTGGCGCCCATAGTTGGCGCCCATGGTGTATGAACGGGGCTGACAGGTAGGGCAGTTGTGTCACGTCTGAGAGAAGTTACAAACCTGCCCCTATTGAAAATATTTGCCTACATCGATTTTGGCCGAGTCGAGTTTGTTTTGCCGCCCACCGTGTATGAATGGGGAAATGGAGGGAGAAACTGAGGTCTTTCGGACGAGCTTGAATCAAATGTGTTTTGCCGCCCATGTTTGGCGCCCACCGTGTCGGAATGGGCTCAGAGGCGATCGTGTCACGTCTAATTGAAGTTACTATCCTACCCCTATTTAGAGCAGTGGAAATCGGGCCGATGGATTGTCTGTGTAATGGTTAGATAGTAATTTCCATCTCCCAAACACTTCGCTTCGGGCAGCCGACGTGGGAGTGGACATTTTGACGCTTATTTCGAATTTTGGGACAATAAGCATCCATGTTTACCCGTTCAACTAAATTCGAATCCATTTTGTATTCCTATACGAATCTTTATAAATCATTCTATGTGTTTTTATATATCTTCAAAAGGACGACAAAGATGTATTCCACTGTCATATATGAATATGGTTTACAAATGCCAATACTCAAATTCAGAAGCTAGAATCCTGTTTAAGGTGAATTCAAATATTTGGAACACTTCATGTCCAACTCAAATGTCACACGCAGCATAATGTGTACTCCCATTTAGATATGTACACAAGCGATGTATCAAGATTCAAATACCGAGTCAATCAACCAAGAGTGTACAGAATTAACAGACATATAAACACTTATAGAGTATATAGATCAATAATATCAACTAACATACATAAGCCAGGCCGCTGTACTTTTCTTTGCTACAACAACATCCTTTTTTTAGCCAAGCTACTACAGCATCTTGGCCCTTTACGATGCGTGCCACTTATGGTCCATCTATACTACTATTATTGTTGAATGCACATTCAGCCCGATTGGCATATTTGTAGGTCTGGCACAACAATCAAAATGAAATGTCTCCAAGTCTTATCAACTAATACAGACTTGTGCTCAAATAAAATTACAAACAAAAAAACAAAAAACAAAAAACAATTATTACATGATCTCTAAAAAATGGTTTGATTGATTACATTAACAAACAACACAAAGGTTATTCAACAATGGAAATAACATTTCACCTATGATTTACCAAGTGGGTATTTAATTTCCTTTTTTCCTTCAGGACCTTGACAATGTGGTCAGTCTCAGCTTGCTTCATTTTGAAATCCACCAAATATTTAATGGTTGTCTTGAGCACTGCTACCGATTGTGCTGTTTGCTTCCTCAACATGTCAACTTCATATCTAAATGCAGAAGCATAATCTCTTTCTACCACTAGTTTAGCCTCTAGAGCATCAACAGTTGGCAATTCATAATGCACGATTAGGCCGGTGCCACTGCTGTGGGATGATACAACGTCCATGGGGACCTCGCTCTTTGATCTTAGGCTAACCTGTTTTGCCATTAAAGTTCCGATTGGATTCAGAAAAGTTGAAGTTAGCAAAACATCTCAACTGGGAGTTATAACAACAAACCAGTTAAACAAACAAGGAATTAAAGAGTTTCAATTCAATGCTGAAAAGAAGTTATTAACATGATTGTAACCCATTGTTGTAGCAGCAAAGCAGTTAAACAAACAAGTAGCTATTGAAGTTCCGGCAAACAGGTAATTCTTAATAGTAAGTATCAAACACATAGATTGGCGCAGTCTATAATAGGATTAACAGGCTATGTCATTATGTAATCAGTAGCAAACTAAATTAAGCCAAGCAATGTAATTGAACAATTTTGCAATAAGTGGCTAACTAAATTCCGAGAAGCAGGTAACTGAACTTACTCTAGTTCTTTGTACAGGCACACTGCAACTTCTTTTTCGCTTACAAGGTTGTATGAAGGAGTCCATGGCATCAATTGCTTGGATACGCAGTCCCAATACTTCTTTATTCCCACACTGCATTAGTAAGTCGAATGGTTAATCTGGTAAGATGGTGCATCCTTGATATGTTATATGAGGACGTGTAGTCAGACTAGTTGTAGCCACACACACATCACACTGGCTTTTACTGTATATTTCATGCGATCATTTTTGGCATATCGAGATCTAAGCAATCTACAATATGATGAAAAGACTGGCATCCTTCACATTATTGTCAAACTCGGTTCATAAAAACAAGCAATTCAACCATTCTGTGGGTAAATCAAAAGCGCCACAGGAATATTTTTCACTACCCCTATCATACACGCAAAAAGGGGCGACGCCACCATAGGGGCTGGTATGGGCGGCCGCCTCGGGTGGCTCGAAAGTGTGCACCTAGTTTGAGTCGTCCAAGTTGGCCCAGGCTAGTTTTGTTCGTCCCAACGCACGAGCAAGCAATGAAAAAATGAAGAAAAATGTTTCAATTTGGATGGGCCAATAACATAAGTGCAAGGCATGCCCTATAGCAGGCTCGCGGCCCAAACAAGCGCCTCCCATATCGATCGACAGCAGGAAAAATCCCAATTCATCCGCTCCAGCCTCCAGTCTGGTTCGCTCCTAACCTAGCCGCCGATGGACAGACCGACACAACACTTCCTCGCGCCCTCATTGGAGGGCGGTCGCCGGGCTTCAAGCGAGCGGAAGGACAAGAAGATGAAGATCCAATCCTAGGTGTAGCCTGCGTGGGAGGTAGCGGCGACAGCACGGGCATGGCATCGAGCTTGCGCAAACGGACAGTCGCAGCTTGCAAGAGTAGCATGCGCAACAAGCAGGTACATCATATCCCTGATTATATCTAATTCAACTCTTCAATTTCTGGCCAATAGTTAAACCTGGCGGTGTTGTAAAACTTCTTGTATGTAGGGAATCTATGAGAAAATGAAACCAATTTCTACTTATTTTATAACTCCCTCAATCAATACTGAACTGACTAAACCTGATGAATCTAATCAAGTTTCCGGTGCAAACATCCAAGCTCATGTTGTTCTTGATCCTGAAGTGTCTAATGAACAGACTGGTAATGAAGGATTTGATGCAAACATTTTACATGCTCCTGGTGATGAACATATAGTGTCTAATGAGGCATCTAGTGCAAGCATTTTGCAAGCTCCCATTGAAGGATTTAGTGTCTAATGATGATCTGCTATGTTGAGAGAGACATAGAGATTAGCGAGCATTGATGACAAGCAAATTATAGTGCATTTTCTTGGCTTGAGGAAACGTCGAGGCCATCTACCAGAAAATCCCCGTATCATGACAATGTAGCATAAATACTTTTCTAATATGTTGTTTGAAACTATTGGCATACTTGTGCAGGATAGATATATTGATAGGCAGTTTGCGCACTGGTTATAGGTGCAATTACACTTTGATATTTTCAGCCAGAGAACGAATAATTCAAGCAGGTACAGACCATGTTTGTAGTCCTTGTACACCATGTTGCATTTTGTGTTTTTTGGTGCTTGCATCATTTAGTGTTTATAATCTGAACTACTTTGGATCATTAGCTGGTTTTCAAAGTGCATGTAGCTTCACATTTCTCAAGTTATGTTGATTTCTGGAGTGCAGGTGCCTTTGTATTTTTTAAGTTAAATGTTCGCCCCTGGTAACTTGAATTTGTGGATCCGCCACTGCACGCAAATCATACATGAATGCCAGTATGAATTAAATGAAATGCAGGGACTTACGCTAGCTCGTTGTACAGGCTCACTGCAGCTCTGCTTGCGCTTGGGATGTTCCATGTACAAGTCCATGTTACCACTTGCTTCGATATGCAGGCCTTGTGCTCCTTGCATCCACCTCTGCATTTTTGACACGGCGAATGGCTGATCAAATAAGAGGAATCGACCTTGCTGTTGTACCGGAGGACAGATACTTACAAGGTTATACGGGTGTGCAGGATGTGTACCAGATCCCGTAGCGCCGTCATGCTTCGCTAAAAAATGGATTTGCTTGTTTTAGATGATATCTCCAGAAGAAATAAGAGTTAAAGTCAGAGTTGGATAGGCTTGTAAGCTAAGAGAAGAGTGAAAGGATATCCAAACATCGTCGGAATAGTGCACAAGGGAGTGATGTGTGGATGCCAAGTTCGGACCGGCGTTTGGGCATGCTCGTCTAGCTAGAGTGCGGGTCACTTCAGAGCCGTTGAGGGTCATGCGCTGGCGCTGGCTCGCCGCGCATGGATGCAGATCTTGAGTGGCAGCGGAGCGCTACGATGCGGTGGATGAGACCGTTGGTGAAGCCCCAGCGGCCTCGAGGGGCGGAGGCACGACGATGTGCTCGGTGAAGTAGCCCCGGGGAGCTGGGAGATGGTGTCGGTGAAGCACACCTGATGCGGTGGAAGTCGGTGTTTGTGAGGCACGTCGGTTGCGGCGGCCGACGTTGTCGGAGGACCACCCGGTGTGGTGGACGAGGGCGCAACTGAGGTAGCTCCGGTGGGGTGGTGAAGCACTACCATTGAGGGAGTCCTGGATTAGGGGGTATCCGGACAGCCGGACTGTATACAACGTCCGGACTATTGAAGCGTGAAGATACAAGATTCAAGACTTTGTCCCGTGTCCGGATGGAACTCTCCTTGGCGTGGAAGGCAAGCTTGGCGATCCGGATATTATATTTCCTTCCTTGTAACTGACTCCATGTAAACCCTAGCCCTCTCCGGTGTGTATATAAACCGGAGAGGTTGGTCCTTAGAAGACCGATCACAATTACTATCATACCATCATAGGCTAGCTCCTAGGGTTTAGCCTCTACGATCTCGTGGTAGATCTACTCTTGTACTACCCATATCTTCAATATTAATCAAGCAGGAAGTAGGGTTTTACCTCCATCGAGAGGGCCCAAACCTGGGTAAACATTGTGTCCCTTGCTTCCTGTTACCATCAGCCTAAGACGCACAGATCGGGACCCCCTACCCGAGATCCGCCGGTTTTGATACCGACATTGGTGCTTTCATTGAGAGTTCCTCTGTGTCGTCGCTACAGGGCTTGATGGTGCCTTCAATCATCGTCAACAACACGATCTCGGTGAGACCTTTCTCCCCAGACAGATCTTCGTGTTCGGCGGCTTCGCTCTGCGGGCCAACTCGCTTGGCCATCTGGAGCAGATCGACAGCTATGCCCCTGGCCACCAGATCAGGTTCGGAGACCTGAACTACACGGCGGACATTCGCGGAGACTTGATCTTCGATGGATTCGGTCCTATGCCAGGAGCACCGGACAGTCACGACGAGCACGGCTTACACCTGCTGTCGGACGAAGCTCGGGGTATCACCCCCGCAGTAGCCCCGGACCTAAATCCGGAGCAGGATGCGCTGCCTAAGGACGGAGGGATGGACCCCGCCCCGCAGGTCGCACACTCATCGGCGGTGGAGCCGAATATGGGTCTTACCTCTGTGGTGTCCTGTGACTCCCAACCCCCGGATTCGTATCCTGACGCTGGTTCTAGTCCGTGCACTCCCAAGCCAGTCGAGCCAGGTTGGGCTCCGGTAATGGAGTTCACCGCTGCGGATATCTTCCAGCACTCGCCCTTTGGCGACATGCTGGACTCATTAAAGTCTCTCTCTTTTTCAGGAGGCTCTTGGCCGAACTATGTCCGGCTCAAGTGGGAGGCAGGCGATGAAGGAATTTGTTGCCCACCCGCCACCCACTTCATTGCCACGGTCGATGATTTAACCGAGGTACTGGACTTTGACTCTGAAGACATAGACGGTATGGACGACGATGCAGGAGAAGAACATGAACCACCGCTCACTGGGCGGTGGACAGCCGCCTCCTCCTATGATATATATATGGTTGACACTCCGAAGGAAACAAATGGCGATGAGGCAACGGAGGATAAAACCTCACGGAAAAAAGCAAAGAATGGGCGTCGTCGGCGCCACTCCAAGCCCCGCCACAGCAATACCGGCCCAGGAGACGAAAACAATCCAAATGGTGCGAAGAAGAATACACCTGATCAGCCCGCCTTGAGCAGGCGAGCAGAGGATGAGCAGGTCAGCCTGTAAGAACAGGCGACGGACGAATACCTGGAGGAGGATAGCTACATGCCCCCCTCCGAAGACGAGATTAGCCTCGGCGACGACGAGTTCGGCGTGCCTAAGGATCCCGTAGAGCAGGAGCGCTTCAAGCGCCGGCTTATAGCCACTGCGAGGAGCCTGAAAAAGAAGCAGCAGCAACTCCAAGCTGATGAAGACCTGCTCACAGATAGATGGACTGAAGTCCTGGCAGCCAAGGAATACGGACTCGAGCGCCATACGGCTGACCGGCCACCTCGTGGCCGGGATAAAACGGCATATCAGTCCGCATACCAGCCAGCACCCCCACGCCAACATCAGATACACCTTCAACAAGTCCGGCCGAGCCGAACATAGCCACCTAGAGCAATTCGACCTGCGTAGCCACATAGCCCGGCACAGAGGCACCGCGCACCCCCTCTTCTTCACTGACGAAGTAATGGATCATGAATTCCCTGAAGGGTTCAAACCCGTAAACATCGAATCATACGATGGCACAATAGACCCCGCAGTATGGATCGAAGATTTCCTTCTCCACATTCACATGGCCCGCGGAGACGATCTACATGCCATCAAGTATCTTCCCCTTAAGCTCAAAGGACCATCCCGGCACTGGCTAAACAGCCTGCCAGCAAATTCCATTGGCAGTTGGGAAAACCTGGAAGACACATTCCTCGACAGCTTCCAGGGCACATACGTGCGACCACCGGACGCCGATGACTTGAGCCACATTACTCAACAGCCCCGAGAGTCAGCTAGAAAATTCTGGACTCGGTTCCTAACTAAAAAGAACCAAATAGTCGACTGTCCGGACGCTGAAGCCCTGGCGGCTTTTAAGCATAATATCCGTGATGAGTGGCTCGCTCGACACCTCGGCCAGGAAAAACCCAAGTCCATGGCAGCTCTCACAACACTAATGACCCGCTTTTGCGTGGGCGAGGACAGCTGGTTGGCTCGCAGCAGCACTACGCCACATTCTGGCACTTCGGATGGCCGTGACAATAACGGCAAGCCACGACGTAACAGACATAAGCAACGAGACAACGGCGGCAGCACTGAAGACACGACAGTCAATGCCAGATTCAGCGGATCCAAGCCCGGTCAGCGGAAGAAGTTGTTCAAAAGAAATAATCAGGGACCGTCCAGTCTGGACCGCATACTGGAGCGCTCGTGCCAAATTCATGGCACCCCGGACGAGCCAGCCAACCACACCAATAGAGGTTACTGGGTGTTCAAACAGGCCAGCAAAATAACCGCCGAAAACAAGGACAAGGGGCTGCACAGTGACGATGACGAGGAGCCCCGGCCTCGAACACAGGGGGACAGAAGAAATTCCCCCTAGGTGAAAACGGTCAACATGATCTACGCCACGCACATCCCCAAGCGAGAACGGAAGCGGGCACTACGGGACGTCTATGCGATGGAGCCAGTCTCCCCCAAATTCAACCCATGGTCAGCTTGTACGATCACCTTTGATCGTAGGGATCACCCTGCTAGCATCCGTCACGGTGGCTCGTCTGCATTGGTCCTAGACCCAATCATCGACGGATTCCACCTCACGCGCGTCCTTATGAACGGTGGCAGCAGCCTGAACCTGCTTTATCAGGACACAGTGCGCAAAATGGGCATTGACCCTTCAAGGATCAAGGCCACCAAAACCACATTTAAAGGTGTGATTCCTGGAGTAGAGGCCCGTTGCATGGGCTCTATAACTTTGGAAGTGGTCTTTGGATCTCTGGATAACTTCCGAAGCAAAGAGTTAATCTTCGATATCGTCCCTTTCCGCAGTGGTTACCACGCACTGCTCGAACGAACCGCATTCGCAAGATTAAATGCGGTACCACACTACGCATACCTCTAGCTCAAGATGCCAGGACCACGCGGGGTCATAACGGTGAACGGAAATATGGACCGCTCTCTCCGAACAGAAGAACATACTGCAGCCCTCGCGGCGGAAGTACAATGCGGCCTCCTCCGACAAACCAATCCGGCAACAACAACTTCAAGCACCGTCAAGAGACTCCGGAGCACCCCGCAACAGGATCATCAGGCACGCCAAGAGCGCAACTAGCAGTCCGCCTCCGCTTAAGCCCCATCAAAGCAGCATTCGTACACGCGCATACAATTACGCACTCGAGATACCATGGGCGAGGCGGGGCGCAACAACGACTCGACCAACAAAAGGGATAACCGCCACATACCTTCATAACCCGTCCCTTCTTCTTTTTTCAGGACATTGCTTTAGAGCAGCCTCTTCGTAAGAGCCGGATTGCGGACTTACATAAGAGAGAAACCAAGGAGGCAACAGGCTTCACAAGATGTAAGGAAACACCTGTGGAATCTATTTACGATCGTTATACCTGTATTATATATCCATACGCGGCCTGCCCCTGGATAGGACATGTTAAATAGTCCTATTTATCTCCGCTTAACGCATTCATTGTAAACATACGCTTAAATGTATTTTCATCAATGGGAGATTACATATAGCGTCAGCTTATTATTCTTATTTGAACATTTTTCTTACAAATGTCTCTTTGATATTGCATCCGTACACTTTGGTACGGTCCGTTTGCCAGGGGCTTCCTATGGTGCCCCGTTCTACGGTAAATAAAGTCCGAACACTTTAAATAGTACGGCACCCCGAACTAATAGCACTATATGCATCATCTCCGAATCATGTCTTGGGTCTACAGAGGTTAGCCCGGCTCCCTTGTTTTGGTACCTTACGTTCCGTTATATCGGCTAAGGTAGCGCAGGAGAACTCTCGCGATTGTGTCCCGTTCTTCCGGACGAGCACCTCAAGAGAGAAAGCCGAAAACTGACCGGTATGATGAGGCGAGAGCTGGTCGCTGTTCGAGAGGTCATAAAATCCTTAAAGATTTTTTCTGCTTTAGGCGATGAGTCGGCCTTGTCCGATTTAGGCGTATATAGCGCCCAATTCGGCCCTCCAAATTCTAGGGGCTTCGCCGAAATTTAAAATTATAGACTTCTATTGCTAAGTGAAAGTTATAAAGCCACATAGTCTGATTGCCTTGTTCGCTGCGCCGGATACCTCCTTAAGGGACCAAACATTTGGATAAAGAGAATTCGGGTTTTTCCAGGAACACCCCGGTACTAGGTACGTGGGGGCGGAAGCCGGCGACTGGCCTAATTTCAGAATTTGATAAACAGCCGCACAGATGGTAATATTTTAAATCAAAACAGTGCTACATAACACAAGCAACTCCGTCCTTAAATTACAACAGCGGTAGAGGTACATTTAGTCAAAGATCTTGTCTTTAGTACATTCGTCGGCCACGAGACGAGTGCCCTTTATAATGCCATCATAGTACTTCTCGGGATGGTGATGCGCCTTGCTCTCCGGCGGCCCGTCCTTCACCAGCCTCTCCGCATCCAGCTTGCCCCAATGCACCTTCGCACGGGCAAAGGCCCAGCGGGCACCCTCAATGCAAACGGATCGCTTGATTACTTCAAGCCGCGGACAGGCATTCACCATCCGCTGATCAGGCCAAGTAGCTAGTGGGCAGGGCTCACCAGCCACATCCGGACTATGAATCTTTCATAGCCACTTCGCCGCCAGGGGAGTTCGACCAACTGTTTCAGCTTGGTCACTCGAGGCATGGATGTTCGCCCCAAAGATACCGGACCGAACAACTTCTCCATTGAGCTCCCCCCTCGGCACGGCAGAACTCCGTGGTGTCCGAGACGCTGCGTGGCAGATCTACGAATGCCCTTGGAGAGCTCCGAATTCGGGTAAGTAAAAGAAACGCCTCCTCCATATGTTTGCTTTGCATAAAGAATTTCTTACCCGCCGTTATCTTTTTGGCCTCCTGGATTTCCTGCTGTGCCTTCTCAGCTTCGGCCTTGGCGTCTCTCATACTCACAAGCGCCTTCGGAAGCTCGGCTTCTTTCATTTTTAGATCATGCTCCACGGACTCGAACTTCTTGCCGAGGTCCTGGAGCTCTTGTTGTACCTTTCCCATTCTGGCACTTTGCTTTTCGCGCTCCTTGCATTCCATGGCCACCTTGTCTTCGGCCTTGGATAGCGCTTTCTTCAGGGATGCCACTTCGGTGGTGGACCCTGTCACACAGTCACGACGCTTCGTCGTCAGACTAAACAATTTTATCTATCTTTACATACATAAGAGCGGAGAATCACTCACCTTTGCTCTCTTCGAACCACCTCTTTGTGAGGTTGAGCTCTCCCTGCACCTGCTCCAGGTCCCGCTTTAGTTCGGCAACCATAGCTGTGCGAGCAGCAGCAGCAAGCAGCACGGCCTGCTTATTCACATAAACGCTTATTAGACTCCTGCAGATTATAATTGACCCTCTGTTTGGCTTTTCTTTCCGAACACCAAACAGAGTATTAGGGGCTACTACCTATCAGGTGGTAATTTCACACATTTTTATTACTTACCTCGAAGCCCGTCAGGAGGCTTGTGCAGGCTTCGGTTAGTCCGCTTTTGGCGGACAGAACCTTTTGAATCACCGCACTCATAAGTGTGCGGTGCTCGTCATCCATGGAAGCGCCTCTAAGCGCTTCCACCAGACTATCCGGCGCCGCTGGCATGACGGAAGCCCTCGGCACGGACGGCTCGCCCTCCCTAACGAGGGGCTGCCCGCCTAAATCCGGAATCGTCAAGGGTTGTGGAACAGTGTTCGGTCGAGAGTCCGCCTTGCTGCGGCTCTCATCGACGTGATCCGCGGGGATCTTGAAACCCGCATGACGGACATCTGGAACTCCACCTTGGGGCGTCTCCAGGGTCACCTCCCCCTGCTTGGGGAACCTTCGGGACAACACCTCCATGTCATCCGCAGGCTGAGGAGTGGTGGCCGCCGGGAGCGAGTTCATCTCTGAAGCGCTCAGAGACCCATCCGAAGACGACACCTCCGGATGAGCCCTGGCCGGACTGCATATATGTTTGGCGTCATTAAACAACTATGAAGTAAAATCACGATAGAGTGCAGACACTTACAATTGCGCTAGGGGCATCCCCCTGGGCAGCCAATCTTCCTTGCTATGAGCGGCCGTGGTGGAGTAGTACGGAAGGGACGTCTTTCCCTTCTTGGGCGTCCCAGCCTCCCCCTCCGGGGCGGCTTTCCTCTTTTTCTCCTCCCCAGCGCGGGGAGGTAGAGTTTCTTCTTGCTTCCCCCCGCCTCCGCGTGAGAAATCTGTTTCGTCATCATCGGACGACGTGGGTATGACGGCCTTGCGTCGAGGGCCTCTCCCGGCTCCATGGCCCGTCTCCTCAGGCCCCTCATCCTTTCCGCATGGGGAGGCTTCTTCTTCTTCTTCCCCCTCTTTTGGGGAGGAGTGTTCCTCGTCGTCTTTGGACGAGGCTTCCGGCACAACCTTACGCCAGAGACCCTTCCTGGTCCCCGGGGCCTTCTTTTCGGCCTTCTTCTCCGGTGCCTTGTAGGGCGCCGGGATCAGCATCTCCGTCAGGAGAGCATCAGGTGGATCCTCTGGCAGCGGAGTCGGACAGTCAACCTGCTCCGCTGTCTCCACATAATGCTGATCAAATATACACAAATACTTAAGTCTCCCGCATGAATATGTTGGGAAGAATCGAATCCGGTGGTGGCCTAAAAACTCACCTGGCTAGGAGGCCGCGCGGCGTGGAGCCCACGGTCATCGGATGTGGGAGGAGGTACTTCGGAGGCCTTGAACAACGCCTTCCACGCGTCTTTGTGCTTCATGCCCTAGAGCCTCTGAAGCGTCTGGTGTTCGGCCGGGACGAACTCCCACAGATTGAATGCCCGCCTTTGGCACGGCAGAATCCGGCGAACGAGCATGACCTGTATCACGTTGACAAGCTTGATGTTCTTGTCCTTCATGCTCTTGATGCATGTTTGGAGTCCGGTCAGCTTTGTAGGTTCGCCCCAAGTCAGACCCTTCTTTTCAAAGGAGGTGAGCCGCATGGGGGCTCCGGATCGGAACTCGAGGGCCGCCGCCCAGTTGGCGCCGCGCGGCTCGGTGATGTAGAACCACCCCGATTGCCACCCTTATACGGTCTCCGCAAAGGAGCCGTCCAGCCATGTGACGTTATGCATCTTGCCCACCATGGTCCCTCCGCACTCCGCTTGCTGGCCGCCTACAATCTTCGGCTTCACGCAGAAGATTTGCAGCCACATGCCGAAGTGAGGCCGGATGCGGAGGAAGGCCTCACATACGACGATGAACGCCGAGATGTTGAGGATGAAATTCGGGGCTAGATCGTGGAAATCTAGCCCGTAGTAGAACATGAGCCCGTGGACGAAGGGGTGAAGCGGAAACCCCAGTCCATGGACGAAGTGGGCAACGAACACGACCCTCTCGTGGGGTCCCGGGGTCGGAATGACCTGCCCAACGTCCGGTAGCTTGTGCGCAATGTCTGAGGCCAAGTATCCGGCCGCTTGAAGATTTGCGATGTGCTTCTCCCTCACGGTGGAAGCCACCCGCTTGCCTCCTGCTCCGGACATGTTTAGCTGTGCGGAGAAGATTTGGGCTTGGGCACTGGAGCTCGATGGGGCAAGAGTGGGAAAAGGAGGAATAAGGCATGGGTATAAATGGGGAACTCTTATCCCTTTATAGAGGCGACGAAAGCGGTGTGCCTTCCCACTTGCTCGCTGGGAACCGCTTGCTTCCTAAGCGCCATGATTGATGGCGTGGTGGGAATACACATACCAGTATTGATGAGAATCCCGTGATAAGGGGACACGATCTCTGCTTTGACAAGTCGTGTCAAGGAAACCGCCTCGCAATATGCGTTGTGGCTGGTTATGGGAAAACGGTTCGAATAATGACCCGACCGCAATGACACGTCGCGTTGCCTAAAAAGTTGTCAGCAGATTGCATTTGTGAAAATACCATTCTCTCTATGGTGGCATGTGAAGATCATTTTGTGGATCCGGACACGGTTCAAGTGTTCGACAATTTCTTTGGAGTATTTGGAGAAGGAACCCGCCCTGCAATGCCGAAGACAAGACTGCGCGCCGGACTCATCGTCATTGAAGACTGGTTCAGGGGCTACTGAGGGAGTCCTGGATTAGGGGGTATCCGGACAGCCGGACTGTATACAACGTTTAGACTATTGAAGCGTGAAGATACAAGACTCAAGACTTCGTCCCGTGTTTGGATGGAACTCTCCTTGGCGTGGAGGGCAAGCTTGGCGATCCGGATATTATATTTCCTTCCTTGTAACCGACTCCATGTAAACCCTAGCCCTCTCCGATGTCTATATAAACCGGAGAGGTTGGTCCTTAGAAGACCGATCACAATTACAATCATACCATCATAGGCTAGCTCCTAGGCTTTAGCCTCTACGATCTCGTGGTAGATCTACTCTTGTACTACCCATATCTTCAATATTAATCAAGCAGGAAGTAGGGTCTTACCTCCATCGAGAGAGCCCGAACCTAGGTAAACATTGTGTCCCTTGCTTCCTGTTACCATCAGCCTAATACGCACAGATCGGGACCCCCTACCCGAGATCCGCCGGTTTTGACATCAACAACCGTCGTCTTCTTCGTCGTCGTCTGGCATAGAGGCGGGGAAAGAGATGAGACGAGGGGCGATTCGAACTTTGCTTAGGTTGGCGGCGAATTAGGGATTTGAGCAATCTAGGGGCGGAAGGGGACGGTGGAGAAGGGAGATTTTGCAGGGCTGGAATTGGGGCCACTAGATATTTCAATCCGAAACGTGGAAGCGCGAACTTATTTTGTCGTCGTCCTTTTTGGGGGGGAGGGAGGGAGGGGTGGGTGGCTGGGTGCTAAGCGTCTGTCCGACACACGCGACCACCACGACACGACCCTGGTCTGCCTGGTGCACCTACATCTGAGAATGCAAACAAATCTTCTTTCATTTGCGAACGAATCTGTATGTATTACCATGCCCGTGTTTTCCTTGCAATAATCAGTCATTCGAAACGAGTAACTATAAATTAATTAACGAGGAGTTATTTGAAAAAAAATCAAAACGGTATCCATGCTAACGTGGATTAGAGTGTGTGTCACATAATTAGTTATTTGAGTTTGAGTGTGTGTCACATAGCGATCTCCAATTCTAACGTGGATTTCGCATTTCACTGTATCCATGCTACTTTTTTTAATACAAATTCATATGTATATGATGAACACCATGGTAGTGAGAAAGCTTTCGGATGGATTCAGACATATGACCTACAAAATAGCACAACAAATCGAGTCAATGTCAACTTTTCTAAACCTAGTATGGCACGAATTCGAAATAATTACCCATATGCATGGTCCTCAGTTCAAATCTTACAATGTACACCGAATTGAAACATCGATATTAAGTCTCGTACTATCTACATTCAAATGTTGTTTTAGCCCCCCCGCACACATGCTACATACTTCCTGTATCGGTCAATCTTCCTCTCCTAACCACCTTAGGAAGCTATCGGTTTCCAACACACATCCATTCTTTCTCTCCATGTTTCGATCTCTAACTCTCTCAACTACACAACCCCCTTTTTCCACTTTGTTACGAAATGTATTTACCTCACACACCCGCCATTGGCACCCCATGCCGAGCTCTCTCTCCCTCTCCCTCTCACCCTCTCACGCTAAAATACATGCATTGCCTATCTAGCCCCCCCAACCTCTCGTGCGCACGCACGCACGTTGTCTATCTAGGTCACTCCCTCGAGACTGTCTCACTCTTTCTTCCGCACGGAGGGGCACACTCGCTCAATCTCGCTCTCTTTATCTGAATCTCGTTTAACCTCGTTTTCTTTCACACACAAATGATATATCTCCCTGTTCGGGCCTCGATCAACACACTCTATACTCTCTCACACAGATTGTCTATCTAGGTCAGTACATCGAAGCCGCCCCCACTCTTTCGACCTCATGGCAGGCCACGCTCTCTCTCTCTCTCTCTCTCTCTCTCTCTCTCTCTCTCTCTCTCTCTCTTTGTATGTCTCGATTGACCTCGCTCTTTCTCGGACAAAAATGATATATCATCATGTTTGAGCCCAATTCGACTTATTCACATTGTATACTCTCTCCACATTGTCTATCTAGGTCACTCTCTCCAACCCGTCTCACTCTTTCGATCGCACGACGACCCTATGTGATCGATTGACCTTGCTTCCTCCCACACACAAAATATATCTACACGTCTGTGACCGGATCATCTCTCATGCTCTATCTTACAGCCCTCACCCTTGCCAAAAGCTCAATCGGACAATATCTCTCCAGAGCATATATATTTGTTCAATGAATGTCGGATCACACTCACTTTGTCTCTCTATCTACATGTCTCTCGATTGACCTCGCTTTCTCACGCCGTATCTTCCACACATTGAAGCTACCTCTCCATCCCTCGCAAAGCCGAAGCTATTTACATTGCGAGAGGCACTCCAACCTTGGATTAATTTGTGTAGGCATTTATTCCGGTCGGTTTAGATTATATTTTCGTAGCATTCGGCCCACAACTACTCGAAACACCGCTTGCAACCCCCGCAACTCCCCTAGTTGATTTCCCTCTGGCTCGGTCATCGCTCTCTCGCATGTCCTTTCTCGCCTTCAACGTCGCACCATGGTATTATTGCAAAAAACTCTGTTGTTCTCTTTCATTATTATAAATAAGCTACAAAACTACACACTGATAGTCCACTTGGAATGGAACAAATTTCGACCCACAAATTAATGTGCTACAAACTACACACCGAGGGGCCCACATGTCATGAAACAAATTTGGACCCATATACAAATTAAAAAATAAAGGAAGAGGATCGAACATGCGACCAGGGCCTTCAAGACGCACGTCAATAGGCAACATATGTAGAACATCAATGTTTGTCGTACCTCCCTTTGTTCACATAATGCTTTTATATTATCACAGCCTATTTAATTGATAACATGTAATATTATTTTTAGTACTATTCGCCTTCACTTACTGGTGGGTTCCATGTGTGCTCTCTCTCTCTCTCTCTCTCTCTCTCTCTCTCTCTCTCTCTCTCTCTCCTCCCCTTCTGCATTTAGACGCACGGGCAAACACGAAGAAGTCGCGGGCGATGTTGCCGTTGACCATATCTGGACGTGTTCACAAGTTACGGCACCAGTTTCACGTGCTAGCAACACAAGTCAGTGTGTACGTGCAATGCATGTTAATTTGGAAGTATATTAAGTGCATGCGGATATTAAGTAGGATATTATTTGCGTGTTATTATGTGATTAGCACTATTTTTGGCATGAAATTAACTGCACGCTAAACGTGTTAAGCGCTCGACATTGAAGCAGTCTAGGTCGTTGGATGACAAGGAATACATGTGGCTTGATGATGTTTTATATTTAATTTTATACGGCTCTAGCAGAACATTCAATCGATCAAACCATTGATTTCGTTCAGTTTGACTCCCACTTTAAATTATAATACGATCGATCTAAAATAAACGGAAATGATAAACGTTCGGATTTTAAGCATGGCAATCCGAATGTTTTTCATGGCAAATTTAGATTACGCGGCTGCGACGGGGGCGTCTTGCGGTGGGAAGCGGCTCCTCTGTCGTGCTCTGTGTGTCGTCGGGCCACCAACCGACGGTGACGGCGGCGCCTTGCGCCGTTATTGGCGTACTCCTAGACGTTGGCCTAGCTTCAAGGAAGGCCAAAATGTTCTGGACTTCGGAGCGAGTCAACTGGCGGGAGGAGGTGACTGGCATTGGTGCAAGGAAGCGGTCGACGACGGCCATCCATGCTGCTGAGGGGGGCACTGGCACCCGCGCGGGGACAGGCGCTGTCAACGGTGCAGCGGAGACATTCGTGTGCACGGGCACCGGCACGGGCGCACACATCGCCAGCACGCGCAGCGCGCATGCGCCGCAGGTGCACGGCACCGCACGGCGCGCGCGCTGCAGACGTAGGCGCATCGCCGCAGGTGCACGGGCACGTGAAAGTCGGCGGGGACCTCGTGGAACCCCGTGGCATCAAGCTCGGCGACAATGTGCGGCTCCCAGCCCGTCAATGCCACGGGGATGGGCGCTGGCGCAGTCGGGGCGACGGGAGCCGAAATGGGAGCGGGGACAGGAGCGGCATCTTCCCGCAAGGCCACTTCAAGCTCGTCCCAAAGCGCCTTATGTTCTTGAGACTGCGGCTGGGTGTATTCCTCAGGAAACAGGAAGACTAAGGGCAGACCATCGTGATGTGGCATGGCGTACATTTAGGTCAGGCTGGTTGGATGTAGATGACAGGAGAATCTGAGAGGAAGAGAGTAAGATTGTAGCGATACCGGGTAGTGCAGGGTTGATTTTAAACTGCGGCGCTGGTGACATTAAAAGTGGGAGCAGTTGGGATGAAGGTGGGAGGCGGAGCCTGGTCAAAGGGCTCGCCTCCCGGTGAGCCTGCACAACGGTCTCCTCCAAGACGCCTCCTCGTCCCAGCGCACCGCCTGCTTCGCAGACGCCTCCCGTCAACTCACACGCTTGCTCGGACGGCACCTGCCTATGAGAAGCGGGACTCGTGGCGGCACATAAACACCCACAGTTTCAATAGTGAAAGCATTCGCCTTAACGTGACAGGTCTTTGTTCGAAAATACCTTGGCTCTTCATTTGTGCAACTTGTCATAAGAAGCTTGTCTCAAATTGAAGAAAAAAATTACGAAGTAATATTTGTGCCATGTCACGTGACCATGCTCGGGCCAAGAATTTATGGTCACTTTTGGATTTTCTGAAATTTAAGATCCAGATTCAAAACAATATCATAACCTGCATCATGCAATAAATTTTCAAGCCATACATCTGTCTTGTTGTATTTCTTAAGGAAGGATTTGGTCAAACATTTTGCTTAGTTAGACTTCAGACAAGTTATATATGCAGAGCAAAAGGATAATCCTCCGCATCAAAGGCATTGTCCGATATATTAACTCAAGTACTAGGCACGAACAAACGGGCTCAATTTTGTGCTCATCCCGGTGTAGTAGTAGTAGTACTAGGCAATGCAGTTGACGGTGACCTTGGCGAAGCGGTGACCGAGGGAATTGAACCGCTCTCGCACGGTAGGTAACGTTGTTCAGTTACTAAAGCATCCTCCGTTGTTCATCGGTAGTCATTATGGACCGGGACATGAGGGAATTTCCTAGGGCTGGAATTCTGGCGCCAGATATTTCGACTAAACGCGGAGGCTCGACTGGTTGGGGTTGCCTAATGTGCATACCACGCACGCCACCAGAAGGACACGAGCCCGGTTTTTTTAGGATAAACACGAGCCAAGGTCTGGTTGGTACGCCATTGGGTCCTACCATTCGAGAATACGAAAGGAACCTTTTAAATTGCCGAACGAATGTATGTCTATTACAATGCCCATATTTTCCTTGCAAATACTAATCTCAACGTGGTAATTGATTTATGACGAGTTGTTGAATTAGAGTGAGTTTGTGATATAGTGATCTCAACGTGGATTTCACATTTCATGGTATCCCAGGTAAGTTTTTCAATGCAAATTGAAATTTAAAAGATGAACAATATGGAGGTTAGAAAACTTTGTATGTATCAAGCATATGACCACACACACACACACACACACACACACACACACACACGTAACACAACAACAATCCAATAAGTATAGTGCATCTATTTTTCCAAACCATGCATGTTGACACGAATTCAAAAATACTCCTTGTGTTCCTAAAAATTAGTCTTTTAGAGATTTCAACAAGCGACTACATACGGAGCAAAATGAGTGAATCTACACTCTAAAACATGTCTATATACATCCGTATGTACCAGTCCAGTTGAAATCTCTAAAAAGACTAATATTCAGGAACGAAGGGAGTAAAATGTAAGACATGCATGGTCCTCAATTCAATATTTAAAACGAACATGAAACTGAAACATGAATATTAAGTCTAGTACTACAGTACATGCAAATGTTGTGTTTAATTAGGCGGAGCTATGATTGTCGGGGGTCACCCCCTCGACCTTAGATAAAATTGTGAAGCTCTGTTTAGGGTTGTTTAGATTATATTTTTCCCCACCCTCCCAACCACCGATTGGTTGTGCACCCCCACCCCTCCTCCCCGGGAGAATATCATGTGCCCCCATACCTTAGATATGCAGATACGAGTTTCTTGGAGCTTGTAGATCTGAGAAATAGCAACTCACATGATGTCTTAATATTTTTACAGGAAACCTTGACGAGTTTGAGAATTGCACACAATTTGTACAAAAACTACTCAGATGCCACTGGATCCCATATCCAACGACCTCGAAGCTCGTATCACCGTAGCATCTAAGATGAAGGAGGACAACATATTCTCCTGTATTTAAGAATATCATGTGCTACCACACCTTAGATGCTTTGGTGATACAAGCTCTTCGGAGCCGCTGATTTGTGACCCAACACCTCCTCGGTGGTTCAATGGTTTTTGCACCCAAAGAGTTCGCCATCGCCATAAGCACAAAGACTGCCAGATGCCATTGGATCTCAGATCAAACGACCTCGAAGCTCGTATCACCGTAGCATCCAAGCTGCGAGAGAACCTTATGTTTTCTCGCACGGGAGAATATGAGGTGCTCCCGCACCGTAGATTCTATGGTGATACGAGTTCGGGCCCACAGTAGGAGGTTTGAGTGTTTTTGCAATATACGGCTGAGAGAGTTTGGGAATTGCACAGAAAGTACAAGTACTACGCATGTGCCATCTGATCATAGATCATACGACCTTGATGCTCATATCACCGTAGCGGGTAATTAAGCTACGGGGAGCACCTAATATGAGCAACGGGCAGCCGTTGGATCCAAGATGCAGCGGCACACACGAGGCCTGAATGTTTTATTTGCAAAAAACCCTTTGGAGAGTTTGGAAATTGCGCGTAATTAAAAAGACTACTCCCAAGCCATTGGATCTCACTTCCAACGGTGTAAAAACTTGTATCACCATAGCATCTAAGCTGCGGGGTGGATGTGATATTCTATGCCGCTGTCATTTTTGTTCGTAAACTTGCAAAATACGTGTAACTTGTGCTGTTACTTGTCTAACCGCGCAAAGTGTTTGTTCAAAAAAACATCCTACACTGAAATACCGGAACAACCCACAGGGGTCCCACTTGTCATTAATCAAATTTGGACCTAAAACTAACAAATCTGAAAGACGAGATTCGAACTGGCAACCTATACTACAAATCGTAAAGTCGATAGCCTGAAATAACAACGGTTGTTGGCTTTGTCCCATAACTTGATTTTATACAGTATTACATTGAGTAGAGTAGAGGGAGTGCCTCGTCAACACGTGCATGACCGTTGACTCACTTATCGGTGGGTCCTGTGTCTGCGATCTCTCTCTCTCTCCATCGCCTAACCTTTGCACGGGCACACACGAAGAGCGCGCTTAGCTTGCCATGGTGTTATTACAACTCAAAAAAGCTCGGAAAATAGAAGAATCGCCTAGAACAAGAGACGTTGTGGCTGGTCGAGACGGAGCTAACCACACCTATCCTCCGTGCCATGTTAGCATGATGAAGCTGTGTGGCTAGTGGGGTGTTTTCAACTGACTGGCTAGGTCCCGAGGTCGAACCATAGGTACTATGTCTGATACAGTAAATTTTTACACGCACATTTTTCCTCCGTGCCGAGACATGGCACACCCTACCGCTTGGTTTCGAGGTCCTCCCAGGTGGTGCACACATATATTCTTCCTGACGTGGGACACCCTACCGCACGTTTTCGCCGAAGCAAGTAAATGAGTCATCAAATCACGAAAGACCACTTTTCCCACCGAGTACATCAGTGAAGCATGGTGGCTAGCTAGTTGGGCTAGTTCGACCGATTAGCTAGGCCGCCACCACATTTGTTTTTTCACCCCTTTTTTATCTACTTGCCGGCAGGTAAATTTAAATATCCACCGCGGCGTTGATCTGGTGTTTGAGTGCGACAGGATTTTTAATTTTTTGATTGACGGGAGCAGGCGCGACAGGATTTTTAATTTCTTGATTGATGGGAGCAGGTGCGGCAGCAATTAGTCACGATGACTCACCAGAAACCCATCGCTCCCTCGATGTGAGAAGTCGTCGACCGGTGTTTTACCATGGTGAAAACCAAAAGATTCCCCGCTCCTCAGCTGGCTCCCTCCGCCTTCCCGTAGATTGCATTGCCTTTCAGCCGTTTCGCCCCTGCATCACCAACGTCGTGCGCCTCGAGAAGTAGAGGGACTTCGGTGCTCTGCATGGGCATGTCCATGTCTCGGCGCAACATGACCGTTGGATCAAACTCAGACGGTGCAGATCACCATCGAGTACAAGCGTGTGGGTGTGTTTGGTTGCATTCTCATCTCAATATACTCCTCTGTCCAGGTGTGTAAGTCACCTTACGAAAACCAAATAATCCCAAAACACTTAGGCATGGTACATTAACTCCCTCCTAGTTTCTTGTTTTGTGACATATCAACCAATAAGAGACGTGGGCCGTGCACTCTTTCAATGACTTGAGATTAATAAACATGACATGTAGTGGTTAGTTCATTGCATGCAATGCTATTAATTAGCAAAAAGACATTTAGTTTTCTCGTCTTCCTCTCCGCCTTGGTCGCAGTTGTTTCCTCTTCGTGTATTTGTGTTAACCTACTAGTGTGGACTCATGCACCCTTCATGCACTCTGACAACACCCAAAAGTGGGTCGAGAAGGGAACTTTTGCTCCCATCCCATGCCCCCTTCATACACGCTGCCTAGCACTATTCGTGCTTCATATGGTTCATGTTTCATGGAATATTGTAGCACCGTACTCTCCGTGCGCTGTAGACCTACTTCCGTTAACATTGATCTCACCGTTCATTCTCGACCGGACAGTCGAGAAAGCGGTACTATGTTACTACATTACTGTTCATATAGTTGACATGCGACAACATCATTTGTTGTCGCCATATCTTACTACACTAGCAACAAGATTATGTAGTATCGACGATGAACTACTACACATGCCTAGTAGTAGGAGCACTATGTATGTTCAAGTGGCTATTGTGTTTCGTGACTACTCCGTCAGAAGAGTGGAAACGCTTGTCAGTAATCATTTTTTCTTCAGAAAACAGTGGACACGCCGACCGCATGGATCCTCCTCCAGCCATGCAAGAAATTACTCACTTTCGCCGACGTAGGGACAGCTAGCATCGGGGTCCACCAGCCATGCACTAAATTAATCCGTAGTAGAGTGACGGTAGACTACCCCGATCGAAGCGCCGCAGTAATTCCCAATGAGCCATCAAATCACAAAACCCCCTCCTTTCCAGCAGTAAGTTGGACGGATGAAGCAACCATCATTTCACTCTTCTCTCTCAGCTTCCTCTCTACCCAACCCTCGCTTCTCCCTCATCTTGTTCCTCATTTCTTCAAGAAAAACCCCGACCTGCTTCTGCCATTGTTCTTTTCTCCCAAAGAAGGAAAGGTGAGCGCATCAATGGTGTTGATTCTGGCCAAGGCCCGGTCTTGCAACCCCGAGACTGATCCTATAACTCCCTCTTTTTCTTCTTTTGGGTTTGTGATTATCGCTTATTTTCTTTTATTTCTATTTGACAGTTTCTTGATGGACGCTGGAGCACCGGCCAAGTGATGTCTATGGCTCGCCAAACCGCCGATGCTCATGGTACGAAGAAGCGCAAGCACCCCGCCGAGACTACCGCAGACAAGCTCAAAGCCATCGCCTCTGCCCAAGCCCCCCACTCCGGATCCCTCATTAAGCAAGTCCTGTAATATCTCTTCTTGACGATCTTTTTCTCGATCTTGATCGTGTTTTTTCATCTAACACGCAGTACTAGTACTAGTAGTACAACTTTCTGGGTGATCTTGCATGTATTTTTGTGTGCCAAATGATGGTTCTAAATTCCTCTTTTGACCAAAACATGCGAGAGGTTGACACTGATTAATTTCAACTACTCCCTCTGTCCCAAATTTCTTGTCTTAGACTTGTCTAGATACGGATGTATCTAATACAAAAATGTGACTTGATACATCCGTATCTAGACAAATCTAAGACAAGAATTTTGGGACGGAGGGAATACTTTATGAACATCAATGCTACCTTTGAAGAGGGTATATTTGCCTCAGTAACTTGTGTTATGGATATTGCAAGTAATCCCTCTGCTCTCATGCCTTTGAAGACATGTTCTAGTGTCTTTATTCACTCATTTTTGTGTGTATATGTAGTCATATATGGAGTATAATATCTAAAATCATCTTATATTTCTGAACGGAGGTAGTAATAAAATATGGTTTATGTTTGAATTAGAACCAAGTCCGCGATGGAGATGAAGTTCTCAAAGTCATGCCGAGTGAACTGGAAGACCTGAGGATGAGTTCTACTGCTAAACTATCCAGCTGTTGTCTCCTTGTCGCCATGTGTCCTGAACTAGTGTTTTCATGTAGCATTGTTGTCAGGCGTCTTCTCGAGGTTGTACTTGACCACAACAATTTCCTGGCTGTGCCTTCGATTACGAAGGGTGTGGTTCTTGTAAAGCTTCCCAACAAATCTGATGCGGCTTGTCTTCATGATCATGTTTATGAGTGGAAAGACCACTCTGTTAGGTTCTCCAAGGTTGAGGAGATGGTGATGATGCATGTTGACATCTCTCATGAAATCCATGGCCTAGTCAGTTATGCGGGGTTCATCCTGTAGGTCGGTGGCAAGAAATAGTCTGCAGAGTTTAATTAGTGCAACTTTGCTTGTCTGTAGTAAGTACTATTGTTGAGTACTTGATTTGTGTTTGTGAACCCTATATTGTTTATTAGTACTGCCGCTTTTGGTGCGTGGTCAGTCCTGAGAACGGTCTATGTTAATGTCTGTCCACTCAGTTCAGTCTGTATATTTTGAAGTATCTAGATCATCTTTTTGTGAGGACGGTTTATCAATTATGGTTACACTCCAATATCTGTATGCATTGCAGGGTTTATCGCACCCACCAGATTTCCATCCCATGGACGCTCAGTCCATATGATTTGTCACGACCTTTGACTGTCCCGCTTAGGGCGAGGCGGGCCCTTGCATGCCACCCGTAGTTGGACGATCAATCTTCTGCTTAGCACTTCAACATAGTGATTTCTGGTAAGGATTCACTGTGTCACATCAAGTAAATCTTATTGATTTACCGTCTAAATCTTATAGACTTAATGTCATGTTTTCTTTCTTTTCCTGCAATTTTACGATGCAGATTTTGCCATGTGACATTCATCACGTAATAAACCATTTGGTTTGCTCTACGATGGCTATTTTTGCAGGTTTCACTTCTTATGTCGTGTCAAGAACGAAGGCACCGCCCATCACTTATATTATCGAAAAATTGATCGGTCACCGTTGTCTGAGTACAAGCTGAATCCCTATGATGAACTGCAATTTGGTTTAACAAAAACGCCACAATTAGTCCTTCTCGCGTTTAAAAGAAATGAAGAAAAAACTGGATCACGGTCACGAAGCCTAGTCAAGTTAGAAAGCTGATCATAGCAGACCAGACACGATCGCCGCTGTCTCGCACATCGGTACCACCTTCAGCAATGGATCGAGCACCGGCAGTTGCTCTAGCACTGACAGCTGCAACAACTCAGTCTGATCTAGCTGAGGATTAGGCACCGACCGCGTCAGCTGATCAGGCTGATCTACCGGAGGATCGGGCATCGACACCGGCGCCTGCTCCGACACCGGCACCAGCTCTACAAGGAGCACCATCTCCGGCAGCAGCGGCGGCTTCGGCACCTGCACCAACACTTGCACTTGCATCTGCTCCGGCCCGGGCAGCGGCAACCGAACGAGCAGTTGCACCGGCAATAGACTGGGCTGCAGTTCGCACTTCATATACCAAAGTCCTTACAAAAATCGACATGTCCACCTTCTTGGTAAGTGTTGGTGCAGGTGATGGTGCAGCCTTGGTAACTGTTTGGATATTGGATCATTGGCTGCCCAAGTGTTTCGTTCTTTTTTCTTTCCATGTTGTTTCGCATGATTCACTGTGTTGATCTAATTGTTTGGGTATGTCTTCTTGTTTGCAAACGGAGAATTCCTAGAGCAACGAGGGAGTCTTTCAACAATCCGGGCGACAGCGGCCAAGTTTCTCTTACTATGCACAGCCTTGGTGTGAATGAACCTGCTCAATATACCGTAAGTACAAAGGATGGTCGCATGATGATTGATTCTAAAGGATGGTCATGGTTCAAATCTAAATCATATCTTGCGGTAGGGGATGATCTCAAAATCGAACTTTCTCGGCAAGGAGAGCTGGTCCAAATCAACTTTGAAATTCTTCAGTAGCAGCACGCAACTGCCGAACTGATCTATCCTACGAGAGATTTTGATGTAATAATCTGGCATGGTGAAACAAGTGTCCTGTGTGTATAAGTAATACGAGTATTATTTATCACATGGTATATCGTTCATAGAATTGCAACTCTCATTGCTGGTTAGGAACTGTCGTTCGATTCCATTCCAATAGCTGACATGCTTTATTCAATTTTGTGTATTCGCCTTGTGACAGAATCTAAAACCGGCCGCGTACCGATCGCTTGCAGTATGAAAAGCGCTGAGGTAGAACACATGGCCCCCCAAACATGCAGGGTGGGCCTGCGGCCCAAAGTCCAGAACCGTGAGCCTGTCTGAGTATTATATTCTCAGCTGAACCCCCATAGTGCCCGTGCGTTGCACGTAACATCAAGATGCATTTGTATGAGTATTTTATCTTGTGAGAGAAAAGGATGAACGAGGGAATGCCTTATTTGCAAATGTGGAGAGGTGTGTGGGTACCTTTTTGCAAAATTGCCATAGTTTCCTTCCTATCCGTCAGATATAAATCGGACGGCCTATATTGCAGGATGGCAGGCACACCATCATCACCAACTCGTCTATACTTTGTTAAAAACAACTCTATTTTTTATAATTATATATGTTATATATATTCCCCTTGATTTTTCTTATGTATAAAGTTGTGATATAAAATTTTGTATATTTCTTTACAGAGGGAGTGTCTCTCTGTCAAAAATATATTTTTGTGTAACTATTTACTCCTGTCTTTCTACTTCCTTTCGCTGATATTTGGGGCATCCGGCAATGGGGTCCACATGCCATATGCACAAATTAGAGTGCACAACTGCACAGTAGACACACCCCGGTCAGAAGGCCAATGAATGCCCAATGAGCCACAAATCTCAAACCCCCCTTCCAGCTGTAGCAGTAAGCTGGACGGACGAAGCGGCAATATTTCACTGGACCTGAATCCCCTTCTCCCTCGTCTTCTTGTTTAGAGAAAACCCCCTCTCGGCTATTGCATAGGGTTTTCTCATGGAGAACCAGGTATGAATTCTTCATCCATCCCTGATAAATCCAAGTCCCTTGGTCGCGGGTAATCCTAGGATGGCAGCCGCCGCCGTTGATGCATTTTTCTTCCTACTGAATCTAGTGTGTTTCATTTCCAGTGCCCAAAGTGTGAGGACCCTACAGGTTTCTGCGCCCTCGGCGAAACGCCACACTTGTTCCTTCTCATCCTAACACAGGATTTTAAAACGCGCACAGTATGTTCCTAGAATCCTCTTTTCTATCCGGGAGGGTAGGTTTTTTTGAACATGTTGTCGACTAATTTGGAAATTTGGATTGCTATATTTGGATAAAAGGTACTACCAGTACAATGGTCAACACTGACATAAAGGAGGAAGTTATTTCTAGATTTGGATAGGGAATACATTGTATTCTTGATACGTCCATTTTGCATCATGCTTTTATATCAATATTTATTGCATTATGGGCTGTTATTACACGTTATGTCACAACACTTATGCCTATTCTCTCTTATTTTACAAGGTTTACATAAGGAGGGAGAATGCCGACAGCTGGAATTCTGGGCTGGAAAAGGAGCAAATATTAGAGACCTATTCTGCACAACTCCAAAAGTCCTGAAACTCCACGGAACATCTTATAAAAAATAATGAAAAATCCTTGCCAAAGATGAAGACCAGGGGGCCCACACCCTGTCCACGAGGGTGGGGGGCGCGCCCTAGCCCCTGGGCGCGCCCCCCTACCTCGTGGGCCCCCTGGTGGCCATCCGATGCCCATCTTCTGCTATATGAGGTCTTTCGTCGAAACAAAAATTAGAAGCAACCTTTTGGGATGAAACTCCGCCGCCACGAGGCGGAACCAATCTAGGGCTCTGGCAGAGCTGTTCTGCCGGGGACACTTCCCTCCGGGAGGGGGAAATCATCATCATCGTCATCACCAATGCTCCTCTCATCGGGAGAGGGAAATCTCCATCAACATCTTCACCAGCACCATCTCCTCTCCAAATCCTAGTTCATCTCTTGTATCCAATTCTTGTCTTCAAGTCCGGGATTGGTACTAGTAGGTTGCTAGTAGTGTTGATTACTCCTTGTAGTTGATGCTAGTTGGTTTATTTGGTGGAAGATCATGTGTTCAGATCCTATATGCATATTAATACCCCTCTGATTATGAACATGAATATGTTTTGTGAGTAGTTATGTTTGTTCCTGAGGACATGGGAGAAGTCTTGCTATTAGTAGTCATGTGAATTTGGTATTCGTTCGATATTTTGATGAGATGTATGTTGTCTAGCCTCTAGTGGTGTTATGTGAACGTAGACTACATAAAACTTCACCATTATTTGGGCCTAGAGGAAGGCATTGGTGTCGGTGTACTAGAGTAGGGGTACCCTAGTATCCCGAACTCGTGCACGGACAGTTGCAGCGCCCCACGGCAGGGCTGGCCTGATAACCACCAAGATCCTCAGCGGCTCTCTTGGAGCCATTCAAGAACAAAGTAATCAAGACCCCGGCAAGAGGAGCTTGCCAGGAAGGCCACCTGTATGCCGAAGGAACAAGGCCCCGCAAGAGGAGCTTGCCGAAAGGCTTGGTGGGCGCCGAGCCCCAAGCACGACAAGGTTCCTGCCAGCGGCAAGGCGCTTGCCGGGCGGGCAACCTCTTCATCTCCGCTCCAGCTCACCCGCCAACGTGTCGCCACGGGCTCTCCCAAGCACGCTGCGTGTCGACGGGCTGTGCAGCCAGCGGGGAGTAGCGATAAGCGGCGCTGACAAGCTACCATCGTGGCAAGCGGAGGCGCACTTGACGGTCCCTGTTACACTGTTCGGGCGACTATGACGGGCATTGATGACTCTTGTCCCTTGCCGTCAGAGTTAGGTATAGATTACTGTACACTATACAAAGCGGTGTACCAACCTATGTTTTTACTGTCTTACCCTTGTCTACTTGCCACATGTGGTGACCCCTTGTGCCTATAAAAGGAGGCCCAAGTGCAACGTAGAAAGGGTTCGGTCCAGCTCCGGCTTAGTTCATCATACTCATACGAAACCACACTCAGGCTAGGTCTTGTAGCTCCCATTGCTCCCTAGCAAGAACACAAGATAATCCACAAAGCAGCAGTAGGGGTATTATCTCCGGAGAGCTCCGGTTGGGTAAATCTGCTCGTGTCCATTGCCTCGATCCGCTTTTGTGCAATCTCCGCCCCCTCCGAACCACAAGGGACCCAGGTCCCAGAGGTGCTCGTGGGACACGATCCGCTCTCCCGACATCTTTGGCGCGCCAGGGGCGCCGAGGCTGTGTGAACCCGATCCGCGGTCACATGAGCAACTTCATCAACATCTTCGTTAACATGGCGCCAAGAAGAAGTCTTCGGCAGCAGCAGAGCCGTCTGCTGTTGAACCCACCACCACCAGAGCTGTCGTGGTGGGGGAAACGCTGGTGGAGGAACCGCGCCGAGAGAGCCCACAATGCCGCCAGATCCAAGGACAAGGCAGCACAGGCGCGGGCGTCTGAGTCCGCACTGCCCTTCGCAGAGGCGCTGGACCGACAGGTGTCATGATGCTCGCGGCACCATACGCCGCTGGATCAAGGCTGCTAGAGGATCCAGAGGTTCTCGAGACCTGCATGCACCCCAAAGATGCTGGTACAAGCGAGTATGAGTCGCCATGGATGCTGCCCTCCTAACTTGGTTAGGAGTCCGCACATCCCGCTTCTTCGCCCGTATGCCGCTGCCGCCAACCACACCAGCGAAGCCTTGGCTAGAGCTCGCTATTTAGATTACCCTCCAACGGCCGATAAGGTCGACGAATGGAGGGCCACAATTTAGAGTCTCATCGCTTCGCTTAACGGCGACGCCCCGCTGCACCGAAAGTGCCTCGCAGCCGCGCAAGGCGACAAGGCGCGAGCTGATGGCGACGAGACCTGCGGGGTGCAACACTGCACTCCTTCCCGAAGACCAAGATCGCTGACTCGCCGGATCCACCTCGACAAAGACTCCACAGCGTTGCCGGATCCGCGAGCTCGCCGCGACCAGCGCCAAGTTCTCCGAGAACGGCAAGAAGAAGACGCCAACCCGATCGAAGCGCCAAGAGAAGCGCCATTAATCAGACTAACGCGCCGGCCCATCGTCGATATGCATGCGCCAGGGGAACCAGCGACTTGCCGACGCGTAGGTTGTCCCATGCTCACCGAGAGCTGCGGCAAGTCCGTGGCCCGACAAGAAAAACTTCAAACCAGATGTGCCGTAAAAGTATGATGGCAGGACACACCCATCGGAGTTCCTCAAGATCTACACCATCGCGTGCAAGCTGCGGGGACGAGGCGACAAGATCCTCGCCAACTACTTTCCCCTCGGTGCTCAAGCCAAACGCCGATCTTGGCTCATGCACTTGCCGGATGGCTCTATTTCTTCTTGGCAGATTTGTGCCACCAGTTTGTTGGCGCTTTCACAGCGGCCACAAGCCTCATGGCTGGGAGAGTGATCTCCACCGCTTGCCCAAAAGGAGGGAGAGTCCCTCGCAAGTTCATGCAGAGATTCAGCCGAGGCACTACAACATCCCCGACGCCCACCCCGCCAAGGGTGATCAGCGATTCCATCGTAATGTACGAAACCGCAGGATGAGGGAGGAGATGGTGATGTGCAAAGTGAAAGACGCCAGCAGAGCTCTATGCCCTGGCCGACAAGTGTGCACGCCATGAAGAAGGAAGAAGACTCCAGAGAGAATGTGGGAGCAGAGTCCGACAAGGAGGAGATCGCCTGCAAGAAAGAGTCGGCGGCGAAACAACAGGAGGAAGAAAACCAAGAAGTACTAGTTGTCGAGCAGTCCGCAAGGATGGTGCCACCAACAAAGCTAAGGCTGGTGGCTCCGCAAGGAGGTTGCCGCTGACGCCGACCGCCAAGCCGTGGCGGCCGACAAGCCTAACAGCTCCAACAAGCAGTACTGTAAAATCCACCGCACCAAGGGCCACGATCTCCAGAGCTGCAAGAAAGTCGAGCAGCTTGTTGAGCTACAGAGAGCTGAGTACGAGCGGCGAGACAAGGAGAAGGCCCAAGAAGGTGCAGGTGCAGCAAGTAAGAAGAGACCCGGTCGGGGAGGGCGCCGCGGCAAAGCCAAGCAGCGGCAAGGAGACAGACCTCCCCGTGGCCGCGACAAGGAAGAAGATGAAGATGAGGAGGACGAAGACATGGAAGACGATGAAGGCATTTAGCAAGAGTTTCAAAAGGCAACAGAGGTCCTTTATGCTGACGGTGGTGCTTCTTCAGATACCTCGCACCGCCAACTCAAACAATGGATGCGTGAGGTTAACGCAGCAGTAACCCTCCATAGAGTCGCGCAAACCTCTCAAGTGGTCCAGCACGCCCATCATTTTTGACATTGAGGACCACCCCGTCGCATCACAGCGGTCGTGCTTGCCGATGTTGGTCTCACCAACCATTCGCAACCTCAAGGTCACAAAGATGTTGGTTGACGGCGGGCCGCCTGAATTTAATCTCCTCTCGCAGGCTCCAAAAGCTTCAAATCCTCGACAATGAGCTCAAGAAACTGGTACTTTCCAAGGAATCAACCCAGAAGGAGCAAGCCCAAAGGGAAGATCACGCTGTCGGTAACATTCGGCAATGAAGCTCAACTTCGTAACCGAGAGGGTCACATTTGACGCTGCCGACTTCCCATTGCCCTACAATGGCATGCTTGGTCAGCCCAGACTCGCCAAGTTCATGGCCGCCTCGATCATGCCTACAACTTACTCAAGATGCCCGCCCGATAAGCATCATTTCTGTCCATGGCGATAAGAAGGACGCGCTTATCTCGCGCCGACAAGATTTACCGGGATGCAAATGCCGCAACAGTTAGCAAACCACTTGTCACCGAAGCTCCCGGGGAAGAAGAAGACCACTAAGACCGCAAGAGCTCGATGCCCATTCCGCAAGCGCACCTCCTCGGTGTGCTGCGCCACCGCCGAGGACGCACCATCGAGCTCCACCGCAAGTGCAAGAAGACGATGGCAGCTCCGCCAAGACCAAGAAGGTGCCCGCCAAGGAGGACGGCACCGGTGGTACCTTCACCATCGCTGCCACGCTAGGAAGGCGAGCTCGTTGTTTTCTCGGGCGAATGTCGATGTGTTTGCATGGCAACCATCCGACATCCCCGTGTTCCTGTGAAAGTAATTGAGCACCACCTAGCTGTCTGTCCTCACTGCGCGCCCGTCAAGCAAAAAAGTTAGGAAACAAAAGTGAGCGCCAAGAGTTCATAGCGAAGAAATCAAGAAGTTAGAAGCAACAGGCTTGTCGAGGAGTCCTCCATCCCACGTGGTTGGCCAATCCGTAGTTGTACGCAAGGCTAATGGGAAATGGAGACTTTGTATTGACTTCATTGATGTTAACAAAGCTTGTCCCAAAGACCCATTTCCTTGCCACGATCGACCAGATTGTTGACTCCACGGCTGGATGTGATCTGCTTTCATTTCTTGATGCATATTCAGATATCATCGATCTTCATGGCTGAAGAGGATGAAGAGAAACCACATTCATTACACCATGTGGCACGCATCGCTTCATACGGATGCCTTTCGTTTAAAGAATGCTGGTTCAACCTTTGCAAGAGTAGTCCACGATGCCTTTGAGCCACAAATACACGTAAATGTAGAAGCTATATGGATGACATAGTGGTCAAGAGCAGGACAAAGCAACTCGGTTCAGGATTTGATGAAACATTTGCAAATCTGCGCAAGATCAACCTCAAGCTCAACCCCGAGAAGTGCGTGTTTGAGTCCCTTCCGCAAGCTTCTCGGTTCTTTGTGTCTCAGCGGGAATTGAAGCCAATCCCGACAAGATCAAGGCCATTGAGCAGATCGAAGCACCAAAGCGCCAAGGATGTCAAGACTTGCCGGTTATGTGGCTGCTCTCAAGAGGTTCATCTCTAAGTTCTGCTGAACGCGCCGCCGCTTTTCAGATTTTGAAAAAGGCAGGTCCAATGAAATGGACTCGGCGGAGGCTGCGCTGCAGACTTGAAGAGATACCTGTCCTCCGCTCCAATACTTGTCGCACCTAGGCCACAAGAGAAGTTGCTTCAGATATAGCGGCAACCAATCAAGTGGTTAGTGATGCGTTAGTGGCGGAGAGGGAAGCAGATGATGAGCCGGCAACCGAGGCAAGCGATCCAAATGACAAGCAAGGGGCTTCATCACAAGCTCGTCCCGATAAGGACGGATCAGCGCAGGTTGCATAAGATACGTAAGAAGATGGTGCAGCGCCTACCTATTTTGTCGGCCCCTTCGCAGGGGCTAGGTCAAGGTACTGCGTGCGGTTGCTTTTCGCCTCCTCATGGCCTTAAGAAAGCTGCGCCATTACTTCCAAGCACATGAGATAACAGTTGTCACCGCTTCCGCTGAAAAGGATATTGCAAAATCCGTAAGCAACAGCAGGATTGTCGAGTGGGCACTGAACTGCCGAGCTTTGGCCTCAAGTTTGAAAGCACTTCAACTATTCAGAGCAGTAGCATTGGCGGAATTCATAGCTGAATGGACGCCAACGCAAGATGAAGAAATTCCGAGACGAGCATCCCCGCAAAAGAGGCAAATAAAGATTGGCTGATGTACTTTGATGGTGCTTTCACGCAAGGCGCCGGTGCAAGCGTGTTGCTTATCGCACCCATCGGAGAGCATCTCAAGTACATAGTCCAGATGCACTTTCCCAAGGAACAAGCAACAAACAATACCGCAGAGTATGAAGGTTTGCTTGCCGGTCTCGTGGATTGCGGTAGACCTTGGGATCAAGAAGCTCATTGTCGGGGATTCACAACTTGTCGTCCGGCAAGTAAATAAAGATTATCAAAGTCCGCTGATGGAAGCCTACGCCGATGAAGTGAGAAAGCTAGAAGAGCACTTTGAAGGCTCGCAGATGGAACACGCTCCAAGGGCTCGTAATGATATAGCTGATGGCCTCTCCAAATGTGCCGCACTTAAGTTACCTGTGGAACCAGGAATTTTCGTGCTCAAGCTGACTCAGCCAACCGTAACACCATCAACAGATGAGCAAGAAGAGAAAACTGGTTTCCATGACTACTTTCCGCAGAGCTCCCCAAGCCGCCGCCAAGAAGGTCCCTAAAATCAACGCGAATATCACCGAGGAGCAGTCTCGTCCGACAAACCATGCAGTTTGTATCGCTGAAGCAAACGCCCCGACAAGTTTCGCCCCGCAAGCTTGCCGGGATCATCAAGCTCCGCGGACCCACGTGTTCTCGCCAGAGAAGCCGATGTTCCGCAAGAGGATAGAAGAGCCTTTAGTCCTTGTTGTCGAGCCTCAAGCTCCAAAGATGGGCACATCAAATCGCCCATTTCCTTCGCATGTGAGAAGTTCCCAAAGAGCAAGAAGAAGCAGAAAAGTAGCCCGGCTGTCAAGTATGTACCAGCTTTGTTGACAACATCCTATACGTAAGAAGGCTCAACGGTGTGAAATTGAAGTGTATTTGCCGGGAAGATGGATGTAAGCTGTTGGCAGAGATACATGGAGGCATATGTGGTCACCACATCGGCGCAAGAGCACTTGTCGGCAAGGCTTTTCGGCAAGGTTTCTTCTGGCCAGAAGCCCTCCAGGATGCAACTACACAAGTAACCAAGTGTGAAGCGCAAGGCCCATTCCAAACAGATACACCAACCAGCTCAAGCTCTCCGCATAATCCCTTTATCCTCGCCCTTTTCGGTCCGGGGTTTCGACATCCTCGCCCCTTCCCCGAGCTGTCGGGGCTTTGAATACTTGTACGCCGCAATCGACAAGTTCACAAAGTGGCCGGAAGTGGAACCAGGAGGAAGGTGATAGCACAATCACCGCCAAGTTCTTCAGTCAATTGTTTGCCGCTTTGGGATTCCTAACCGGATCATCACCGACAACGGCACACAGTTCACGAGCCGCACCTTCATGCAAGACGCCCAAGATCTTGGCGCCAAGATCTGCTTTGCTTCGCTGCTCATCCGAGAAGCAACGGTCAAGCGTAGAGAGCAAACGCTGAATTGCTGCGAGGACTCAAGACCAAAACTTTCGGCAAAGGCTGCGCAAGTGCGGAAGAAACTGGATCGAGGAGCTGCCGGTGGTTCTTTGGTCGATCGTAACGACACCAAATCGAGCCATCGCCGTACACCTTTTGCTCTAGTCTACGGAGCAGAGGCAGTTGTCCCCACGAACTCGTGGTACGGGTCACCTCGAGTGCTTGCTTATGATGAGTTTGAGCAAGAGCAGCTGCGACAAGATGACGCGCTGCTCCTCGAGGAAGATCGCCTTCAGCTGCTTTGACGAGCTGCTCGTTACCAGCAAGCTTTGCGCCGCTACCATAGCCGCAGTTAATGCCGAAGCTTCGAGGAAGGCGACCTTGTTCTTCGCGCGCTCAATCCGCCAAGAATTCCAACAAGTTGACGCCAAGTGGGAAGGCCCTTATCGGGTAAAACGAGTCACTAGGCCCGGCGCTGTCCGCCTTTGAGACCAAGATGGCCTTCCGTGAGCAATTCCTGGAATATAGAGCATCTTCGCAAGTTTTACCCATGAGGCGCGGCTGTCGAACCTGCTCCGCAACCACCCTTTTGTACAAGTCTTGCCGCTGTTGCACGTAATCCTTTGTACAAAGCCGGGCGCAGACTCGTGCATCAAGAAGTTTATGTGTTGCGCACATTTTGTCAATACATGCCCTCATAATCATATATGCATGTGTTTACTAACATTTTGTGCAGCATCCGCACCCGTAAGCGATGACGAGCCATTAGGCTCCATAACTTTATTTTCTTCTTTCTTCTCAAACAAGAAGAAGGTTCGCCCACCCACAAGTTCACCGGGGAGGAGAAGATAATGGTGGGCCGCCAAGCCGCCGAGGAACTGTCCGCTTTGCCGGAAAATGGACAATGTAAAAGCTAAGTTGCTAAGTTTAAACGACCAGTTTTAAATTTTTAAGTTATCTTCCTCGAACGATAGTACTTTGTATGGAAAACCTGTGCACGGAGGAACCAAATCGTGATCGGTCGCTACTTACTTTGTTTCGAGTCCGCCAACAACTTAAGTGAGCTGCGGCTAGTCCGCGACAAGGTTGCTTGTCGGTAGCGACTCCGCCAACAGTCTGCTGAAGTTCCGACTCGGCGCCATGGGCAAGGTGCCCGCACCGCAAGTTTCAAAAGCGAGGGTATAAACATACAAGGAAGAAATCGAGTAAAGGAAATAACATTGCATTCGATGGCCTAAGATAGTGTATATTACATAATAACTTGTCGCGGGTCTAATGGACTTTTACCTAAACATGATCTACAATGCGACAAGAGAAAGATAGACTTGGCGGCCTAGTTCACGCGGTCACCCTCGAGCCTCTTAACTCCGCCACCCTGTCCACAATGGTGCGATAAGGGCCTTGAGCGCTTCAACATCGGGCGGATGGAGGCAGGGACTTAAGGGCTTTGGTGAAGTCGACGCTGGGTTGCGGAAGGCCACCTTCATCAACACCTTCCGAGAGCCTCGGCGCAGACTTGACGTGATTCCTCCGCCAGCTGCTTCGAACCTCTTCCCGAGTCACTGGATACCCGCCAACACGCCTTTGAAGAATAGGCTGAGCTTGACGCTGGGTTGGAGGTTCTCGCCGCCGAGTATCCAAGATCTGTCATCCCCAACTCCATCAGCTCATTATGGATGCCGCGGCGGTATCCACAAGACCTTCTCGTCCAAAGGCATTATGCTGTCTCAAGATTATTCGGGCGGTCACAGATTCGATAGCAACTCCTCGGTGGCCTTGATCTTTTCCAGCAGGCCCTTTTCCCATCCTTGGCGCCATTCAACGCCTCCGCTGTGGTGGTCAGCTTCAGCTCCAAATCCGCTTTGACGCCCCCGGGCGGCATCGATCTCCTTGATCTTTTCAAGAAAACGACCTTGTAGCTCGCCGAGGGTGTAAACGCCCTTCTCACGCCGTGCTTCAACCCGCGACCTCCTCGGCACTTCTTCCGAGGGTGGACTCCAGCTGAGCCACCTCGCCTCCACTCCTCTTGGCGGCCTCGCAGCCGCAGCAAAGATCTTTGCCTCCTCAAGTGGCCCGCCAATTGTTTGCTTCGCAAGACGGCGAGATCTTCCTCAAAGCTGTCAAGGTTGATCTTCCGCGCGCCACCACCTTCTCGAGCGGAGAGCTTCTCGCCGCAAGCCTCGCTGCTCCTCAACCTCGCCTCTTCTCCAAGATGAAGGCCGTGCGCCCTCAAAGAAGCTGCTCCCTGCTCTGCTATATCCCGAGAGTCTTTTGTTGGCGCTGGCCGGAGCTCTTCCGCACGCTTTCCAAATCAGCTCCCGCCGCGACAAGCGCCTCGACTCCAGCTTTGGCTTGTCGGGCGCGTAGAGCGACAAAGAACCTCCTTAGCAGCTGCTCCTCCTCAGCTCACCATCGCTCGCCGGGCATCAACCAGCGACAGCCCGGCGGAGGCAAGCAGTTCCGATCGGGTCTCCTTCGCCGGTGCCTGGAGCTTGATGCCCATGGAGCTTGATGAAGACACCGCGCGCCTTCGTAGGCGCCGGGCTGGGGCTCCTCGAGTCCGGTGAGGCATCGGTGGCGGGGGATCGCCGGTCGGTGCAGCGCCTGGCGCCTCCTGCGGCCTCCGGGCCGCAGGCGACGCCAGATTCCTCCCCAGCCTCAAGCGCCAGCCCTCGGCAGCCTCCTCACGGCGGGCCCGTCCAGCCAGCCTCCTCCTCCATGTTGGCGGCGCCGACATTGTCGCCAGGAGCGCCTTCCTCGCCGGCAGCCTCAGTTTCCATCGGATCTCCGGCAGGTGGATCTGATGGTCAGAAGAAGAAAGCACAAATCAAGCAGATATTCGAAAGAGAAAAACGGAAGGAAAGAACCCAGGGGAAACTATCAAACAAAAAGATTACCTGCAGTAGGGTCTGTTGCCGCGGTCTCCACCACCGGAGGGTCGTCGGCGCCAGCCCTTGTCGGGGAAGCTCCCCTTGACGGAGAGGCCTCCCTTGCCGGAGAGCGCCCCTTGGCGGAGAATTCTCCTTGGTGGCGAAGTTGAAGCAAGCAGGATTTCGGGAGTGACCTCCGGAGCCACCTGATGAGGCTGGACCTCAGGAGTAACCTCCGGTGCTCCATGATGTGGCTGCTCTGCTCCTACAAGATTCAGCAAACCAGATGTCGTTGACGGAGAAGCACCCAAGCACACCAAACCACTTAAAAGTAAACCAAACACTTACGGCTGGGGGCCAGCTGGGGCTGCTTTAGGAAGGGTCGCTGGTCCGCAAGGAGTTCCAGACGCACTTCTGGCCGGACAGGGAGTCATCTGAGACGACAACCACCGGCGTCTTGGCCCTCTTCGGTGCCCTCTGAGCTAACGTCCTGAAAAAGAAGGTACAGAGGGGAACCAGTCAGATATAAGATAAAATAATAAATTGGAAGATTACAAGTAGCAACGACAAGATCTTACTCTTCTTCTTCTTCCTCGGAGCTGAGGGCGGAGAGATCAAACTCCGCTCCGGCGCGACGGATCGGGGGAGAAGATTCCCTGACGCTTGGCGGGTGCAGGGGCCGCAACTCCAGAAGACCCCGCGCCCGTCGCCATGGCGGAGTGAGGCGCCCGCTGCAACGGTATTTGCCGCGGTGGAGCGCTGGGCTTGACGGCGAGGCGGTTGTTGGACCGTATGTCCCCCGCCATTTCTCCAGCCCCGCGGAGGCGCTCTCCTTGGCGGGCAGCAGGCTCTTCGCGGCGAAGCTACTTGACGGTGGAGGAGAGGCGCCCCGCAGGCTCGCTCGCTCGTTGTCGGGCTCGGGCTGCTCCTCCTCGCCGACAAACTCTTCTCGGTCGGCAAGGCTTGCCGCCAGCCGCTTCCGCCTCGACAAGGAACCCAAACGCGCCGGGCGGCAGCAGCCTCGCAGCCTCCTCCAACCTTGTGGCGGCGCGCCATCTCCGATCAATGGTGTCGCGGGTGAGCCGCCTATTCTCGCCGGGCGCGATCGGCACTTCAACCAAGTTGTCGAAGAACTGCTGCACTATGTCATCGGCGGGCTCTCGCTAAGTCGGAACGATTCCATGGGAATCGCACAACGGCATTATCGCGCGGATGCTATCAAGCGACGAAGTTGTTGCACAAGGGCACAACTCCCCGCAACATGCACCATCCAGGGTTATCCGCTTCAGCTTGAATAGCTCCCGCAGCATGCCGCCAAGCTCCAAGGTAGTGAAATTTCAATTCAGACTGGGCGCAGCCTCATGATATCCGCCGCTGCTCGAATTCCCAAGCAGGCCTCCTCTCTCCTGCAAAGGGCGCAATGCGGCGCGGCGAAGTCCGCGCCAATCGCTTCCTACGGTAAGCCCTGCTGTCAAGACGCAAAATCCTAGTCGTGGCAATCTTCAACTTGTCGTATTCGCGCCAAGTTACTCCAATCGTTGTCGCGAACTATGGGGGTCCGCGCAGGCGGTGAAAGGCTGTGGCTCCTCCTCTAAGATCCAACACCAGTCAGCTCTCCACTCCTCCCACTTGCTGCGCAACTCTCCGTCAAGATACGCTTCCTTCTTGCCGATCCTAGAGGTCCATGCAATTCCTCCGGCAAGCAGCTCTCCTCTCTCTACGCGGGGTGAGAAGTAGTGGCGGAAAAGTGCGACATTTGGATGGACCCCGACGAAGTTCTCGCAAAGATGTGCGAAAACGACCATGGTGAGGATGGCGTTGGGGGTGAAGTCAAGGAGGCGGAGGCCATATGTGTTCATGACATCGCAGAAGAATTAGAAAAAGGGCAGAGCCCGCACTGTAAGAAAATCGCCAAGAAGGGTACCATGGAGACCTTAGCAGATGTGGCGGCGGAGATCACACTGCAGCTGGTGCGCCTGGTCACCGCCGACTGTAAGAGGTAGTACAGCTCCGCAGCTCCTTCCTGCTGAGCAGGGATCAAAGAGAGCCCGCCTCATCGCAGCGCCATGAGCCGCTGCGCCGCGGCCGATTTCACGCCTTTTCCTTGTCGGCCTTCGAGCCATAGGGAGTGGTGGTGGAGGAAGCCGACGGCGCAGTGGCACCGGTGGCAATGGAGGGGCGGAGCGCCGCTTCTTTGGGCTCGAGAAGAAAGGGAAAGCGACGGGGTTTCGATGTGACAGCAAGGGCAAGTGGGCGCCCTGCCCCTGCTCCCCGCTTATAAAGGGAGAGGGACGGCGTTCGATTTTTTCCATTAAAGAAAGCTCCCACGATCTCCCCACGACGCCACGTCCGTGCGTGCTGCTCGTGGGAGACGGTGGGTCCAAGGCAAATAACGGCGTAATCAAGACCATGCGTGTCTGCAGCACTATTTTGGGCCTGGCCCAACAGAGCTTGGCGCCGTGTGTGGCCCAGCCTGGGGCTCTGCCGGTGTACTAGAGTAGGGTACCCTAGTATCCCGAACTCGCACGGACAGTTGCAGCGCCCCACGGCAGGCTGGCCTGATGACCGCCAAGATCCTCAGCCGCTCTCTTGGAGCCATTCAAGAACAAAGTATCAAGACCCCGCAAGAGGAGCTTGCCGGAAGGCCACTCAGTATGCCAAGGAAACAAGGCCTCGCAAGAGGAGCTTGCCGAAAGGCTTGGTGGGCGCCGAGCCCCAAGCACGACAAGGTTCTCGCCATGCAAGGCGCTTGCCGGGGCGGGCAACCCCTCTTCATCTCCGCTCCAGCTCACCCGCCAACGTGTCGCCACGGGGCTCTCCCAAGCACGCGTGTCGACGGGCTGTGCAGCCAGCGGGGAGTAGCGATAAGCGGCGCTGACAAGCTACCATCGTGGCAAGCGGAGGCGCACTTGACGGTCCCTGTTACACTGTTCGGGCGACTATGACGGGCATTGATGACTCTAGTCCCTTGCCGTCAGAGTTAGGTATAGATTACTGTACACTGTACAAAGCGGTGTACCAACCTATGTTTTTACTTTCTTACCCTTGTCTACTTGCCACATGTGGTGACCCCTTGTGCCTATAAAAGGAGGCCCAAGTGCAACGTAGAAAGGGTTCGGTCTAGCTCCGGCTTAGTTCATCATACTCATACGAAACCACACTCAAGCTAGGTCTTGTAGCTCCCATTGCTCCCTAGCAAGAACACAAGATAATCCACAAAGCAGCAGTAGGGGTATTATCTCTCCGGAGAGCTCCGAAGCTGGGTAAATCTGCTCGTGTCCATCGCCTCGATCCGCTCTTTGTGCAATCTCCGCCCCCCTCCGAACCACAAGGGACCCAGGTCCCGTAGGTGCTCGTGGGACACGATCCGTTCTCCCCGACAATTGGGAAGTAATAAGTAGATGATGGGTTGCTAGAGTGACAGAAGCTTAAACCCTAGTTTATGCGTTGCTTCGTAAGGGGCTGATTTGGATCCATATGTTTCATGCTATGGTTAGGTTTACCTTAATACTTTTGTTGTAGTTGCGGATGCTTGCAATAGAGGTTAATCATAGTGGTATGCTTGTTCAAGTAAGAACAACACCCAAGCACCTGTCCACCCACATATCAAATTATCAAAGTACCGAACGCGAATCATATGAACGTGATGAAAACTAGCTTGACGATATTCCCATGTGTCCTCGAGAGCGCTTTTCCTATTATAAGAGTTTGTCCAGGCTTGTCCTTTGCTACAAAAAGGATTGGGCCACCTGGCTGCACTTTATTTACTTTTGTTACTTTTTGCTCGTTACAAATTATCCTATCACAAAACTATCTGTTACCACTTGTTTCAGTACTTGCAGAGAATACCTTGCTGAAAACCGCTTATCATTTCCTTCTGCTCCTCGTTGGGTTCGACACTCTTACTTATCGAAAGGACTACGATAGATCCCCTATACTTGTGGGTCATTAAGACTCTTTTCTGGCGATGTTGCCCGGGAGTGAAGCGCCTTTGGTAGTTGGAATTTGGTAAGGAAAAATTTATATAGTGTGCTGAAATTTACTGTCACTTGTTACTATGGAAAGTAATCCTCTGAGGGACTTGTTCGGGTATCTTCACCCCGACCAAGAGAGCAAAGAGTTGCTCCTCAACCTAATGAACCTACTGAAAATGAATATGAAAATATTCCCTTTGAATTTCCTTCGGGTATGATGGAAAAACTGCTAGCTAATCCTTGTGTAGGAGATGGAACAAAGCATCCTGATGAGCACCTAATATATGTGGATGAAGTTTGTGGACTATTTAAGCTTGCAGGTATACCCGATGATGTTGTTAAGAAGAAGGTATTCCCTTTATCTTTGAAGGGAGATGCATTGACATGGTATAGGCTATGTGATGATACGAGATCATGGAACTACAAAAGATTGAAATTAGAATTTCATCAAAAATATTACCCTATGCATCTTGTTCATCCTGATCGCAATTATATATATAATTTTTGGCCTCGCGAAGGAGAAAGCATCGCTCAAGCTTGGGGGAGGCTTAAATCAATGTTGTATTCATGCCCCAATCATGAGCTCCCTAGAGAAACAATTATTCAAAATCTTAATGCTCGGCTTTCTGAAAACAATCGGACCATGCTCGATACTTCTTGTGCTGGCTCTTTTATGATGAAGACTATTGAATTCAGATGGAATGTATTGGATAGAATTAAACGCAACTCTGAAGATTGGGACCTCGACGAAGGTAAGGAGTCAGGTATGATACCTAAGTTTGATTGTGTGAAATCTTTTATGGATATCGATATTTTCCGTAAGTTTAGCACTAAATATGGACTTGACTCTGAGATAGTAGCTTCTTTCTGTGAATCTTTTGCTACTTATGTTGATCTCCCTAAGGAGAAGTGGTTTAAATATCATCCTCCCATACAAGTAAAAGTAGCTGCACCTATTAAAGTTGAAGAAAAGACTGTCACTTATAATGATCCTATTGTTCCTACCTCTTATGTTGAGAAACCACCTTTCCCTGTTAGAATAAAGGATCATGCTAAAGCTTCAACTGTGGTTCGTAAAAGTAATAGAACTTATACACCTCCTGAGAAAGTCAAAGTAGAACCTAATATTGCTATTGTTAAAGATCTCTTGTCTGATAATATTGATGGGCATGTTTTCAATTCTGTGGTGAATCTGCTAGAATTGCTAAACCTGGCGCTAAAGATAAACATAGACCTGTGGTAGGCGTGCCTGTTATTTCTGTTAAAATAGGAGATCATTGTTATCATGGCTTGTGTGATATGGGTGCTAGTGCTAGTGTTATACCTTATCACTTGTATAAAGAAATTAAGCATGAAATTGCACCTGCTGAGTTAGAAGATATTGATGTCACAATTAAACTTGCCAATAGAGATACTATATCAGCAGTGGGAATTGTTAGAGATGTTGAAGTCTTGTGTGGGAAAATATTTTCTTGTTCTAAGTTCCCCACAAGATAGCTTTTGTCCCATTATATTTGGTAGACCCTTCTTGAATACTGTTAATGCTAAGATAGACTGCGAAAAGAATGTTGTTACTATTGGCTTGGATAATATGATTCATGAGTTTAATTTCTCTAAGTTTAGTAAACAACACCGTGAAGAGGAATTGCCTAGTAAGGATGAAATTATTGGTCTTGCTTCTATTGCCGTACCTCCTAGTGATCCTTTAGAACAATATTTGCTAGACCATGAAAATGATATGTTTATGAATGAAAGAAGGGAAATAGATGAAGTATTCTTTAAGCAGGAACCTATTTTGAAACACAATCTTCCTGTCGAAATCCTAGGGGATCCTCCTCCACCCAAGGGTGATCCCGTGTTTGAGCTTAAACCGTTGTCTGATAATCTTAAATATGCTTATCTTGATGAAAAGAAGATATATCCTGTTATTATTAGTGCTAACCTTTCAGAGCATGAAGAAGAAAGATTGTTGAAAACTCTGAAGAAGCACCGTGCTGCTATTGGATATACTCTTGATGATCTTAAGGGCATTAGTCCCACTCTATGTCAGCATAAAATAAATTTGGAAGAAGATGACAAACCAGTCCGTGATCATCAACAAAGGCTTAATCCTAAGATGAAAGAAGTGGTAAGAAAAGAAATACTAAAGCTTCTAGAGGCAGGTATAATTTATCCCGTTGCCGATAGTCAGTGGGTAAGTCCTGTTCATTGTGTCCCTAAGAAGGGAGGTGTTACTGTTGTTCCTAATGATAAAGATGAATTGATTCTGCAAAGAATTATTACAGGTTATAGGATGGTAATTGATTTCCGTAAATTAAATAAGGCTACTAAGAAAGACCATTACCCCTTACCTTTTATCGATCAAATGCTAGAAAGATTATGCAAACATACACATTATTTCTTTCTAGATGGTTATTCAGGTTTCTCTCAAATACCTGTGTCGGCTAAAGATCAATCAAAGTCTACTTTTACATGCCCTTTTGGTACTTTTGCTTATATACGTATGCCTTTTGGTTTATCTAATGCACCTGCTACCTTTCAAAGATGCATGATGGCTATATTCTCTGACTTTTGTGAAAAGATTTGTGAGGTTTTCATGGACGACTTTTCCGTCTATGGATCCTCTTCTGATGATTGCTTGGGCAATCTTGATCGAGTTTTGCAGAGATGTGAAGAAACTAATCTTGTCTTGAATTGGAAAAAGTGCCACTTTATGGTTAATGAAGGTATTGTCTTGGGGCGTAAAGTTTCTGAAAGAGGTATTGAAGTTGATAAAGCCAAGGTTGATGCTATTGAAAAGATGCCATGTCCTAAGGACATCAAAGGTATAAGAAGTTTCCTTGGTCACGCCGGGTTTTATAGGAGGTTCATTAAGGACTTCTCAAAAATTTCTCGGCCTCTGACTAATTTATTACAAAACGATATACCATTTTTCTTTGATGATGATTGTGTAGAAGCATTTGAAATACTTAAGAAAGCATTGATCTCTGCACCTATTGTTCAGCCACCGGATTGGAATTTACCCTTTGAAATTATGTGTGATGCTAGTGATTATGCTGTAGGTGCTGTTCTAGGGCAAAGAGTTGATAAGAAATTAAATGTTATCCATTATTCTAGTAAAAAATTAGACAATGCTCAAAGAAACTATGCTACTACTGAAAAGGAATTCTTAGCAGTTGTATTTGCTTGTGATAAGTTCAGACCTTACATTGTTGATTCTAAAGTAACTATTCACACTGATCATGTTGCTATAAAATACCAGATGGAAAAGAAAGATGCTAAACCTAGACTTATTAGATGGGTTCTCTTGCTACAAGAATTTGATGTTTATATTGTTGATAGAAAGGGAGCTGAGAATGCCGTTGCAGACAACTTGTCTAGGTTAGAAAATGTTCTTGATGACCCACTACTTATTGATGATAACTTTCCTGATGAGCAATTAAATGTCATAAATACTTCTCGTAGTACTCCATGGTATGCTGATTATGCTAATTACATTGTTGCTAAATTTATACCACCTAGTTTCACATACCAGCAAAAGAAAAAGTTTTTCTATGATTTGAGACATTACTTTTGGGATGACCCACATCTTTATAAAGAAGGAGTAGATGGTGTTATTAGACGTTGTGTACCGAGCATGAACAGAACAGATCCAACGCAAGTGTCACTTTCGAAGCTTATGGAGGACACCACGCTGGAGATAGAACTGCACATAAGGTATTGCAATCCGGTTTTTATTGGCCTACTCTCTTCAAGGATGCCCGTAAGTTTGTATTATCTTGTAATGATTGTCAAAGAATTGGTAATATTAGTAGACATCAAGAAATGCCTATGAATTATTCACTAGTTATTGAACCATTTGATGTTTGGGGCTTTGATTATATGGGACCTTTTCCTACCTCTAATGGATATACACATATTTTAGTTGATGTTGATTACGTTACTAAGTGGGTAGAAGCTATTCCAACTAGTAGTGCTGATCATAACACCTCAATTAAAATGCTTAAAGAAGTTATTTTTCCGAGGTTTGGAGCCCTAGATATTTAATGACTGATGGTGGTTCACATTTTATTCATGGTGCTTTCCGAAAAATGGTTGCTAAAAGGCAAAGTAGAACTGTTCAAGGCGTGCTTTGTACAATTGAACCTGTATAAGTACTCATACTGCTTTCAGCTATGGTTGTTAAGTGCCCTGCTGGTTTCAATTAAGGTTGTTAAGTACTCCTACTGCTTTTACAATTGTCGGTTTCTTCATCCTGTCTTCCTCCACCGCTAAAACTAAACCAGCGCCAAGGGGCCGCCGCTTCCTCCTCCTCGGCTGGCTGCACTCAACAAGACGATCACCGTCCCACCGTCTCCTAAATCGTGAACGCCGATGTCCGAGGCATCGCCGTCGTCCTCCGTGCGCTTTGATGCACTCGCCGCGGCGCCGCCCTCTCGCGTTGTCAACATGGTCAACAAACAACAGGAATCGGCAGAAGTACGTGGAGAGGATGACAGTATGGGCCCACCATGTCAGCGTATGGAAAAATAAAATGCTTCCTCCAAGTGTTTTGGTGACATCTGGGACCCACGACACTGTGAGCGTATATAGTCAATAGACAAGAGAACAGCACAAGATCAGCCGACACCTGGGACGTAGTTGCTCGAGTAGTATTTTTTTTGTTATTGTTGAGACGGAGCAGGGTTTGAACTGGGGTGTGGCCCGTCTAGCCCAGGCTTATATTTTATGTTCACCATGTGACCAGCCCGGCTATTTTTTCTTTGTGAAAATGAGCCCAGTTTATTTTTTCTGAAGAATACCCAATTCAGGCCTATTTATTTTTCTACGCCCTGATGGGCTGCAACTCCTTCAAGACGCCTGCAAATCTTGAAAGTAATATGAAATTGGTAGTAAATATAAAAACAGATGACAAATTGGCAATTACTTTATAATTTCTGAATTTTTTCACATTTTCAGATTCCTATTTCACTGGGCATTAACCTAATTTAAATATATCTTCAAAGTACTTTAAATCTGGCTCGACATTTCAGTATTAAAAATAGTTTGGAACCCATAGAAATATGCGAAATTGGCCCTGGCCAACCAAAAAAAAGGATTGCAATAAATTGCATAACATGTCGCAATGTGCTATATATAAATTATTATAAAAGAGGGAATGGTCTGACTTATGGGCCTATTAAGTTGACACGTATGCAAGATTTTTTTAGTTATTATATAAGTCAACAAACGATTCTAGCAGATGTAACCGTTGGATGTCAATCCAACGACTGTCGTGTTTCTTCAATCTCTGATATTCTTGCTCCAGCTGCCAAATCCAGCGCCGGCGGGACCGCCTGCTCCCGCCTCCCGTGCAGGCCTCACCGCCCCCTACTACTCCCACGGCTGGCCAAGGCATCCCTCTACTCACCCACACCCTCGTTATTCTCATGGGCGACGACAAATTTCACACCGCAGCCGACCAGTGAACCTCAGATTCTCTTCGTGGGCATCCACCGCCAGATCTTCCTCGGCTCCGCCGCCCCTTCCTAGGCCTCGCCGTCGTCCACCGCCCTGGTGCTCTCGGCACGGCGTGGTCAAGGAACGACTTCCATCGGAAGAGTACTGTCGTGGAGAGGCTGACAGCTGGGTCCATGGCAGCCGCAAGGAAGTGCCTCCTTATTACGCGGAAAATAATTATTCCTCCACCTGACAGCAGGGACCCACCGGATGGGCCACCGTATTTGGCGAAAAAACGTTTCCCATTGACAGTTGGGAGCCAACGGATGGTCCACCGTATTTCGCGAAAAAATGTTCCCCCACTGTCAGCTCGGACCCATCGGAAGTGCCTCCTTATTACGCACATAAAAAATGAATACTCCCCCTGCTAGCTGGGACCCAGTATAGGGGGAGGATGACTTGTGGGCCTACTAAGTTGATGGGGACGGAGGGCTTTGTCAACATAGTCAATATGCACGATTCTAGCTCCATTGACCGTACGATGTCCATCCAACGGCCGTAGTGCTTCTTCAATCACTGGTCTTCTTGCTCCAGCCGCCCAAACCAGCGCCGGTCGTGCCTCGTGCTCCTGCCTCCCGTGGCCGGCTGCGATTCCGCGGAGGCCTCACCGCCCCTACTACTCCCACCGCTGGCCATGCCATCCCTCTACTCACCCACACCCCCTGTTATTCTGCGGCGACGATAGCCTCAACCGCAGCCGAACCAGTGAACCCTCGTACTCCTCTCCGCGTGGGCATGCACTGCCGCATCATCCCTGGCGCCGTGTCGTCCCCTTTCTAGGCCTCGTCGTCGTCCACTACACTGGTGCTCTCGGCGCAGCATGGTCAACGTGGTCAAGGAACGGCTTCCATCGGACGTGGACTGTACGTGGAGAGGCTGACAGCTGGGTCCACGGCCGCAACAAGGAAGTGCCTCCTTATTACGCGGAAAATAATGATTCCTCCACCTGACACCAGGGACCCACCAGACGGGCAACCGTATCTTACAAAAAAATGTTTCCCCCTGACTGCTGGGACCTACAGCGACATCATCACACGCAAGGAAGTGCGTCCGAGCAAAAAAATGATTCACCCCCTAACTGCTGGGACCCACCAGCTACATCTTCGCACACAAGGAAGTGCTTGACAGTCGGGACCCACCTGGTCGAAGCGTACATAGCGTTGTCATTCTGGTCGCGAACGTTTACGTACATAGTGGTCGATGTAGAGGCGCGCACGTGTCGTAGTAGAGGCGCGCACGTAGCATGTACACGTACGTACAGCGAGCAGGGTGCAGGAAAGTAAATACGACCATGTACGTACATACGGGAGGGGTCTCGAATGCCTACTCGCGCGTACGTACGGCCAGGGCTCGTGTACATGGCTGGGTCTGAACGGAGAAACTGCGTCCTCGTCGTGTTCATGAGGAGGCAACGGAATGCGTTGTGTTCATTGGGAGGCAACGGAACGCGTGGGAGCCTACCGGCTTGGACGGAACAGCCGATGGAAACGAGGCTTGGCAAACCGCAGAACGGAGGAAACGGCCTTGTGTTCGACCGGCTACGTTTGAAATGAGATCCTGTTCATCGGGAAGGGTCTGGTGCTACCTCTTGAGCATTGTGTTGGTTTTCCCTTGAAGAGGAAAGGGTGATGCAGTAAAGTAGCGTAAGTATTTCCCTCAGTTTTTGAGAACCAAGGTATCAATCCAGTAGGAGACCATGCGCGAGTCCCACGCACCTACAGAAACAAATAAGAACCTCACAACCAACGCGATAAAGGGGTTGTCAATCCCTTCACGGTCACTTACGAGAGTGAGATGTGATAGATATGATAAGATAATATTTTTGGTATTTTTATGACAAAGAGTAAATAAATATGCAAAGTAAAATAAACGGCGCCAGAAATAGCTTGTTGTCAGGAGATTAATATGATAGAAAATAGACCCGGGGGCCATAGGTTTCACTAGAGGCTTCTCTCAAGATAGCATAAGTATTACGGTGGGTAAACGAATTATTGTCGAGCGATTGATAGAATTGAGCATAGTTATGAGAATATCTAGGTATGATCATGTATATAGGCATCACGTCCGTGAAAAGTAGACCGAAACGATTCTGCATCTACTACTATTACTCCACATATCGACCACTATCCAGCATGCATCTAGAGTATTAAGTTCATAAGAACAGAGTAATGCTTTAAGTAAGATGACATGGTGTAGAGGGATAAACTCATGCAATATGATATAAACCCCATCTTTTTATCCTCGATGGCAACAATACAATACGTGTCATTTCCCTTTCTGTCACTGGGATCGAGCACCGCAAGATTGAACCCAAAGCTAAGAACTTCTCCCATTGCAAGAAAGATCAATCTAGTAGGCCAAACCAAACTGGTAATTCGAAGAGACTTGCAAAGATAACCAATCATACATAAAATAATTTAGAGGAGATTCAAATATTGTTCATAGATAATCTTGATCATAAACCCACAATTCATCGGATCTCGACAAACACACCGCAAAAGAAGATTACATTGAATAGATCTCCAAGAAGATCGAGGAGAACTTTGTATTGAGATCCAAAGAGAGAGAAGAAGCGGTCTAAGATAAACTACTCACACATCATCGGAAAGGCTATGGTGTTGATGTAGAAGCCCTCCGTGATCAATGCCCTTCCGGTGAGCGCCGAAAAGGCCCCAAGATGGGATCTCACGGCATGTAAGGTTGGCGGTGGAAATAGGGTTTTGGCTCAGATATGATGTTTCTGTGGTATATGGGTATATATATAGGAGGAAGAAGTACGCCGGTGGAGCAACGAGGCCCACTGGTGGAGGGCACGCCTGGGGGGTAGGCGCCCCGCCTCGTGGCCTTCCTTTTTGATTGCTTTACATAGACTCCAAGTCCTCTGGATCACGTTTGTTCCGAAAATCACGTTCCCGAAGGTTTCATTCCGCTTGGACTCCGCTTGATATTCTTTTCCTTCGAAACACCAAAATAGGCAAAAAAACAACAATTTGGGCTGGGCCTCCGGTTAATATGTTAGTCCCAAAAATAATATAAAAGTGTATAATAAAGCCCAAACATCCAAAACAGAATATAATATAGCATGGAACAATAAAAAATTATAGATACGTTGGAGACGTATCATCTGGCGTAGCGCGAAATGGAGGAAACGGACCTCCTACGGTCGAAATGGGGGTCCTGTTGATTGGGAGGGGTGTGGCATACCGCAAAATGGAGGAAACAGACTTGTGTTGGAGCGCTACGGTCGAAACGAGGGTCATGTTCATCGGGAGGGGTGTGGTGTACCGCAAAACGGGACTCCACGAGATACTGTTCATCTCCACCGTCGACCCCCTCCAGCCTTCACGGGCTACTGTTCATCCACCGTCGACCTCCTCCAGCCTCCACCTACGACTATTCATCCACGGGCTCCTGTTCAGCTAACCTCCACCGCCGCTACTCCACCGCCATCGCTCAACCAGCCCTCTCCACGGGCTCCTGCTCAACCACCCTCCACGGGCTACCGCTCATCCAGCCTCCACCATCTATCGCTCATCCCGCCTCCACAGGGTGGTCCTGTTCATTCTGCCTCCACGGGTCCTGCTCATCCAGCCCCAACCGCTCGACCGATCGGGGTCCTGTTCATCCACCCCACCGAACTGCTCATCCAACCCCCCCAAAGAACGCCATCGCTCATCCAGAGGCAGATCGATCGGCTTCGCTAGCAGCAAGAGAGCGGCGAATCGCCGATCGGGTTCATTTAACAGCCATCGATCGATCGCTTCGGGTTCGAGAACGCGTAGAGTTCGCAAAGGCAATCGCCGGGTTCGTTAGAGCCCAACGCCGCCGGGTTCGCTTAGAGCCCAACACCTTGCACCCATGCGCATGCGCAGTACGAGAAACGCGCATCTCTCGCCCCGCCCACCCACCATAACCGGAACACGCCGCTTCTACCATGGTTTTTCCATCATGGACGGCCCAAAGAATGTCATGCAGCTGCCTCCGCCCGCCTGTGACTTAAAAGCCCATTTTCTATCATGATTTTTTGTCATAGAAGTAGGACCCCACCACATCTATGGTAATACCGGGTTTTGTCACAATTATCGCCATAGAAGTGTCATAAGTATGACAGAAAAAAAAATTCGTTCGGCCCAAAATGTCACGGATGTGTCTTTTTTCGTAGTGAATGTAAATGCAATGGAGTGTCTGCTGTAGTTGAATTTGTACAGGACAAGCTAAGTTCTTGGTTTAGTTGCAGCCAAGTTGTCTTTTGTATGCTCTTGCTTAATGTGTAATGGATCAGTTAAGTTACCTTTTGATGCAATGAGATTGAGTCTGTCTTGATGCTCTTTTCTTTTGTATGGGATGAGTGTGTTTCTTAATATAGGATCATCAACATATCCATCAACATAATCAACAATGTATGACCATCAACATATCCATCAACATAATCAGCAATATATGATCATCAATATATCCATCAACATAATCAGCAATATATGATCATCAATATATCCTTCAACATGGTCATCAATATATCAAGTGCAACCACATAACAAAAGAAAACATCACAGGCATCAAATCATTTTCTCAAACTTTGTAGCATAGTCATCAACATATGCATCCACATATGCATCAACTAACATCACCATAAAGTTCAGTCATTTTAGCATCACGTTGTAGCATAACAGCACATTCAAGCATGAACCAAAAATAACACCACATCAGTTCAACATTACATGACACCTCTTCCTCTGCTAGCAGTGAAGTAGGACATCCATCTAGTGTGTGTACCATCAGTAGGAATATCAGCATAAGTGGAGGCAGCATATTGCCTGGGGGCAGTGAATGGCCTTGGAGCACCTCTTCCAGCTCCTCCTCTGCCAGCTCCTCCTCTTCCATCTCCTCTGCCAGCTCCTCCTCTTCCAGATGGTGGTGGTGTAGTAGTAGTAGCAACAGCTGCTACTTGTCTTGATGGTGATGTAGGAGCAGAAGCAGCATTTATTGCCTGTCTTGCTGGTGGTGTAGGAGCAGGACCAACAACTCTTGCCTGTGAGTTGCTTGGAGTAGCCTTGCATACACAGGGAAAAAAGTTAATAATACTTGAAAGAAATGTACAAGAAAGGAAACATTAGTATATTTCAAGGTCAAACATTATTACCACATGTTTATTCTTCCTCAAAGCTAACTCAGGCTTCAACTGTTTAAGACAGTTTGTGTACCTACGCCCTTGGAGACCATAATTGCCACTTGTTATGGTCCCCATTCTTGAAGTGTCTTTTGGCTTTGGTACTTCAAATTTTCCCTTGATCCTCTTTTCTTTCTTTATTTATTCCTCTCTTCACTTTGAATGCAGGTGGTTCTATGTCTGGACCAGGGGTCCTTGTCCAATCATGCTCACTAGGCACAGGAAAGATCATTGGTTCATAAGCAGCAACATAAAACTCTTTCTTGAAGAATTTGCTGACATAATCCTCTGGTTTCCTTTTAGCCTTGTTTATTGCAGAGATGGCATGGTTGCATGGGATGCCACTAAGGTCCCACTTCCTGCATCCACAAGTCTCAAGGTCTAGGTTGACAACATGTGTTTGCTGCCCACTTGTAACTTGCCATAAGTTCACCCCATCTTGTATTGGTGTCGGTGTCAAAACCAGCGGATCTCGGGTAGGGGGTCCCGAACTATGTGTCTAAGGTGATGGTAACAGGAGGCAAGGGACATGATGTTTACCCAGGTTCGGGCCCTCTCTATGGAGGTAATACCCTACTTCCTGCTTGATTGATCTTGATGAATATGAGTATTACAAGAGTTGATCTACCACGAGATCATAGAGGCTAAACCCTAGAAGCTAGCCTATGGTATGATTGTTGTTGTCCTACGGACTTAACCCTCCGGTTTATATAGACAACGGAGGGGGCTAGGGTTACACAGAGTCGGTTACAACAGAAGGAGATCTACATATCCGTATCGGCAAGCTTGGCTTCCACGCCAAGAGAGTCCCATCCGGACACGAGACGAAGTCTTCAATCTTGTATCTTCATAGTCCAACAGTCCGGCCAAAGGATATAGTCCGGCTGTCCGGATACCCCCTAATACAGGACTCCCTCAGTAGCCCCTGAACCAGGCTTCAATGACGATGAGTCTGGCGCGCAGATTGTCTTCGACATTGCAAGGCGGGTTCCTCCTCCGAATACTCCTTAGAAGATCTTGAACACAAGCGTAGTGTCCGGCTCTGCAAAACAAGATCCACATTCTACCGTAGAGAGAATAATATTTCCACATATCTAATCTGCCGACGTATTATAGCATGACATCACACCATGGCCCGGTCATTATTCGAACCGTTTTTCACAACCAGCCACCGCACATATCACGAGGCAGTTTCCTAGGCACGTCTTGTCAAAGGAGAGATCGTGTCCCCTTATCATGGGATTCTCATCAATACGGACGTGGGTAACCCAACCGCGCCATCAATTACGGCACTTGGGGATCAAGCGAGTTTTACTAGGCAAGTGGGGGTGCATAGTTTCGTCTGCCTTTATAAAGGGATAAGGACTTCACCTTTTTCACCCACGCCTTCTTCCCTCTCGCATATCCATTCTTGCGCACTCGAGCTCCAATGCCCAAGCTTGCACCTTTTCTTCACGAACCGCTTCAATCATGTCTAGAGCGGGAGGCAAGTGGATGAAATCCTCCATCACGGAGGAGGACATCAAGAAGCTGCGGGGAGCCGGATACTTGGCCGCGGACATCGCGCACCGGCTGCCCGACACGGGGCAGATCGTCCCTACCCCAGAACCTTACGAGAGGGTAGTCTTCCTCACCCACTTCATCCGTGGACTGGGATTTCCTCTCCACCCATTCATCCGTGGCCTCATGTTCTACTACGGGCTGGACTTCCATGACCTGGCCCCGAATTTCATCCTCAACATCTCGGCGTTTATCGTCGTGTGCGAGGCCTTCCTCTGCATCCAGCCCCACTTCGGCCTGTGGCGGAAGACCTTCAATGTCAAGCCGAAGGTTGTAGGCGGCCAGCAAGCGGAATGCGGCGGCGCCATAGTGGGCAAAATGCCCAATGACACATGGCTCGAGGGCTCCTATGTGGAGACCATAAAGGGGTGGCAATCAGGGTGGTTCTACATCACCGAGCCGCGCGACACCAACTGGGTGGCGGCCCCCGAGTTCCGATCCGGAATCCCCACGCGGCTCACCTCCTGTAAAGAGAAGGGCCTGTCCTGGTGTAACCCGGTAGAGCTGACCGGACTCCAGACCTGCATCAGGAACATGATGAACAGGAAAATCAAGCTTGTCAACGTAGTCCAGGTCATGCTCTTCCGCCGGATCCTCCCGTGTCAACAACGGGTATTCAATTTGTGGGAGTTCGACCCGGTCGAGCACCAGACGCTGCAGGAGATTTTCGACACGATGCACAAGGACGTCTGGAAGGTGCTGTTTAAAGGCGCCGAGGTACCTCCTCCCCTTACCGAGGACCGCGGACTCAGCGCAAAGCGCCGCGCCAATCCGGTAGGTTTTTACACATCACAAGATGTTTAGTTTCCTCAGTTTAATCATATGCAGGATCTAAGCCCTCATGCCTTTGACAGGACTGGGTGGAGACAGCCAAGCGGATTGACTGCCCAGCCCCCTTGCCTGAAGATCCAGCAGACGCTCTCCTAACGGAGATGCTGACCCCGGCACCTTACGAGGTGCCAGCGAATACGGCCAAGAAGAAGGCCACGGGGACCCGACAGGTCTCCGGCGCAAGGTTGTGTTGACTCATCGTCCAACACTCCGAGGCGCACTCCTCCACGATGACGAGGAGGAAGAGGAAGTTCTCCCCAGCCGGGGAGACAAGAAAAGGAAGGCCGCCCAAACCGGGAGGCTGAAGGGTCCAAGAAAGGAAGGACCTCCTTCCGGACTGCTTCCAGACCGCCGCCCACAGCGACGATGAGGGTTGCCTGGGACAAGCCCTGGGCGAAGTCGTAAGTATCCGGATACCATAATAATTCTTGATATATTTTATCGCACTGCTTCTCATCACGCCGAACATGATTATGCAGTCCGTCCCGAGCCCATATCGACGTATCTTTATCGGATGGTTCTTTGGACCCGTTGGATATGAATAGTGATTCACTTCCGACCGCCTCCACCCCTCGCCCTACGGACAACGCCGAGGTGTTGTCTCAAAGGGCACCGTGCCTGGGGGAGGTAGTCCTGGAGGCGCCTCAAGGCGACACTCCGAACCCTGGGCGCAAAGGGAGCAAGACTCCCATGGGCTCTGAGTTCGGCCTCCAGCCGAACACCGCGCCGGAACCTTCAGTGGTTCCGGCCTCTGTCAGGCGACCCCCTGTGAAGAGGGGCAAGCCGGCCATGCCGGTGACCTCTATCCATACAGAGGCACCGGACAACTTGCTGGAAGCGCTTCAAGGCGCTTCCATCGATGAAGAACACCGCACTAACATGAGTGCGGTGATGGAGAAGGTTCAGTCCACCAAAAGCGGACTAACTGAAGCTTGCGCCAGCCTCCTAACAGGCTTTGATGTAAGTAATTAAATTATAGGAAATATCACCGCATAGACAGAGCCCTCGATGCTCGCTTTTGCTCGTTAAGAAAAGCCAATAGAGGATCGAATAATAATCCTGTGAGTCTAATTATAGATTTATAATATGTCTATGTGAATCTGCAGGCTTCCTCTGGCATTGCCGCCAGACGTGATCGCGGAGGTCGCCAGACAACAAAGGGACCTTGAGCGATCCAAGGAAGAGCTCGGCCTTGCCAAGAGGCAGCTCGAGGAGAACAAAGGTAAGCAATACCTTGTCAATATGAAAAAGAAAGAGTTGGTTGCAGAATAATAGGATCATCATGAATTTTGCCAGGCCCACGATCAAGTAGCGACCTCAAGAAGGCGCCAGTGCGAGGCCGAAACAAAGCGCCAAGGAGCGACTGAGCGAGAAATACACGAAGCTCGAGTAGGTGAGGTGCAGCAAGAGCTCCAGGTGCTCATCAAGAAGCATGAGTCCCTGGAGCTTGACTAGAGGACGCGAGAGTCCGAGCTTGCCCAGGCCCTCGAAAGTGCAAAAAATGCCAAGGCCGAAGCCCATAAGGCCCTCCAGGAAGTTGAGGCGGTGAAGAAGATAGCGGCGGGTAAGGCATTCATTCTGCAAAGTAGGCATGCAAAAGAAAAATTCCTTTTACTTACCCGAGTTCGGAGCTCTCCAGGAGCATTCGCAGATCTTCCCCGTAGTGTGTCTGACGCCGTGGAGTTCTACCAGGCCGAGGAGGGAAGCTTGACGGAGAAGTTGTTCTGGTCTCAGTATACTAGGACCGAACACCCGATGCCCATGAGCGACCAGCTGAAGCAGCTGGTCGAGCTCCACAAGGCGGCCGAACAGGCCATGAGGGGCCTTATAGTCCGGATGTGGCCTGGCGATTCCCTTCCCAACAGCTACATCGGCTTGGTGAGGCGGCTTGTAGATGCCTGCCCACGGCTGGAAGTCATCAAGCGGTCCATATGCATCGAAGGTGCACACAGGGCTCTTGCCCATGCAAAGGTGCACTGGACGAAGATGGACGCCGAAAAGCTGGTGAAGGAGGGCCCGCCGCAGGGCAAGGAGCATCGCCACCCCGAAATGTATTATGAAAGTGTCCTGAAGGGTGCCCGTCTCATGGCGGACGAATGTACCAAAGATGTAATCTTTGAATGAACTTGCTCATGTGATCCTTGTGTTTATGAAAACTAGTTCATGTTCATTATGCAACGCTTTTGTATTTAAAATATTACCTTCTGTGCGGCCGTTTATAAATTCTGAGAGTTGCTAGTCGTCGGCTTCTGCCCCCATGCAACTAGTGCTAGGGTGTTCGGGCTAAATCTGAGCACTCTTTTTCGCATTCTTGGGTCCTTCGAGGGAGGTGTTCAGCGCAACGAACCAGGCAATCGAACTATAATGCTTTATCGCTCTCACTTAGCCATAGAAGTCTACAATTTTAAATTTTGGCGAAGCCCCTAGTCTTCGGAAAGCCGAATTTGGAGCGCTATACATGCCTAAGCCGGACAAGGCCGGCTCCTCGCCCGAAGCAGAAAAAGTCTTTAGGGACTTGAGACCTCTCGAACAACGACCAGCTCTCGCCTCATCATGATAGTCAGTTTTAGCTTTCTATACTGAGGTGCTCGGACGGAAGAACCGGGGCACAATCATAGTAGTTCTCCCAGTGCTACCTTAGCCGATATAGCAGAACGTAAGGTACCAAAACATCGGAGCCGGGCAAACCCAACTATTGACCCAAGACATGATTCGGAGCTGATGAATATAATGCTATAAGTTCGGGGTGCCGCACTGTCGAAAGTGTTCGGACTTCTCACACCGAATTATGGGGTATACGGAAGCCCCTGGCGTATTGGCTGTACCACAGTTTAGGGGTGCTGATTGTCATAGATAAGCATATATATAAAAGAATATAGGATGCAATAATAGACTAGTATTGTGCATTGTTTATTTAAGAAATGCGTTAAAGCATACTGATACAATTGGTGCGGTAAGCAAGCAATAGGACTATTTGACATGTCCCATCCAAGGGCAAGATGCAGACTGGTATCTTAAAACAGGTATTTAGCTCGTTATCAGAGACCACCTGGGGATTCCGTTGTACGACGTAGCTTCCTACCTCCTTGGGTGTTGTATCGTGTGTCCGGCTACCGTACTGCCGGATAAGGCTTCCAGAGAGTACAGTCCTGAAAAAGAGATAGTGATGAAGGTAGTAAGCCCCTAGTGCGGTTAAACCGCATTGTGGGACGCGCCGTGATCGTGCCCCCGCCTATACCCATGGTATTTTCAATGCGTAATTATGAACGCGTGGGACAAACTTTGCCGTTGTGCTAAGACTAGGGCGGGGGCCGAATTGCTAGGCGAGCTCTGAGCGTGCCAGGCAACCTTGTTGTAGGTTATTCCGGATGCGCTTGACGGTGTCCGGGGGCTTCGTCGCCGAACTGGTGGATTGCCTCAAAAGGCTGCTTTGTGCTTCTGGTGCGAGGGTCGCAGTGTGCTCCTCCGTACGGAGTGAGCGTTCTGTGTTTCCATTGATTGTGATGACCCCCTAGGCCCTGGCATCTTGAGCTTGAGGTATGCGTAATGCGGTACCGCATTGAATCTTGCAAATGCGGTGCGCCTGAGCAGTGCGTGATAGCCGCTGCGGAACGGGACGATATCGAAGATTAACTCCTTGCTTCGAAAGTTGTCCGGAGATCTGAAGACCACTTCTAGTGTGATTGAGCCCGTACAATGGGCCTCTGCACCTGGAATAACGCCTTTAAAGGTTGTTTCGGTGGGTTTGATCCTCGAGGGGTCTATACCCATTTTGCACACTGTATCCTGGTAAAGCAGGTTCAGGCTGCTGCCGCCGTCCATAAGGACTCGAGTGAGGTGATATTCGTCGATGATTGGGTCTAGGACCAATGCGGCAGATCCGCCATGACGGATACTCGTGGGGTGGTCCCTATGATCAAATGTGATCGGACAAGAGGACCATGGGTTGAACTTTGGGGCGACGGGCTCCATCGCGTATACGTCCCTTAGTGCACGCTTTCGTTCCCTTTTGGGGATGTGGGTTGCGTATATCGTGTTTACTGTCCGCACTTGTGGGGGGAACCTCTTCTATCCTCCCGTGTTCGGCGGCCGTGTCTCCTCCTCGTCATCGTTGTGCAGCCCCTTGTCCTTGTCTTCGGTATTTAACTTGCCGGCCTGCTTGAACACCCAACATTCTCTGTTGGTGTGATTGGCTGGCTTATCGGGGGTGCCATGTATTTGACACGAGCGATCGAGTATGCTGTCCAAACTGGACGGGCCCGGAGTACTTCTTTTGAATGGCTTTTTCTGCTAACCGGATTTAGAGCCTCTGAATCCGACATTGACTGTCGTGCCCTCAGCGTTATTACCGTTGTTGCGGCGCTTGTGTTTGCTATGACGTGGCCTGCCGTTGTTGTCCTTGGTATCCGAAGTGCCAAGGTTCCTTGATATGTTATTGCTACGAGCCAGCCAGCTATCCTCTCCTTCGCAAAAGCGGGTCATGAGTGTCGTGAGGGCTGCCATTGATTTCGGCTTTTCCTGGCCAAGGTGCCGGGCAAGCCACTCATCACGGATGTTGTGCTTGAATGCCGCTAAGGCTTCTGCATTCGGACAGTCGATGATTTGGTTTTTCTTTGTTAGGAACCGTGTCCAGAATTGCCTGGCCGATTCCCCTGGCTGCTGAATTATGTGGCTCAAGTCATCGGCATCTGGTGGTCGCACATAAGTGCCCTGGAAATTGTCGAGAAATGCGTCTTCCAGATCCTCCCAACAGCCAACGAAGTCTTCTGGCAGGCTATTCAGCCAATGCCGAGCTAGACCTTTGATTTTTAACAGGAGGTACTTGATGGCATGTAGATCATCACTGCAGGCCATGTGGATGTGGAGGAGGAAGTCCTCGATCCATACCGCGGGATCTGTTGTACCATCATATGATTCGATATTTACAGGTTTAAAGCCTTCTGGGAATTCATGCTCCATTACTTCATTGGTGAAGCATAGGGGGTGTGTCGCGCCTCTGTGCTGGGCTATGTCGCGACGTAGCTCGTATGAGTCCTGCCTGCTGTATTCGGCCCGTCCGGAATTGCTTTTACTGTATCCGGCGAGGCGGTCACCGTCCCTTGTAGGGGCATGGCCCCGTGATCCATAGATCGATCTAGCGTGTTTCCCCTGTCTTCCAATACGTCTCGCAGGTATCGCGTGTTTCCCTTTGCCTTGGTATGTTTGTTTGAATAGCGGCGGGGTGCAGGCTGATTTTCAGGCCGTACTGCCTCTCTATCTCGGCCATGGGGTGGCCGATCAGCCGCATCGAACGCGGGGTGACCTCTGGAAGGGCGTTCGAGTTCGTACACCTCAGCCACAAGGACTTCAGTCCATCTATCTGCTAGCAGAGCCTGATCAGCTCGAAGCTGTTGCTGCTTTTTCCTCAGTCTGTTTGATGTGGCAATAAGCTAGCGCTTAAAGCGCTCCTGCTCGACGGGATCCTCAGGCATGACCAATTCTTCGTCATCGAGGCTCGCTTCGTCTTCGGAGGGAGGCATATAGTTGTCGTCCTCCGTTTCTCCCTCTGCCTCTCCCTTAGGAGGGCTGGCTTGTTCATCCTCCGGCTCTTGATCATTCTGTAGGGGATTTTCATCATCTTCGGCACTGTCCGGAGTACTGTTATCTCCTGTGCCGGTATCACCGCTTTTGCTGTCGCGAGACTTAGAGCGGCGCCGCTGACGCCGGCGCTGGGGTTGCTTCTTGGAGGGGTTGTCCTCCGTTGTCTTGTCGCCATTGCCTTCTTTGGGTGTGTCCACCATGTATATATCATATGATAAGGTGGCGGTTCAGTGCCCTGTGGGCAGTGGTTCCTGTTCGCCTCCGGCATCGGTGTCCATACCATCGATGTCTTCGGAGTCGAAGTCGAGCATGTCAGTTAAATCGTCGACAGTGGCTACTAAGTGGGTGGTGGGTGGAGATTGAATTTCTTCATCGTCCGCATCCCACTCTAGCCGTACATAGTTCGGCCAAGGTTCTCCGGACAGGGAGAGAGATTTCAATGAGTTCAGTATGTCACCAAAGGGCGAGTGCTGAAAGATATCTGCGGAGGTGAACTCCATGATCGGCGCCCAATCGGATTCGATAGGTATGGGCGCGGGTGGTACGGAGTCCGTGGCCGAGGACGAGTCCCGCAGTTCGGCGACACGGCTCTCGTGAAGGATAAGGTCAGTATTCGGCTCTATCGCCATTGAGGGCGCGGCCTCCATGGCGGAGTCTATCCTCCCATCCTCGGATGGCGCGATCTGCTCCGGACTAGAGGCCAGAGTAGTTGCTGGCGTGATCTCCCGAACACCGTCTGACGGCAGAGCTATATCGTGCTCGTCGTGATCGTGCGGCACACCTGGCATGGGCCCGAATCCGTTGAAGGTCAAGTCTCCACGGATATCGGTAGTGTAATTCAAGTTTCCAAACCTGACCTGATGTCCAGGGGCGTAGCTCTCGATCTGCTCCAGATGGCCAAACGAGTTGGCCCGCAGTGCGAAGCCGCCGAACACGAAGATCTGTCCGGGGAGGAAAACCTCACCGTGGACCGCATCGTTGTCGATGATCGAAGGGGCCATCAAACCTTGCAGCAAAGACACAGTGGAACTCTCAATGAAAGCACCAATGTCGGTTTAAAAACCGGCGGATCTCGGGTAGGGGGTCTCGAACTGTGCGTCTAAGGTGGATGGTAACAGGAGGCAAGGGACACGATGTTTACCCAGGTTCGGGCCCTCTCTATGGAGGTAATACCCTACTTCCTGCTTGATTGATTTTGATGAATATGAGTATTACAAGAGTTGACGTACCACGAGATCGTAGAGGCTAAACCCTAGAAGCTAGCCTATGGTATGATTGTTGTTGTCCTACGGACTAAACCCTCCGGTTTATATAGAAAGTGGAGGGGGCTAGGGTTACACAGAGTCGGTTACAACAAAAGGAGATCTACATATATGTATCGCCAAGCTTGCCTTCCACGCCAAGAGAGTCCCATCCGGACACGAGACGAAGTCTTCAATCTTGTATCTTCATAGTCCAACAGTCCGGCCAAAGGATATAGTCCGGCTGTCTGGATACCCCCTAATCCAGGACTCCCTAAATTGGCTTGCAGTATCTGGCCCTCTCCTTCTCAACCTCTAGCTTCTCACTATAATGAGGTGTTATCTGCCATCTTAATCCCTTTCCACTCTCTCTGTTCCTGTGCCACCTCACCATCTGCTTATCTTTTATCCCATCACACATTGTCCTTATAGGTTTTCTCCTAACATCTAGAATGTACTTGTTGAACACCTCACACAAGTTGTTCACTAGCAAGTCAGTATTGCAGTTTGTGTCAAATGCATGTCTTGCCCATGTTTTTTTTGGTATTGCAGTAAGCCACTCCCAAGCTTCCTCACTTTCAGCTCTCAGATCATTCATTGCAATATTAAATTTGTGTTCATTGTAGGCATAGCTAGCATTATCCATGCACTTCTTAAGATCTTCACCCCTAAACCCAACATTTTGGTAATTTGCATATAAATGTCTAAGGCAGAATCTTTGGTTGCAATTTGGAAATACAACATTCAACAACCCCTGATACACACAATTTAACAAGTCTAAGCTACAAGCTAGAATAAATATGCACCAATGAAAGTCTAAGCTACAATCTTTGGTTGCAAGCCAATGTAAACACTTGTGCAAAACAGAATGAAATATGCATACACATACCTTTTGTCTATCTGACATTATGGTATAAGGTCCAAATTGTCCCACTTCTCCCCTAGGCAAATTTTGAGTGGTTTAGAAACTAACACCAACTAGGTGTGTCCTCTTCTATGCCAAATGCCAGTGGATATATGTTGTTGTTGCCATCTCTACCAGTGGCAGCAAGGAGTTGAGCACTTGTACTGAGCTTAATGAAACATCCATCAACACCTGCAAAATGAACTTTTCCCAAAATTAAATACATTTAAGTGAGATACAATATGTATGTGGTGCACACAATTTAGACACTAACCAATGAATGGCCTGCACCCCTTGAGAAACCCCTCCCTTGCTCCATTCATGCAAAAGAACATGGCATGAAATCTTGGGCCTGGGTGGGGAATTTTTTCAGTTTCTACTAGAGTAACAGTAGTGACTATTACTCTACTCCCAGGGTTTGTGTCCATGATAGTCTGAGCATTGTCTCTAAGCCTAGGATATTGCTTCTTGTGATCTCCTAACACAGCTTCAATAGCAATGTTCTTTTCCCTATATGCCATGCACTTGGGCACATCTACACCATATTTTTCCATGCATGCATCAATTATAGTCTGAATACTAGTATGTATATCAGATCTGAAGAGATGCTCATATTTCTGTGCTAGCCACTTAGCACTCACCCTGGTGGTCTCAGTAGTACTAGGGCAAGTGTGCTCTAGTCTCATATTCTTAATTACAAATGTTTTCTCCCCTTTTGTAACTACTGCTACCATAAAGAACCGGCATTGTTTATCTGTACACTCAACAACTATCCTCTAATCTCAATTCCTGTGATACTTGAAATTCCTGGCCTAAGTGATGGTGCAAATTCAACAAAGCATCTCTTAATTGATGCTAATCCCTAAAACACAACTTTAGACAGAGTTGTTCATGTGGTTGCTCCATTTTCTCATTGTACCACTTCCTAGCAAGCCTCTTCATTGCCCTACTCTTCCTTTTCTTTGATAGGACAAATGAGAGTGGCTCAAAACCATCATCATCACTCTTCCTCACCAACCCCTTCTCTTCTTCATCTGATGAAGGTCTGAAATCAGATTCAACCTCTCGTAACTTACTGGAATGTGACCTAGTTGTTGGTCCTCTTCTAACTGGCAGCTTCTGCTTCTTCTTTACAGGTAAAACTATATTTTGTTCTTCTTCTTCAAAAGTCTTATCTTCCTCTACCTCAAACGGGTCCTCAACTTTAGTGTCACCCACATAATGTAGCACTCGTTCCTCCTCTGATTGCTCATCATCTGATTCTTCCTCTTGTACTTCTATCTCTCTCTGTCTCTGTCCCTCTTCCACCTCTACATCTTCATCATCACACATATAATAAGGGTCACTTCCAATTTGACCATCCTCATCAGAGGCACAAGCATCACTGTCCTCATATACCTCATATCCTTGATATCCCTCTTCTTCTTCTTCTGAAACAGCTTTCAACTTGGCATTTGCATTCTTGCTTTCTTGTGTGCAACCACCAGGAGGATGAGGTGTGCTAGAGCTGCTACATTGACTTTCAAAAACTACTCCTTGCTGATCAATAGCTAAGACATGAGGATCACTCATATCATACACAACAGGCTCTTGGTACACAACAGTGGACAAATCTTGCCTTTCACATTGCTGCCTCTCAAAATCACTATCGGGGGGGTGGACAAGCCCTAACTAGCAAATTAACACCAATTTATCCTAGATCTTCCTCTTTATCATCTGTAATTCTGCATTACTATCTGCCAAATCCAGCCCTTTCTCTCCTAAAGATGGATTTTCAATGTGCTACAAACAATCATATGCATTAAATCCTTGTGTTTCCATCAGTGCAACCAAATTCAGATAAGTAATACCTGAACTACACAGCTTCCTATCCAATGGTTCTCTTGCATCAAAATGGATCCTTACTTCCCAAATGTCTTCATCCAAACTATAGAACAAATGAAATTTCATGTATTCATTACCATAACTCTAAATTTGGAGAGCAACAGTGGTGTAAGAGAAAATTCTGAAGTAACTTTACTGAAAGTCTAGAATTTGAGTATAACATAACAGAACAGAAAACAAATGAAGTAAAACATTTAAATAAATTTACAATTACTATTACAGTTAACAGAACATGAATCAATGTAGTTTCCTATTTTAGCACAATAGCAGATTCAAGGAAAAAGACAAGGATGTAATACTTAAATTGGACAAACCCTAATACCCAACTTCATAAAGCAGAAGATGAACAAACCCTAATAATCCCCAATTGCATAAATCAGAGGAGGAGGAGGAGCAGGAGGATACTTACAACACGCCGCCAAAGAATTGGTTTGCTTATTATTTGGAGCTTATTTTCTTAGGATAACTACAAATATCTGTCCCTAAGAACCCTGGCCAACAACACTGACATAAAAATAGCATGTCACGATGATTGCAATGGAGTGACCTGCCATACCACGCTGTATAGGCTCACCGCTGCCCCTCCTTTTTGTGATGTTCCATGAAAATGCCACATACATCGTGTACTAAGAAATCTTGTACGTTTTCATTGCGGCACCCCATCTGCAAGTTGACATGGCTAACTAGAGATATCTCTACATGATAATACATTGCATATCCCTTGCACATATTTAAACACCATTTAACGATTGTGTGCATCAGCATAAAACTAGCCATGACTTTGTCTACTGGACCTGCAGACACTCTAAGGGAGCCTAATTTAGTGCATTGGAATTCCTTCATGCCACCTATGATTTTCCGTAATGTATGATGTCTACATCTCTAATTTAGCAGTCAATAGTGGAAATCATTGACTGCACAAAGGGATTACTGGATAGAAATCCTAGCAAAGCACACTGACAGGCACACAACAATACAAGAGAGAGACGCACTTACAAGATTTAGCAATGCCTCAGTACATGATCTTGGTTGGCCAAGGTGTTAGATCCAGAAGAAACATCGTCCTTGTAGCTCTTGCCAGCTCCATAACATGTAACAGTGACCTGTTAGTATATCTTGTTGGAGATATGCCCTAGAGGCAATCATGTATGATGATATTTCCGATGTGTTTATGAATAAAGATAGTCCTTGGACATTATCAATGATGTGTATCAGCAAGTACGTGACTTGTTTGTGGGACTATGCATTGTATGATGACTGTCCTAAAAGGTCCCTAGTCGAAAGGGCTGTGTGGACGCGCAGCCGACTAGACTAGCATATGACACGGTTGATGGCTCGGTCTCACTAGCCATGAAGCATTGGATGCTAAACAGATAATATGGACTTGGAAAGGTCTGATTGGATTCGACGTAGTCGGATCCGAGTCGAGATAAGGTCTGAGTCGGACAGACCCAACCATGAGACGCAGCGATATGTCATATGTGAGTCTCTAGTACAACATACGTTCTATGTCCTAAGACCTGAGCTGACGCATGTACTCGGGATGGTGACAGACTTGCTTTGGGCCGACCAAACGCTACTCCGTGACTGGGTAGTTACAAAGGTAGGTTTCGGGTTTTTCCAGTCCCATGCTGCGAGACATGGTCGAGCAAGATGGGATTTGCCCCTCCGATCAGGAGAGATATACTCTGGGCCCCTCGTGTGATCCGACCAGGAACAGCAGGCCATGTGACAAGGATTATGATATAATCCGGATAGTGGTCGGTATCACTGGAACGAGAAAGAGGTTGGGCTAGCACAAGGATGACAGTCTCGCCTTGAGCCTGACAACATATATCGCGTGGCAAAGGGAACAGAAGTGTGACACGTTGTACAAGTTTGCCTAACCAGCTTCATAGTCTGCTTGGTGGTCGACACGCCTTGCTAGAGGCCGCTACCAACCGTGCAGGTTGGAGGTGATCCGAACTGTGACCAAGCCGACTTGAACCTAAGGGGTCGCGCGCTTAAGGGAAGGAACCTACGAGGTCGGTTCATAGAACACTGGTCGGATGTGATCCGAACTGGACTAGGAACGTGACCAAGTAGACTTTGGGCTTTAGGGTCCGTGCAAGGCCAAAGTGTTGAGCCTGCGACGGACGCCTATATAAAGTGGAGGTGCGGCACACTCATGCGGTTGATCGCTTCGGCGTTGTGACTAGGGTTTGCATGTGTTGCGAATAGCCACCTCCACTCGCTGCCGACTGTGTGATCGGACCTAGCAGTCCACCGCATGGTGTTCCTCCTGCACGCGCGGATACCGTTAGAGGCGGTGCACTTGCGCCGCTCTGGCGAACTCGTACGCGGGATCGGACAACCGGCTGTTCGAGGGAGATCGAACAAGGAGGAGATGATCCACACGGACGCGCAGCCCCAACTCTTCTTCCGCTGCACGGCACTGCGCGTCTAGTGGTAACAAACTGTGATCCATCTCCCGTAGCATGTTCCTGGATGTTCTATGCGTAGGAATTTTTAATTTGCAGTCGACGCACCCTACCGTAGTACCCAACATATCTGAAGTACATCTGGCAGGTGATGCTAGATGGGTTTAAAGGTGACATTACCTCGACTGCGGCGGGTGCTTGGCACCGTGTCAGACGGTGGGAATCAGGTTAGGAATGTCAAGGGTGATGATGTTGCGCTGGCTGTCGGAGTCCGGTAAGGAGATCTAGAACCATGGAGGAGGGTGTTTGTGAAGCGGCTCCGGTAGGGTGGACTACGGTGTGGATGAAGCACATCTGAGGCCGTGGACGAGGGTGACGGAGAAGCTGCTCTGGTGGTTCTTTTGAGGATGGTGTCGATGATGCGAATCTGCGACCGTGGACAAGGGCGTCATAAGCTGCTCCAGTAGGTTGGACGAGGGTGTTGACAAAGCGGATCTGAGGCCATGGACTTGGGCGTTGGTAAAGCTGCTCTTGTAGGGTTGAGAATGGTATCGGGGAAGCTGCTTCGGTAGGGTTGAGGATGGTGTCGGTGAAGCGGCATCGGTAGGGTTGAGGACAGTGTCGATGAAGAGGATCAGAGGCCGTCGACGGGGGCGTCAGTGGGGCGGCTCTGGGGGTGTGGACGAAGCAGCTCCAGTGTACGAAGAGCCACTGCAGATTCATTGTGGTTGATGAGAGGACTGGCAAAACAGATCTGACACCATGGACAAGGCCGACACTAAATGGGCCGTGGTAGAATGGTGGATGAGTAGTCTATTGTTTCTAGGGGAGGTGGGAGGGGTAGATGCGGCCGCAGAAGCAGATCCAGTGAGGTGGACGATGCCGGCTGTGAGGTGGATGAGTAGTCTAGGGTTTCGAGAGGAAAGGGGTAGAATGGCCGATGAAGTACGGACGACGTGATGTAAGATGCTCTGGTGTTGTGGAGTAGCATTTTTGCGGGAGGGGAGAGGAAATGGGGGTGCCGTGTGGTGGGGGCAACCGGAAGTTACCAAAGCAACCCCTACTTACTATGTTAATGAGGGTCGAATTGTTCTCGCCTCTGCTATAGGATTTGGATTCAGATCGTATGCATATTAGATATGTGGAGGCAGCAGATGAGATCGGTTGTCCTTGATAAGATCGGCTATGTGCACGGTTGATGTGATCAACTGCACATGGGGATCGTTGAGGCTATGTTTTCTGTCAATCGGGATCGATGAGGTCGTGACACGATCTACCCCTACCGGTCGGGTTATCCGCCATCAGGGTTAACAGTGAAACATAAACCCGAATCGGATTCGCGATGATCGATGAGATCGGTAAGATCAGAAAATTCAGCGTGAACGGAGTTCAGATGCGATCTGTGATTTCTGAAAATGCCGGGCGTTGTGTGCGTAGCGCCGTGTATTTCGTACCCGACACACAAACCGGTAGAATGCGATTCGATGCATAACTTTGTTTTGCAGGTTTGATGTGAATAGTATGGCTCATGTGTATGTGATGCATGTGCATAATTTATACGTGGCCTGCGCGTCATGTTTGTCAGCCGGCAGGAGCCAAAGTGTTGTCATTATATTGTATAACGACCTGCGTGTCGACTTGTGACTCTATGTAAATTCATTACTAGTTGTAGTAGTTGGATAATAGAGATTAGGTTGGCGGCTTGGAGTCCCGGCGTGACAAACAAGATGGAGTTCGTAGATGGTCATCAGAGTCGGAGCCGACCTGGAAGAACGTCCATGAAGGAGCCATACTATTTCACAATATGTGTTATATTTGTGATAGTTATGCTTCTTTATTTCTATGCATGTTAGGATGATAGAATGATCCCTCATGAATATCAAGCGAATTGCCATCCCCAATGTTGCACCTTCGCACGTCAAGTACGTCTAGTAGTGGGCTCATAAAATTGAGGTGCTGCTGGGTGTCCTTGAATCAAGGGTTAAATGTCGGACACGGACATGCACTGCATCAGGTTAACTTGACAAGGCTATCAAAACGGTTTTGGGCCTTGTGGCAAAGAAGGTTGGGAGCCAGGTTATGAGATACCTTCCCGACCGAGAGGAGTCGTATAGAGATACGATTATCAAGGAGTTGCTTACCGGATAGGTATGTTGGCTAGCAGTGATGCTAAAGCTCACTAGTCGCATGCGCTAGTTGGATCCTGAATCACTGAGAGTTTGCGCAGGGATGCTGACTTCAGTGGGAGTATTTTTGTTTAGGCTAGAATTACTCTACATAAACTGATTGCTTAGTGATTGCATATTTTATGTTGTAGATCAATGGCACCACCTGCTCAACCCAACTTTGCATTGAAGTCAATTATGGAAAAGGACAAACTGAATGGAACAAATTTTACCACCTGGTACAGAAATTTGAGAATTGTTCTCAAGCATGATAAAAAGGAACATGTTCTAGAGGATCCACTTCCAAAGGAACCTGCCGATAATGCTAATGCCGCAAATAAGAATGCCTACCAGAAACTCATTGACGAATCAACGGAGATCAGCTGTCTGATGCTGGCTTGTATGGAGCCCGATTTGCAACAGCATTTCAAAAATGTTGAGGCTTACGATATGATCGAGAGTCTCAAGAGCATGTTTCAGACACAGGCTAGGACCGAAAGGTTCAACGTCTGGTGATCCTTGATGGATTGCAAGCTGAAGGAAGGTGATCCACTGAGCCCACATGTGATCAAGATGATCGGATATGTGCAAGCTTTGGATCGTTTGGGCTTCCGCTCTTGGATGAGCTGACTCTTGATGTTGTTCGGGTTCTCTTCCGCCCAGCTATGGGACGTTCATCTCGAACTATCATATGCATGGCATGGATAAGAAGCTCACTAAATTGCATGGGATGCTCAAGGTGGCAGAGCAGGATATTAAGAAAGGCACGCATCAAGTGTTGATGGTGCAGAAATCGGCTAAGTTTAAGAAGAGTTGGTCCAAGAAAAAGGCTAAGGCAAAGCACACGGATATGGTAACCTCTGCCGCTGCGCTGAAGTCTGGACCGGACTCGAAGACCGTTTGCTATCACTGCAAGGAAACCCGTCACTAGAAGATGAACTGTAGCAAGTGGCTTGCAGAGCATGGCAAGAAGGTCGGAAATGCTTCTTCAGGCAAAGGTACACTTGTTGCATATGTTATAGACATTTACCTTGCTGACATACCTAGTAGCTCTTGGGTATTTGATACCGGATCGGTTGTTCATATTTGCAACTCGATGCAGGGGCTAGTAAGAACTAGGCGTGTGGCACAAGGGGAGATTGACATAAGTGTCGGCAACAAAGCAAGAGTTGCTGCGTTGGAGGTCGGCACGATGCAGCTCCAGCTTCCTTCTAGATTTATTTTGGAATTGAATAATTGTTATTACATTCCAGCACTTAGTCGGAACATTATTTCTGCCTCATGTTTGATGAGTCATGGTTATAAATTCAATTTAAAGGACAATGGTTGTTCTATATTTTTGAATGGTATGTTCCACGGCTATGCACCCATTGTTGATGGGTTATTTATATTGAATCTAGAACATGAACTGGTCTATAACATGAATGTCAAGAGGAATAAGCCTAATGAGATAAATCCGACATACTTCTGGCATTGCCGGCTTGGACACATTAGTCTCGAACGCATGAAGAAGCTCCATGATGATGGGCTCCTAACCCGTCCGACTTGGTCGTTCGAGACATGTGAATCATGCTTGCTCGGCAAGATGACTAAGTCTCCTTTCACAAAGAGTTGCGAGAGGGCGTCCGAGCTGTTGGAGCTTATACACAGTGATGTGTGTGGTCCAATGAGCACAACTGCCAGAGGTGGCTATCAGTACTTCGTGACTTTTACCGACGACTTGAGTAGATATGGATATATCTATTTGATGAGGCACAAGTCGGAGACTTTTGAAAAGTTCAAAGAGTTTCAGAACGAGGTTGAGAATCATCTCGGCAAGACTATAAAGCTTCTGCGATCTGATCGTGGAGGTGAGTACATGAGCCAGGAGTTCGATGATCATCTGAAAAGTCGAGGTATAGTACCTCAGCTCACACCTCCAGGTACGCCACAGAGAAACGGCGTGTCAGAACGGAGGAATAGGACCTTGTTGGACATGGTCCGGTGTATGATGAGCAAATCGGATTTACCCTTGTCATTTTGGGGATACGCTCTAGAAACTGCAGCTTTCACACTTAATAGGGTGCCATCAAAATCCGTAGACAAGAGACCACATGAGATGTGGACCGGGAAGAGTCCCAGTTTGTCTTTTCTAAAGATTTGGGTTTGTGAAGTATTTGTCAAGCGGCTTATGTCAGACAAGCTTACACCAAAGTCGGATAAATGCATATTCGTGGGATATCCGAGGGAAACCTTGGGATATAGCTTCTACAACCGGGAAGAGAACAAAGTGTTTGTTGCTCGGAACAGGGTTTTCCTTGAGAAAGAATTTCTTAGTCAGGAGGTCAGTGGGAGGACGGTTCGACTCGAAGAAATTCGAGGACCACTCGGGGGACGCCTCGGCTGGAGATGAGATCATACCGGAGTCAGTCAGGGAACCTGTAGTGGAAGCGGCACCGGAACCACGAGGTCGGAAAGATTGCGCAGAGTGCGTGATGTTTGTTGCTAGAAAGCGACGAGCCGGCCACGTATGCGGAAGCGATGGTGAGCCCAGATTCCGAGGCATGGCTGGAGGCCATGAGATCCGAGTTAAAGTCCATGGATGAGAATCAAGTCCGGGACTTGGTTGATCCGCCACCTGGCGTAACTGCCATTGGTTGCTAATGGGTCTTTAAGAAGAAAACCGATGTGGATGGAAATGTTCAGATCCACAAAGCTCGGCTTGTCGCTAAATGTTATGGACAAGTTCAAGGAATTGACTATGACGAGACTTACTCGCCGGTAGCGATGCTGAAGTCGGTGAGGATCATACTAGCTATAGCTGCATATTTCGATTACGAGATATGGCAGATGGATGTCAAAACGGCTTTCCTTCACGGAAATTTAACTGAGGACGTGTATATGATACAGCCCGAGGGTTTTGTCAATCCGACTAGCACTAGTAAGGTATGCAAGCTCAAGAGATACATTTATGGGTTGAAGCAAGCATCTCGGAGTTGGAACATTCGTTTTGATGAGGTCGTCACTAGTCTCGGTTTCATCAAAAGCGAAGATTCTTGTTTATACAAGAAGTTAAGTGGGAGCTCGATAGTGTTTTTGATCTTGTATGTGGACGACATACTACTGTCGGGAACGATGTTTCGATGTTAAACTCGGTCAAGGGATCATTGAATGGCAAGTTTTCGATGAAGGACCTTGGTGAGGCAGTCTATATTTTAGGCATTAAGATCTATAGAGATAGATCGAGGAGGCTGCTCGGCCTAAGCCAGAGATCATACATAGATAAAGTGTTGAAGCGGTTCAACATGAGTGAGGCGAAGAATGGGTTCTTGCCACTCTCACATGGTATAAGGCTAAGCGAGACTCAGAGTCCTTCGACATCTGATGAGCGAAGCAGGATGAGTAGGATTTCGTATGCCTCGGCAATCGGACCCATCATATATGCCATGATATGTACAAGGCCTGATGTTGCTTTTGCAATAAGCCTAACAAGTAGATACCAGGCCAACCCAGGTGAGAGTCACTGGGCAGCGGTAAAGACTATTTTGAAGTACCTGAAAAGGACTAAAGACATGTTCCTAGTTTATGGAGGTGAGGAAGAGCTTGTCGTAAGGTGTTATGTCGATGCTAGTTTCCAAACTGACAGAGATGATTGTCGATCACAGTCCGGATTCGTGTACGTCCTGAACGGAGGAGCAGTGCACTGGATGAGTTCCAAGCAGGATATGGTGGCCGATTCTACCACAGAAGTCGAATACATTACGGCTTGTGAAGCTGCAAAGGAAGGTGTTTGGATCCGGCATTTTCTGGATGATCTTGGTATTTTCCCAGCCTCGGTGAAACCGTTGGACCTTTATTGTGATAATTCTGGTGCCATCGGACAAGCCAAGGAGCCGAGGAATCACCACAAGGTCAGACACATAGACCGGAAATATCACCTGATATGAAAGATCGTAAAGAATGGTGATGTAGAGTTAAGCAAGATTCACACGGATGCAAATGTTGCAGATCCGTTGACTAAGCCGCTTCCACAACCCAAGCATGAGGGGCACGTTAGAGCTATGGGCATTCGATGTCTATTTGATTGACTCTAGTGCAAGTGGGAGACTATTGGAGATATGCCCTAGAGGCAATCATGTATGATGATATTTCCTATGTGTTTATGAATAAAGATAGTCCTTGGACATTATCAATGATGTGTATCAGCAAGTACGTGACTTGTTTGTGGGACTATGCATTGTATGATGACTGTCCTAGAAGGTCCCTAGTCGAAAGGGCTGTGTGGATGTGCAGCCGACTAGACTAGCATATGACACGGTTGATGGCTCGGTCTCACTAGCCATGAAGCATTGGATGCTAACTGGATAATATGGACTTGGAAAGGTCTGCTTGGATTCGACATAGTCGGATCCGAGTCGAGATAAGGTCTGAGTCGGACAGACCCAACCATGAGACGCAGCGATATGTCATCTGTTAGTCTCTAGTACAACATATGTTCTATGTCCTAAGACTTGAGCTGACGCATGTACTCGGGATGGTGACAGACTTGCTTTGGGCCGACCAAACGCTACTCCGTGACTGGGTAGTTACAAAGGTAGGTTTCGGGTTTGTCCAGTCCCATGCTGTGAGACATGGTCGAGCAAGATGAGATTTGCCCCTCCGATTAGGAGAGATATACTCTGGGCCCCTCGTGTGATCCGACCAGGAACAGCATGGCCATGCGACAAGGATTATGAGATAATCCGGATAGTGGTCGGTATCACTGGAACGAGAAAGAGGTCGGGCTAGCACAAGGATGACAGTCTCGCCTTGAGCCCGACAACATATATCGTGTGGCAAAGGGAACAGAAGTGTGACACATTGTACAGGTTCGCCTAACCAGCTTCATAGTCTGCTTGGTGCTCGGCACACCTTGCTAGAGGCCGCTACCAACCGTGCAGGTCGGAGGTGATCCGAACTGTGACCAAGCCGACTTGAACCTAAGGGGTCGCGCGCATAAGGGAAGGAACCTACGAGGTCGGTTCATAGAACACTGGCTGGATGTGATCCGAACTGGACTAGGAACGTGACCGAGTAGACTTTGGGCTTTAGGGTCCGTGCAAGGCCCAAGTGTTGAGCCTGTGATGAACGCCTATATAAAGTGGAGGTGCGGCACACTCATGCGGTTGATCGCTTCGGCACTGCGACTAGGGTTTGCATGTGTGGCGAATAGCCACCTCCACTCGCCGCCGACTGTGTGATCGGATCTCGCAGTCCGCCGCACGGTGTTCCTTCTGCACGCGCGGATACCGTTAGAGGCGGTGCACTTGTACCGCTCTGGCGAACTCGTACGTGGGATCGGACGACCGGCTGTTCGAGGGAGATCGAACAAGGAGGAGACGATCCACGCGTACGCGCTGCCCCAACTCTTCTTCCGCTGCACGGCACAGCGCGTCTAGTGGTAACGAACTGTGATCCATCTCCCGCAGCATGTTCCTGGATGTTCTGCCCGTAGGAATTTTTAATTTGCAGTCGACGCACCCTACCGTAGTACCCAACATATCTGAAGTACATCTGGCAGGTGATGCTGGATGGGTTTAAATGTGACATTACCTCGACCGCGGCGGGTGCTTGGCACCGTGTCAGACGGTGGGAATCAGGTTAGGAATGTCAAGGTTGATGATGCTGCGCTGGCTGTCGGAGTCCGGTAAGGAGATCTAGAACCATGGAGGAGGGTGTTTGTGAAGCGGCTCCGGTAGGGTGGACTACGGTGCGGATGAAGCACATCTGAGGCCGTGGACGAGGGTGTCGGAGAAGCTGCTCCAGTGGTTCTGTTGAGGATGGTGTCGATGATGCGAATCTGCGACCGTGGACAAGGGCGTCATAAGCTGCTCCAGTAGGTTGGATGAGGGTGTTGACAAAGCGGATCTGAGGCCATGGACTTGGGCGTTGGTAAAGCGGCTCATGTAGGGTTGAGAATGGTATCGGGGAAGCTGCTTCGGTAGGGTTGAGGATGGTGTCGGTGAAGCGGCTTCGGTAGGGTTGAGGACGGTGTCGATGAAGAGGATCAGAGGCCATCGACGGGGGCATCAGTGGGGCGGCTCTGGGAGTGTGGACGAAGCAGCTCCAGTGTATGAAGAGCCACTGCAGATGCATTGTGGTTGATGAGAGGACTGGCAAAACAGATCTGATGCCGTGGACAAGGCCGGCACTAAATGGGCCATGGTAGAATGGTGGATGAGCAGTCTATTGTTTCTAGGGGAGGTGGGAGGGGTAGATGCGGCCGCAGAAGCAGATCCAGTGAGGTGGACGATGCCGGCTATGAGGTGGATGAGTAGTCTAGGGTTTCGAGAGGGAAGGGGTAGAATGGCCGATGAAGTACGGACGACGTGATGTAAGATGCTCTGGTGTTGTGGAGTAGCATTTTTGCGGGAGGGGAGAGGAAATGGGGGTGCCGTGTGGTGGGGGCAACCGGAAGTTACCAAAGCAACCCCGACCTACTATGTTAATGAGGGTCGAATTGTTCTCCATGCACCAAAGACAAAAGGGGAATTTCGCATGCTACATACACTACTAGGGAAAAGCCTAACATGGCTGGTGCGAGGGCTATCAAGAGCACAGACCACACAAGAATCGACCGATCTGGCCTTCTAGCTAACATTTAGCGATGGCGCGTTCCTTCCCGCGCTACTATTATAGCTACTTAGCAGTAGCGGTTTCCATGCAAGCGCCACTGCTAATCTAACTAGTAGTAGTGTTTTTCCTGTCCAGCACTACTAGTATTCTGTTTTTCATTTATTATTATTTTTAGTGTATTTATACGCCATTATACAAATTTTGATACGGTGCCAATTAAGAGGTTGTTATTATCGAAAATATGCCCTAGAGGCAATAATAAAATGGTTATTATTATATTTCCTTGTTCATGATAATTGTCTATTGTTCATGCTATAATTGTATTAACCGGAAACCGTAATACATGTGTGAATACATAGACCACAACATGTCCCTAGTGAGCCTCTAGTTAACTAGCTCGTTGATCAATAGATGGTTGTGGTTTCCTGACCATGGACATTGGATGTCGTTGATAACGGGATCGCATCATTAGGAGAATGATGTGATGGACAAGACCCAATCTTAAGCATAGCACAAGATCGTGTAGTTCGTTTGTTGGAGCTTTTCTAATGTCAAGTATCATTTCCTTAGACCATGAGTGCAACTCCTGGATGTCGTAGGAATGCTTTGGGTGTATCAAACGTCACAACGTAACTGGGTGACTATAAAGGTGCACTACTGGTATCTCCAAAAGTGTCTATTGGGTTGGCTCAAATTGAGTCTGGGATTTGTCACTCTGTATGACGGAGAGGTATCTTTGGGCTCACTCGGTAATGCATCATCATAATGAGCTCAATGTGACTAAGGAGTTAGTCACGGGATCATGCGTTATGGAATGACTAAAGAGACTTGCCGGTAACGAGATTGAACGAGGTATGGGGATACCGACGATCGAATCTCGGGCAAGTAACATACCGATGGACAAAGGGAGTTGTATACGGGATTGACTGAATCCCCGACATCGTGGTTCATCCGATGAGACCATCATGGAACATGTGGGAGCCAATATGGGTATCCAGATCCCGCTATTTGTTATTGGCCGGAGAGGTGTCTCGGTCATGTCTGCATGGAACCCGTAGGGTCTACACACTTAAGGTTCGGTGACGCTAGAGTTGTAATGGGAAATTGTATGTGATTACCGAAAGTTGTTCAGAGTCTCGGATGATATCCCGGACGTCACGAGGAGTTCCAGAATGGTCCGGAGGTGAAGAATTATATATGGGAAGTCCAGTTTCATTCGCCGGAATAGTTTCGGGGGTTATCGGTATTGTACAGGGACCACCGAAAGGGTTCCGGGGGTCCACCGGGTGTGGCCACCTGCCCCGGGGGACCAAGTGGGCTGAACATGGGTGGTAACCTGTAGCAACCCGACCTCAGATGGTCAAGTCTCTGTGCTTCCGTGTCATCCCTGGATCGGTAATGCTGACACACACAGTACTCGAAGGATTTATAACAGAGTAGCAATCACACACTTATTACATCGAATGTCTCAAAAGAGAACTTATTACAATAATATGGCTTAAGGCCATCTAATGCGATAACAGCGGAAGGCTTGGAAGATAAAGTGAGTCCATCAACTCCAGCGGCATAAGCGAGCTGCACGCAGCAACGACCTACCAATCCTTACTCCTCGTCTGAAAAGTCGCAACATAATATGTTGCAGCCGAAAACAGGTCAGCACATGGAATATCTTTGGCAATGTAACACATAGAGAGTAATGAAAGAATAAGCTATACTACATGCATATATGGCTGGTGGAAAGCTCTATGGTTCAGATTTTGCATAAAGCCAATTTTCCCTATGTCAAAGGAATACATTTTATTTTAACTATCATGGTGGTTGAAACATCATTGAGAAGGTATAACCCCAACTCAATCCCAATTAAAGTGATTAACAACCCAACAATATTAATTTAGAGTGATGAGATACATGTGAATACTCAAGTACTAGATACTCGAAATTGTCCATAACCGGGACACGGCTAACCATGATTAGATTGTACACTCTGCAGAGGTTTGCGCACTTTTCCCCACAAGACTCGATCGCCTCCGTTGGTTTCTCGCCTTGCATGGTGTTTGAGAAGCGGATGACCGAGACACGATCTTTCGAAACATTAACTCTCTACTCGGATAGATCATACCAAACCTATAAAACCCACTACCTGCTGATCTACCTCTTGAGAGCTTCACGTAACTTACTCAACTATGCTAGAGCCCATAATAGCTTGTGGCTGCACACGGAAGTTTCTAGCATGAATAATCTCAGTTCCTTTGAGCACAGGTGGTGGTCCTTAGGAAGATCACACGGATACCCGGATTTCAAAAAAAAACAGACAACACTGGGTTCCCCGGTGCCTCAATCCACCAGGATGTGTATTTAAGTTGCCACCTTAAAGTAAACCATTAATTAACAATCTCACATCTGTCGTGAATATCTCTCAAACCCAAACCACGTCTACGAGCATAGCATAGCAATATAAGCAACACGTAGAAGTAACTCCCAAGGGTTTGATAGTAACAGGGCAATAGGTTCCTACCTCATCATCTACTTCCCAACCCACAAATTAATGACATCCTAATCATGCAATGTTTGAGGATTGAGCTAATGCATAAAACTGGGTATGAAAAGGTATGATCAAGTGTTACTTGCCTTGCTGACGATCCGTGAATCCTAGAGACTCGTAGTAACACGCTTTGCACTCCGGGAATTCTATACAAGCAAACAATACATACATAAGCAACAAACAAAAATGTACAAACGAAACTTCAACTGAAAGAGGTTGACCGGAGAGTTCAACTTAAGAACTCCGGTTTGCAAAAGAATCAAACCAAGCGAAACAACGAAACTCAAGCGGCGAGAGAAACAAGATCCGTTTACTAATCTGAACTAGAGTCAAATTTTACCAAGACAAAACTGGTTTAAGTTGGCTATTCGGAAGAGGTTTGAGATGAAACTCCAGCGCTTGACTCGCTGATTCCGATAAGCGAGCGAAAAGTTATACTAATTTGAACATTGGTTCGAAATCGAAATCATAATAAGCGCGGAATACAACCGATAAAAGAAAACGACGAGCGTCTAAGCGAGCGAGCGTTCGTTAGCGGAAACTAAACGACGAGCGGTTCGTAAAAGCGAGCGAGCGGGTGAACGTTCTCAAAATAAATAAACCGGAAATAAAACCGATCTAATATAAAAAAGCGGGCTAGGTTTTTTTCAAAAAAACGAAGGTTATTTAAAAAAACCAGCGACAGGGCTACCTCCGTGAGTCGTCCGGCGGGCGGGCGGCTGCTCGCGCGAGGTCGGCGAGGCGGCGAGGCGGCGAGGGCGGCGGCTCAGCGGGGGGGCGACGGCGGCGCGCGCGCGGGGCGCGCTCGGCTCGGGCTCCTCCGGGTCAGGCGGTGGTGGCGGTGGTGGTGGCTAAGGGAGAGGCGGCGGCGCGAGGCGGCGGCGGCGGCCAAGCGGCGGCGGGCTCGGGCTCAGGCTCCAGTGTCCGGGCGGTGGGTGGCGGTGGTGGTGGCTAAGGGAGAGGCGCTATATAAAGAGGGGAGAGGTGGCTTGGAGGAGGGCAAGGCGGCGGGGAGGTCCGGCTCGGACTCCATGTCCGGCAGGCCGGCCTGCCAGGAGGGCGGCGGCGACTTGGGCAGGCCTGCTCAGTGGGCCGTTAGCCCGATCGGTATGATTCCTTTAAAAAAACATTCCACTGAAATTTGTAAAAATCCTAGAAAAATAAATAAAAATCTAAAAATGCCAAAACAAGTTTTCTTTGCCTAAATAAAATATTTAGAACAAGATGAACTTTTCTTGGCCCCTAAAATGCAATTTTAAATATATGCAAATTTTTCTCAAGGCAAATAAAATTCCAAATAAATAGAATAAAATCCCAAATAATGATTTTAACATATTTCCTCCGGTATTTCAATTATTTTGGAGAAGTCATATTATCTCCTCTCATTTATTTTTAAACATGAAATATTTTCGGAGAAAAATACTAAAATCAATAATCCTCGTCTTTCATTATTTGATAAAATTCTAATATGAAAATCGGAAAATCCCCAAATCTCTCAGGGTCCTTGAGTTGCTTAGGATTTGAGGATAGCAAATGAGAATGCAATAAAATATGATATGCATGGATGACCTGTATAACATGCCAAATTGAAAATTTGGGATGTTACAAACCTACCCTTAAGATGAATCTAGCCCTCGAGATTCGGGTTAACTAGAAAATAGGTGCGGATGGTCCTTGCGAATATCATCTTCTCGCTCCCAGGTGGCTTCCTCCTCGGTATGGTGGCTCCACTGAACTTTACAAAACTTGATAACTTTGCTACGAGTGACTCTGCTGTCGAAATCCAAAATCTTTACTGGCTTCTCCTCATAAGTCAAATTACTATCCAACTGTATCGCCTCTAGGGGCATTGTATCCTTTAACGGTATGTCGGCCATCTCAGCGTGGCACTTCTTCAGTTGTGATACGTGAAACACATCGTGAACTCCTGACAGTCCTTCGGGTAACTCTAGCTTGTAGGCAACTTCTCCCATTCGTTCCAAAACACGATACAGTCCTACAAATCTTGGGGCTAACTTTCCCTTTACTCCAAAACGTTTCACTCCCCTCGGGGTGATACTCATGAATAGGCTCTGTCTCCAATTTCATAGGTTACTTCCTTGCGTTTTGAATCTGCGTAACTCTTACGCCTAGGCCGAGCAATCTTTAGTCATCTCGATCAGTTTAACCTTCTCCTCTGAGTCTTTGATCAAATCTGGTCCAAACAACTAACGGTCTCCGACCTCATCCCACATCAAGGGTGTTCTACATCTGCGTCCATCTGAGCTTGAGCGGTGCCATCTTCAAAGCGGCCTAGTAGCTGTTGTTATATGAGAATTCTGCGTCTGACAAATTGTCATCCCAACTAGATCCATAATCTAGCGCACGGGCTCTTAACATATCCTCCGAATCTGGTTAACTCTCTCTGTCATCCATCCGTGCATGGGTGGAGCAGCTGTCTTAATTCAATCGGTACCCAAAGTCCGGTGTAGTTGATGCCAAAACTTTGAAGTAAACTGTGTTCCTCTATCGTCGATGCTCCTCGAACTCCGTGCAAACATCGATCCTGGTCATATATATCTTGGCCAACTTGGCACTTGTATAAGTTGTTTTCCTTTGGGATGAAGTGAGCTACTTTGGTCAAACGATCCACAACTACCCATATTGAATCATATCCTGCTTTGGTTCTGGGTAATCCAGTGATAAAATCCATGCCAAGTTTGTCCCACTTCCATTCGGGTATTGGCATAGGCTGTAACAGTCCTGCTAGCTTTTGATGCTCTGCCTTCACTCTCTGACATACATCCATAAGCGGCTACATACTCGGCAATATCCTTCTTCATACCAGTCCACGAAGCGTTCCTTCAAGTCCAAATACATCTTGGTGTTTCCGGGGTGAATCGATTATGGTGAGTCATGGGCCTCTTGAAGTATTAACTTCCTGATCTCCGAATTGTTGGGCACATAAATCCGATCCTCAAACCACAAGGTATCGTGCTCATCCTCGCGAAAACCTTTGGCTTTTCCTTTGCCCATCTTTTCATTTATCTCAGCAATCTCGTTATCATCCTTTTGGCGTCTCGAATCTTGTCTAACAAGGTCATTGAACCTCCATTGTTGCAAGAAAACCTCTTGGAACAATCTCCAACGAAGTTCCATAATATCCTCTGCTAACTCCTTTGGCAGTCCTCTACTTTCAAGGATATTGGCATAACTCTTCCGACTCAAAGCGTCTCGCTACAACGTTGGCCTTTCTGGATGATAGTGTAGCTTCATGTCGTAATCCTTTATAAGTTCAAGCCATCTCCTCTGTCGAGGTTTAATTCATACGTGTGAAAATGTACTTTAAACTCTTATGATCCGTGTACACATCACAGCGGTTTCCCATGAGATAATGTCTCAGGTCTTCAACACATGTACTACAGCTGCTAACTCCAAATCATGCGTGGCATAGTTCAACTCATGAGGCTTGAGTTGTCGTGAGGCATCTGAAACAACTTTTCCGTCCTGCATAAGAACACATCCAAGTCCCAAGCGAGAGGCATCACAATACACTTGAAACTCCTTATGTATATCGGCAATGTCAAGCCTTTGGGGCTGTAGTCAACCGTTCTTCAACTCTTGGAAGCTTGTCTCACAATCCTCATCCATTTGAACTTGGTATCCTTCCTTAGCAATTTTGTCATTGGTTTAGCAATCTTGGAAAAATTCTCAATGAATCTCCGATAATATCCTGCCAGGTCCAAGGAAGCTGCGAATCTCATTGGTGAAGTGGGTGCCAACCATTCGATGGTGACTGAATTTTCTTGGGATCTCTTGCTATACCTCTCTGATATAACATGCCCAAGAAATCCAACTTCCTTCAACCAAAACTCGCACTTGCTGAATTTGGCGTATAACTGGTGTTCCCTGAGTTTCTCAAGAACCAAACATAGGTGTTCTGCGTGCTCCTCTTCGTTCTTCGACTAAACCATAATATCATTGATAAACACCACAACAAACTTGTCCAAATACTCCATGAACACTTTGTTCATCATACTCATGAAATAGGCGAGGCGTTAGTCGGTCAAATGACATGACCGTATACTCATATAATCCATATCGTGTGGTGAATGTTGTCTTTGGTATATCCTTCTCTCGGATCTTCAACTGATGGTATCCTGATCGTAGATCAATCTTAGAAAACACCTTAGCTCCTTGCAACTGATCAAACAGATCATTGATCATCGGTAAGGATACTTGTTCTTTATCGTTACTTCATTGAGCTCGGTAATCAACAACCATCCTTAGGGATTTATCCTTCTTCTCCACCAAAAGTCTTGGGGCTCCCCAAGGTGATGAACTTCTCTGAATGTAACCTTTCTCCAATAGCTCCTTGATCTGCTTCTTAATTTCCTCCGGATCATTTGCGGGCATCCGATAGGGTCTCTTTGATATTGGCCCATGCACGGCATTAGTTCTATCGAAACTTCGATGTCTCGATCCGGTGGCATGCTGGTAACTCTTACGGGAAAACATCTGGATAATCCTTCACTCTGGTACTTCCTCTTGTACAACTCCGTGAGGGTATTCACTTGGCTCCTCCTAGGCACATGCCTAGATACATACTTAATCCTTTTTCCCTCCGGGGTGGTAAGATAAATCGACTTGCTAGCACAGTCAATACTTCCTCAAACTTTGACATCAATCCATACCTAATATCACATCCAATCCTTGCGACTCCAAGATAATTAGGTCGACGGAAAAACATGCGTGCCAATGATTAGGGGTATCTGGGTGCACCACTTGCTAGCCATGTACTCTGCTCGAGCGAGCTCACTAAAGAGGGGTCCTAAGGGTGCAGGTTGGTAACAAACTTATCCACAAATCCCTTGATATGTATGAATGCGATGCACCATGTCGAAAAGAACAATAGCGGTAAATGGTGAACCAAAACTTACCTATTACGCGTCCGGCTGCTCTTCAACTTCCTCCACGTTAACGTGGTTCACTTATCCTTTGTTGAATGGATTGGGCTTCTTCCCAGCGCTCCCATTTCGTTTCCATTCTTTCCTTGAGGCGTCGTTGGCATAGTGCCTGTCTTCCCGCACTTAAAGCAAATAACTTGGCTCAAGTCTCTCTTGGCGGGTGTGGCTGGGTTCGAGCGATTTTCATTATTGTTGGCTGCATTTCCATTCCCATTCTTCGCACCATTATGCGATCCTCCTCCAGTATGGTTATGTCCTCCATGGTTATGAACTAGTCCTCCCGAGTTCGGGGTTTAGCGAGGCTTCGGTGAGCTCTGAGTTATACTTCCCTTGTCCATACTTCCTCTTCGATTCTCAATTTGCTGCTGCTTTCCTTCAATCATTAGGGCCTTATCTACCAACTCCTGGTAGTTGTTGAAAGTTGCCACCATCAACTGCATACTCATCTCATCATTCAGCCCTTCCATAAACTTCTCTTGCTTGGCGGCATCGTGGCCACATCATCGGGGGCATAACGTGATAACTTGCTAAACTCATCCACGTCTTGAGCCACGATGCGATTCCCTGGCGTAAGTTGCGGAACTCACGCTTCTTTATCTGCATGGCTCCGGTTGAAACATGGGCGTCGAAAAGCTTGTTGGAATTGGTCCCAAGTGACATTGGCTATAGGAAAAGTAGCCGTGTAATTCTCCCACCATGCGGCTGCTGGTCCATCAATTGATGTGCGGCAAAGCGCACTCTTTCAACATCCGTGCATCCTGCGGTGGTTAACTCCTTCAATCTGGCGTAACCAGGTCATCGCAACTATTGGCTCGGTGCTCTTGGAAAACACGGCGGTTGTAACCTTAGAAAGCGGGCTAAATTGTCCCTTTGGCGGCTAGTTGTTGTTGTTGTTGTTGGCATTGCCTGGTTACGAACTAGCAATTGCATCAATGCGTTCTGCTGTTGGATCAATGAGTGAGCTCGGTGGGAAAACAAAACCGGGTCACGTCTCGGAGGCATCTGAAGGTTTAGATGGGAGAGATTAGAATAGAAAGAGGTCTAGTGAGAAAACACTACCCATATGCACATGAGGCAAACACACATTCATTCAATCAAGCAAGCAAGGGCATACAAAGCGATCTAGGACTATCGCATAAGTGCTCAACTACTACTAGTTACATGGGGAAATACTACTATTATATGGTGGTCATCTAGAAATTTTGATCGGTGGAAGACTCCATGATGTCTGCTCGACCGTCTTCATAGTCATCATCACTTGGATCTGAGTCGGTGTAAATCGATGATGATGTAGTTATCGGACAAGCGGGATCTTCTTCCTCTTCTTGCTCCTCTTCCTTGGGTGCTGGTCCTCCCATGAAGACTCCGATCTTCTTGACTAGGTCGTCGTTCTTCTCCATGAGTATTTTGATTTCTTCCTCATATCCATCGCGTGTAGACTTGAGTTCTTCCTCCAGCTCGATGATCTTAGTTTCGCCTTCTTCAAATCCATCATGTCTGCACATCTTGTTCTCATGACGTCGAATGTGCTGGTTTAGTTCTGGATGTAGGCTGCAATGGATCTATCCTTCTTGGTGCTGATTACTTCCCATTGCTCGTCTCGGCGCCAACATATTTGGTATATGGTGTCTTTAAGCTCCTTATTGTAGACTTCTCCAATCGTCCCATGGTAATGTGAGCTGCCATACTCTTTCCCAAACTCCATGTTGGTGCATTGAAAACACATACTATGGGCTCCGTGCTTGGCATAAGCGTCCTTCCGGAACTAGAGCTTGAATCTTCCAGCATTCTTCTTACGGTAAGGTGGCGTTATGCGTCCGGTGAAGCTTGGTATTCCAATATTCAGGTACCTAGTGACTTCCTTCAAGTGGCGTCCAAAAGGTGTGTCTTCATCCGGTTGTGCAAACTTGTACTTCATCTCCGTCATCCTAAAGAGTGGAAAAATGGAGAGGGTCGAAATGAGTAGAGAGGAGTGACCTATGGTTTTATCTTAGTGGTGGTGTCCTACACTCAGCGTGTGCTCGATACCATCTTGTAGCGACCCGACCTCGGATGGTCAAGTCTACGTATACATGTCATCCACTGGATCGGTAATGCTAACACACACGAGACTCGAAGGATTTATAACAGAGTAGCAATCACACACTTATTACATCGAATGTCTCAAAGAGAACTTATTACAATAATATGGCTTAAGGCCATCTAATGCGATAACAGCGGAAGGCTTGGAAGATAAAGTGAGTCCATCAACTCCAGCGGCATAAGCGAGCTGCACGGCAGCGACCTACCAATCCTTACTCCTCGTCGAAAAGTCGCAACATAATATGTTGCAGCCGAAAATGGGTCAGCACATGGAATATCTTGGCAATGTAACACATAGAGAGTAATGAAAGAATAAGCTATACTACATGCATATATGGCTGGTGGAAAGCTCTATGGTTCTGATTTTGCATAAAGCCAATTTTCCCTATGTCAAAGGAATAAATTTTATTTTAACTATCATGGTGGTTGAAACATCATTGAGAAGGTATAACCCCAACTCAATCCCAATTAAAGTGATTAACAACCCAACAATATTAATTTAGAGTGATGAGATACATGTGAATACTCAAGTACTAGATACTCGAATTGTCCATAACAGGGACACGGCTAACCATGATTAGATTGTACACTCTGCGGAGGTTTGCACACTTTTCCCCACAAGACTCGATCGCCTCCGTTGGTTTCTCGCACTGCATGGTGTTTGAGAAGCGGATGACCGAGACACTGTCTTTCAGAAACATTAACTCTCTACTCCAGATAGATCATACCAAACCTATAAAACCCACTACCTGCTGATCTACCTCTTGAGAGCTTCACGTAACTTACTCAACTATGCTAGAGCCCATAATAGCTTGTGGCTGCACACGGAAGTTTCTAGCATGAATAATCTCAGTTCCTTTGAGCACAGGTGGCGGTCCTTAGGAAGATCACACGGATACCCCGGGATTTCAAAAATAAAACAGACAACCTTTGGGTTCCCCAGGTGCCTCAATCCACCAGATGTGTATTTAAGTTGCCACCTTAAAGTAAACCATTAATTAACAATCTCACATCTGTCGTGAATATCTCTCAAACCCAAACCACGTCTCTGAGCATAGCATAGCAATATAAGCAACACGTAGAAGTAACTCCCAAGGGTTTGATAGTAACAGGCAATAGGTTCCTACCTCATCATCTACTTCCCAACCCACAAATTAATGACATCCTAATCATGCAATGTTTGAGGATTGAGCTAATGCATAAAACTGGGTATGAAAAGGTATGATCAAGTGTTACTTGCCTTCTTGACGATCCGTGAATCCTAGAGACTCGTAGTAACACGCTTAGCACTCCGGAATTCTATCGCAAGCAAACAATACATACATAAGCAACAAACAAAGATGTACAAGCGAAACTTCAACTGAAAGAGGTTGACGGAGAGTTCAACTTAAGAACTCGGTTTGCGAAAAGAATCAAACCAAACGAAACAACGAAACTCAAGCGGTGAGAGAAACAAGATCCGTTTACTAATCTGAACTAGAGTCAAATTTTACAAAGACAAAAACTGGTTTAAGTTGGCTATTCGGAAGAGGGTTTGAGATGAAACTCCGAGCACTTGAATCGCTTTGATTCCGATAAACTAGCGAAAAGTTATACTAATTTGAACATTGGTTCAGAAACGAAATCGGAATAAGCGCGAATAAAACGATAAAAGAAAGCGACGAGCGTCTAAGCGAGCGAGCGTTCGTTAGCGGAAACTAAGCGATGAGCGGTTCGTAAAAATGAGCGAGCGGGTGAGCGTTCTCAAAATAAATAAACCGGAAATAAAACCGATCTAATATAAAAAAAAGCGGGCTAGGGTTTTTTTCAAAAAAAAAAGAAGGTTATTTAAAAAAAAACCGGCGACAGGGCTACCTCCGTGAGTCGTCCCGTGCGGGCGGCTGCTCGCGGGTCCGGCGAGGGGCGGCGAGGGGCGGCGGCTCGGCGGCGGCTTGAGGCTCGGGCTCCTCGGGTCAGGCCGGGCGGCGGCGATGGTGGTGGCTAAGGGAGGCGGCGGCGGCGGCGGCTGAGGCTCGGGCTCCTCCTCGGGTCCGGGCGGGCGGATGGCGGTGGTGGTGGCTAAGGGAGAGGGGGTATATAAGAGGGGAGAGGTGGCTTGGAGGAGGGGCAAGGCGGAGGAGGTCGCTCGGACTCCATGTCCCGTGTGTGTGTGTGTGAGGCGCGGCGGCGACTTGGGCCTGCTCTCGGGGTGGGCCGTTAGCCCGATCGGTATGATTCCTTTTTTAAACATTCATGAAATTTGTAAAAATCCTAGAAAAATAAATAAAAATCTAAAATGCCAAAACAAGTTTTGTTTGCCTAAATAAAATATTTAGAACAAGATGAACTTTTCTTGGCCCTAAAATGCAATTTTAAATATATGCAAATTTTTCTCTAGGCAAATAAAAATTCCAAATAAATAGAATAAAATCCCAAATAATGATTTTAACATTTTTCCTCCGGTATTTCAATTATTTTTGGAGAAGTCATATTATCTCCTCTCGTTTATTTTTAAACATGAAATATTTTCCGGAGAGAAAAATACTAAAATCAATAATCCTCGTCTTTCATTATTTGATAAAATTCAAATATGAAAATCGGAAAAATCAACTCTCTCAGGGTCCTTGAGTTGCTTAGGATTTGAGGATAGCAAATGAGAATGCAATAAAATATGATATGCATGGATGACCTGTGTATAACATGCCAAATTGAAAATTTGGGATGTTACAGAACCAGCCCCCTAGTGGTTGGTGCGCCCCCCAAGAGCCCAAGGCGCCTTGGGTTGGAAACCCTAGGGGGTGGGGGCGCTTCCCACCTCCTTGGGGGGGCAAGTCTCTCCCCTGCCCCCCCCCCCCAATCTAGATGGATCTTGGGGCCGGCACCCTCTCCCCTTCCCCCTATAAATAGTGGGGGGAGGGCATCCACACCCCTTCTCTGGCGCAGCCCTCCCCCTCTCCAACACCTCCTCCTCCTCCGTAGTGCTTGGCGAAGCCCTGTCGGAGAACCACGAGCTCCATCGCCACCACGTCGTTGTGCTGCTGGAGTTCTCCCTCAACTTCTCCTCTCCCCTTGCTGGATCAAGAAGGAGGAGACGTCCCTGGGTTGTACGTGTGTTGAATGCGGAGGCGCCATCCGTTCGGCCCTTGGATCGGATCTTCCGCGATTTGAATCGCCGCGAGTATGACTCCATCAACCGCGTTCTTGTAACGCTTCCGCTTAGCGATCTTCAAGGGTATGCAGATGTACTCCCTCTCTCTCGTTGCTAGCATCTCCTAGATTGATCTTGGTAACACGTAGGAAAATATTAGAATTATTACTACGTTCCCCAATAGTGGCATCAAGAGCTAGGTCTATGCATAGATTTTATGCACGAGTAGAACACAAGTAGTTGTGGGCGATGATTTGTTCAATTTTCTTAACGTTACTAGTCTTATCTTGATTCGGCGGCATTGTGGGATGAAGCAGCCCGGACCGACCTTACACGTACGCTTATGTCGGTGGGAACGACACCTATGCGATCACTGGAATCCCTTCTACAGTCGGCGGGCGCAGGGTTGTGAGAAGAGCAGGTCTAACAGGAAGCACCCGGATGGTTTACCCAGGTTCGGGCCGCGAGGATGCGTAATACCCTAGTCCTGCTTTGGTGGATGTATTGAGTGTTCTTGTGTTCTTGAGCTAGCTACGGGGTCTAACTTGCCCAAAAGAGACGAATCCCTCTCCAGTATGCAATGGGCCTCCTTTTATAGTCGAAAGGGGCTGCCATAGTGGCACACAGGAGGTGGAAAGGTCTAAAGTGCTGCGAGCTTATCACCCGTATTACGGGATAAGACACATTTAATGCATCGCTTAGGTGTCCCTTAGCTTTATCGGGGACGGGAACGAGGCCCGTACCGTCCGTCACCGCCTCGCCTTGCTTCGACACGCGCCCAGTCCAGCGATGCATGTGGCGCCATGTAGGCAGGCAGGCAGGCAGATGAGGTGGCGCGGTGGTAGGGTCTTCACGAAGATCTGCATGCCACCACGCAGGTGCTTGCTGAGTTGGTGTAGAGGCCGCCCGTCGCCACGCAGGTGCCTGCCCAGCTGGTTGAGCTAGCAGCTGCTTGGGGATGGCAGTGGAGTCTTGGCCGGCGCGGGCCTGGCGGTGGCCCCGTGGATGCCCCTGGCAAGGGTCTTGACGGGGGCCCGGCAAGGCTCTTGCCGTGGCGCTGCAGTCGTCCCCGGCAAGGCGCTTGCCGGGGGTCTTGTGGATTCCCTCGGCTGGGATCCCGCCGAGGGTCACCGTCTTCTGGTCCTCATCTGATCTCACATTTTTATGATCTTGATGAAGATCTGCATGCCACCACGGAGGTTCCTTCTGGGCCCTGGTTCCAACATAGTTGGTTGGGTCGGAACCCGTGGGCTCAAGGGTGGCTCGACTCTATTGGTGTTGGGCAAGTTGCCCCGGCAAGGCTCTTGCCGGGGCCGCGGAGGCCTCCCCGGCAAGGGGGGTTCCACCTCACCCTCTTGCTCTTTGGTGTTTCTGTTCTTGGCGTTGCCTTGACTGTCTTGTGCCTTTGGCTTCTTCCGGCTTCCCTCCCTTGCCCTACTAGGTGTGGTCGTGGTGCATGGCTCTGACTGCCGGTGCACAAGTAAGGGGGTCAAAAGGAGAGCCCCTACTTTTGTACACCGACAGGAGCCCCCGGGCCTGGACCACACATAAGCGCGACGCGTTGGGCCAGTCCCAGAACGGTCCGCAAGCAGGTGGGGCGGATTTTACCAAGGTAACTGTTTTGTCCGATGCGCTTCCCCACGACCCGCATTGAACGCACGATGTGGAGGGGCATTCGTGACGTGGGGGTCATGCATGGGGCGGTTCTTGCACGCATGCGTCACATCGCAGTAAAGAGGCGGCTCGCGCCTTCCCCATAAAAAGAGGTGTTGGTGGGAAACGACACCTATGGGACCACTGAAATCCCTTCTACGGTTGCGGGGCGCGGGGATCATGAGAAGAGCGGGACTAGTAGACAACACAAAGGGGATTTACCCAGGTTCGGGCCGCAAAGATGCATAAAACCCTACTATCCTGCTTTGGTGGATGTATTTAGTGTTCTTGAGCCCTTGAACTAGCTCTAGGTGCTGCTAGGTTGGAAAGAGCCGAATCCTTCTCCAGTGCGCCATGGGCCTCCTTTTATAGGTGAAAGGGGCTGCCAGAGTGGCACACAGGAGGTGGAAAGTGCTACAGCGCTGTGAGCTTATCGCTGGCGTTACAGCACAAAGCGCATTTAATGCGAGGCTTAGGTGTCCCTTCGCTTTATCGGGGACGGGAGCGAGGCCCGTCCCGTCCGTCGCCGCCCCTCCTTGCTTCGACACGCACCCTGGCCAGCGGTGCATGCGGTGCCATGTAGGCAGGCAGGCAGCTGAGGTGGCGCGGTGGTGGAGCCTCCACGAAGGTTTGCATGTTGCCATGCAGGTGCCTGCCCAGCTAGTTGGGTCGGCAGCTGCATGCGAATGGCGGCGGAAACTTGGCTGGTGCGGGCCTGGCAGTGGCCCTGCCGGCACGCTCGGCGAGAGTCTTGCCGGGTGGCCCCGCAAGGGTCTTGCCGTGGCGCGTAGGCATCCCCAGCAAGGATCTTGCCGGGGGTCTTGTGGGTTTCTTCGGTGAGGATGGTTGCCTCCCTATCCCCATTTGATCTTGACTATTCTTTGTCTTCACAAAGATATGCATGCCACCACGGAGGTGCCTCCCGAGCCCTGTCCCAATGCGTTTGTCGAGCATTGGTGGGCTCAAGGGTGGCTCACTCGGCTGGCGCGGGCAAGCTGCCCCGGCAAGGGTCTTGCCGGGGCCGCTGAGGCTGCCCTGGCAAGGGTCCTTGTGGGGAAACCTGCTTCGTCCATCTGATCTTTGTGGCCTTGGTCCTTGTCGTTGCTTCGCTTTGTCTTGGGCTTCTGTCTTACCTTGTCCGACCTCCCTGCTCTGCTTGGTGTGGTCGTGGGCGCGGCTCTGACTGCCCGTGCACAGGTAAAGGGGTACAAAAGCGTGCCCCTCTTTATGTACACCGACAAGAGGGAGGCATGGAGGCGCGGCTCATTTACTGGGGGGACTCGGGTCGCGGTCTTCAAGGCTCCCACGCCCCACGATCACGGGGCGGGGAACGGTCGCCTCACCCGTCCCCTCGTCTCTGCTTGCTCGCCACGTGTCCTTCATGCAGGTGGCAGGCGGTGGAGGTGGGAAACCGGGCCGTCGCTTATTGGGACAGCGGGTCGGTCCTGATTCCTTGCGCCCTTGGTGATTGGATTGGTCGAATGGGGCGGCCGAGCCCTGGCTCCGCCCCTTTATACGAAGGGGAGGGGGATGGCATCCCACATTCTCCCATCATCCATTTCCTCCTACCTCTGCTCCTTTCTTCCATCTGCCATGGCGAGAGGAAATGCTGGCCCTTCGACAGTGGGCGCGAGGGTTGCTGCTCGATAGCGCGTCCCTCCTTCCCAAGATCTCGCGACGGCGGAGCCGGCCGCGAGGGGAAGGGGAAGGGGGCGAGGCCAAGGTCGTCATGGCCCTCGGGGAAGAGGTGGACGGGGCAGCGCACCGGTCCTGCCTCCGCCAGTGGTGCCCCTCCCGGTGGAGGGCCATGCCGGGGACCAGCCCTGTGAGTTCTTCATCAGGCTGCGCTGGCCACCGCGTCGTCGTCTTCGTCTTCCTACCCCGTTTGCTCGGGAGATGGAGCGCGACCCGCCCCAGACCCTCAGGTTGCACATGAGGGGTTGCGGGAATGGCAGCACACGGGTCGACGTCGACTTCCCCGCCCCTCAGGTCATGTATCTACGTCATGGATGGAAGACGTTTGCCCGCATCCACAGCCTGACGGCAGGGCTCGTCCTCTACTTCAAGTTAATGGAGGACGGCCTGCTCTCCGTCAAAGTCTTCGGAGATCTTGGAACTCGCCTAAAGTGCTGCGTGGAGAGCTCCTCCGACGATGAAGATTCCTCCTCGAGCGGGAGTGACGAGGAGGACAGCAACAACGACGACGAGGGAGTCAAGCGGCAGGATGCCGACTCCGACTTCGACTGACCGCGTTGCCTCTCCCTCGGCCTCGCGCCCTGCCGAGGGCCTTCCTCATCAAGCTCTCCATCGGGGCGCTCCCCGTTGTCTCCTTGGGCGGCTGGCATAGGAGGGTCGGAGAAGGCGAAGAAGGCGGGTGGCAGCCGTCAAATCGGTGCACGCGAGCACCGACGCTTTCATCGTGTATTGTCGGCCTGCTGCCTCGTCTTCCAGCTCCTTTCCCGGCACCAAGACGTTCTCTTGGTGCCTTCTGCTCCTCATACCTTGCCTAGGCGCTCTTTTTGCCCTCCTGCTATCTTGTTCCACCTTCTGAGGAGAGGGACAAGAAAGGGATTACGGGCATCTCATCTCTTTTTAGTTTGTAAGCCTGCAGGCACTTGTTAGATTTAAAGCTTGTAATCCCCTTGCTCATGTTTTTTTTATTTCGTACGAACTGTACCTGTATGGGACGTTTTAATGAAAAAGGGTGCTTGCCGAGTTCTTTGTGCGTGAGCAAGGCCCATGCCAAGGAATGAGTCCTTGTTATATCTAAGATAAACATTGCCGCCTGACAACAGGCCTTGCCATCCCCCCACTTCGGTCGACCATTCTCGCGCTCTTGGCGGAGGCAGGGGCGAGGTAGAGTTAGGCTGCTCGTTTACCTTCTTGTCACCGTGACTACGACCAAGTTCCGACCCAGGGGGATAGCTCTTGGGTACAGGAAAAGGGGAGCACGGTGGTTTAAGAATATAAACGCGGTTTCACACATCCCAGTTCTATACGGAAAGGCATAACAGGGGATGAAAGGCTTATCTAAATCCGCAGCCCCCGGCAACCTTGGCCTGCCGTGGTTGGATCCTTGTGTCTTCAGCCCCCGGCAGTCTTGGCTTGCCGGGGCCGGAGCGCCGGTCCGTTCTCTTTTTCCCAAGCGGCTCGGCAGAAGTGTCCACGTGCCCAGCGAACCAAAGAGGACAGAAAGATGCATACTCGACCTCTAGGCTAGGGGTTAGTCGCTGCTAAGCACTATCAACCCTAACCGAGGGAGAGACTCAACCTAGCATGCATGCTATAACTTAGGCGCCAACGCTTTATTTATTTATGCTCAGGGTCTGTGCCTGGCTTTGTACAGAGGGTTACATGCCTTGTCGGCAAAGCTTGTACAAAAGGTGTCTTGCCGGGAGGCCCGGCAAGCCGCGCATTATGGGTAAATTTTGCGAAGATGCTTGATGTTCCAGGAGTTGCTCACTGGGACAGCATCTTCGGTCTCCAGGCAGACTGCGCCGGGCCTGGTGACTCGTATTACCTGAAAAGGGCCTTCCCACTTTGGCGTCAACTTGTTGGAATTCTTGGCCGACTGAACGCGCTGAAGAACAAGGTCGCCTTCCTCAAAGCTTCGGGCATGAACCTTGCGGCTATGGTAGCGGCGCAAGGCTTGCTGGTAGCGTGTTGCTCTCACAACCGCCCAAAGACGATCTTCCTCAAGGAATTTTGCGTCATCTTGCCGCAATTGCTCTTTCTCAAGCTTGTCGTAAGCGAGCACTCGAGGTGGCCCGTATATGAGTTCCGTGGGGAGAACTGCTTCTGCCCCGTAGACCAGGGCAAAGGGTGTTTGGCCGGTGGCTCGATTTGGTGCCATCCTGATCGACCAAAGAACCGCCGGTAACTCATCAATCCAGCGCCTTCTGCTCTTGTGCAGCTTGTCAAAAGTCTTTGTCCTCATGCCTCGCAATACTTCAGCATTTGCCCTCTTCGCCTGGCCGTTGCTCCGTGGGTGTGCCACGGAGGCAAAACAGACCTTGATGCCGGGGTCTTGGATGTATTGCATGAAGGTGTGGCTTGTGAGCTGCGTGCCGTTATCGGTGATGACTCTGTTTGGCACACCAAAATGGCAGACTAGTCCCTTGAAGAACTTGGTGATGATTTGTCTTTGTCACCTTCCTCCTTTGCTTCCACCTCCGGCCACTTTGTGAACTTGTCAATTACAGCGTACAAGTACTCAAAGCCCCGACAACAAGGGGAAGGGGCCCAAGATGTCGAGCCCCGGACCAAAAATGGCGGGAGAGAGGATTGTTGGAAGGGCTTGAGCTGGTTGATGAAGCTTCTTTGAATGGGCCGACATGCTTCACACTTGGTTACTAGTCTTTGTTGCATCTGGAGGTAGTGGGCGGAAGAAACCCTGCCGGAACGCCTTGCCCGCAAGGGCCCTCGACCCTATGTGGGAGCCACATATGCCTCCGTGTATCTCTGCCAACAGCCCCAGTCCTTCCTCCCGGGGAATGCACATCAATTTCACACCATTCGGTCTCCTCCTGTACAGGACGTCATCGACGAACTGATTCATAGCAGACCAACGGGCTACCTTCTCCGCTTCTTCCTGCTCCTCAGGAAGCTCCCCTATTTGGAGGAATCGAACGGTATGTTGTGCCCATGCCGGAGCCTGGGGCTCGACGGAAGGACCATAGGCATTTCTTCTGCCATGGGAGCGGCTGTCTCTACGGCCAGGGCTTGACGGCCCGCCGAAGTCGGTCGCTCCTCGGCAGGCTCAGAGTCCACGGCAACACCCTTGCCGGTGGCCCCTGGGGGCTCAGCGGGAAAGTACTTGTCGGGGCCTGATTTCCTCCGCTTCTTCTGCTCCGTTGATGGTTCCACGGATGGTTGAGTTAACCGAAGCAAAAAGGTACCTGGTTCCACAGGTAGCTTGAATGCAGCACGCTTTGACAGGTAATCGGCAATGTCGTTCTCTGCTCGGGGAACGTGCTCTGCTTGTATACCGTCAAAGCGCTCCTCCAGCTTCCTCACCTCATCTACGTAGGCCTCCATCAATAGGCTCTGATAATCTTTGTTGACTTGTCTTACGACAAGCTGGGAATCACCCCTGACGATGAGCTTTTTAACTCCGAAGTCTGCCGCGATCCTGAGACCGGCGAGCAACCCCTCGTACTCAGCAATGTTGTTGGTGGACATCTCCGTGGGAAAGCGCATCTGGATTACATACTTGAGGTGCTCTCCGGCGGGCGCGACTAGCAGCACACCAGCACCGGCGCCTTGCAGCGAGAAAGCTCCGTCAAAGTACATAATCCAGTCGCGAGCTGTATCCTTGCCGGGGAGAGTGGTCTCCTGGATCTCTTCATTAGGCGTTGAGCTCCATTCTGCAATGAACTCCGCCAGGACTCTACTCTGGATTCTTGAAGTACGTTCAAACTTCAATCCAAAGCTTGATAACTGCAAGGCTCACTCCACAATCCTTCCGGTTGCGTCTGGGTTGTGCAGTATTCGTTGCAACGGGAGGCGGGTGACGACAGTGATCTAGTGGGCTTGGAAGTAATGACGCAGCTTCCTCAAGGCCATAAGGAGGCCGAAGAGCAATTTCTGCACACCGGAATATCTTGACCTAGCCCCCTACAAGAGGGAGCTGACAAAGTAAACCGGGTGCTGCATCATCTTCTTCTTGTGCACCACTCCACTTGACTGTGCGGGCTCTGTCCTGATGGCGTCAGATTCTGCCGGGGGAGTCTCTGACTTGCTGTCTGCCGGTCCTGCCGTTCCACTGCCTCTTCGTCAACCTCCCTCTGCGCCACTAGCGCGGCACTGACCACTTGATTCGTCGTCGCTAGATACAGCAGCAACGGCTCTTGTGGTTTAGGCGCAACTAGTATCGGTGTAGAGGAAAGGTATCTCTTCAGATCTTGCAACGCCGCCTCGGCCTCTGGGGTCCACTCCATTGGGCCTACCTTCTTCAAGATCTTGAAAAAGGGAAGGGCGCACTCGGCAGACTTGGAGATGAATCGGCTCATGGCGGCAACGCAGCCAGTGAGCCGACGCACATCCTTGATCCAGTTGGGCGCCTCAATCTACTTGATAGCCTTCTGCTTGACGGGTCGCGCATGGGGACAGACAGCAAGATGGTGCTCAATCACTTCCCGGGAAACGCCGGGATGTCAGATGCTTGCCACGCAAACACATCGACATTTGCCCGTAGGAAGGTGACGAGCGTGCCTTCCTATCTGCTGTCGAGGGTGGAGCTTATGGTGAAAGCCCCTCCCGTGCCATCCTCCCTGACGGACACCTTCTTGGTCTCTGGTGGCACAGCTCTGGATTTCTTACTCTTGATGGTGGATCTCTCTGGCACGTCCTCAACGGTAGCACAACACTCCGAAGAGGTGCGCTTGCCGGAGTGGGTGCAAGAGGTCTTGCCGGTCTTCTTCTTCCCTCACAGGGCTTCGGTGGCGGGGAGCAAGTGCTTGGCGGCAGCTCTGCAAGCTCGCTTCTCGGTAGAGTAGGTCGGCGCAGATCAGCGCGTCCTTCTTGTCGGAGGGGACATTGATGATGTTCATCGGCCCAGGCATCTTCAGCGTGTTGTAGGCGTAGTGCGACGCTGCCATGAACTTGGCTAGTGCCAGGCGGCCGAGGATCCCGTTGTAGGGCAAAGGGATCTCGGCTACATCGAAGACAATCCTCTCCGTCCTGTAGTTCAACTCGCCTCCAAACATCACAGGCAATGTGACCTTTCCCTTCGGTTGGCTCCTTCCCGGGTTGACACCTTGAAACGTGCCCGTTTCCTCGAGGTCTCCATCAGGAATTTGCAGCCTTTTGATCACAACGGGTGAGATCAAGTTCAGACCGGCCATGCCGTCAACCAGCATCTTGTTCACCTTGAGGTTGTGTATCGTTGGTGAGACCAACAACGGCAAGCACCCAACCGCAGTTGTGCGGCTAGGGTGGTCCTCGGCGTCAAAGATGAGGGGCGTGCTAGACCACTTCAGTGGCTTCTGAGCTTCGAACGAGGGCTCTGCTGCTGTGATGTCACGCGCCCACTATTTGAGCTGGCGCTGAGAAGTATGCAGCGAGGCGCCACCATCAACGCACATGGCCTCTGTAGCCTTCTGAAACTCTTGCTCGCCGGACTCGTCGTCCTCGTCATGATCATTGTCTTCTTGCTTCTTGTCGCGGCCCCGAGCGGGCCTCTCTTGTTGGTTATCCTTGCCGCGGCGGCCTCCTTGGCCGCCACGCTTCTTGCCAGATCCTTCGGCACAATCCTGACCCTTCTCCTTGTTCCGCCTCTCATACTCGGCCTTTTGCTTCTCAGCAAGCAACTCGACTTGCCGGCAGTTCTGGAGGTTGATACGTCTCCAACGTATGTGTAATTTTTTATTGCTCCATGCTATATTATCTTCTGTTTTGGACATTATTGGGCTTTATTATTCACTTTTATATTATTTTTGGGACTAACCTATTAACCGGAGGCCCAGCCCAGAAATGTAGTTTTTTTTCCTATTTCAGAGTTTCGCAGAAAAAGAATATCAAACGGAGTCCAAACGGAATGAAACCTCGGGAATGTGATTTTCGGAACAAACATGATCCAGGAGACTTGGACCCTACGTCAAGAAAGCCACCAGGAAGCCACGAGGTAGGGGGCGCGCCTCCCCCCCCCAGGCGCGCCCTCCACCCTCATGGGCCCCATGTTGCTCCACCGACGTACTCCTTCCTCCTATATATACCAACGTACCCCCAAACGATCAGATACGGAGCCAAAAACCTAATTCCACCGCCGCAACCTTCTGTACCCATGAGATCCCATCTTGGGGCATGTTAAGGCTTCACGGAGGGCATCGATCATGGAGGCTTCTACATCAACACCATAGCCTCTCCGATGAAGTGTGAGTAGTTTACCTCAGACCTTGAGTCCATAGTTATTAGCTAGATGGCTTCTTCTCTCTTTTTGGATCTCAATACAATGTTCTCCCCCTCTCTTGTCGAGATCTATTCGATGTAATCTTCTTTTGCGGTGTGTTTGTTGAGACCGATGAATTGTGGTTTATGATCAAGTTTATCTATTAACAATATTTGAATCTTCTGAATTCTTTTATGTATGATTGGTTATCTTTGCAAGTCTCTTCGAATTATCAGTTTGGTTTGGCCTACTAGATTGATCTTTCTTGCAATGGGAGAAGTGCTTAGCTTTGGGTTCAATCTTGTGGTGTCCTTTCCCGGTGTGATGAGGGGCAGCAAGGCACGTATTGTATTGTTGCCATCGAGGATAACAAGATGGGGTTTTTATCATATTGCATGAATGTATCCCTCTACATCATGTCATCTTGCTTAAGGCGTTACTCTGTTCTTATGAACTGAATACGCTAGATGCATGCTGGATAGCAGTCGATGTCTGGAGTAATAGTAGTAGATGCAGGCAGGAGTCGGTCTACTTGTCTCGGACGTGATGCCTATATACATGATCATACCTAGATATTCTCATAACTATGCTCAATTTTGTCAAATGCTCAACAGTAATTTTTTCACTCACCATAAAATACTTATGCTCTTGAGAGAAGTCACTAGTGAAACCTATGGCCCCCGGGTCTATCTTCCATCATATTAATCTTCCAACACTTAGATATTTCCGTTGCTTTTTATTTTGCTTTTATTTTACTTTGCATCTTTATCATAAAAATACCAAAAATGTTATCTTATCATATCTATCAGATCTCACTCTCATAAGTGACCGTGTAGGGATTGACAACCCCTTATCGCGTTGGTTGCGAGGATTTATTTGTTTATGTAGGTGCGAGGGACTCGCGCGTAGCCTCCTACTGGATTTATACCTTGGTTCTCAAAAACTGAGGGAAATACTTACGCTACTTGGCTACATCACCCTTTCCTCTTCAAGGGAAAACCAACGCAGTTCTTAAGAGGTAGCAAGAAGGATTTTTGGCGTCGTTGCCGGGGAGGTCTACGCAAAAGTCAACATACCAAGTACCCATCACAAAGCCTTATCTCCCGCATTACATTATTTGCCATTTGCCTCTCGTTTTCCTCTCCCCCACTTCACCCTTGTCGTTTTATTCGCCCTCTCTTTTCGTTTGCCTCTTTTTGCCCTTGTTTGCCCGTGTGTTGGATTGCTTGTTTGTCGCGATGCCTCAAGATAATACCAAATTATGTGACTTTACCAATACCAAAAATAATGATTTCCTTAGCACTCCGATTGCTCCTCTTACCGATATTGAAACTTGTGAAATCAATGTTGCTTTGTTGAATCTTGTCATGAAAGATCAATTCGCCGGCCTTCCTAGTGAAGATCCCGCTACTCATCTAAATAGCTTCGTTGATTTGTGTGATATGCAAAAGAAGAAATATGTTGACAATGATATTGTTAAATTGAAGCTATTTCCTTTTTCTCTTAGAGATCGTGCTAAAGCTTGGTTTTCGTCTTTGCCTAAAAATAGTATTGATTCTTGGAATAAGTGCAAAGATGCTTTTATCTCTAAGTATTTTCCTCCCGCTAAGATCTTCTCTCTTAGAAACGATATTATGAATTTTAAGCAACTTGATCATGAACATGTAGCACAAGCTTGGGAGATGATGAAATTAATGATACGTAATTGCCCTACTCATGGTTTGAATTTGTGGATGATTATACAAAAAATTTATGCCGGATTGAATTTTGCTTCTAGAAATCTTTTAGATTCGGCTCCGGGAGGCACTTTTATCGACATCACTTTAGGAGAAGCTACTAAACTCCTAGATAATATTATGGTTAATTATTCTCAATGGCACACTGAGAGATCTACTAATAAAAAAGTGCATGCGATAGAAGAAATTAATGTTTTGAGTGGAAAGATGGATGAACTTATGAAATTATTTGCTACTAAGAGTGTTTCTTCTGATCCTAAAGATATGCCTTTGTCTACTTTGATCGATAATAATAATGAATCTATGGATGTGAATTTTGTTGGTAGGAATAATTTTGGTAACATCGCGTATAGAGGAAACTTTAATCCTAGGCCTTATCCTAGTAATTCCTCTAATAATTATGGTAATTCCTACAACAATTCTTATGGAAATTCTAATAAGATGACCTCTGAATTTGAGACTAGTGTTAAAGAATTTATGAATTCGCAAAAGAATTTCAATGCTTTGCTTGAAGAGAAATTGCTTAAAGTTGATGAATTGGCTAGGAACGTTGATAGAATTTCTCTTGATGTTGATGCTTTAAAACTTAGATCTATTCCTCCTAAGCATGATATCAATGAGTCTCTCAAAGCCATGAGAATTTCCATTAATGAGTGCAAAGAAAGAATCGCTAGGATGCGTGCTAAGAAAGATTGCTTTATAAAAGTGTGTTCTTCAAATTTCTATGAAAATAAAGATGAAGATCTAAAAGTTATTGATGTGTCCCCTATTAAATCTTTGTTTTGCAATATGAATCTTGATAATGATGGGACTGAATATGATCCACCTTTACCTAGAAGGCGTTCCAAAAATTTGGAGTTTTTAGATCTTGATGCTAAATTTGATAAAAGTGGGATTGAAGAGATCAAAACATTAGATATTAATGAACCCACTATTTTGGATTTCAAGGAATTTAATTATGATAATTGCTCTTTGATAGATTGTATTTCCTTGTTGCAATCCGTGCTAAATTCTCCTCATGCTTATAGTCAAAATAAAGCTTTTACCAAACATATAGTTGATGCTTTGATGCAGTCTTATGAAGAAAAGCTTGAGTTGGAAGTTTCTATCCCTAGAAAACTTTATGATGAGTGGGACCCTACTATTAAAATTAAGATTAAAGATCATGAATGCTATGCTTTGTGTGATTTGGGTGCTAGTGTTTCCATGATTCCAAAAACTTTGTGTGATTTGCTAGGTTTCCGTGATTTCTATGATTGCTCTTTAAACTTGCACCTTGCGGATTCCACCATTAAGAAACCTATGGGAAGAATTAATGATGTTCTTATTGTTGCAAATAGGAACTATGTGCCCGTAGATTTTATCGTTCTACGAACTATGTGCACCGTACCTTTTGACGCCGAATATAATCATGCAGTCCGCCCAAGGCCGGGCTTGACGCTTCAACGAGCGGCTCACTGGGTTCGTCGGATGTGAATAGCACTTCACTTCCAGCCGCCTCCTCTCCTCGCGCTGCAGATGATGCTGAGGTGGAGTCCCAAAAGGGGCCAAGCCAGGAGGATGTGGTCACGGAGGCGCCGCAAGGCAACCTCCCGGACTCCAGGCACAAAGGGGATAAAACCCCAAAGGGCTTTAAGTCCGGCCCCAGGCCGGACTCCGCACCGGAACCTTCAGTGGTTCCGGAGTCCGGCAGGCGGCCGCCTAGTAAGAAGGGCAAGCCTACGACGCCGGTGACCTCCGTCCAACCGGAGGCACCGGATAATCTGCTGGAGGTGCTCAACGGCGCCTCCATCGACGAGGAGCACCGCACTATTATGAGTGTGGTGATCCGGAAGGTTCAGTCCGTCAGTGTGCCAGCCTTCTAACAGGCTTTGAGGTATGTGTTTAAGATATGTAAAAATATTACCGCATAGACAGTAGCCCCTGATGCTCAGTTTGGTGTTCGGAAAGAAAAGCCGAGCTGAGGATCAAAAAGATATACGCAGGAGTCTAACGTAAGTATGTCAATATGGGAATGCAGGCTCTTGCTGACCTCTCGCCAAGACCGATCATGGAGGTCGATGCATTGAAGCAGAGCCTCGAGCGGTCTGAGAACGAGCTCGGCCTTGCCAAGAAGCAGCTCGAAGACAAGGAAGGTAAGTAATACCTTATTTAAGTATATAAAAAGATATGGTTGAAAAAAATGACAGGACCAATGTGAGTATTGCAGGGGCCACAACCGAGGTGGCGACCCTGAAGGAAGCGCTGTCCAAGGCGGGAGCGCACCGAGTGAGAGAAGCAGGAGGCGCGGGTGGTGGAGGTGCAGCAAGAGCTCCAGGCTCTCGTGGAAAAACACGAGAGGTTGGAGCTTGACTCAAAGACTCGAGTCGAGCTCGCCTCGGCCCTTGAGAGCGCCAAATCTGCTAAGGCGAAGCCCAAAAGCCCTCCGTGAAATTGAGGCGATGAAGAAGATAGCGGCGGTAAGGCATTCTTTATGCAAAGCAAGCACGTGAAAGTGAATTACTTGTTACTTACCCGAGTCCGGAGCTCTCCAGGAGCATTCGCAGATCTTCCCCGCAGTGTGTCCGAAGCTGCCGCATTCTACCGAGCCGAGGAGGGGAGATCGGCGGAGAAGGTGTTCTGGTCTCAGTATGTTGAGGCCGGACACCCAGTGCCCTTGAGCGACGAGCTGAAGCAGCTGGTCGAGCTCCATAAGGTGGCCGAACAGGCCATGAAGGGTCCCATAGTCCGGTTGTGGCCTGGGGAAGCCATGCTTGGGAGCTACTTCGGGCTGGTGAGGCGGCTGGTGGACGCCTGTCCATGGATTGAAGTCATCAAGCATTCCGTATGCATCGAAGGTGCCCGTAGGGCCCTTGCCCGTGCTAAAGTGCACTGGGGCAAGATGGACGGTGAGAAGCTTGTGACGGACGGACCACTGCCGGGCAAGGAGCATCGCAAGCCCGAGATGTATTATGAGGGCATCCTGAAGGGTGCCCGCCTTATAACGGATGAGTGCTCCAAAGATGTAATTTTTGAGTAAAACTCTCATTTGTGATCCTGTACGCTGAAAACTTGTTAATATGCGCTAAGCAACGCTTTTGAATTTAAAATATTACCTTCATGCGGCCGTTTATTAAAATTGAGAGATGGCGAGTCGTAAACTTCGCCCCCATGCCATGAAGTCTTTGGGTGTTCGGGATAAACTTGTCGCTCTTTTTCCCATTATTGGGTCCTTCGAGGGAGGCGCTTAACACAACGAACAAGGCAATCGGACTATAATGCTTGAACACTCTCACTTAGCCATAGAATTCTATAATTTTAAATTTCGGTGAAGCCCCTAGTATTCGGAAGACCAAGTTCGGGGCGCTATCCACGCCTAGGCCGGACAAAGCCGACTGCTCGCTCTAAGCGGCATAAGTCTTTAGGGACTCGAAAACCCCTCGAACAGCGACTAGCTCTCGCCCTATCATGACGGTCAGTTTTAGCTTTCTCCACTGAGGTGCTTAGCCCAGCTCAACCGGGGCACAATCGCAGTGGTTCTCCCAGTGCTACCTTAGCCGATATAACAGAACGTAAGGTACCAAAACATGGGAGCCGGGAAAACCCAACTATTGACCCAAGACATGATTCGGTGCCGATGCATATAATGCTATAACTTCAGGGTGCCGCACTCATGAGAGTGTTCGGGCTTCTCACACCATATTCTGGGGTACGTAAGCCCCTGGTGTATTGGCCGTACCAAAGTGTACGGTTGCATAATGTCATAACTTAATATATTTTTATAAAAAAAGGAATGCAATAATAGACAAAAGTTATCTATTGTTTATTCGAAAAGTCTTCGGTAAAAGCAGAACGATACAAATAAGCAAGAGATGGGAATATTTGACATGTCCCCCTCCAGGGGCGAGCTACGGGATGATATGTGAAACATGTATACTGCTTATTATAGAGACCACCTGGACACTCGACGTAGCTTTCTGCCTCCTTGGCTGTTGCATCGTGTGTTTGGTGATTGTACTGCCGGACAGGCCTTCCGTAGAGTGGAGTCTTGAAAGTAAGAAAAAGAATGGCAAAATCGGGAGCCCCTAGTGCGGTTGAGCCGCATTTTGGGCATGCCGTGGTCGTGCCCCTCCCCCTATGCCCATGTTATTTCCAGAGCGTAGTTATGTACGCGTATACTGGTTTCGCAGTTTCGCGAGGGCTGGGGTTGGGGCCGCATTGCTACGCGTGCTCAGAACGTGCCAGGCGGTCTTGTTGTAGGTTACTCCGGGCGCGCTTGACGGTGTCCGGACGTTTAATGGCCGGACTGGAGAATTGCCTTGAGAGGCTGCTTTGTACTTCCGCCGCGAGGGCCGCCGTATGCTCCTCCGTTCGGAGAGAGTTTTAGGTGTTTCCATTGACCGTAATGACTCCTCGAGGGCCTGGCATCTTGAGCTTGAGGTATGCGTAGTGCGGCACCGCATTGAACTTTGCAAATGCGGTTCGTCCGAGAAGTGCGTGATAGCCACTGCGGAACGGGACTATGTCGAAGATTAAATCCTTGCTTTGGAAATTATCCGGGGATCCGAAGACCACCTCAAGTGTAACTGAGCCTGTACAGTTGGCCTCTACACCTGGTATGACGCCATTAAAGGTCGTCTTTGTGGGTTTAATCCTTGAGGTATCTATGCCCATTTTTCGCACTGTATCCTGATAAAGCAGGTTCAGGCTACTGCTGCCGTCCATAAGGACACTAGTGAGGTGAAATCCGTCAATGATTGGGTCTAGAACCAATGCGGCGAATCCGCCATGGCGGATGCTAGTGGGGTGGTCCCTTCGATCAAAAGTGATCGGGCAGGAGGACCATGGGTTGAACTTTGGGGCGATTGGCTCCAACGCATATACGTCCCTAAGTGCACGCTTCCGCTCCCTTTTGGGTATGTGGGTTGCGTATATCATGTTCACCATCCGCACTTGGTGTTGGGCAAGTTGCCCCGGCAAGGCTCTTGCCGGGGCCGCGGAGGCCTCCCTAGCAAGGGCCTTGCCAGGGGAGTCCACCTCGCCCTCTTGCTCTTTGGTGTTCCTGGTCTTGGCGTTGCCTTGACCGTCTTGTGCCTTTGGCTTCTCTCCGGCTTCCCTCCCTTTCCCTGCTAGGTATGGCCGTGGTGCGTGGCCATGACTGCCCATGCACAAGTAAGGGGGTCAAAAGGAGAGCCCCTACTTTTGAACACCAACAGCTTACGTGAGACAGGTTCCACTGATTGACATGCACTTGATGCATAAGGTGGCTAGCGGGTGTCTGTCTCTCCCACTTTAGTCGGATCGGATTCGATGAAAAGGGTCCTTATGAAGGATAAATAGCAATTGGCATATCAACGTTGTGGCTTCTGCATAGGTAAGAAACGTTCTTGCTAGAAACCCATAGCAGCCACGTAAAGCATGCAACAACAATTAGAGGACGTCTAACTTGTTTTTGCAGGGTATGCTATGTGATGTGATATAGCCAAAAGGATGTGATGAATTATATATGTGATGTATGAGATTGATCATGTTCTTGTAATAGGAATCACGACTTGCATGTCGATGAGTATGACAACTGGCAGGAGCCATAGGAGTTGTCTTAATTTATAGTATGACCTGCGAGTCAATGTAAACGCCATGCAATTACTTTACTTTATTGGTAACCGTTAGCCATAGTAGTAGAAGTAATAGTTGGCGAGACACCTTCATGAATACACGATGATGGAGATCGTGATGATGGAGATCATGGTGTCATGCCGGTGATGAAGGTGATCATGTCGCGCCTCGAAGATGGAGATCAAAGGCGCAAGATGATATTGGCCATATCATGTCACTTTATGATTTGCATGTGATGTTTGTCATGTTTACATCTTGTTTGCTTAGAATGACAGTAGCTTAAATAAGATGATTGAGGGAGTCCTGGATTAGGGGGTATCCGGACAGCCGGACTATATCCTTTGGTCGGACTGTTGGACTATGAAGATACAAGATTGAAGACTTCGTCTCGTGTCCGGATGGGACTCTCTTGGCGTGGTAGGCAAGCTTGGCGATATGGATATGTAGATCTCCTTCTATTGTAACCGACTCTTTGTAACCCTAGCCCCCTCCGGTGTCTATATAAACCAGAGGGTTTAGTCCGTAGGACAACAACAATCATACCATAGGCTAGCTTCTAGGGTTTAGCCTTTACGATCTCGTGGTAGATCAACTCTTGTAATGCTCATATTCATCAAGATCAATCAAGCAGGAAGTACGGTATTACCTCCATAGAGAGGGCCCGAACCTGGGTAAACATCGTGTCCCTTGCCTCCTGTTACCATTCACCTTAGACGCACAGTTGGGACCCCCTACCCGAGATCCGCCAGTTTTGACACCGACATTGGTGATTTCATTGAGATTTCCACTGTGTCGTCGCTGCAAGGTTTGATGGCCCCTTCGATCATCGACAACAATGTGGTCCAGGGTGAGGTTTTCCTCCCCGGACAAATCTTCGTGTTCGGCGGCTTCGCACTGCGGGCCAACTCGTTTGGCCATCTGGAGCAGATCGAGAGCTACGCCCGCCATCGTGTCAGGTTTGGAAACTTGAATTACATCGCCGATATCCGCGAAGACTTGATCTTGACGGATTCGAACCCATGCCAGTGTGCCGCATGATCACGGCGATTTAGCACGATATAGCTCTACCGTCGGACAGTGTTCGGGAGATCACGCCAGCAACTACTTCGGCCTCTAGTCCAGAGCAGATCGCGCCATCCGAGGACGGGAGGATAGACTCCGCCATGGAGGCCGCGCCCTCAATGGCGATAGAGCCGAATACTGACCTTACCCTTCACGAGAGCCGTGTCGCCGAACTACTGGACTCGTCATCATCCACGGACTCCGTACCACCCGCGCCCATTCCTATCGAATCTGATTGGGTGCCGATCATGGAGTTCACCTCCGCAGATATATTTCAGCACTCGCCCTTCAGCGACATACTGAACTCATTGAAATCTCTCTCCCTGTCCGGAGAACCTCGGCCGAACTATGTCCGGCTAGAGTGGGATGCGGACGACGAAGAAATTCAATCCCCACCCACCACCCACTTAGTAGCCACTGTTGACGATTTAACCGACATGCTCGACTTCGACTCCGAAGACATCGATGGTATCGACACCGATGCCGGAGGCGAACAGGAACCACTGCCCACAGGGCACTGGACCGCCACCTCATCATATGATATATACATGGTGGACACACCCAAAGAAGGCAATGGCGACAAAACAACGGAGGATAACCCCTCCAAGAAGCAACCCCAGCGCCGACATCAGCGGCGCCGCTCTAAGTCTTGCCATAGCAAAAGCGGTGATACCGGCATAGGAGATAATAGTACTCTGGACAGTGCCGAAGATGATGACAAGCCAGCCCTCCTAAGAGAGCGGCAAAGGGAGAAACGGAGGACGACAACTATATGCCTCCCTCCGAAGACGAAGCGAGCCTCGACGACAAAGAATTTGTCATGCCTGAGGATCCCGTCGAGCAGGAGCGCTTTAAGCGCCGGCTTATTGCCACGGCAAACAGCCTGAGGAAAAAGTAGCTACAGCTTCAAGCTGATCAGGATCTACTAGTAGATAGATGGACTGAAGTCCTTGCGGCTGAGGAGTACGAACTCGAATGCCCTTCCAAAGGTCACCCCGCGTTCGATGCGGCTGATCGGCTACCCCGTGGCCGAGATAGAGAGGCAGTACGCCCTGAAAATCAGCCTGCACCCCGCCGCCATTCAAACAAACATACCAAGGCAACAGGAAACACGCGAGACCTGCGAGACATATTGGAAGACAGGGAAAAACACGCTAGATCGATCTATGGATCACGGGGCCATGCCCTACAAGGATTTGTGACCGCCTCGCGGATCTGATAAAAAGCAAATCGGACGGGCGAATACAGCAGGCAGGACTCATACGAGCTGCGTCGCGACATAGCCCAGCACAGAGGCGCGGCACACCCCCTATGCTTCACCAATGAAGTAATGGAGCATGAATTCCCAGAAGGTTTTAAACCTGTAAATATCGAATCATATGATGGTACAACAGATCCTGCGGTATGGATCGAGGACTTCCTCCTCCACATCCACATGGCCCACGGTGATGATCTACATGCCATCAAGTACCTCGCGTTAAAACTCAAAGGTCCATTTTGGCATTGGCTGAATAGCCTGCCAGCAGACTCCGTCGGCTGTTGAGAGGATCTGGAAGACGCATTTCTCGACAATTTCCAGGGCACTTATGTGCGACCACCAGACGTCGATGACTTGAGCCACATAATTTAGCAGCCAGGGGAATTGGCCAGGCAATTCTGAACACGGTTCCTAACAAAGGAAAACCAAATTGTCGACTGTCCAGATGCAGAAGCCTTAGCGGCATTCAAGCACAACATCCGTGACGAGTGGCTTGCCCGGCACCTCGGCCAGGAAAAGCTGAAATCAATGGCAGCCCTCACGACACTCATGACCCGCTTTTGCGCGGGAGAGGATAGCTAGCTGGCTCGTAGCAATAACATATCAAGGAACCTTGGCAGTTTGGATACCAAGGACAGCAACGGTAGGCCACGTCGCAGCAAACACAAGCGCCGCAGCAACGGTGATAACGCCGAGGGCACGACAGTCAATGTCGTATTCAGAGGCTCTAAATCCGGTCAGCGGAAAAATCCATTCAAAATAAGTACTCCGGGCCCGTCCAGTTTGGACCGCATACTCGATCGCTCGTGTCAAATACACAGTACCCCTGATAAGCCAGCCAATCACACCAACAGAGATTGCTGGGTGTTCAAGAAGGCCGGCAAGTTAAATACCGAAGACAAGGACAAGGGGCTGCACATCGATGATAAGGAGGAGCCACGGTCGCCGAACACGGGAGAACATAAGAGGTTCCCCCCACAAGTGAGGACAGTAAACATAATATACGCAACCCACATCCCCAAAAGGGAACGGAAGTGTGCCCTCAGGGACGTATACGCGATGGAGCCCGTCGCCGCAAAGTTCAACCCATGGTCCTCTTATCCGATCACATTTGATTGTAGGGACCACCCCACGAGTATCCGTCATGGCGGATCTGCCGCATTGGTCCTAGACCCAATCACCGATGGATATCACCTCACTCGAGTCCTTATGGACGGCGGCAGCAACCTGAACCTGCTTTACCAGGATACAGTGCGCAAAATGGGTATAGACCCCTCGAGGATCAAACCCACCAAAACGACCTTTAAAGGCGTTATTCCAGGTGTAGAAGCCCATTGTACGGGCTCAATCACACTGGAAGTGGTCTTCGGATCTCCGGACAACTTTCGAAGCGAGGAGTTAATCTTCGATATCGTCCCGTTCCGCAGCGGCTATCACGCCTTTGCCGGGCGCACCGCATTTGCAAGATTCAATGCAGTACCGCATTACGCATACCTCAAGCTCAAGATGCCAGGACCTAGGGGGTCATCACAGTCAATGGAAACACAGAACGCTCGCTCCGTATGGAGGAGCACACTACTGCCCTCGCAGCAGATGCACAAAGCAGCCTTTTGAGGCAATCCACTAGTTCGGCGATCAAGCCCGCGGACACCGTCAAGCGCGTCCGGAATAACCTGCAACAGGGTCGCCTGGCACGCTCAGAGCTCGCCTAGCAATTCGCCCCCGCCCTAGTCTTAGCACAACGGCAAAGTCCGTCCCACACGTGCATAATTACGCATTGAAAATACCATGGGTATAGGCGGGGGCACGATCATGGCACATCCCACAATGCGGTTTAACCGCACTAGGGTCTTACTACCTTCATCACTCTCTCTCTTTCGGGACTCTACTCTCTGGAAGCCTTATCCGGCTGTACGGTAGCCGGACACACGATACAGCACCCAAGGAGGCAGGAAGCTACGTCGTACAACAGAATCCCCAGGTGGTCTCTGATAACGAGCTAAATACCTATTTTAGGATACCAGTCCGCATCTTGCCCTTGGATGGGACATGTCAAATAGTCCTATTGTTTGCTTACCGCACCACTTGTATCAGTATACTTTAACGCATTTTTTAAATAAACAATGCATAGTACTAGTCTATTATTGCATCCTATATTCTTTTATATATATGCTTATCTATGACAATCAGCACCCGTACACTGTGGTATGGCCAATACGCCAGGGACTTCTGTATACCCCATAATTCGGCATGAGAAGTCCAAACACTTTCGACAGTGCGGCACCCCGAACTTATAGCATTATATGCATCAGCTCTGAATCATGTCTTGGGTCAATAGTTGTGTTTGCCCGGCTCCCATGTTTTGGTACCTTACGTTCCACTATATCGGCTAAGGTAGCGCTGGGAGAACTACTGCGATTGTGACACGGTTCTTCCGGCCGAGCACCTCAGCAGAGAAAGCTAAAACTGACTGTCATGATGAGGCAAGAGCTGGTCGCTGTTCGAGAGGTCTCAAGTCCCTAAAGACTTTTTCCGCTTTGGGCGAGGAGCCGGCCTTGTCCCGCTTATGCGTGTATAGCGCCCCAAATTCGGCTTTCCGAAGACTAGGGGCTTTGCGAAAATTTAAAATTGTAGGCTTCTATGGCTAAGTGAGAGCGATAAAGCATTATAGTCCGATTGCCTGGTTCGCTCTTACCAACACCTCCTCGAAGGACCCAAGAATGGGAAAAAGAGTGCTCGATTTATCCTGAACACCCGAACTAGTTGCATGGGGCGTAAGTATTTACTAGCAACTCTCAGAATTTATAAACGGCCGCACAGAAGGTAATATTTTAAATACAAAAGCGTTGCATAACGAACATGAACTAGTTTTCATAAACACAAGGATCACATGAGCAAGTTCATTAAAGATTACATCTTTGGTACATTCGTCCGCCACGAGACGGGCACCCTTCAGGACACTTTGATAATACATTTCGGGGTGGCGATGCTCCTTGCCCTGCGGAGGCCCCTCCATCACCAGCTTTTCGGCGTCCATCTTCGCCCAGTACACCTTTGCACGGGCAAGAGCCCTGCATGCACCTTCGATGCAGACGGACCGCTTGATGACTTCCAGCCGCGGGTAGGCATCCACAAGCCGCCTCACCAGACTGAAGTAGCTGTTGGGAAGGGAATCGCCAGGCCACATCCGGACTATAAGGCCTCTCATGGCCTGTTCAGTCGCCTTGTGGAGCTCGACCAGCTGCTTCAGCTGGTCGCTCACGGGCATCGGGTGTTCGGTCCCAGTATACTGAGACCAGAACAACTTCTCCGTCGAGCTTCCCTCCTCGGCCCGGTAGAACTCCGCGGCGTCAGACACACTACGGGGTAGATCTACGAACGCTCCTGGAGAGCTTCGAACTCGGGTAAGTAAAAGGAAATTTTATTTCGCATGCCTACATTGCATAATGAATGCCTTACCCGCCGCTATCTTTTTCACCGCCTCAACTTCCTAGAGGGCCTTATGGGCTTCGGCCTTGGCATTTTTTGCACTTTCGAGGGCCTGGGCAAGCTCGGACTCTCGCGTCCTCGAGTCAAGCTCCAGGGACTCATGCTTCTTGATGAGCACCTGGAGCTCTTGCTGCACCTCACCTACCCGAGCTTCGTGTCTTTCTCGCTCAGTGCGCTCCTTGGCCGCTTTGTTTTCGGCCTCGGACAGCGCCTTCTTGAGGGTCGCCACTTCGGTCGTGGCCCTTGGCGAAATTCATGATGATCCTATTATTCTGCAACCAACTCTTTCTTTTTTCATATTGATAAGGTATTGCTTACCTTTGTTCTCCTCGAGCTTCCTCCTTGCAAGGCCGAGCTCTTCCTTGGATTGCTCAAGGTCTTGCTGTAGTGCGGCGACCTCCGTAGTACGTGCGGCAGCGGCCAGCAGGGAAGCCTACAGATTCACATAGACATACTATAATTAGACTCCTGCGATTATTATTCGATCCTCTATTCGGCTTTTCTTCGCGAACGCCAAACAGAGCATCAGGGGCTACTGTCTATGCGGTGATATTTCCCTATAATTTAATTACTTACCTCAAAGCCTATTAGGAGACTGGCGCAAGCTTCAGTTAGTCCACTTTTGGCGGACTGAACCTTCTCCATCACCACACTCATGATAGTGGAGTGTTCTTCATCGATGGAAGCGCCTTGGAGCGCTTCCAGCAAGTTGTCCGGTGCCTCTGGATGGACAGAGGTCACCGGCACGGGAGGCTTGCCCCTCTTCACAGGGGTCGCCTGACAGAGTCCGGAACCACCGAAGGTTCCAGCGCGGTGTTCGGCTGGAGGCGAACTCGAGCCCATGGGAGTCTTGCTCCTTTGCGCCCAGGGTCCGGAGTGTCACCTTGAGGCGCCTCCAGGACTACCTCCCCCCGGCTCGGTGCCCTTTGATACAACACCTCGGCATTGTCCGTAGGGCGAGGGGTGGAGGGGGTCGGAAGTGAATCACTATTCATATCCGACGGGTCCAAAGAACCATCCGACGAAGATATGTCGATATGGGCTCGGGACGGACTGTATAATCATGTTCGGCGTGATGAGAAGCAGTGCGATAAAATATATCAAGAATTATTATGGTATCCGGATACTTACAACCTCGCCATGGGCTTGTCCCTGGGCAACCACTCGTCGCCGCTGTGGGCGGCGGACGTGGAGCAGTCCGGAAGGAGGGTCCTTCCTTTCTTGGACCCTTCAGCCTCCCCGGTTGGGGCGGCCTTCCTTTTCTTGTCTCCCCCGGCTGGGGGAGAACTTTCCTCTTCCTCCTCGTCGTCGTGGGAGGAGTGTGCCTCGAAGTTTTTGGACGATGAGTCCAACAACTTTGCGCCGGAGACCCTGTCGGGTCCCCGTGGCCTTCTTCTTGGCCGTCTTCGCTGGCACCTCGTAAGGTGTTGGAGTCAGCATCTCCGTCAGGAGAGCGTCTGCTGGATCTTCGGGCAAGGGGGCTGGGCAGTCAATCCGCTCGGCCATCTCCACCCAGTCCTGTCAAAGGCATGAGGGCTTAGATCCTGCATATGATTAAACTGAGGAAACTAAACATCTTGTGATGTGTAAAAACCTACCGGATTGGCGCGGCGCTTTGCGCTGAGTCCGCGGTCCTCAGTAACGGGAGGAGGTACCTCGGCGCCTTTAAACAGCACCTTCCAAACGTCCTTGTGCGTTGTGTCGAAAAGCTCCTGCAGCATCTGGTGCTCGGCTGGGTCGAACTCCCGCAAATTGAATACCCGTTGTTGACACGGGAGGATCCGGAGGAAGGGCATGACCTGGACTACGTCGACAAGCTTGATTTTCCTGTTCATCATGTTCCTGATGCAGGTCTGGAGTCCGGTCAGCTCTATCGGGTTACCCCAGGACAGGCCCTTCTCTTTCCAGGAGGTGAGCGGCATGGGGATTCCGGATCTGAACTGGGGGGCCGCCACCCAGTTGGTGTCGCGCGGCTCGGTGATGTAGAACCACCCCGATTGCCACCCTTTTATGGTCTCCACATAGGAGCCCTCGAGCCATGTGACATTGGGCATTTTGCCCACCATGGCGCCGCTGCATTCCGCTTGCTGGCTGCCTACAACCTTCGGCTTGACATTGAAGGTCTTCAGCCACAGGCCGAAGTGGGGCTGGATGCGGAGGAAGGCCTCGCACACGATGATAAACACCGAGATGTTGAGGATGAAATTCGGGGCCAGGTCATGGAAGTCCAGCCCGTAATAGAACATGAGGCCGCGGACGAATGGGTGGAGAGGAAATCCCAGTCCGCGGACGAAGTGGGTGAGGAAGACTACCCTCTCGTAAGTTTCCGGGGTAGGGACGATCTGCCGCGTCGGGCAGCCGGTGCGTGATGTCCGCGGCCAAGTATCCGGCTCCCCGCAGCTTCTTGATGTCCTCCTCCGTGACGGAGGATTTCATCCACTTGCCTCCCGCTCCAGACATGATTGAAGTAGTTCGAGGAGAAAAGGTGCAAGCTTGGGTGTTGGAGCTCGAGTGCGCAAGAATGGATATGCGAGAGGGAAGAAGGCGCGGGTGAAAAAGGTGAAGTCCTTATCCCTTTATAAAGGCGGACGAAACTATGCGCCCCCACTTGCCTAGTAAAACTCGCTTGATCCCCAAGCGCTGTAATTGATGGCGCGGTTGGGTTACCCACGTCCGTATTGATGAGAATCCCGTGATAAGGGGACACGATCTCTGCTTTGACAAGACGTGCCTAGGAAACTACCTCGCGATATGTGCGGTGGCTGGTTGTGAAAAAGGGTTCGAATAATGATCGGGCCATGGTGTGATGTCATGCTATAATACGTCGGCAGATTAGATTTGTGGAAATATTATTCTCTCTACGGTGGAATGTGGATCTTGTTTGGCAGAGTCGGACACTATCCTTGTGTTCAAGATCTTCTAAGGAGTATTCGGAGGAGGAACCCGCCTTGCAATGCCGAAGACATTCTGCGCGTCGGACTCATCGTCATTGAAGCCTAGTTCAGGGGCTACTGAGGGAGTCCTGGATTCGGGGGTATCCGGACAGCCGGACTGTTGGACTATGAAGATACAAGATTGAAGACTTCGTCTCGTGTCCGGATGGGACTCTCTTGGCGTGAAAGGCAAGCTTGGCGATACGAATATGTAGATCTCCTTCTGTTGTAACCGACTCTGTGTAACCCTAGCCCCCTCCGGTGTCTATATAAACCGGACGGTTTAGTCCGTAGGACAACAACAATCATACCATAGGCTAGCATCTAGGGTTTAGCCTCTACGATCTCGTGGTAGATCAACTCTTGTAATACTCATATTCATCAAGACAATCACACAGGAAGTAGGGTATTACCTCCATAGAGAGGGCATGAACCTGGGTAAACATCGTGTCCCTTGCCTCCTGTTACCATCCACCTTAGACGCACAGTTCGGGACCCCCTACCCGAGATCCGCCGGTTTTGACACCGACAATGATCCCTCACTAAAATTTCAAGAAATGTGTTCCCCCTAACTGTGCAACATTGTGAAGGTTTGTTGTTTCAAAGCACCACGTGATCATCGGGTGTGATAGATTCTAACATTCGCATACAATGGGTGTACGCCAGATTTACACATGCGAAACATTAGGATGACTTGATGAGCCTAGCATGTATAGACATGGCCTCGGAACACGAGAGACCGAAAGGTCGACATGAGTCGTATAGTAGATGCGATCAACATGGAGATGTTCACCATTGATGACTTGTCCATCTCACGTGATGATCAGACACGGCCTAGTCGATTTGGATCATGTATCACTTAGATGACCAGAGGGATGTCTATCTGAGTGGGAGTTCATTAAATAATTTGATTAATTGAACTCATTATCATGAACATAGTCTAAATTGTCTTTGCAAATTATGCTGTAGATCAATAGCTCGCATTTTAGCTCCCTGTTTTAATACATACCTAGAGAAAGACTAAGCTGGAAAATATTGTGAGCAATTGTGCGGACTAGGGTCGTAGTCTAAGGATTGTCCTCACTGCTATACAGAAGGCTTCTGTCCTTGATGCACCGCTCGGTGTGCCAACCCCTCTAGCGTCGTCTGTGGATGTTGTGAACATCTGGCAGACACGTTCTGATGACTACTTGATAGTTTAGTGAGCCATGCTTTACAGCTTAGAATCGGGGCTCCAAAGGCATTTTGAACGCCATGGAACATATGAGATGTTCCAAGACCTGAAATTGGTATTTCAGGCTCATGCCCGCGTTGAGAGGTTTGAGACCTCTGACAAGATCTTTGCCTACAAGATGGAGGAGAATAGCTCAGCCAGTGAGCATGTGCTCAGAATGTCTGGGTACTTCAATCATTTCAATCAAGTGGGAGTTAATCTTCCAGATAAGAGAGTGACTGACAAAGTTCTCCAGTCACTATCACCAAGCTACTAGAGTTTCATGATGAATTATAACATGCAAGGGAAGATGATCTCGGAGCTGTTCGTCGTGCTTAAGGCCGTGAAGGTAGAAATCAAGAAGGAGCATCAAGTGTTGATGGTTAACAGGACCACTGGTTTCAAGAAGGGCAAGGGCAAGAAGGGAAACTTCATGAATGGCAAGCCAGTTGCCGCTCTAGTGAAGAAACCCAAGAACCCAAACCCGAGACGAAGTGCTTCTATTAGGGGAACGGTCACTGGTAGTGGAACTGCCTCAAATACTTAGTAGATAAGAAGGCTAGAAACTTCAACAAAAGTATATTTGATATATGTGTTATTGATGTGTACCTTACTAGTACTCCTAGTAGCACCTGTGTATTAGATACCGGTTCAGTTACTAAGATAGGTAACTCGAAACAAAAGCTACGGAAGAAACGGAGACTAGCTAAGGGCGAGGTGACGATGTGTGTTGGAAGTGTTTCCAAGGTTGATGTGATCACCATCGCACGCTCCCTCTACCTTCGGGATTAGTGTTGAACCTAGATAAATGTTGTTTGTATTGGTGTTTGCGTTGAGCATGAACATGATTAGATCATGTTTATTGCAATACAGTTATTCATTTAAGTCAGAGAATAATGGTTATTTTGTTTACATGAATAACACCTTCTATGGTCATGCACCCAATGTGAATGGTTTATTGAATCTCGGTCATAGTGATACACATGTTCATAACATTGATTCCAAAAGATGTAGAGTTGATAATGATAGTACCACTTTCTTATGGCACTGCCGCTTAGGTCATAGTGGTGTAAAGCGCATGAAGAACCTCCATGCCAATGGATTTTTGAAGTCACTTGATTTTGAATCACTTGACACATGCAAACCATGCCTCGTTCGCAAGATGACTAAAACCTCGTTCTTTGGAACAATGGAACGGGCAAGTGACTTGTTGGAAATCATACATGCTGATGTGTGCAGTCCGATGAGTGTTGACGCGTGCGGTGGATATCATTGTTTTCTCACCCTCACCGATGAATTGAGTAGATATGGGCATGTTTACTTAATGAAGCATAAGTCTGAAACACTAGAAAAGTTCAATCAATTTCAGAGTGAAGTTGAGAATCATCTTATCAAGAAGATCAAGTTTGTACGATATGATCAAGGGGAGAGTATCCGAGTTATGAGTTTGGCAATCACTTAAGACAAGGTGGAATCGTTTCACAGTTGACGCCACCTGGAACACCATAGCGTAATGGTGTGTCCGAACGTCATAATCGCACCCTATTGGATATGGTGCAATCTATGATGTCTCTTACCGATCTACTGCTATCGTTTTGGGGTTATGCATTAGGCACAACTACATTCACTTTAAATAGGGCACCATCTAAGTCCGTGGAGACGACACCGTATGAACTATGGTTTGGCAAGAAACCTAAGTTGTTGTTTCTTAAGGTTTGGGGCTACGATGCTTATGTAGATAGGCTTCAGCCAGAAAAGCTCGAACCCAAAGTGGACAATTGTGTCTTCATAGAATACCCAAAGAAGACGATTGGGTATACCTTCTATCTCAGATCCGAGGGCAAAGTGTTTGTCGCTAAGAACAGGTCCTTTCTCGAGAAAGAGTTTCTCCCGAAAGAATTGAGTGGGAGGAAGATAGAGCTTGATGAGGTTGTTGAACCTTTACTTCAACCAGAGAGTAGCGTAACACAGAAAGATGTTTATGTGGCACCTATGTCAGTTGAAGAAAAAGCTAATGATGATGATCATTGAGCTTCAGACCAAGTTACTATCGAACCTCATAGGTCGACAAGGGTGTGTACAACTTCTGAGTGGTAACCCTGTCTTAAAGGTCATGTTGTTGGACAACGGTGAACCTACGAGCTATGGAGAAGCGATGGTGGGCCCATATTCCAACAAATGGCTAGGAGCCATGAAATCCGAGATAGGATCCATGTATGAGAACAAAGTATGGACTTTGGTGGACTTGCCTGAAGATCGGCAAGCCATTGAGAATAAATGGATCTTTAAGAAGAAGACAGACGTCGATGGTAATGTCACCATTTATGAAGCTCAACTTGTCTCAAAGAAGTTTCCGACAAGTTCAAGGAGTTGACAGTGATGAGACTCTCAATCATAGTGATGCTAAAGTCTGTTAGAATTACGTTAGCAGTTGCTGCATTTTCATTTACGAAATCTAGGAGATGGATGTCAAAATAGAGTTTCCTTGATGGTTTTCATGAGGAAAGGCTGTATGTGATACAACCAGAAGGTTTTTCCGATCCTAAGGATGCTAAAAGGTATGCAAGCTCCAGCGATCCTTCTATGGACTGGAGCAAGCATCTCGGAGTTGGAACATATGCTTTGATGAGGCGATCAAAGCTTTTGGGTTTATACGAAGTTTGGAAGAAACTTGTATTTACAGGAAAGTGAGTGGGAGCACTACAACATTTCTGATAAGTGTATGTGGATGACATATTGTTGATCGGAAATGATGTAGAATTTCTAGAAAGCATAAAGGGTTGATTGAATGAAGTCTTTCAAAGGAAGACCTGGGTAAACCGCTTACATATTGGGTATCAAGATCTATAGAGATAGATTAAGACGCCTGATAAGACTTTCACAAAGCACATACCTTCACATGATCTTGAAGGAGTTCAAGATGGATTAGTCAAAGAAGGATTTCTTGCCTAAGTTGTAAGGTGTGAATTTAAGACTTGAAGCTCGACCACGGCAGAAGAAAGAGAAAGGATGAAGGTCGTCCCCTATGCCTTAGCCGTAGGTTCTATACGATATGCCATTCTATGTACCGCACCTGATATGTGCCTTGCCACGTGTCCGGCAAGGGGGTACAAGAGTGATCCAGGAGTGGATCATTGGACAGCGGTCAAAATTGTCCTTAGGATTAAGGAAATTTTCTCGATTATGGAGGTGATAAAGAGTTCGGCGTAAAGGGTTACGTCGATGCAAGCTTTAACACCTATCCGGATGACTCTGAGTAGCAAAAAAAATACGTATAGTGGATCAACCATTTGGAATAGCTCCAAGTGGAGCGTGGAAGCAGCATCTACAATATGACCTAGAGATTTAAGAAGTATATACGGATCTGGATGTTGCAGACCCGTTGACTAAACCTCTTCCAAGAGCAAAACATGATCAACACCAGAACTCTATGGGTGTTCGATTCATCACAATGTAACTAGATTATTGACTCTAGTGCAAGTGGGAGACTGTTGGAAATATGCCCTAGAGGCAATAATAAAATGGTTATTATTATATTTCCTTGTTCATGATAATTGTCTATTGTTCATGCTATAATTGTATTAACAAGAAACCATAATACATGTGTGAATACATAGATCACAACATGTCCCTAGAGGGCCTCTAGTTGACTAGCTCGTTGGTCAATAGATGGTTGTGGTTTCCAGACCATGGACATTGGATGTCGTTGATAACGGGATCACATCATTAGGAGAATGATGTGATGGACAAGACTCAATCCTATGCATAGCACAAGATCGTGTATTTCATTTGCTAGAGCTTTTCTAATGTCAAGTATCATTTCCTTAGACCATGAGATTGTGCAACTCCCGTATGCCGTAGGAATGCTTTGGGTGTATCAAATGTCACAACGTAACTGGGTGACTATAAAGGTGCACTACAGGTTTCTACGAAAGTGTTTGTTGGGTTAGCATGAATCGAGACTGGGATTTTTGACTCCGTATGACGGAGAGGTATCTCTGAGCCCACTCGGTAATGCATCATCATAATGAACTCAATCTGACTAAGGAGTTAGTAATGGGATCATGCGTTTTGGAACGAGTAAAGAGACTTGCCAGTAACGAGATTGAACGAGGTATGGGGATACCGACGATTGAATCTCAGGCAAGTAACATACCGATGGACAAAGGGAATTGTATACGAGATTGATTGAATCCCCGACATCGTGGTTCATCCGATGAGATCATCATGGAACATGTGGGAGCCAATATGGGTATCCAGATCCCGCTATTGGTTATTGGCCGGGGAGGTGTCTCGGTCATGTCTGCATGGTTCCCGAACCCGTAGGGTCTACACACTTAAGGTTTGGTGACGCTAGAGTTGTAATTGGAAATTGTATGTAGTTACCGAAAGTTGTTTGGAGTCCCGGATGAGATCCCGCACGTCACGAGGAGTTCCGGAATGGTCCGGAGGTGAATAATTATATATGGGAAGTCCGGTTTCAGTCACCGGAATAGTTTCGGGGGTTATCGGTATTGTATCGGGACCACCGAAAGGGTTCCGGGGGTCCACTAGGTTGGGGCCACCTGCCCCGAGGGACCAAGTGGGCTGAACATGGGTGGGAACCAGCCCCCTTAGTGGGCTGGTGCGCCCCCCCCCCCCCAAGGGCCCAAGGCGCCTAGGGTTGGAAACCCTAGGGGGTGGGGGCGCCTCCCACCTGCATGGGGGCAAGTCTCCCCCCTGGCCGATGCCCCCCCTCCATCTAGATGGATCTAGGGGCCGGGCCCCTTTCCCCTTCCCCCTATAAATAGTGGGGGGAGGGTAGCCGCACCCCTTCCCTGGCGCGGCCCTCCCCCCTCTCCAACACTTCCTCCTCCCCCGTAGTGCTTGGCAAAGCCCTGCCGGAGAACCACGAGCTCCACCGCCACCACGCTGTCGTGCTGTTGGAGTTCTCCCTCAACTTCTCCTCTCCCCGTGTTGGATCAAGAAGGAGGAGACGTCCCCGGGCTGTACGTGTGTTGAACGCGGAGGCGCCTTCCGTTCGGCGCTTGGATCGGATCTTCAGCGATTTGAATCGCCGTGAGTACGACTCCATCAACCTCATTCTTGTAACGCTTCCGCTTAGTGATCTTAAAGGGTATGAAGATGCACTCCCTCTCTCTCGTTGCTAGCATCTCCTAGATTGATCTTGGTGACACGTAGGAAAATTTTCGAATTATTACTACGTTCCCCAACAGTTATATCATTATGTCCATGATGAATTAATATCTCACTGTGAGGAAGGAACATGGATTAGATTCATTTGGATGAATCAAAAGTTGAATTTGGACAACGATCCTACTAATTCAACTATTGGTCACTTTTGATCCATCCACATGAATCTAATCTGCGTTCCTTCCACCAATGATATAATAAGTAATCATGATCATAATAACAAATCATCATGATAATCATGATCAACATCATCATCATATTAATATAAAAACTCTTGCATCATATCATCACCAACAACACTAGCTAATAATCATCATAGTCATTACCACCAACACTAGCTATTTAATCATCATAGTCATAGTGTAGCACATCATCATCTTCAAACTCATTCTAGCTAGCTAATCACTCCTGCTGCTCTCTCTCTCTCAGGTAAAATAGCATAGAACATGTGTAGCACTCCTGCTTCATCATATTGGAGAATGCAGATGAACCTGTCTCCTAATTGTGGGTTGCGCTTCTGATTGCTGCCCCCTAGTACTTCTCTACTGCGGTCCTTCACAATTTTGCTCCAGTCTTTGACTATTAAGACTTGCTCGCTTCGAGAAATCATGAATGCACTCATGTGCAATGTAGGATGTCTTGCTCGTAAGCTAACCATTGTCATGCGACCTTTAGGCTCGATCCAACGAGGCACAACATTCATCGGGAGTCCCTGTTGAAGAAAATCGTAGTAACATACTTAGCCATGAAGTTTAGCTTAAAAAATAATGTATGCAAAAGATGCACTGAGGAAAAATAGTAAAAATCTTAACATCTTTCCTAAATAGATGTGACCGTAGTTCAATACGCACACTAGTGGTCGCACATTTTGAGTACTAATATTTCGAAGTCCAGGAAAATAACTTGTCTTGATAGTATCAAGATCCTCAAGCCATGAAACATAATGACTTATCTCCTCGCAGTTTAGTTCAGCCCCGAGACAGTAGTAGGTGCTGCCTACCAAGCGATGGACATGTTTTCTTGAATGGAAATAAGTTGTCAATAAAAATTAGTTGTCAACTATTTTTAAATAAAAAACATAAATTACTTTATAAATATGGTTGAGAAACTCACATAATGGTAGAACTGGAGGCATCTGAACATCGACCCAGATGTCGATATTACCTTCAATTTCATCTTCCGGACGAATATCAAAGGTGATAAGCATATCATGCTCAAATGCATAAGCCTTGCATAGTGCTCTCCAATTTTTGCATTCAAAATAGGAGTAGGTGTCTGCATTGTATAATTTTACGGCAAAAGTATAACCATGCTTGGTCCTCAAGTGAACTCTCTTTACCTCCATACTTTCCATAGTACTGAAACCAATCTTATCCAAGACATAAATTCTTGCAAGGAAGGGGATACGCTAGTAGAAGTAAAAAATTAAAATTATAAGTTGAAGCAGAAGTCATGCTTAATTATGAAAAGAGACTTGTCGTTGTGACCTACTTATCCACTTCGAAGTTCTCATCCACCATAATGCTGAAGCGCCTACCACCAACTAGGTGAGGCCTGTCGCACAGGACACGCTCGTCTTCGCATTATTCACACATACCGAATTACTTTTCATCGTCAGACATTTCCTATGTTCATAGTTGAAACATTAATTGAAAATCGATCGAAGGCAACTACCAGGAAACTCAACACACAGATCACTATTACTCAATATGCAACGGGTTGACTTTAGGTCTGTCGAGTCTTGCTTCCTAAACTCTCATCTCACGTATATGGTGGGCACTCCCTCTTTGATATTGCGACCGTCGGTGATGGTCGCTACTCCTCCTTTCCCTAATGCATTACAAATATCTATCACAAGGAAAAGAGGGAGAAGCGACCCCCACGACAACAGTCGGCATTCTTCTTCTCTCATATATGGTGGGCACTCCCTCACCGATTTTTCGACCGTCGATGATGGTCGCTACTCCTTCTTTCCCTAGTGCATAACAAAGGTTTAGCACAAAGAGTAGAAGGAGAAGCGACCCCCACGACAACAGTCGTCATTCTTCTTCTCTCATATATGGCGGAGACTCTCCCTCACTAATTTTTTGACTATCATGTATGGAGCCCCGACAGACTTAAAGTTAACTCGAAATGTCGTTTAATTCTCTTTCTAGCAAATCCGAGGCACTCGATATTTCCTACATATTCTAGCACAAGTCATGCTTATATTCACGGAAAAATCCGGCATGACCTTTGCTAAAATAGGACATATCGAGTGCCTGAAATTTGCCGGAACAGAAATGAATCAACACTCCGGCAAAACATAGGCCACTCTGAGGTGTTCCCTGCAAACATAGGCCACTTGGGCAAGCACTAGTAGTACACAACACTACATATGGCATGTCTAAATCTCCATCATATTTGAAATACCTACATTGAAAATTTTCTATTCCATGGAAATTGTCACAGCTACTCATCTACTACTCTACTACATCTATCAGAACATCTACATCATCATCAACATGGGTATTTGGCTGGTCTCACCTCGAGGTCGGAGGGGGTCGATGACGGGGAGGACGGCGGGGATGATGCAGGGCTCCTTGATTTCTGCAAAAAAACAATATAAACAAAAACATTATTATCCTCATTTTAGGACTTAGTGAAACCCTATAAGCTATCAAGTAAATATCCAATTTGAATATAACTTATGTATACTTCTTGAACCATAGAAAATGCCCTAATTTCACAATATAACTTAGAGTTTGATTGCTGAAATTCCTATTACTAAGTTTGATACCTAAAAATTTGTCATATAGCATTCCAATACATTTCTATAATTCAAAAAGTTCTATACCTAAAATTTATGTTACTATTTTTACTAAAATTTTGTATTACTAAAAATTTGTATCTACCTTCTACAACAAAATTCTACCTACCTATACTATTCAAAAACCTATATTCTACTATCAAAGTGTTACATATCAACTAAATCTATTAACTATGTTTGAATTTTTATTAATTCACTCTAAACACTATAAGCTATCAACTAAACCCTAGAAGCGTACTAAATCAAAGTGTTAAATATCAACTAAATCTAAACATGATAAGCTATCAACTAAACCCTAATTGTGTGGATGGAGGAGGGAGGAGGATGGGTTGTGGATGGAGTAGGGGGGTGAGGGTTGTGGAGGAGGAGGGTCTGCATGATGGAGGAGGAGGCGGCTAGAAGGGGGAGTAGCAGGGGAGGAGGAGAGGCGGCTAGAGGAGGGAGGAGTGGGCGGAGGAGGGAGGAGGAGTGGGCAGAGGAGTGAGGAGGGAGGAGGGATGAGGAATAGGAGAAGGAGGAGGCTTACCGAGGCCGGCGGATGGCGGCGACGGTGGCGGCAATGCGGCGACGACGGCGATGGTAGGAGGAGGACGGCCGCGATGATGACAGTGAGGCAGGGAGAGTGAGGAAACGGGCAGGCTGGGGCGGGGATAAGGCCGGGTTAACAGCAGTGCGGGCCAATGCCCAGCGCTACTACTATCAGTTAGCAGTAGTGCGGTTCCCACAGAGGCGCTACTACTAAACGTAGCCTGGTGGCAACCGAGTGGCATGTATAGTGGTAGCGCATTTTGTTCCAACTGAGCTACTGCTACACACATCGCGGTAGCATGCTTTGTATACACGCCGCTCTCGCTAATGAGCGAGAGCGCCTCCTTTAGCCTGCGCCATCGTAAGCTTCGTATAAGGTTTTCCTAGTAGTGATAATTAGTCGCGCAAATTTTATAAGGAGACATGATATTTTGCCGCCCGCAGGATCGTTCGTATCCAGCTTCAACTAATTTTGGGCAAGCTAGCGGGAAGGTCATGCGATATTGTGTACACGGGCACACTTGATGAGTTAATAACTGGTATAAAGTCCACCCGTAAAAAATACAATAACTCGTGGATGATGCACCGATAACTTTTTACGATCACACGGCGCGCCAATCATACGGGTGAAGAGGCGCGTTCACAACAAAAGAATCAAAACGCTCAGCCTATGTATTTCTCGTGTAAATATATAATTTAGTGCCATTGGTTATTTATTTTAAACATAATGCATTGACATGTTAATTTTAATTATATTGCACAATAACAAATGGATAATATAGATTGTCGGTGTACTAGAGTAGGGGTACCCTAGTATCCCGAACTCGTGCACGGGCAGTTGCAGCACCCCGCGGCAGGGCTGCCTAGTGACCACCAAGATCCTCCGTGGTTCCTTTGGAGCCATTCAAGAACAAAGTATTCAAGACCCCGGCAAGAGGAGCTTGCCGGGAAGGCCACTCAAGGCACGCAGAAGACAAGACCCCGGCAAGAGGAGCTTGCCGGGAAGGCTTGGTGAGCGACAAGCTCCCGAGCGCGACAAGGATTCAGCCGCGGCAAGGTGCTTGCCGCGGCAGGCAACCTCTCTTCATCTCCGCTCCAGCTCATCCACCAACGTGTCGTCGTGGGGCTATTCCAGGCGTGCGTGTCAAGAGGTTGTGCAGCCAGCGGAGAGCAGCGATAAGCGGCGCTAACAGGGGCGCCATCGTGGCGAGCATTGGCGTCCCTAACGGTCCCTTTCCGCACTATTCAGGTGACATAGACGGGCATTTATTACTCTTGTCCCTTGTTGTCAGAGTTAGGTATAGTGCACTGTACACTGTACAAGTCGGTGTACCAACTACTGTTTTTCCATTTGTACCCTCATCTACGTTGCCACCTGTGGTGACCCCTTTGAACCTATAAAAGGAGGCCCATGTGCAACGTAGAAAGGGTTCGGCTCATTCGACTCATTCGAGACTACACACTCAAGCTAGGTTTTGTAGCTCTTTGTGCTCCCTAGCAAGAACACAATATAATCAGACAAGCAGCAGTAGGAGTATTATCTCTCCGGAGAGCTCCGAAGCTGGGTAAACTGCTCGTGTGCATCGCCTCGATCTGCTCTTTGTGCAATCTCCGCCTCCACCGAACCAAAAGGGACTCGGTCCGCCAGGTCCCATAGGTGTTCGTGGGGCACGATCAGCTTCCCCGACATCTTTGGCGCGCCAGGTAGGGGGCGTCGAGGCTGTGTGAACCTGATCCAGCGGTCACACGAGCAACTTCTTCGTCACCTTCATCAACATGCCACCGAAGAAGAAGGCTTCGGCGGCAGCAGAGCCGTCCGCGTCAAACCCACCACCATCGGAGCTGACGAGTGGTGGGGAGGATGCTGGCGGAGGAACCGGCGTCGTCGAGGGAGCCCACGACACTGCCAAGTCCAAGGACAAGGCGGCGCAGACCTCGGCGTCCGGATACGTACCGCTCCCATCTCAGGAGGCGCGGGACCGACAGCGTCATGGTGCTCGCAGCGCCATACGCTCGTTGGATCAAGGCCAAGCTGGAGGATCCCGAAGCCCTCGAGACCAGCATGCACGCCAGCATGCTGGTACGAGCGGAGTACGATCGCCTGGACGGGATGCTGCTCCTTCTAGCTTGGTTAGAAGTCCGAGCATATCCCGCTCCTCGCACCGTACGCCATTGCCACCCACCACTCCAGCAGAAGCCTTGGCGAGAGCACAACTGCTTCTAGACTACCCTCCAACGGCTGACAAGGTCGACGAATGGAGGGCCATCATTCAAAGCCTCATCAGCTTTGCCAACGGCGATACCCCGCCGCAACCAACTGCGTCCTTGCCGCGGCGAGATGACAAGGCAAGAGCCGGTGGCGACGAGACCTATGGGGGTGCAACCACCATGCACTCTCCATCCAGAAGGCCAAGATCACCAGCTCCTCGGATCCACCTTGACAGTGACTCCACCGCGTCATCGAATCCACGAGCTCGCCGTGATCAGCGCCAAGTTCTTCAAGAACGGCAATAGGAAGACGCTCAAACTCGCATCGAGCGCCGAAGAGAAGCGCGGCGTCAATCCGACCTGCGCGCTGGGCCCGCTGTCGACATGCAAGCGCCGGGAGAACGGTGACTTGCCAGACGCGTAGGTTGCCCTGCGTTCACTCATGAGCTACGGCAAGTCCAAAGGGCCCGACAAGAAAAATTTCAAGCCGATGTGCGAGAAGTATGATGGCAGGGCGCATCCATCGGAGTTCCTCAGCATCTACACCATTGCGGTGCAGGCTGCAGGGGGACGAGACGACAAGATCCTCGCCAACTACTTCCCGCTGGTACTCAAGCCCAATGTTAGATCCTGGCTCATGCAGTTGCCGGACAGGTCCATATCTTCTTGGGCAGATCTTTGCCATCAGTTTGTCGGCACCTTCACAGGCGGCCACAAACCTCATGGCCAAGAGAGTGACCTTCACCTGCTCGCCCGAAGGAAGGAGAGTCCTGCGCAAGTTCATCCAGAGATTCAGCCGTGTGCACTACAACATCCCGATGTCCACCACATCATCGTGATCGGCGCGTTTCATCGAAACGTCGGAACCGCAGGATGAGGGAGGAGATGGCGATGTGCAAAGTCAAGGACGCCGATGAGCTATATGCCCCGCCGACAAGTGTGCACGTGTTGAAGAAGGAAGAAGACTCCTGTGAGAGAATGCGAAGCAGGATCGGACAAGAGGAGACCGCCCGGCAAAGAAGAGCCAAGGAGGAACAACAGAAAGAAGAAAAGCAAAGAGGTACTAGTTGTCGAGCAGTCCGGCAATGGAGGTGGCGCCAAGAAGTCCAAGGTTGGTGGCTCCGGCAAGGAGGTTGTCACGACACCGACCGCTAAGTGTGGCGGCGCCGACAAGGTGACAACTCCAACAAACAATACTGCAAGATTCACCGCACCAAGGGCCATGACCTCCAGAGCTGCAAGAAGGTCGAGCAGCTTGTAGAACAGCAGAAGGCTGAGTACGAGCGGCGAGACAAGGAGAAGGCCCAGGAAGGTGTTGGGGCAGCTAGCAAGAAGAGACCCGGCCGGGGAGGACGCCGCGGCAAGGCCAAGCAGCGGCAAGGAGACAGACCTCCCCGCGGCCGTGACAAGGATGAAGACGACGATGACAATGAAGATATGGAAGATGATGAAGCTGATGAGCAGGAGTTTCAGAAAGCAACGGAGGTCCTCTGCATTGACGGTGGTGCTTCTCTGCATACCTCGCACCGCCAACTCAAGCAATGGATGCGAGAGGTTAATGCAACAGAACCATCCGTAGAGTCAAGCAGGCCTTTGAAATGGTCCAGCACGCCTATCATCTTCGATATTGAGGACCACCCTGATCGCATAACCGCGGTCGGGTGCTTGCCAATGTTGGTCTCACCAACTATCCGCAACCTCAAGGTCACCAAGATGCTAGTTGATGGCGGGGCCGGCTTAAACCTGATCTCCTCCGCAGTGCTCCAGAAGCTTCAAATCCCTGACAGCGAGCTCGAAGAGACTGGCACATTCCAGGGAATCAACCCAGGAAGGAGCAAGCCAAAGGGGAAGATCACGTTGCCGGTAACATTTGGCAGCGAGCTAAACTTCAGAACTGAGAGGGTCACGTTCGACGTTGCTGATTTCCCATTGCCCTACAATGGAATACTTGGCCGTCCAGCACTCGACAAGTTCATGGCGGCCTCTCATTATGCATACAACTTGCTCAAGATGCCAGGCCCGATAAGCGTCATCTCTGTCCCTGGCGACAAGAAAGATGCTCTTATCTGCGCCGACAAGATTTACCAGGAAGCAGCAGCTGCGGCGACAGATAGCAAGTCACTTGTCATTTGAAGCTCCGGGGAAGAAGAAGACCAAGTCCGGCAAGAGCTCGATGCCCACTCCGGCAAGCGCACCTCTTGGTGCTGCGCTACCGGCGAGGACGCACCATCGAGCTCTACCGGCAAGTGCAAGAAGATGATGGCAGCTCCGCCAAGACCAAGAAGGTGCCCGCCAAGGAAGACGGCACGGTGGTACCTTCACCATCGCCCACTCTCGACCCTAAATAGGAAGGCGAGCTCGTTGCTTTCTGCGGCGAATGTCGATGTGTTTGCATGGAAACCGTCTGACATCCCCGGTGTTCCCAGGAAAGTAATTGAGCACCACTTAGCTGTCTGTCCTCATGCGCGGCCCGTCAAGCAAAAAGTCAGAAAGCAAGCAGTGGAGCGCCAAGAATTCATTGCAGAAGAGATCAAGAAACTGGAAGCAGCAGGCCTTGTCAGAGGAGTGCTCCATCCCACGTGGTTGGCCAATCCGGTAGTTGTATGCAAGGCAAATGGGAAATGGAGACTTTGTATTGACTTCACAGATGTTAATAAAGCTTGTCCCAAAGACCCATTTCCTTTGCCACGTATCGACCAGATTGTTGACTCCACGGCTGGATGTGATTTGCTTTCATTTCTTGATGCATACTCCGGATATCATCAGATCTTCATGGCAGAAGAAGATGAAGAGAAAACCGCATTCATTACCCCATGTGGCACTTACTGCTTTATACGGATGCCTTTTGGGCTAAAGAATGCTGGTTCAACGTTTGCAAGAGTAGTCCATGACGCTTTTGAGCCACAAATGCACACAAATGTAGAAGCCTACATGGATGACATAGTGGTCAAGAGCAAGGACAAAGCAACTCTGGTTCATGATTTAGATGAGACTTTTGCAAATCTGCACAAGATCAACCTCAAGCTCAACCCCGAGAAGTGCGTGTTTGGAGTTCCTTCCGGCAAGCTTCTCGGGTTCTTCGTGTCTCAGAGGGGAATTGAAGCCAATCCCGACAAGATCAAGGCCATTGAGCAGATTGAAGCACCAAAGCGCGTCAAGGATGTACGAAGACTTGCGGTTGCGTGGCTGCTCTCGGCGAGGTTTATCTCTAGGTCTGCTGAGCATACTGCCATTTTCAAGATTTTGAAAAAGGTAGGTCCAATGAAATGGACTCCCAAAGCGGAGGCTGCGCTGCAGGACTTAAAGAGGTACCTGTCCTCTACTCCAATACTTGTCGCACCTAGGCCACAAGAGAAGTTGCTGCTATACATAGCAGCAACCAATCAAGTGGTTAGTGCTGCGTTAGTAGCGGAAAGGGAGGCGGACGATGAGCCGGCAACCATGGCAGTCACATCCAGCGACAAGCAGGGGGCTTCACCGTCAAGCTCTGGTCCCGACAAGGACGGATCTGCGCATACGGGCGAGAAGATGCGAAAAAGGATGGTGCAGCGCCCGGTGTACTTTGTCGGTTCCCTTCTCGAGGGCTAGATCAAGGTACTGGTGTGCAGAATTGCTTTTCGCCTCCTAATGGCCTCAAGAAAGCTGCGCCATTACTTCCAAGCACATGAGATAACAGTCGTCACTCGCTTTCCGCTGAAGAGGATATTGCAAAATCCAGAAGCAACGGGCAGGATTGTCGAGTGGGCACTGGAACGGTCAAGCTTTGGCCTCAAGTTTGAAAGAACTTCAACTATCCAGAGCAGAGCATTGGCAGAGTTTATAGCAGAATGGACGCCAACGCAAGATGAAGAAATTCCAGAGACGAGCATCCCTGTCAAGGAAGCAAGTAAAGAGTGGCTGATGTACTTTGATGGTGCCTTCTCGCTGCAAAGGCGCCGGTGCGGCGTGCTGCTTATCGCACCCACCGGAGAGCACCTCAAGTACATAGTCCGATGCACTTTCCCAAGGAGCAAGCAACAAATAATACTGCAGAGTATGAAGGTTTGCTTGCGGTCTCGAGATTGCAGTGGACCTTGGGATCGAGAAGCTTATTGTCGGGGTGACTCGCAGCTTGTCGTCCGCCAAGTAAACAAAGATTATCGAGTCCGTTGATGGAAGCCTCGTTGATGAAGTGAGAAAGCTAGAAGAACACTTTGAAGGCCTGCAAATGGAACATGTTCCAAGAGCTCGAAATGATATTGCCGACGGCTCACAAAGTCGCGCCGCCTCAAGTTACACATGGAACCAGGAATTTTTGTGCTCAAGCTGACTCAACCAACTGTAACGCCATCAACTGGACAGAACAAGAAGAGGAAGTTGGTTTCTAGTGACTACTTTCCGGCAGAGCTCCTTGAAGCCGCCGCCAAGAAGGTCCCCAAAATCAACGCAGATATCGCTGAGGAGCAGTCTGCTCCGACAAGCCCTAGGGTTTGTTTCGTTGAAGCAGACGCTCCCGACAAGTTTTGCTCTGGCAAGCTTGCCGGGATCATCAAGCTCGGCTGAGCCGCGAGTTCTTGTCGTGAAGCGGATGTTCCCGCAACAGCAGATGTGCCTTTAGTCCTTGTTGTCGAGCCGCAAGCTCCAAAGATGGGCACAGCAGATTATCCATTTCCTTGAGACGGAGAACTTCCGAAGAGCAAGAAGAAGCGGAAAGAGTAGCCCGGCGGTCAAGTATGTACCAGTTTGTTGACAGACACTGCATGCGAAGAAGACTCAACGGTGTGAAATTGAAGTGTATTTACGGGAAGATGGATGAAGCTGTTGGCGAGATACATGGAGGCATATGTGGTCACCACATTGGCGCAAGAGCACTTGCCAGCAAAGCTTTCCGGCAAGGTTTCTTCGCCCTACAGCCCTCCGGATGCAACCGCACAAGTAACCAAGTGTGAAGCGTGCGGTTCCATTCCAAGCGAGATACACCAGCCAGCTCAAGCTCTCCGGACGATCCCTTTATCCTGGCCATTTTCGGTGCGGGGCTCGACATCCTCGGCCCCTTTCCCGAGCTGTCGGGGCTTTGAGTACTTATGCGTTGCAATCGACAAGTTCACAAAGTGGCGGAAGTGGAAGCGATGAGGAAGGTGACAGACACGATCGGCGATCAAGTTCTTGGTCAATTGTTTGCCGTTTTGGGATTCCTAACGGATCATCACCGACAACGGCACACAATTCACGATCGCACCTTCATGCGATCGTCCAAGACCTTGGCGCCAAGGTCTGCTTTGCTTCGCTGCCCACCCAAGGAGCAGCGGTCAGCGAGAGAGGGCAAGCGCTGAAGTGCTGCGAGGACTCAAGACCAGACCTTCGACGAGGCTGTGCAAGTGCGGAAGAAACTGGATTGAGGAGCTGCGGTGGTTCTTTGGTCGATCAGGGCGACACCAAATCGAGCCACCGCCGACACCTTCGCTCTAGTCTATGGAGCGAGGCAGTTCTCCCCACGAAACTAGTATCACGGGTCACCTCGAGTACTTGCTTATGATGAGCTTGAGCAAGAGCAGCTGCGACAAGATGACGCTGCTCCTTGAGGAGGATCGTCTTCGAGGCCGCTGTCTGAGCTGCTCGTTACCAGCAAGCTTTGCGCCGCTACCATAACCGCAAAGTTAGTGCCGAAAGTTTCGAGGAAGGCGACCTTGTTCTTCGGCGAGTTCAGTCCGCCAAGAATTCCAACAAGTTGACGCCGAAGTGGGAAGGCCCTTATCGGGTGAAACGAGTCACTAGGCCTGGCGCTGTCCGCCTTGAGACCGAAGATGGCGTTCCGGTGAGCAACTCCTGGAATATAGAGCATCTTCGTAAGTTTTACCCATAGGGCGCGGTTGATGGAACCCGTTCCGCCAACCACCCTTTTGTACAAGTCTTGCCGAAGTTGCATGTAATCCTTTGTACAAAGCCGGGCGCAGACCCCGTGCATCAGTAAAGCTCATGTGTTGCGCACAACTTGTCAAATACATGCTTTCTTAATCCTTTTTTGCATGTGTTATCTAACATTTTGTGCAGCAGCCACACCCGGTAAGAAATAATGAGCCACAAGGCTCCATAAATTTATTTTCTCTTCTTTCTTCTCAAAAGAAAGGAAGGTTCCTTCGCCCACAAGTTAGCCGGGGGGGGGGGAGGAGAAGATAATGGTGTGGGCCGCCAAGTGTTGCTCGAGGAAATATCGCCTTGCCGGGAAGCGAGCGACAGAAAAAGCTAAGTTGCCAAAGTTTGAGCAATCAGTTTTTTAAATTTTTAAGTTATGTTCCTCGAACGATAGTACTTTGTATGGAAAACCTGTGCGCGAAGGAACCAACTCGCGGCTGGTTTGTTCCCTTACTTTGTTTCGAGTCCGCTCAACAACTTAAGTGAGCTGCAACCAGTTGCGACAAGGTTGCTTGTCGGAGGCGGCATCGCCAGCAGGCTGCTGACGTTCCGCACTCAGCGCTCGCGGCAAAGGTGCCCGCGCCGACAAGTTCCCTAAAACCGTAGGGCACAAACATACAAAGGAAGGAATCGAGTAAAGGAAATAACATTGCGATCGTTTGCCTAAGATAGAGTATATTACAAAATAACTTGTCGCAGATCTAATAAATTGTTCTCCTGAACATGGTCTGCAGCGACAAGGGAAAGATAAATTTGGCGGCCTAGTCCACGCGGTCGCCATCAACTCTCTTGACTCCGCTCACCCTGTCCACAATGGGTGCGACAAGGGCCTTGAGCGCTTCAACGTCAGTAGTCGGCGGTAGGGACTTGAGGACGTTGGTGAAGCTGACGCCTGGATTGCGGAAGGCCACCTTCATCAGCACCTTCTGAAGAGCCCCTGCACAGATTTGGCGCGACTCGTCGGCCAGCTGCTTTGGGATCTCTTCCGGAGCACTGGAGAGCCGTCCTGCGCCCTTGAGGAACAGGCTGAGCTTGGCGCTGGGTTGGAGATGCTCGTCGGTGGAGTACCCGAGATCCACCATCCCCATCTCCATCAGCTCCTTGTCAATGGCGGCGGCAGTATCCACAAGACCCTCCATCCAGTGCATCACGTTCTCCTTGAAGGTGTTATGGGCAGTCGTGGCATTCGCCAGCAGCTCCTCGCTGGCCTTGATTTTCTCCAACAAACCCACTTCCCGCTCCTTGGCGCCGTCCAGCGTCTCCGTCAGGGTGGACAGCTTCAGCTCAAGATCCGCCTTGGAGTCCTTGGCGGCGTCGAGCTCCTTGATCCTCTCAGCGAGACGGCCCTGCAACTCGCCAAGAGTGTAGGCGTCCTTCTCGCGCTCGTGCTTCAGCGCAGTGACCTCCTCGCCGCTCTTCTGGAGGGTGGCTTCCAGCTGCGTCACCCTCGTCTCCAACTCCTTCTTGGCGGCCTCGGCAGCTGCGGCAGCGTCCTTTGCTTCCTTTAGAGGTCCGCCAAATGATTGCTCGCGCGCGGCAAGATATTCCTCATAGCTGTCGAGGTTGATCTTCCGCTGCGCCAGCTCACCTTCTTGCGCAGATAGCTTCTCACCGGCAAGCCTTTGCTGCTCCTCGACCTCGGCCTTCTCAAGGATGAAGGCCGTGCGCTCTTCGGAGAGTTGCTCCCGCACTTCTGCTACGTCCCGGAGAGTTTCCTGGTTGGCGCGCCGGAGCTCTTCTGCGCGCTTCTCCATGTCCGCTCCCGCCCTCGCGACAAGTGCTTCCCTGGACTCCAGCTTAGCTTGTCGGGCGCGGTAGAGCGACAAGAGCTTCTTCAAGCAGCTGCTCCTCCTCGAACTTCGCCCTTCGCTGCTGCTTGCGCGTCAACCAGCGACAATAGCGGAGGCGAGCAGCTCCTCGTCAAGGTCTCTCCTCGACCGGCGCCTGAGCTCGGCGCCCATGGAAGCTTGATGAAGACACCGTCGCCGGCTTTCAGATAGGTGCCGGGCTGGGGCTCTTCGGAGCCTGGTGCTGCATCGGTGGCGGAGGGATCGGCGGTCGGTGTAGCGCCTGGCGCTCCTGCGGCCTTAGGGTCGTCGATGCGATCACCGAACTCCTCCCGGCCTTTGCGCCAAAGAGCTTGGCGGCCTCTCGCCGGGCGGACCCATCGGCGCCGGCCTCCTCCTCCATGTTGGCGGCGTCGTCATTGTTGCCTGTAGCGTCCTCCTCGCCGGCAACCTCGGTCTCCATCGGCTCTCCGCAGATGGATCTGATGATCAGAAAAAGAAAGAACAGTCAGACAAATGTTTGAAAAGAAGAACAGAAGAAAAGGAACCCAAGGGAAATTTTCAAGCAAGGAGATTATCTGCGATGGGATCTGTGGCCGCGGTTTCCACCATCGGAGGATCGCCGGCGCTGCCCCTTGTCGGAGAGACATCCCTTGTCGGAGAATCCTCCCTTGCCGGAGAGCACTCCCTTGCCGGAGAATTCTCCCTTGGCGCGAGTTGAAGCGGAGCAGAATCTCGGGAGCGACTTCCGGCCCTCCCGATGAAGCTGCTCTGCTCCTACACAAATCAACAAGTCAGATGTCGGTGAAGAAGGAGCACCCATGCACACCTAACCGTGAAATAAACCAAATACTTACTGCTGGGGGCTGTCTTTGGGCTGCTCGAGAAGGGTTGCCGGGTCCGGCAAGGAGTCTCAGACGCGCCTCCACAGCCGCCACTCAGGGGATCGTCTTCGATGACAACCACCGGGGTCTTGGCTCTCTTCGACGCCCTCTGAGCCAGCGTCCTGAAAAAGGAAAGGGTTCAGAACGAAGCAAGTCAGATACAAGACAAAGCAGCAAATTGAAGGGTTACAAGTACAGCAACAAGATCTTACTCTTCTTCTTCTTCCTCGAAGCTGAGAGTGGAGAAGTCGAATTCCGCTCCGCCTCCGGTGCGACGAGCTGGAAGAGTAGGCTCCCTCGGACGCTTGGCGGGTGCGGGAGCCGTGGTCCCAGAAGGCCCGCTCGATTCTGTGGCAGCGTGGGCGCTCAGCGGCAACAGAGCTTGCAGCGGTGGAAGCGCGTCGGCGCGCGACGGCTGTTAGCCCGTCTGCCGCCCGCCACTTCCCGATCCAGCGGGCGCCTTCTTGGTGGAGCTGCGGGCTCCTCCCGCGACAAGCTATCTGAAGGTGGAGGGGAGGCGTCCTCGGCAGGCTCGTTCGGCTCAGCATCGGGCTCGGCCTGCTCCTCCTCGCTGGCAAACTCCTCTTGATGGGCAAGGCTTGCCGCCTCGGCTGCCTCTGCCTCCTCCACGGTGAACCCAAACACGCCAGCGGCAGCAGCTGCTGCCGCCTCCTCCAACCTTGTGGCAATGTGCACCATCTCCTGCTCGGTGGTGTCGCGGGTGAGCCACCTCTGCTCGTCGGCGCGGATCGGCACCTCTTCCAAGCTGTCGAAGAACTGCCGCGATGTCGTCGGAAGGCTCTTGCCAGTTGGAGCGATCCCATGGGAATCGCTGCAACGGCATCATCGCGGATGCGGTCAAGAGAAGAATTGTTGCACAAAGGCGACCCCCTCGGCAACATAAACCACTCGGGGTGATCGGGGTCATGCTTGAACAACTCCAGCAGCATTGCGTCCAACTCCAAGACAGTGAAGTTCCAATTGAGGCCCGGGCGCAACCTCATGATATCTGCCGGGTTTTGGAACTCCCAAGCAGGCCTCCTCCTCTCTTGCAAGGGAAGCGTCTGGCGGCGAAGAAATCTGAGCCAACTGCGCCTCTACGGTGAGTCCGGCAAGCTGAGGCGCAAGATCCGGTCACAGCTATCTTCAACCTAGCATCCTCCGCGCCAAGTTGCTCCAATCGTTGCAGCGACTATGGGAGTTTGGCCTTTGGGCAGTAAATGGCTGTGGGTCCTCCTCTACAATCCAACACCAATCGGCTCTCCACTCTTCCCACTTGCTGCGGAGCTCTCCTTCAAGATAGGATTCTTTCTTGCGAACCTGGAGATCCAAGCAATTCCTCCGACAAGTGGCTCTCCTCTCTCGATCGCGGGCATGAAGAAGTGGCGGAAAAGGGCTACATTTGGGTGGACTCGACAAAGTTCTCGCAGAGGTGGGCGTAACCGCCATGGTCGAACGGCGTTGGGGTAAAATCAAGGAGGCGAAACCCGTAGGTATTCATAACATCGCAGAAGAATTCGGAAAAGGCCGGGCAGAGCCCGCAGTAGAAGAAGAGCGCGAATAAGGGATACCCGACAGAAACCTTCTCGGATGCGGCGGCGGAGATCACCCTCGTCTTGCTGGTGCGCCGCGTCTCCGTCGACCGAAGAGGTAGTACCCCTCCCGCAGCTCCTTTGCGTCGAGCTGGGGGTCGAAGAGGGCCCGCTCCTTGCGCATCGCCGCGAGCCGCTGCGCCTCGGCCGACTTCACGCCCTTCCCCTTGTCGCCTTCCGGAGCCATGGCGGAGGCGGTGGAGGAGGCCGACGGAGTTGATGGCGCTGGTGGCGATGGGGGGCGGGGCGTTGCTCTCTTCTGACCAGAGACAAAGGGGGGAGCGGTGGTGGTTTTTGATGTGACAGCAATGGCGAGGTGGGGCGTCCTGCCCCTGATTCCTCTGTTTATAAGGAGGGAGAGGGGGCGGACGTTTCGCTTTTCCCATTAAAGAAAGCCCCCACGATATCCCCCACGACGCCACGTCCGGCGCGTGCTATTCATGGGGACGTGGTGGGTCCGGAGCGAGTAACGGCGCGATCTAGGCCGCGCGTGCCCGTGCACTGTTTTGGGCCTGGCCTAACAGCGCTCGGCACCGTGTGTGGCCCAGGCCCGGGGGCTCCTGTCGGTGTACTAGAGTAGGGGTACCCTAGTATCCCGAACTCGTGCACGGGCAGTTGCAGCACCCCGCGGCAGGGCTGCCTAGTGACCACCAAGATCCTCCATGGTTCCTTTGGAGCCATTCAAGAACAAAGTATTCAAGACCCCGGCAAGAGGAGCTTGCGGAAGGCCACTCAAGGCACGCAGAAGACAAGACCCGGCAAGAGGAGCTTGCGGGAAGGCTGGTGAGCGACAAGCTCCCGGCGCGACAAGGATTCAGCGCGGCAAGGTGCTTGCCGCGGCGAGCAACTCTCTCATCTCCGCTCCAGCTCATCCACCAACGTGTCGCCGTGGGGCTATTCCAGGCGTGCGTGTCAAGAGGCTGTGCAGCCAGCGGAGAGCAGCGATAAGCAGCGCTGACAGGGGCGCCATCGTGGCGAGCATTGGCGTCCCTAACGGTCCCTTTCCGCACTGTTCCGCACTGTTGAAACATTCATTGAAAATCGATCGAAGGCAACTACCAGGAAACTCAACACACAGATCACTATTACTCAATATGCAGCGGGTTGACTTTAGGTGCAGCCGAGTCTTGCTTCCTAAACTCTCATCTCACGTATATGGTGGGCACTCCCTCTTTGATATTGCGACCTTCGGTGATGGTCGCTACTCCTCCTTTCCCTAATGCATTACAAATATCTATCACAAGGAAAAGAGGGAGAAGCGACCCCCACGACAACAGTCGGCATTCTTCTTCTCTCATATATGGTGGCCACTCCCTCACTGATTTTTCGACCGTCGATGATGGTCGCTACTCCTTCTTTCCCTAGTGCATAACAAAGGTTTAGCACAAAGAGTAGAAGGAGAAGCGACCCCACGACAACGATCGTCATTCTTCTTCTCTCATATATGGCGGAGACTCTCCTCACTAATTTTTTGACTATCGTGTATGGAGCCCCGACAGACTTAAAGTTAACTCGAAATGTCGTTTAATTCTCTTTCTAGCAAATCCGAGGCACTCGATATTTCCTACATATTCTAGCACAAGTCATGCTTATATTCACGGAAAAATCCGGCATGACCTTTGCTAAAATAGGACATATCGAGTGCCTGAAATTTGCCGGAACAGAAATGAATCAACACTCCGGCAAAACATAGGCCACTCTGAGGTGTTCCCTGCAAACATAGGCCACTTGGGCAAGCACTAGTAGTACACAACACTACATATGGCATGTCTAAATCTCCATCATATTTGAAATACCTACATTGAAAATTTTCTATTCCATGGAAATTGTCACAGCTACTCATCTACTACTCTACTACATCTATCAGAACATCTACATCATCATCAACATGGGTATTTGGCTGGTCTCACCTTGAGGTCGGAGGGGGTCGATGACGGGGAGGACGGCGGGGATGATGCAGGGCTCCTTGATTTCTGCAAAAAAACAATATAAACAAAAACATTATTATCCTCATTTTAGGACTTAGTGAAACCCTATAAGCTATCAAGTAAATATCCAATTTGAATATAACTTATGTATACTTCTTGAACCATAGAAAAATGCCCTAATTTCACAATATAACTTAGAGTTTGATTGCTGAAATTCCTATTACTAAGTTTGATACCTAAAAACTTGTCATATAGCATTCCAATACATTTCTATAATTCAAAAAGTTCTATACCTAAAATTTATGTTACTATTTTTTACTAAAATTTTGTATTACTAAAAATTTGTATCTACCTTCTACAACAAAATTCTACCTACCTATACTATTCAAAAAACCTATATTCTATTATCAAAGTGTTACATATCAACTAAATCTATTAACTATGTTTGAATTTTATTAATTCACTCTAAACACTATAAGCTATCAACTAAACCCTAGAAGCATACTAAATCAAAGTGTTACATATCAACTAAATCTAAACATGATAAGCTATCAACTAAACCCTAATCGTGTGGATGGAGGAGGGGAGGGAGGATGGGTTGTGGATGGAGTAGGGGGGGGTGAGGGGTTGTGGAGGGAGGAGGGTCTGTTGATGGAGGAGGAGGGGCGGCTAGAGGGGGAGTAGCAGGGGAGGAGGAGAGGCGGCTAGAGGAGGGAGGAGTGGGTGGAGGAGGGAGGAGGAGTGGGCAGAGGAGTGAGGAGGGAGGAGGGATGAGGAATAGGAGAAGGAGGAGGCTTACCGAGGCCGGCGGATGGCGGCGACGGTGGCGGCAATGCGGCGACGACGGCGATGGTAGGAGGAGGACGGCCGCGATGATGACAGTGAGGCAGGGAGAGTGAGGAAACGGGCAGGCTGGGGCGGGGATAAGGCCGGGTTAACAGCAGTGCGGGCCAATGCCCAGCGCTACTACTATCAGTTAGCAGTAGTGCGGTTCCCACAGAGGCGCTACTACTAAACGTAGCCTGGTGGCAACCGAGTGGCATGTATAGTGGTAGCGCATTTTGTTCCAACTGAGCTACTGCTACACACATCGCGGTAGCATGCTTTGTATACACGCGCTACTGCTAATGAGTAGTAGCGCCTCCTTTTAGCCTGCGCTACTTGTAAGCTTCTGTGTATAAGGTTTTCCCTAGTAGTGATAATTAGTCGCGGAAATTTTATAAGGAGACAGGATATTTTGCCGCCCGCAGGATCGTTCGTATCCAGTTTCAACTAATTTTGGACAGTGCTAGCGGGAAGGTCATGCGATATTGTGTACACGGGCACACTTCAGTAGTTAATAACTGGTATAAAGTCCACCCCAGAAAAAATACAATAACTCGGGATGATGCACCGATAACTTTTTACGATCACACGGGCGCGGCCAATCATACGGGTGAAGAGGCGCGTTCACAACAAAAGAATCAAAACGCTCAGCCTATGTATTTCTCGTGTAAATATATAATTTAGTGCCATTGGTTATTTATTTTAAACATAATGCATTGACATGTTAATTTTAATTATATTGCACAATAACAAATGGATAATATAGATTATCGGTGTACTAGAGTAGGGGTACCCTAGTATCCCGAACTCGTGCACGGCGATTCTGACACCCCTCAGCGGCAGGGCTGCCTAGTGACCACCAAGATCCTCCGTGGTTCCTTTGGAGCCATTCAAGAACAAAGTATTCAAGACCCCGGCAAGAGGAGCTTGCCGGGAAGGCCACTCAAGGCACGCAGAAGACAAGACCCCGGCAAGAGGAGCTTGCCGGGAAGGCTTGGTGAGCGACAAGCTCCCGAGCGCGACAAGGATTCAGCCGCGGCAAGGTGCTTGCCGCGGCAGGCAACCTCTCTTCATCTCCGCTCCAGCTCATCCACCAACGTGTCGTCGTGGGGCTATTCCAGGCGTGCGTGTCAAGAGGTTGTGCAGCCAGCGGAGAGCAGCGATAAGCGGCGCTAACAGGGGCGCCATCGTGGCGAGCATTGGCGTCCCTAACGGTCCCTTTCCGCACTATTCGGGTGACATAGGCGGGCATTTATTACTCTTGTCCCTTGTCGTCGAGTTAGGTATAGTGCATCATACCTTTGTACAAGTCGGTGTACCAACTACTGTTTTTCCATTTGTACCCTCATCTACGTTGCCACCTGTGGTGACCCCTTTGAACCTATAAAAGGAGGCCCATGTGCAGCGTAGAAAGGGTTCGCTCATTCGACTCATTCGAGACTACACACTCAAGCTAGGTTTTGTAGCTCTTTGTGCTCCCTAGCAAGAACACAATATAATCGGACAAGCAGCGGTGGGAGTATTATCTCTCGGAGAGCTCCGAAGCTGGGTAAACTGCTCGTGTGCATCGCCTCGATCTGCTCTTTGTGCAATCTCCGCCTCCACCGAACCAAAAGGGACTCGGTCCGCCAGGTCCCATAGGTGTTCGTGGGGCACGATCAGCTTCCCCGACATAGATGCACAAAAGAAATGGATATTGTAGTCCCCTACTTAAAAGTGTTACCTCATATGATTACATGGCCTCCATTTCATAAATTGTAGTACCAGTTGAATTCATGTATGAATATTACGTATATTACTTCATAACAGAACCTTAAATCATCCAAAACTAATTAGTTGAATGCAACACTAACAATGGTGCATGTACATGATAACTACATTGGTTGTTTGAAGAAATATCAGTATAACTTTGGCATGCACAATTGAAAAAAGGCTTTTTGAAAGAAAAAGACTTGTGCGATATGTGAGTGCCCAATCTTCATAGTGTTGTATCAATATTGTATCTTCTGCCATGGTACGAAGTAGATATTGATTATGTTCAAGTGATGCACGTCCTCGACCGTTAGATAGTGATACATGAATGAATTGTGCAATCTCTCTCACACATATACAAATCTCCTTTCTCCGTGGGCATCTCAGTCACACACACACGCACTTCGTCTATTTCTATCCCTCCGTCTAGGTTAGAATTCATTTTTATATCTCGTCCTAGAAGTCTCTCACACAAAAACACATACAAACACACACACTCTCTGTTGAACAAGCCCACCCCTTTAATTCCGCCCACCCACTGCAACTCATGTCTTGAATTATAAATATGTCTCGCACACATATTTGTAAGGTTTACTCGAGTCCCGGAACAATATGAATCCATACAATGGGATTCCAGCAGAGCACCTTTTATTTTAAAACTTCGAGAAGAGTTCGCACACACAACACATACACACACATTGTTCTCTCTTCATTTCTTTCCGGCACTTGCATGCACGCCCGCTTGTTTATCTCCCTGATGCTTTAAGTATGCCTCGCACACATACTATCTACTTATCCCCCAGTATAGTTATGTGACACACAAACTCCATGTCTCTTTTTCTCTATCTCCCTCTCTAAGTGTCACTCGCACCCTCCCCCCTTCCCAACATTGAAGGAGCAGGGTGACACCTCGATCTTGATATTAATCTATCTACTGGCTTATCTCTCAAACACACACACACACACACAAACTCGCTAGTTATGGCCCTCTGCCTAGCACACACACACACACATACACACTCTCTCTCGATATGTCTTTCTCCGCCCCCAACAAAGACGGTAGCATGGGGACACCTCGATCTTAATATTAATCTACCTATTGGCTTGTATCTCTCTCTCTCTCTCTCTCTCTCTCTCTCACACACACACACACACACACACACACACTCGCTAGTTGCGTCTCCGTGCCTCGCTCACACACCCTCGATATGACTTTCTCTCCATAGCCCCCCTCGATATATAGATTTCTCGGTGGTCCTTGATGGTGGGGGTGGAGTCGCGCGCGCATAGGTGTAGTTACGATGACGCTGAACTACAACCTCGACGACGATTTTCTGTTCGACAACATGTGTGTGTTCCTGTGTGTGTAGCCAGCACGTCCAGTGTGCCTTGTTTTTACACGCCTGATGTTATGGTTTTTGCCCGGTTTTCTATAAATTAACCAGGCAACCTTTTTCTTTGTTACTACTAATGAATTCTATATCATTCGGGGCACACATAAAATATACCACTTTAAACAAATTATCACAGTAACTATATAAAAAGGCCGACATCTCTTGATTCCTCGATAAATAACACCTGGTCGACTGGTCAAACGCCGGATGGTTGCAACGGAATGGCCCGAGTTTGAATTCTGTCGGAGACTTCGGTTTTTACATATATATATATAGACACACACACACACTTCTTTATCTACTTTACTGATAGTGGAACCCATAGAGTACTTAGAATACAAGACTAAGGATTGATTTATTTCATTTTGAACTTTTTGTATGAATTTGTACCCACTATGCAAGTCATCTACTATACATGCAATTAACTTCTTATTTTTGACAATCATACATGCAATTAACTCAAATGGATTTGATGTGACTATTATTTCCAGCATAAGAGCATCGCCAACGGCAACCGAGAAAATTCCTCCCACTTTCGTCCGCAGACAAGGATGCCGGACAATGATATCGAACGCCAGCGGCATACATTTTGACAACAACTAGAACCAACCAGATAAAATTCATGCAAACATGGCTGAATTTCATATATACATGCTGGATTTTCAGATAAACATGACAAATTATGTTACATTTATATCAACTAAGCGGTGCTAGCCTGACTTTGGAGGTATAATTAATACCTAATATAAATGGCCACCCACGGATCCCATGTCTGGCAGACACTTGCGGGGTCGATGAAGGTCCTTGAAAAAGAAGAACCGGGCCAGACACGGCCTGTATACGTAGTCGTTGTTTTGGTGGGGTGATACGTCTCCAACGTATCTATACCTTTTTATTGTTCCATGTTGTTATATTATCAATCTTGGATGTTTTATATTCATTTTATAGTAACTTCATATCATTTTTGGGACTAACCTATTGACATAGTGTCTAGTGCGAGTTGCTGTTTTTTTGCTTGTTTTTTTCTTCACAGAATATCCATATCAGACAAAGTCCAAATGCAGCGAAACTTTTTGGAGATATTTTTTGCCCATAAGAGACCCAGGGAGCCCAGGTGGTGTCCAAGAGGAGGTCTGTGGGGCCCACAAGACACCAGCGTGTGCCAGAGGCCCCAGGCACGCCCTAGTTCCTTGTGGGGCCCATGATGATCTTTTTCGCCGCCTCTCAGCTCTATAAATACCCAAATATTCCAAAACCCTAGGGGAGGCGATGAAACACAATTCCAGCCGCCGCAAGTTCCACATCCACGAGATCCAATCTAGAGCCCTATTTCGGCACCTTGCCGGAGGGGGAAACGATCATGGAGGGGTTCATCATCCTCATTGGTGCTCCGCCGATGATGCGTGAGTAGTTTACCACAGACCTACGGGTCCCTAGGCAGTAGCTAGATGATTTCTTCTCTCTTTTTGATCTTCAATACAATGTTCTCCTCGATGTTCTTGGAGATCTATTTGATGTAATGACTTTTTGCGGTGTGTTTGTTGGGATCTGATGAATTGTGAGTTTATGATCAGATCTATCAATGAATATAATTTGCGTCTTCTTTGAAATCTTATATGCATGATCTTTATAGCCTCGTATTTCTTCTTCGAAACTTTGGTTTTGTTTGGCCAACTATATTGATTTTTCTTGCAATGGGAAGAGGTGCTTTGTGATGGGTTCGATCTTGCGGTGCTTATTATCAGTGACAGAAGGAGACATGACACGCATGTATCGTCGCCATTAAGGTTTATTCCTACATTAATAGATTGCATTACTCCGTTTCTCCATGAACTTAATACATTGGATGCATGCTGGATAGAGGTCGATGTGTGGAGTAATAGTAGTAGATGCAGGCAGGAGTCGGTCTACTAATATAGGATGTGATGCTTATATACATGATCATTGCCTTGGATATTGTCATAATTATCTGCTCTTCTATCAATTGCCCAACAGTAATTTGTTTACCCACCATATGCTATTTTCTCGAGAGAAGCCACTAGTGAAATCTACGGCCCACGGGTCTATTTCCTATCATATTGCTTTTAGATCTATTATTCCAAAAACCCAAAAGTACCTTGCTGTACTTTTTATTTATTTACTTTATTTTGTGTTTCTGCTAGATCTATTTATCCAATCTCAAACAATTTAATCTATCTCAATACCGTCGAGGGATTGATAACCCCTCTTACGCGTTGGGTTGCAAGTATTTGTTATTTGTGTGCATGTGTTGTCAGTGTTGCTTGGTTCTCCTACTGGATTGATAACCTTGGTTTCCGAGGGAAATACTTACCGGTGTTGTGCTGCATCATCCTCTCCTCTTCAGGGGAAATACCAACGCAGATACAAGCAATCAAGAAGAATTTCTGGCGCTGTTGCCGGGGAGACATCATCAACATCTAACAGGTACCCAATCACAAATCTCATCTCCTTGCAATTTACTTTATTTTCCATTTGCCTCTCGTTTTCATCTCCTCCACTTCTAAATTGTTTTCAGAAAAATACAAAAATATTTTCCGTTTGCTTTTTGCCGTTTGGCTCTTTGCTTATGTTGCCATGTGTCATCTATTTGCTTGCATCTTCGCTTGCTAAAAACCTATTGATATGGATCCTCGTCCACTTGTTAATATTTTCAAAAGATCCAATTATGATGAACCAATTGCTAGTGAGTCAAGTGCACTAGATTATCTCTATGAAGTTTTGCTTGAGATTCGTGAATCTGAAAATTGTAATGAAGTATTAAAAGAAGAAACTTATAAAGTGATTCATGATAGCTCCTTGAATGAAAAGCATGATCGCAACGATGTTATTATAAACTCTACCAATGTCAATTGTGCTAATAATAAGCAAAACCCCAAGCTTGGGGATGCTAATTTTGCTATGTCCACAACTTATTGCAATGATCATGATTGGGGTGATTCTTCTTATGATCTTGAAATTTTGTTTGAGCCTCATGATGAATATGATATTGATAATAGTGTTTGCAATAATATAGAAAGTGGGTTTGGAAGAGTTCCAACTTTAGGTAATAACGATCCCACTTCTTTGGAGAATGATCAATCTTATGCAATTTTTGATAAAAGTGGGATTGGAGAGGTCATGACTTTGTTTGATGATAATCCCATTATTTTGGAAGAGTGTCAACTATGCATGCATGTGGATCATCTAGAGAATATGTTATGTGATAGATATATTGCTGAATTTGAATATGATCCCACATGTAATTATTATGAGAGAGGGAAATATGGTTATAGAAATTTTCATGTTACTAAATTACCTGATGAGCACATGGGAACATCATACATGACATTTCAGAAAAATGCACAATTTAGTTGGAAAGAATTATTAAGCCGAATCAAGCACACACATGGCCAGGTGAACGCTAACTTAATTTCATACCAAATCTTGAACACATGGTTGCAATTTCATCCCCATTGTTGTTGGTTGAACTTAGGTATCACATGTAAGAAATCCAACAACCTATGAGCTCTTGAAGCAACCGGTTTGGAGGAATAAGTTTGGAGAAAACAAGTTTCAAGTGAAGCTGATGCTGTCAGTTTTTACCTCTGATGTTTCCTTGTGCCACACCCATATGGTGGAGAGACGGGGCCATAGGGGTACATCAACAGAAGCAAAATCAAATTATATTTCCAATGCAAAAAACCTCACATCATTTGGATTTGTGAGTCAAAAGTACTAGTCATTCTCGTGGAGGGTGTCCAGGCTGTCAGCGCTTCACGAATTTTCGAGGAGCTCTCCAACAACTCCCAAAGTTAACTGCTTATTCCCCCAAGGAAGCCATGCAAACCTGCTTACTTTTGAAACCATTTTCACACCTAGCTAAGGGGGGTTGTCCCTGCTATAAGACCCCTTATCCCCCATCCTCTTAAAAACCTTTTGTCAAACCATTCAGCTACAAGCTTATGCAGCAAGACTGCTAGAGAGATCTGAGAGATCTTGCTATCTTTGCTCTTGTGAGTTCATTCGGATTCACGAGAAGGAGCCTCTGGTTCCCCCTAATTCGTGCTCTACGGTTCCGGCCGTTTTGTGTGGATTAGTCCCGGTTTGTGGTTCTGTGATTGTTCGGACAGCGGGTTGGAGTTCTTGTAGCTTCGGTCAGCCATCCCCAACGTACAAGTTGCATCCAACCTTGGCAGGTATAAAGCTAGTTATCTCGGCTGATTGCAGCTAGTTATCCCTCCCGATTTGATCCTACGACGTGAAGATCGGGCCACCCTCGGGCATGACTCGTTCATCGGGTTCCCACCTATCATTACCTCTCTTAAGATTGTCAATGTTTTATTCTTCTTCCTTGCATATGCTAGTTTTTGCTTCTTTTGATAATTTGTTTGCTTATAAAATTCCTATGCAAAGGAAGTATGTTAGACTTAAATGTATTTTTCACATGTTTTATGATGCTCTCTTTGCGCTTCAATTCTTATCTTTTATGTGAGCATCATTGAAATCTCAATGCCTAGCTAGGGGCATAAAATGATAGCGCTTGTTGGGAGGCAACCCGTTGGGGATATGACTATAGGATATGACCCGCCCAGAAGGGGCCGGGTTATCCCAATGGCAGTTCATCTAAATGAAGCCCAAGAGAAGATGGTCGTTCATAAGACAGGCTTGTTAAGGGGCCCAAACCCGAAGGCAGCTTAAGGCACGTAAGTGTAAACCGCCATGTATATGTAACTTGTATTGTAAGGCATGTAAGATAAGTCACCGAGCCGGACACGTTTGTATGAGTCGGCCGGGACTCTGTAAGCCGCAGGGCGTCAACCCATGTATATAAGGGGACGATCCGGTAGCGGCTTAGGGAAAGAAACAACAGATCGAAAGCCAGGCAAAGCGTATTCGTTCCCTTGTAATCGAAACCCTAGCAATACGACCTCAAACTCGATTAGGCCTTTACCTTCACCGCAAGGAGCTGAACCAGTATAAACTCCTCGTGTCCTTTGTACCGTTTAACCCCTTTAAGCTAACCTCATCGCCATGGCTCCACAAATAAGTCCTTTCACTAGGACATCTACCGTGACAACTCCACGACAGTTGGCGCCCACCGTGGGGCCAGTGCACGGTGGTTTTGAGTTCTTGAAGGGCAGCTTCGAAGGGATCAAGGGATAAGCCATGGGCCAGATGACCAAGAGTGATCGCGACAAGATCTACATCGACGATGCAGGATGGGGCCCCGAGGCTGGCTATTGAGTACGGGTACTGGGTCCCCTTCAGCGGAATCCATGTCTTCATCGGCAAGATCGGCGAACCGGGCCGTGAGCCGGACAGCTGCACCGACATTATCGAGACAACTCAGCGTGCACGACCCGCCCGGGTTCAACCCACCGTGAAGCGTGCCTTAGTTGGATTTATCCACAGGGCTGAATTGGAAGGCTCTATGTCTGGCGGTGAGACGGCCATCTACTCTGATGGTGAGTCGTCCACGGGCGAGACCAACTCAATGTATCAACTACAAGACGGACGGCTTGGGGGCTGTTCCGATGGCGACAGTATTCCAGACCCCCATGAGCCGCCGAACAGGGTGGCAATCTTCATGGCTGGCACCCAGCCGGTTCTCGGTTCGACAGCCGCCGCAGCTATGACTTCCAGCACAGCGGCAGTAACAGTAGCGGGCGTCGGTGGTTCAATACGCCCGCCGGCTCAAGTTTTAACAGATCTATTAGATGATCTGGCGACTCTGATGGGAGTGGAGGTAACCCCGGACAATCAGGAACAACATAAGGCGGATGTGGCTAAGCTGCGTGATGAGATAGCATAGGCCAAGGAAGATCTGGCGGTGGAGAAAGCTAGGATGAATGCAGAGCGGGCCGTTTTAAATGCACAAGCACAGCGGATTCAGGCGGATTCATACCGGCTCTCGGTGGATTAGAATGCTGCCAACGAGGTTTTGAGGAGAAAGCACAGGAGTCGTCTGCCTTTGATTTATGAGTCGAGGAACCTCTTCAACACACCCGGAGTAGGGGCCAGTAACCCGCCGGTGATAAATCAGACGGCCGAAGCACGAGGGGGTGGAACGTCGGGTCAGCCGCGCGTGATAGGTTCTCCGCATATGATCAACAACCCGCCTCAGCACATGATGACGCCGCCGGGTCATTACTCCACCCCTTTAGACAATATGATTGTTGTAGCTACGCGATTGGCGGCTCTGCCAGTTGAGGGCGAGACTCCGACGGCGGTTGAAACCCGAAGGGCTAGAGAGCTTCTTCAAACAGCTTTGGTGCAGCAGCAGGCTTATTCCTATAGTCGTGACCGGATTCATTTGACCCCTCGTCCAAGCCGGAGCTATAGTAGGCACATTGACTCGCCAGCCGTCTCGAGTACTGAGCAGCGCCGTAACCAACCTCATGGACATGACCCGGCGCGCAATGGTGCCGATGCGCATGATTTGGTGGACCAGGGCAGAACTCGTCAGGAGGCTGAGCTGGCGGCTCAACTGGTGGCTCATCAGCACGCGCCGGCTTACCCGACGGCTTCAATTCCGGCAGGAGTAACATCTAGAGCTTTGGGTGTGCTGTGTTTAACGGTGGCTATACAAAACGAGCGTCTGCCCAAGGACTTCAAAGGCCGTCGTAAGGTGCCTAACTACACAGCAGACCAGCCCCCTGAGGCTTGGGTGGAGAGTTATGAGATGGCTATGGAGATGTTGGATGTTAGTGATGCTGCACGCTAAGTATTTCACCATGATGTTAGAAGGGACGTCTCGTACCTGGTTGCAGGGGCTGCCGGCCAATTCCATTGGATCGTGGGCAGATCTGAAGGCCTGGTTTATCCAGAATTTCAAAGACACGTGCAAGCAGCCTATTTCGATCATGGATTTGGTTTCTTCTGTTCAAGCTGAGGGCGAGTCAACGACCAACTGGGTGCGCCGGGTCTCGACTATCATAAATTCTTCCGATAACATTAACATCAGCTCAGCGGTTCTAATGTTGGAGAAAAAATGCCGTTTTATTCCACTTAAGTAGAAACTTGGGCGGCTTAAGCGTCATTGCAATGACATAGGGGAGCTTATGGCGGCTCTTGTCAAGTATGCCAACTCTGATGGTACCAAGGACCCCGACTCTGAGGATGAAAGATCGGGAAAGGGAAAGAAGAGTAGTGGCATGAAGGGACAGCAGCACAACCCTACCAATCAGGGCAGCAACGGTAAGCGCAAGGCTGATGATTTTGTGGCTAACACCAGCGCGCAAAATTATAACCAGCGCCGTAAGGGGGGCCGACTCAAGGGACAAGGTTTGACCTTGAAGCAATATGAATCAGCCATGTCCATAACACGGAACGGATCAGAAGCCGGCTACTCATCTGTAGAAGGATTGCAGTATAATGAGGCACTTTAGGGAATCCATCCAGCACAACCATGGCCCGCATGGCGGTTCAGGGTCCGGCTCTCATGGTCCGGTTCATGGAGGCGGCGGTTCAAATTTCGGGTTTCAAGGCCACGGCAACCAGGGTAATTACAACCAGCAGAATAATCAGGGAAATCAGCAGCAGCAACAATCTGGTTATCAGAGCAACCCAAAGCAACTGAATAGTGGGCAATACCACGTCTTCACCACCAGTTTATGTAAGCGGGATCAGAAGCTTCATAAGAGGGCAGTGAATGCTGTTGAGCCGATGGTGCCACGTTATTTACGGTGGTCAGAACAGCCTATTGTGTGGAGCCGTGAGGATCATCTGCCCCGGGTTGATAATCCGGGTCACCTAGCTCTGGTGGTGGCGCCTCAGGTTGGAGGCCATAAATTTACTAAGGTACTCATGGATGGAGGCAGCAGCATTAACATACTTTATTATGAGACCTACCGTCGCATGGGACTGACTGATAAGAATCTTAAGCCCTCAAACACTATTTTCCATGGTGTGGTGTCAGGTAAGTCAGCCTACCCAGTCTGTAAGATATCTTTAGAAGTTTCCTTTGGAGATGAGCATGATTCCAGGTCTGAGACTTTAACCTTTGAAGTGGTCAAGATAAAGAGCCCTTATCATGCTCTGTTTGGGCGGCCGGCTTATGCTAAGTTCATGGCGAGGCCTTGTTATGTTTACTTGCAGCTTAAGATGCCGGGTTACAAGGGCACCGTCACCGTGCATGGGAGTCGAAAGGTGGCCTTGGAGTGTGAAGAAGGTGATGCCGCTTATGCTGAATCAGTTTGTGCAACGGAGGAGCTAAAATTTTACAAGGATAATGTTGACGCGACAGACATGACGTCCTTGAAAAAGCCAACCACAGAGCATGATCCTACGTTAAAATTTAAGTCGGCAGATGACACTAAGATGGTTGACTTTGTTCCTGGCGACTCATTAAGCAGTTCAGCATCAGTGCTAATCTGGATCCAAAATAGGGAAGCACGCTCATCGAGTTCATCTGTGAGAACTGGGACATCTTTGCATGGAAACCTTCAGACATGCCGGGTGTACCGAGGGTAAGCCGGTCAAGCAATTCGTTCGGCGGTTTAACAAGGAGAGGGAAGGCCATTGGTGAATAAGTAGCCCGGCTCTTAGCAGCCGGGTTTATTTTTGATGTTTTTGATCCTGAGTGGTTGGCTAACCTGGTGTTGGTGCTCAAGAAGAATGGCACTTTGCGAATGTGTGTGGATTACACGGACCTAAATAAGGCTTGTCCGGCTGATCCATTTGCTCTCCCCCTTATTGATCAAATCATTGATGCTACGGCGGGTTGTGAGCGTTTGAGTTTTTTGGATGCTTATTCTGGTTATCATCAGATCAAGATGGCAGTTAAGTGAAAGGATCAATAAGAGGGGTCTAGAGGGGGTGAATAGACTCTAATCAAGAAAAGTTGCAGTTTTTTAATCTCTTGAGTTGAAGTGTAGTATTGGCACAAGTTTAAACATTCACAATACATATCAAGCAAGCATGCAAGCATACAAAGAGTATATGATCAGCGGAAAGTAAAGCACGCAAGTTGCAAGAATGTAAAGAGAAGGGATTGGAGTGTGCAAACGCAATTTGGAGACACGGAGATTTTTTATCCGTGGTTTCGATAGGTGGTGCTATCGTACATCCAGGTTGATGGAGACTTCAACCCACGAAGAGTAACGGTTGCGCGAGTCCACGGAGGGCTCCACCCACGAAGGGTCCACGAAGAAGCAACCATGTCTATCCCACCATGGCCATCGCCCACGAAGGACTTGCCTCACTCGGGTAGATCTTCACGAAGTAGGTGATCTCCTTGCCCTTACAAACTCCTTGGTTCAACTCCACAATCTTGTCGGAGGCTCCCAAGTGACACCTAGCCAATCTAGGAGACACCACTCTCCAAGAAGTAACAAATGGTGTGTTGATGATGAACTCCTTTCTCTTGTGCTTCAAATGATAGTCTCCCCAACACTCAACTCTCTCTCATAGGATTGGATTTGGTGGAAAGAATATTTGAGTGGAAAGCAACTTGGGGAAGGCTAGAGATCAAGATTTATGTGCTTGGAATGGAATATCTTGACCTCAACACAAGTGTAGGTGGTTCTCTCTCAAAAAATATGTATTGGAAGTGCAAGCATGTTCTGATGGCTCTCTCCACGAATGAAGAGTGGGTGGAGGGGTATATATAGCCTCCACACAAAATCTAACCGTTACACACAAATCACCAAACTCGGTGGGACCGATTCGGAGAACTCGATGGGACCGATTCAGAGAACTCGGTCAGACCGATTTGGTTCATAATGTGACCGTTAGGCATTTCGGTGGGACCGACTGGATCAAATCGGTGGGACCGATGTGCTAGGGTTAGGGTAAATCCAAAACTCGGTTTGACCGGTTACTCAAACTCGGTGGGACCGATTTGGGTAATAAGTGAAACAGAATGTTTGCCAAGCAAACTCGGTGGGGCCGGTTGTAAATCTTGGTGGGACCGAAATTATTGCAACAGACAACAGAGAGTTTGCAAGCCCATCTCGGTGAGACCGAGATCCCATCGATGAGACCGAACTGATTAGGGTTTATGGCAGTGGCTATGTCAACTAAACTCGGTGGCTCCGGATATGAAATTTTGGTGGGGCCGAGTTGGACTTTTTGGTTTAGGACATATGTGGAAGTGAGAAAGTGGTTGAGGGCTTTGGAGCATATCACTAAGCACTTTGAGCAAGCAAGTCATTAAGCAACACCTCATCCCTTCTTAATAGTATTGGCTTTTCCTATGGACTCAATGTGATCTTGGATCACTAAATAGAAAATGTAGAGTCCTGAGCTTTGAGCTTGAGCCAATCCTTTGTCCTTAGCATCTTGAAGGGGTTCCACATCCTCTTGTCCATGCCACTCCATTGTTGAACTTATCTGAAACATACTAGGTAGAAGCATTAGTCCAACAAGAGATATGTTGACATTAATTACCAAAACCACCCAGGGAGCACTTGTGCTTTCATTAAGTACCAGGACAAGACGGTTTTCATTACTCTGTTTGGAGCCTTTTGCTACGTGTCTATGCCTTTCAGGCTCAAGAGTGCCCAGGCGACTTACCAGCGGTGTGTGCAAAATTTCCTTCACAATTAGATCGGGCGTAATGTTCATGCTTATGTAGATGACATTATGGTGAAATCCAGGAAGAAGGAAACCTTGATTGATGATTTGAAGGAGATGTTTGACAATCTCCGGGTCTACAAGATGATGCTTAACCCGGCCAAGTGTGTTTTTGGTGTACCAATAGGCAAGCTCTTGGGCTTTCTGGTTTCTAACAGAGGCATTAAAGCCAACCCGGAGAAGATCAAAGCCATTACTTCTTTGGCTAAACCGGCGTGTGTTAATGATGTTCAGCGTCTGGCGGGTCGCATTGCAGCTTTAAGCCAGTTTATAAGCCGGTTGGGAGATAACGCTATCCCTCTATATCAGATGATGAAGCAGATAGATAATTTCGTCTGGAGTGATGCTGCTACTGAGGCATTTGAGGCGCTTAAGAAGCAGCTGGCTGAGCCGCCGGTTCTTGCTGCTCCTATTGATAAAGAGCCTCTGTTGTTATATGTGGCTGCCAATAGCCGAGCCGTCGGTGTGGCTATTGTGGTGGAAAGAAAAGAGGCAGGCAAGGAATATCCGGTTCAACGACCGGTTTACTACATCAGTGAGGTGCTTATTGAGTCCAAGCAGAGATATCCACACTGGAAGAAGCTTGTGTATGGGGTTTTCATGGCAAGCCGAAAGCTCAAGCAATATTTTCAGGGTCATCCCATTACTATGGTTAGCTCTGCTCCTTTAGGAGACATCATCCAAAACAGAGAAGCCATAGGCCCGGTTGCTAAATGGGCCATTGAGCTTGGACCCCATGGTTTAAAGTATGTACCTCGTACAACCATCAAGTCCCAAGCACTTGTGGATTTCATCAATGATTGGATAGAGTTGCAGACGCCTGAGGAAAAGCCGGATAACACATATTGGACTATTCACTTTGATGGATCCAGGCAGTTGGAGGGCTCAGGGGCTGGAGTTGTTTTGACTTCCCCACAAGGTGATAAATTTTCTTATGTTCTCTAGCTAATGTTCCCTTGTACTAGAAATGCAGCTGAGTATGAGGCCTTGCTCCATGGTCTTCGGATGGCTAAAGAGATGAATTTAAGCTGGGTAAGATGCTTTGGCGATTCAGATCTGGTAGCTCAGCAAGTTTCTGGTACTTGGGATTATAAGGACCCGCTCATGGCGGCTTATCGTCGAGAGGTGGATGCCATTGCGGGTCATTTTAAGGGTTACCAAGTTGAGCATATTTATCGCAGGAAGAATGAGGCGGCTGACAAATTAAGCAGGTTAGGATCTCAGCGTAAGCCGATGCCGCCTAACACGTTCCTGGATGTTCTGCTCAACCCTTCTGTCAAGTTACCTACGGAGGAGGATCTTGTTGTTCCTGACACGGAAGCACAAATTGGTGGCGGCTCTTCACGCTATTCCTGATTGGACAGTGCCATATTTGGCTTACATGACCCGGGGCGAGTTACCTCAGGATGAGATTTTGGCCAGGCAGATAATCTGGCGGTCTAAGTCAATGACGATTGTTAATGGGGAGTTGCACCATCGCAGTGTCATAGGGGCGTTTCAACGTTGTGTCTCTTCTGAAGAAGGCTGCGAGATTTTGTGAGAGATTCATGAAGGAGATTGTGGTCATCATGCCGGCTCTAAATCTCTCGTGGCTAAGGCCCTTCGTCACAATTTTTATTGGTTGACGGCTCATGCTGACGCTGAGGATTTGATCAGCAAATGTGACGGTTGTTAGAAATTTTCACGACACGCTCATGTTCCAGCTCAAGAGTTGAGGATGATTCCAGTTACTTGGCCGTTTGCGACTTGGGGGCTTGATATGGTGGGGCCTTTCAAGAGGTCCAAGGATAAGAAGACCCACCTTTTGGTGGCAGTTGACAAGTTTACTAAATGGGTTGAAGCAGAGCCTGCCAGTAAGTGTGATGCAGCAACGACGATTCAATTCATCAAAAAGGTGATCTTCCGTTTTGGCTTTTCACACAGCATTATAACAGACAATGGTACTAACCTCTCTAAAGGAGCTATGAGAGAATTATGTCAACGGGAGCATATTCGACTGGACGTCTCCTATGTGGCTCACCCTCAGCCCAATGGACAAGCGGAACGAGCTAATCAAGAGATTCTGTGAGGTATCAAACCCCGGCTTATGGTTCCTTTGCAAAGAACACCGGGTTGTTGGGTGGAGGAGTTACCTTCAGTGTTATGGAGTATCAATACAACCCCCAACAGATCTACGGGTTACACACCTTTCTTCCATGGTTTATGGAGTAGAGGCGGTTCTCCCTAGTGACATCCGTCATGATTCACCCCAGGTGGCGGCTTATGTTGAAGCTGATAACGAAAAGGCACGTCCAGATGCATTGGACCTGTTGGATGAGGAGCGTGATCTCGCAGCGGCTCGTTCGTTGATTTATCAGCAAGATCTACGTTGTTATCACAGCCGCCGGGTCAAAACCAGAACCTTTCAAGAAGGCGACTTAGTGCTCCGGCTCATCCAGGACCAAACAGATATGCATAAGTTATCACTGCCTTGGGAAGGACCTTTTGTGGTCAGCAAGAATCTGCATAATGGGTCGTACTATCTTCTCGGCGTTCGAGACCACGAGGACTCACGCAAGTCGGAGGAGGAGACCCGTCGGCCGTGGAATATTGCTCATCTTTGGCCCTACTATACTTGAGCCACCGGCTCTCATGATGTACATAGTCAGATGATGTATATATTATAAACAGTATAATAAAGCCGGCATCCATGATAATTCAGGGCCTCTATCGTTTCACTTCCTCGAAGCTGAGTCTTTATCATCCTCTTACATATTCATTTAAGAGGCTTGACGCCCAAACTTCAGGGGCCAAAGAGAGTTGGATGCACAACACACCTCAAACATAGGTCCCTGATGAGCATGACTTGTCAGTATGTCACTTGGGGGCTTGCTGTTCAAACATAGGCATATTTGACCAAAGAGAACATAGCGTTACTACCCTCTTGACCAGGTTATCTTGTTCAAACATAGGCGTATTCGACCAAAGAGAACATAACCTTTCCGGGTCATCCTACCTGTAACCAGCTGCTTCAACTCCATCGGGTAATCCCTATTGACCCGTCAAACTCTTAACGATCAATCTTTATGGCGTATTCGACCAAAGGTCTGAGCTTGTTAAGGTTCAAACAGTGGCTTGTCATGCGAGAGCACGGCTGACAAATAGTCAAGATAGATCCAGGCTTCATAAGCCGCCTTCCTTGAAACTTGGATAAATCGGCCCGTGATGCATGATGCTACTCTGACCCCGCGTACTCCTGATAAGTCTATGTTTAAACAAGACCTGACTTTATCAGGGTTCAAATGTCGATTGGGTACTGTGAGTGCCGGCTCACAGAAAGCACGTACCTTCCAGTGGCTCAAGCTAGTTTCATCGAAGAAGACACTTTAGGCTTGGCGGCCTACAACAGCCTCGTATTTCTTTGATTTCTTATTTATATTCTTCATATGATCTTTTCTTTGCCCTCTGGTTTTTACAAGTCAGGCCTAGCTTCCCTACTTATGCCTCATATTTGAAGCATCTTTTGGGTCTCTATAACCCGCCATGATGGCAAACTATAAGTCACCAGAGTATCATATTCTTATGTTCGGAGTTATAGCTCTACAAACTCTGACTGCATCACGCTGCTAAGCCTGCAGTCTGAATATACACCACAGGTACGATATTTTCTTATGACAGCATAATGGTCAGAACGGCCCTGGTTATGGACTATTCGTCCCCGGTGGTTTCAATTGTGCATCATGACCCGCCCGGCGGTAAGCCGCCAGGGCACCTGTGATTTGTTTGAGTGTAATTACCAAATCTGATCCGCAAAAGCCAGTACTATCATAAGCATAAAGTGATGGTTTCTCAAGCTGGCGACGAGCTGTGTTGCGCAAAAACAGAAATGTGCACGATGGCACGGCAGATTCAAGTTTTTACTACCCTATTACATGACTCCACGAGCCAAATAAGATCAAGTGTTTTTAGAGGGACCAATAGATAAACCGCCGGGCGGTTCATTCTTCTTGGCCTTGCTGTGGAGGCCTCTGGATCATCCCTTTCCGGTTCTTCGTCCTCCTCCGCCGTCTGAAAATTTGGTGATGACCAATCGATGCCAGATAAAGCTTGAGATTCAGCCTCGTCGTCTATAAGATCAGGCAGCTCAACTTCAGGGGTAAAAGTGTGCTCACGGATTGGGGGTATTAAGTCCATCACTCTATAAGTCAGGGTTGGCATCTTCTGGTTCTCCTTGTTATACGCCGGATGGTACTTGGAAAGGTCCGAGTCATTGGAAATCAGAGTCGCCATTGGACGTATTTCTTTCACGCAAGCCAAGAAGTCTTTCTGATCAAACGGAGTGCCATCTTCTTTCAAGCTTGGGTATCCAGTAGCTACCTCAGACGGGTCAAGCTCTGGTACCCATGCCTTGGCCCGGCTCAGAGTTGTCACGGCACCGGCTCTCGCAGACGACCGCTTCATTTCATCAAACCTGGCAGGCAACACAGAGAGTTTTTTCAAGACATCTATCAGAAGAGTAGGCGCTTGATTCGTCGGAGAAATTGTGGCCAGTGCATGTTGAGCTACGGTGTACAGCTGTTCGACGAGTGTATGGACAACCTTGAGCTTCACAAGCATGTCTTGGTTAAGATTGCTGCTCCTGTGTAACGCCCCGGATTCGATGCGCCAGGTTTCCGCCAGTTATTCGCCGTCATTGCCATGTCATTTGCTCGCGTGTTGCATTTTGTCATGTCATCATGTGCATTGCATTGCATACATGTTCGTCTCATGCATCCGAGCATTTTCCCCGTTGTCCGTTTTGCAATCCGGCACTCCTATGTCTCCCGGCGCCCCCTTTTGCCTCTTTTCGTGAGCGGGTGTTAAATGTTCTCGGAATGGCCCGAGGTTTGCCAAGCGGCCTTGGTATACCACCGGTAGACCGCCTGTCAAGTTTTGTGCCATTTGGATGTCGTTTGAGTTTCTGTATATGTTTCATCCGTAGTCGGATGTTGATCTTGTATGTTGTATTGTTGTATTCATGTGACTTTGTATGTATTGGATGTATCCCCACTATTATGTTATGTTGATGTAATGATATCCACCTTGCAAAAGCGTCTTCAAGATGCGCTTCTATCCTTGGTGGGGTCGCATCTTGGGCGTGATAAGTTGGTATCAGAGCCTCGACCGACCCTAGGAGCCCCTTGATTGATCGTGTAGTTTGGCCGTTATTGAGTCTAGAACAAAAATGTTTTGAGTCTTAGGATTATATATATCGGAGAGTAGGATTTCTTTTTACTCCTCAGCCCCTTCGTCGCTCTAGTGAGGAATCTTGACATAGGTGTTTTGAATTACTCCTCTTCCCCTTCAAATTTTTTCTTTAGGGTCACGCAGTTGGTTTTCCGATCGTTGGTTCTCATCTTTTTTTCATCCGGTGCATTTTCTCGTCAAGTTGACTCGAGCCTCTTCATCTTTGCCAAGTTCAATCCTCAGTTGTTTTCTTTTCCCACCCGCCCACCCCTTTTCTTCTCGGAACCGGAGTCTGTAATCGATTATCCATCCTACTCGTGCGAAGTCTTTGCTTCCTTTCCTTAATGTCGTCGTTTCCCCTTCCAAGTTGCCTTTGTTTTTCCCACCCTCCCACCCTTTTCTTCCCGGAGCTTGAGTCTGTTTCAAGCATCAATTTCTTTCGTGCGGAGCCTCTTCAGTCTTCCCTCAATTATTTCTACCGATGAATTCTCGTTTTGTTCGACATTCTTCATCTCTTTTTCTTTTCCGGTGGATTCAATTCCAATTTTCGGTGTTGATGATATTCTTTCCTCGGCTCAAGTGTTTTCCCTGCTCGTTCTCCTCTCGCCAGTTTGTCCTTCCGGAGTGCTCAAGGCATATCAAGAGATTCGTCTATGTTCCAATTAATTCGTGGTTGTCACCTCATTCAAATATTTCAATTGTTCCGGTGCTTCATCTATCTATTCAACAATTCTTTCCAACGGTGTTTTTCTTTTAGTGGGCCATAACCCACATGTCTTTTTTCAGGATCTTACCTGACTCTTCTAATTATTCCGGAGCCATTCTTAATTCTTTTCGTAGTTTGACATAAGAATGAATTTCATCAGTCAGACGCCTTCCCAAGATCTCTTCCAAATTCTTTTCATTATTGGCTCAACCTCTTCGCTTTTCATTCTTCCAGAGTATCTCATTAATTTTGGTGGTGTTTCTCCTCATCATTTGAAGATTGAAGAGAATTTTTCCTCTAAATCTTGTCCGTTCTCCCGAAGATTCGTGGTTCTAGCTTCATGCTATCCTCTCGAATTATTCCGTTTGTCAGATATTCTTTCTTACCCATCTGGAGTATTTCAGGAGTTGTTTTTCCGCTTCTTTCACCGAAGGCCATCATTCTAGTTATCGTTCTCTATCTATCCCGGTGCTTCATTCAAGTGTTCTTTAATCAGCTCATGATCTCTTTGTTCTTTTGCATCCAAATCCCCTCTAGCTTATTGGTTCTTCTAATTCTTCCCGATGATTCTTTCTCTGTCCTCAGTCATTTTCGAATTCTTACGGTGGCTCGCTCAAGATTCTTTTTCCTTGATTACCATTTTAATACATTCGTTCTTTCGAATCCTATCGGTGGTTCATGAAGACCTTCTCAAGTTTGCGATATGTCACTTCTCAATCCTTTTCAAGAAGAATAAGTAGTATGCTAAATCCATTGCTAATAATCAATTTAATTTGATGAAGGAAAATCATACAATAAATCTTATTCTTATTTAATCCAAGCGAATAATCCCTTCTTTTAGAGTTTGTTCTTGAGGAATAAATTCTAGTTCCAAGTGATTTCATTTTTTTTCTTTTCCGGAGTTCAAATTTCCTCAGCCATCTCGTCGGAACCTCCATCTAAGTCACCGCAAGGCTCATCTTATTCTTTCTTCCTTCATTCTATCTCATCATCCTTTTTGTTACCGGAGTTCTTCACGGTGGTTCTTCATGATTTAATTCATTATTCAAGAGTTCATCAAGATTATAGTTGGTGGAGCTCAAGTATCCTTCTTCTTGCTTCTCAAAGTGCAAATAATTCTCCGTATTCTTTTGAAGTGGAGTTTTGCATTTCTTAGTTCTTCTCAGCCTTTCAATCATTTCCATTTGCGGCCGGTTATCACCTCATTAATTTCGAGATTTTTCCCATAAGTCCACAACAAGCTTATTCTTTCGTGGTTGATTTTCTCAACAACTCCGTTCAATCCTTCTTCTAAGGTTGCTTTCAATTCCATTCATGGCACAAGTTGTCATTTTCTTCTCCGTTCTTTTCATTCAACTCTTTCAATTCTTTCCGGAGGGTTTTGTGTCATGTCTTCATCAAGTATCATTCCATCATCTCAAGTTTTTGTTCTATTCCTTCCATTTTTTAGCCGGAGTGCTGCCTAAATCCTTTCAGTCTTATTCGTTTCTTATCTCGTTCTAACCGGAGTGGTTTCATAGTATATCTGATTCCGTGAGCTTTCAATTCTCGTCATTCTCGTCGCTCATCTCTTCTTCTCAAGTGCTCTCGATTCTTTGATTCTTCTCTTGAGTTCTTGTTTCACCTCATCCCTTTTCCCTTCCGTCTCGGTCCTAAGATCTCGGGATGAGATCTCTTGTTAGTGGAGGAGAGTTGTAACGCCCCGGATTCGATGCGCCAGGTGTCCGCCAGTTATTCGCCGTCATTGCCATGTCATTTGCTTGCGTGTTGCATTTTGTCATGTCATCATGTGCATTGCATTGCATACATGTTCGTCTCATGCATCCGAGCATTTTCCCTGTTGTCCGTTTTGCAATCCGGCACTCTTATGTCTCCCGGCGCCCCCTTTTGCCTCTTTTCGTGAGCGGGTGTTAAACGTTCTCGGAATGGCCGAGGTTTATAGCGGCCTTGGTATACCACCGGTGAACCGCTGTCATGTTTCGTGCCATTTGGAGTCGTTTGATACTCAAACGGTTAACGGGTAACCGTAAAAGCCCTCTTTGTCTTGCAGCTCAACACCCCTCCAAAGTGGCCCAAAACCCAGCAAACTCCCTCCATGCTCTCGATCGTTCGATCACGATCGTGTGGTAAACCGTGCCTCATTTGGACTCTCCTAGCTCCCTCTACCTATAAATATGCCCCTCCCGAAATTGCGGTCAAATTCCCCGAAACCCTAGCTTTCGTCCTCCTCCCTTGCCACGGACATGTCCATTTCGGCCGACATGTCCGCGCCGCCCGCCCGCCGAATCGGGCCGCGCCACATGGCACCTCCGCCGCCGCCCGTCGCCGCCGCCAGTGAGCCCGCAGCCAGGCCCGCCCGACCCATCGCCGCCTCCAGCGCCCGAGGTCGCACCTTCCACGCCGTGCTGCACAGATCCAGCCAGCGCCGCCTCCCGCGGCGCCGCCGACCACTGGCCCGGCGTCGCGCCCCCAACGCCGCCCACCACCGCTTGGGTGCGCGCCACCCGGCCCTCCTCCAGCGCGCCTCTGCCCGGCCGCCGCCGCCGCCGCCTCGCCCAGCCACACGCCGGAGCCGCCGCCGCCCCTCGTCGGCAAGCCGCCTGCGCTGGCCCACGCCGGGAACCGGCCGGATCCGGTGAGATCCGGCCCAGATCCATCCGCCCCGGCCTCCCCGACGTCTTCCCCGAGCTCCGGCCACCTCCTCTCCATCTCCGGCGAGTTCTTCCTCGACTCCGGTGGGATTCCGGCGAGATCCACCAAAGGTTGACTTTTCCCCTCCGAAAATTCTGCCAAGTCCTGAAATATTTTGATATTATCATGCCATGTTCAACGCATCATATCTCTTCTTCCGTAGCTCCGTTTCGTGTGTGTAATAAGTCAAATTGTTCGTATCAACAAGCACATCATTTGATTCCATTGCATCATATTCATTTGAGTCCATCTTGATGCCTGAATCTTCGTTGCAAGAGTGCATGTTCTTTGTTAATCTCTTTGGCTGTTATAACATGCTCATTTGTCATTTTTGCCATGTTTGATGTGTGCATCCTATGAGGTTGATGTCTACATGTGTGTTGATCTATGCCATGCCATCTTTACAGGGGTGCCATCCATATATTTTTGTGAGTTGTGTAGTGAGTGCATCGAGCTTGTTAAGTAGGGTACTTCTTTGTTCTTTGTTTTGCATGTCCGAATCTGCTATATCATGATGCTATGTTAACTTGCTGCTACAAGTCATTCTATGCATAATCTGGAGATGTTCACTAAGGATGTTTTGTTATACATGTCATGCTCTATCCATCCATGCCCCTGGTTGCATTTATAGCCTTCTTTAGATTGTTGTAATCTTGCTCCAAAGTTGCTAAATAATATTGCTGTCAGCCTGTTAATATTAAGTTCAGTTTTGCCATGAGCTTTGCTATTGATCCATGAACCCTATGAACTTGCTCTTGCCATGCTTAGCTTGATAAACATGTGTTCTTACTATGAGTTTCCTTGCCATGCCATGTATTGCTCTGTGCGAGTGGTTCAAGCTCACCAACATGCCTACTTATCGTTGTTCCTGCCATGTATGAATCTGTAATATAACTTGCCATGTTTACATGGGTGCTATCATATTTTATGATCCTTTTTGGCTCATGGTCAGTAAGGGACTTTTGTTCTATGCATTTAGTAGATTCATTCCATGCCTTTGTTTGCCATGATAAGTTCCTGTAGCATGTTGTTTGATAGCTCTAAACATTGCAACCTGATGTTATTTCTGCTAAAGTCTGAAACTGTTATTATTTGCAATCTTGCCATGTGTTTTTGAGTATGTTCTAGTGATTTCTGGAGATATCTCAGTGTTCATGTTTTGTAATGCCTTACCTGTACATCATGCCCATGCCTTTTGTTTTCACGTTGAGATGTTGTAGCATGTTGTTTTGGTGCTTGCAATATGCCTATTTGCTGTTTTGGACAGCTTGTCCTTTAAACTTGTATAGAGTGTGTATTGAACCGTTGCTCCGTTTTCAGTGTGCTCTATATGAAACTTGCTTGTTTTTGCATGTAGTTTCATATTACCATGTTGCATCCTTGTTTTGAGGTGTTTTCTTGATGTTTGGATGCATTTAGCATCAATGCCATGTTTAACTTGTTTTGCTCATATCTTCTAGGCCGTAGCTCCGAATCTAATGAACTTTATATGTAACTTGACTAGAATATCGTGTAGATCATATTGGTGCATTTTAACTTGCTGTTTAACAACTTGAACATAAGGTTTATTCAGATCTGGACCAATTTCGAAATTTGCATATGAGGACTTACCGGAATTGTTATATGTTGTTCCCGGCCTCATTTAAACTTGCCTTGATGTGTTGCTCTTGTTTGCATCATCTCTTGCCATGAGTAGCCTCATCTAGATTTGTCATGCATCATGCTTGGTTGAGCATCATGTCTTGTCTATGTGTGGTGTGTTTACTTTGTTGTGTGCTTGTTCTTGATAGTTCCCGTTTCGTTGCGATCATGAGGATTTGTTCGTCTACGCTTGGTTCGACTTCGTGGCTGCATCTTCTTCATGGACTCGTTCTTCTTCCTTGCGGGATTTCAGGCAAGATGACCGTCACCTTGGATCTCATTACTATCATTGCTATGCTAGTTGCTTCGTTCTATCGCTTTGCTGTGTTACCTACCACTTGCTGCTCAAGCCTCCCAAATTGCCATGAACCTCTAACCTTTGTCACCCTTCCTAGCAAACCGTTGTTTGGCTATGTCCTTTGCTTTTGCTCAGCCCTCTTATAAGCGCTGCTAATTGCGGTGAAGATAAAGATTGCTCCATGTTGGATTATGTTTATGTTGGGATATCACAATATCTCTTATATTATTAATGCATCTATATACTTGGTAAAGGGTGGAAGGCTCGGCCTTATGCACTGTGTTTTGTTCCACTCTTGCCGCCTAGTTTCCTTCATATCGGTGTTATGTTCCCGGATTTTGCGTCCCTAACGCGGTTGGGTGATTTATGGGACCCCTTGACGATTCGCTTTGAATAAGACTCGTCCAAAAAGGCCCAACCTTGGTTTTACATTTGCCTCACCTAGCCCTTTTCCCTTGGGAGTCGCGCTCTCAAGGGTCATCTTTATTTACCCCCCCCCCCCCAGGCGTTGCTTCTCAAGTGCTGGCCCAAACCGAGCGATGTCCGGCGCCCACAGGCAATCGGGGTCTATGCCAACCCGACGTCTGCTCATCCGGTGTGCCACGAGAGCGAGATATGTGCAGCTCCTATTGGGATTTGTCGGCACATCCGGCGGCTTTGTTGGTCTTGTTTTATTGCTGTCGAAATGTCTTGTAGCCGGGATTCCGAGACTGATCGGGTCTTCCCGGGGAGAAGGAATATCCTTCGTTGATCGCGAGAGCTTATCATGGGCTAAGTTGGGACACCCTGCAGGGTATAAACTTTCGAGAGCCGTGCCCGCGGTTATGTGGCAGATGGGAATTTGTTAATATCCGGTTGTAGTAAACTTGAAGCAAACTCTTCTAAAATACACCAACCGTAATGCGTAACGTGAGTGTCTCTTTTGGGGTTGATCGAGAGGAGAACACGGTTCTTGGGTTATGTCGGCGTAAGTAGGAGTTCAGGATCACTTCTTGATCATTACTAGTTGACGACCGTTCCTTTGTTTCTCTTCTCGCTCTCATTTGCGTATGTTAGCCACCATATATGCTTAGTCGCTGCTGCAACCTCACCACTTTGCCTCTTCCTTACCCGATAAGCTTTGCTAGTCTTGATACCCATGGTAATGGGATTGCTTTGAGTCCTCGTGGCTCACAGATTACTACACCACCAGTTGCGGGTACAGGTTTGCGATGATCATGGCGTGAGAGCGATGTTTGCTTGTATTGGAGTTCTTCTTACGCTTCTTCTTGATCGGGGATAGGTTCGGTCGGCAGCTTTGGCTAGCAGGGTGGATGTCGTTTGAGTTTACATTTATGTTTCATCCGTAGTCGGATGTTGATCTTGTATGTTGTATTGTTGTATTCATGTGACTTTGTATGTATTGGATGTATCCCCACTATTATGTTATGTTGATGTAATGATATCCACCTTGCAAAAGCGTCTTCAAGATGCGCTTCTATCCTTGGTGGGACCATCGAGTTCCTTTAGGATAGGGTCGCATCTTGGGCGTGATATCCTGGGACCTGAATAAATCACATATTGGTTAATGGCGGTTTATATTATCACGACAAGGATTCACTTTTGATGACTAGCAAGGCGACTCACCAAAGATAGCAGAAACCATCTGAGATACACGGTGTTTTAGGCCGGCGAGCTCAGCGGTCACCTCTTGAAGAGCTGCCTCTGCTTTTTCAGCTTGCTACGTTAAAGCAGTCTTTTCTTCAACCCAAGTGCTTTTCTCCGCCTCAAAACTGGTCTTCAGCTTTTCCGATTCAGCTATGCTAAACTAGAATTTTGATTCAGCTTTCTGAGTCTTAGACTCCTGATTCGCCAGCCGGGTCTTTGCATCATTTAACTGTAAATCAAGTTCAGCAGTAGCAGCCTATATAAAGCACAGAGTTGTCAACACATTCCTATCAGGGTTACAAGAATATAAGTCCCAAGTCTTTTGCACGTAATAACACTTGGCACTTGGGGGCTGAGGGAGTCCTGGATTAGGGGGTATCCGGACAGCCGAACTGTGTACAACGTCCAGACTATTGAAGCGTGAAGATACAAGACTCAAGACGTCGGCCCATGTCCGGATGGGACTTCCCTTGGCGTGGAAGGCAAGCTTGGCGATTCGGATATTATATTTCCTTCCTTGTAACCGACTCCATGTAAACCCTATCCCTCTCCGGTGTCTATATAAATCGGAGAGGTTGGTCCGTAGAAGGCCGATCACAATTACAATCATACCATCATAGGTTAGCTCTTAGGTTTAGCCTCTACGATCTCGTGGTAGATCTACACTTGTACTACCCATATCATCAATATTAATCAAGCAGGAAGTAGGGTTTTACCTCCATCGAGAGGGCCCGAACCTGGGTAAACATATGTGTCCCTTGCTTCCTGTTACCATGAGCCTTGACGCACAGATCGGCACCCCCTACCCGAGATCCGCCGGTTTTGACACCGACATTGGTGCTTTCATTGAGAGTTCCTCTGTGTCATCGTTGTCAGGCTCGATGGCTCCTCCAATCATCATCAACGACGCTGTTCAGGGCGATACTTTCCTCCCCGGACAGATGTTCGTGTTCGCCGGCTTCGCACTGCGGGCAATTAAGCAGCCATCTGGAGCAGATCGACAGCTCGCCCACAGCCACCGGTCAGCCGAAACCTAAACTACACGGCGGACATCCGCGGAGACTTGATCTTCGATGGATTTGGGCCTATGCCAGGAGCACCGGACAGTCACGACGTGCATGGCTTAGACTTGCCGTCGGACGAAGCTCGGGGTGTCATCCCCGTACTATCCCCGGACCTAGATTCGGAGCAGGTTGCATTGCCTAAGGACGGAGGGATGGACCCCGCCCCCCAGGTCGTACACTCATCGGCGGTGGAGCCGAAACACAGGCCTTTCCTCTGCGGTGGCCTGTGACTCTGAACCCCCGGACTCGTATCCGGACGTTGGTTACAGTCCGCACGCTCCCGAGCCCATCGGGCCAGGATGGGCTCCGGTAATGGAGTTCACCGCTGCGGATATCTTTCAGCACTCGCCATTTGGCGACATGCTGGACTCATTAAAGTCTCTCTCTTTGTCAGGAGGCTCTTCGCTGAACTATGTCCGGCTCGAGTGGGAGGTAGACGACGAAGGAATTCGTTGCCCACCCACCACCCACTTCATTGCCACGGTCGATGACTTAACCGAGTTACTGAACTTCGACTCCGAAGACATCGACGGTATGGATGACGATGCAGGAGAAGAACATGAACCACCGCACACTAGGCGGTGGACAACCACCTCTTCTTATGATATATATATGGTGGACACTCCGAAGGAAACAAATGGCGATGAGGCAACGGAGGATAAAACCTCGGGGAAAAAAGCAAAGAATGGGCGCCGTCGGCGCCACTCCAAGCCCCGTCACACCAATACCGGCCCAGGAGACGAAAACAATCCGAATGGTGCCGAAGGAGAATACAACCCTGATCAGCCCGCCTTCGAGCAGGCATAACAGGAAGATGAGCAGATCGGCCCAGAAGAAGAGGCGACGGACGAATACCCGGAGGAGGACAGCTACATGCCCCCCTCCGAAGATGAAATTTGCCTCTGTGAAGACGAATTCGGCGTGCCTGAGGATCCCGTAGAGCAGGAGCGCTTCAAGCGTCAGCTTATAGCCACTGCGAGGAGCCTAAAAAAGAAACAGCAGCAACTCCAAGTTGATCAAGATCTGCTCACAGATAGAAGTCCTGGCAGCCGAGGAACACGGACTCGAGCACCACACGGCTGACCGGCCACCTCGTGGCCGGGATAAAACGGCATACCAGTCCGCATACCAGCCAACACCCCCACGCCAACATACTACGGCCCGGTGCAACAAAACGGGACAGCCGAGATCTATCTACGGATCGAGGGGGCGCGCCTCGGTACGCGACGAGGACCGTCACACCGGACACACCTTCAACAAGTCCGGTCGGGCCGAATATAGCCACCCAGAGCAATTCGACCCGCGTAGCCACATAGCCCAGCACAGAGGCACCGTGCACCCCCTCTGCTTCACTGACGAAGTAATGGATCATGAATTCCCAGAAGGGTTTAAACCCGTAAACATCGAATCCTACGATGGCACAACAGACCCCGCAGTATGGATTGAAGATTTTCTTCTCCACATTCACATGGCCCGCGGAGATGATCTGCACGCTATCAAATATCTTCCCCTTAAGCTCAAAGGACCAGCCCGGCACTGGCTAAACAGCCTGCCAGCACACTCCATTGGCAGCTGGGAAAACCTGGACGACGCATTCCTCGACAACTTCTAGGGAACATATGTGCGACCACCTGACGCCGACGACTTGAGCCACATTACTCAACAGCCCGGAGAGTCAGCCAGAAAATTCTGGACTCGATTCCTAACTAAGAAGAACCAAATAGTTGACTGTCCGGACGCCGAAGCCCTGGCGGCTTTCAAGCATAATATCCGTGATGAGTGGCTCGCTCGACACCTCGGCCAGGAAAAACCCAAGTCCATGGCAGCTCTCACAATGCTAATGACCCGCTTTTGTGCGGGCGAGGACAGTTGGTTGGCCCGCAGCAGCACTACGCCACAGTCTGGCAATTCGGATGGCCGCGACAATAACGGCAAGCCCGCGGCGTAATGTACATAAGCGGCGGAACAACGGCGGCAACATCAAGACACAGCGATCGGCGCGGATTCAGTGGATCCAAGCCTAGTCAGCGGAACAAGCCGTTCAAAAGAAATAATCGAGGACCGTCCCATCTGGACCGCATCTTTGGGCGCTTCGTGCCAAATTCATGGCACCCCGGACAAACCAACCAACCACACCAATAAAGATTGCTGGTATTCAAATAGGCCGGCAAGATAAACGCCGAAGACAAGGACAAGGGGCTGCACAGCGACGATGACGAGGAGCCCCGACGTCCGAACACGGGGGGACAGAAGAAATTCCCCCCCCCCCCACCCCTGGTGAAAGCGGTCAATGTCGATTAACGAACCGGCGGATCTCGGTAGGGGGTCCCGAACTGTCGTCTAGGCGGATGGTAACGGGAGACAAGGGACACGATGTTTACCTGGTTGGGCCCTCTGGATGGAGATAAAACCCTACGTCCCGCTTGATTGATATTGATATTGTGGATGTTTACAAGAGTGGATCTACCACGAGATCAAGGAGGCTAAACCCTAGAAGCTAGCCTATGGTATGATTGTAAGGGTTGTTGTGATCTGGACTAAAGCCATCCGGTTTATATAGACATCGGAGAGGGCTAGGGTTACATAAGTCGGTTACAATGGTAGGAGATCTACATATCCGTGTCGCCAAGCTTGCCTTCCACGCCAAGGAAAGTCCCATCCGGACACGGGTGAAGTCTTCAATCTTCTATCTTCATAGTCTTGGAGTCCGTCGATGATGATAGTCCGGCAAATGATAGTTCGGCTGATGATGGTAGTCCGCTATCCGGACACCCCTAATCGAGGACTCCGTCGAGAGCCCTGAACCAGGCTTCAATGACGATAAGTCCGGCGTGTATATTGCTTGGCATTGCAAGGCGGGTTCCTCCTCCGAATGATAGAAGATTGGGAACACCAGGATAGTGTCCGCTCGCAAAATAAATTCCACATTCCACCGTAGAGAGAATAATAATATATACACAAGTTCAATCTACTGACGTTTTCCGTGGCATGACGTCACACCACTACCAAGTCATTACTCGAATTGTTTTTTACTTTACCACCTCAGCGCATTTAGCGAAGCGGTTTCCTTGGCACGTCTTGTCGAAGCAGAGATCGTGTCTCCCCTTAATCCGGGATTCTCATCAATACGGGTGTGGGTAACCCAACCGCGCCCGTTCGCCACGCCCCCTCCATCGAAGATGAGTCCCAAACGGCCACGGAGACGGCTCTTGGTATCCTCCCTCTTTATAATGGGACCAAGGCTCGTTTCTTTTTCTTCAATCTAAAATTGAATCCTCTCCACGCTCCAAGTTCCAACACCTAGAGCTCCAGATTGGCGCTTTGGACCTTCAGCGATGTCGGTTCCGACCTCCGGGGCGGTGGATGCCCTCCTCCGTTCGGAGGAGGACGTCTTGAAGCTGCGGGAGGCCAAGTACTGTCTTACGAGATTTCAGACAGGTTGCTGCCGAGGGCAGGCCATCCCCACCCCCGAGCCCGGCGAATATGTCATCTTCGTTTCCCACCTCCGTCGGGGTTTAGGCTTCCCGATGGATCCTTTTGTGAGAGGGCTCATGTTTTACTATGGGTTGGAATTCCATGATTTGGCTCCGGAGTCCATCCTCCATATCTCCGCACTTATTGTTATCTGCGAAGCCTTCCTCCGCGTCACCCCTCACTTCGGCCTGTGGCTGAAGACCTTCAATGTGGCGCCGAAGATGATCGAGGGGCGTCAAGCGGAGTGTGGCGAGGCGGCCATAAGCAGGAGGGCCGATGCCCCGTGGCCCGCTGGCTCCTTCCAAGAGGAGCTCGGCCTGTGGCAGCAAGAGTGGTTCTATATCACCGTTCCGAGGGGCCGCAGACAAAAGCCGCCGCCCCTATTCCGCCGGGACCTCCACGACGATTGATGTCGTGGGTCAACCAAGGAGCTCAACGGGGGCCGTCAAAGGGCGTGCCCTCTCTGCAGGGCGGATTCGATATCTCTTAACGAGGGAGATCGATATGGTGGTGGTGATGCAGTTATGCTAATTAAGCGCCTCCTGCCACGAAACGCCGTCCTCTCCGACTATGGGAGTTCAATCCGGAGGCCCACAGATTCTTCAACACTTCATGGGTATGACACCCACGGAGATGTATAACTTATTCTTGGATCACAAGAGGTGCGTCCGAATTGACCGAGGATGCTGGACTAAGCTGCAATCGCCCGGATACTCAAGTAAGTAGTTCCAAGTTCGGACCTACCGTTTGTTTGCCTTTCGATGATCCGCCTTATGACCGATCTCCTTCTACACATGAGTGGATAGCGGAAGCAAAATTAATACGGTGTCCGGCCCCCCTCCCTAAGACCGCGCCGGATCCCGTGCTGGTCCGGATGCTTGAGGTTGCGCCTTCGGAGGAAGGCGAAGGGGAAAGCAGGAAAGCTACTGCCTCGCTTGAGGAGGCTTTTGAACAAGCGGGGATCGAGAATCCCTCCTACCAAGGGGAGAAGAGGACTGCCTCCGAGGACCCGGGGGAAAAAGCCCCTAAACGGGGGAAGAAATCTTCGTCGGAGGGTCCTGCGTCCGGGGAGGCCCCGGCCGCACAATCTCCCTTAATGAGCCAGCCCTCCAACGAGCCGTGAGTAGAAAGAAAGGAGTTTTATAATAAGGGACATCCCTATTTGTGCTTCTGAGGATAACTAAAGTTTTTACCTTGTAGTTCGGATCTCCGTCCTTCACAGATGAGCTCGTCTTCGGGGGACCTTCGTCCGGAGATGATAGAGAGCGAGACGCCCCCATCCGGGGCGCCGTTGGATAGGGAGGACGAGCCTGAAGTGTCGTCACGGAGGGAGCCCCCGGATGTGGCAAAGACGGATAGTTCGGCGCCAACTGGTGTACGGCTGAAAGATCTGCTTGAGAAGGCGTCTATCTCAGAAGATCAGCACGCATTGATGAGCATGGTGATGTAAAGGATTTCGTCCGCCGAAGGCGGGTTGCATGATGCCGTCAGGAGTTTACTGGCGGGGTTTGAGGTATGTAAAAATGACACACCTTTTAGCAGTTTTGCATATAGAATGCGCCATGTATAGATAGTAGCCCCTGAGACTCGGTAGGTTATCGATATCGACAGTGTGCCGAGGATCAAAAATCGCAGGTTTAAATTCCCGTCGTGCCGATGCAGGTGGCGGGTCGTCCGGGGGCCAGCCGGACTGATGGAGTTGCTGAACTAAAGCGGCAACTCGATGTGATGGATGAAGACATCGCGCTGATCAACAGGCGACTTGATTGGTCGCAAGGTAAGTGTTACTGCGCGGTCACGTCGTAAGGGAGCCGAAGCCAACTCCTTACAATATGTGCGTGAAATGTAGATAGTGCCGCTGCCGTGGAGAGTCTTGGGCGAACTTGCTCAAGCCAAGGAGCAGGCGGAAGGAGTTATCGCGGCAGCCTCGGCGACGAAGAGTTAGCGGCGAAAGGGCGCACTACTGCCGGAGCAGGGAAGAGATAGCGAAATGGCTGTGAAGTTACAAGAGGCTACCGACCGCAATGAGGCTCTTGGGAAGGAGCGCTTAGCGGGGCAAGAAGACCTGCGGAAGGCCACCGCCGAAGCCAAGAGTGCCCGCTTTGCAATGCGGGATATGAAGGAAGAGCTGCGCCAGGCCGGGGAGATTGTAGCTGGCAGGCCTTTTCTGCTGCGCCGAAGGTTCACAGATCCGAAATATGCTCAGCTGGGCCAACTGTGGTGTCCAGAGGACCCTTATATGGACTTAGCAGCGAGTGCAGCGGATGCCGTTGTGCATTTTCGAAGCCAGAAGGATCACCAGACGGAAGAGCTATTTTGGTCTCAATTCCATAGTCCGGAGCGTTCACTTCCGCTGACCGATCGCTTGGCTGAGTGGGCTGAGCTAAATAGGTTGTCCGGGCTTGCTATGGCGGATATAGTGACCCATATCCGGCGGATAGGCCCCACCGAAGAGTTACTTTGGCTTATTGCAGCAGTTTCTTGGGCGGTGCCGCATATCAAAGCGATAAGCGGTCGGCCTGCATAGAGGGTGCGCGGATGGCGCTTCGCCGTGTGAAGACACATTGGACGAGATGGATGCCACCGCTGTTGCGACCCGGTGCGGATAATGACCGGCTACCCGCCGAGCACTATTTTGGCGAAGTGTTGCACGGTGCTCGTGTAATAGAGTCGCGATGCTCGAAAATGTTACGTTGAATGAGCGTTGATATGATGTAAAACGATTGTTATGATATAAGCGCCTTTTATACTTGTGCGTTCAAGTAATAGAATATCTCCTTGCGGCCGTTCTTGTATCGTATGTATAACCTGAAAGATGGCGATCGTCGGCTTCAGCCCCCACGCACAAGGTGCGGGGTGTTATAAAAAATAGCACGTTTTCACACTTAATCCGACGTCTCGGTCCTGTAAAGGAGGTGGTAGCTTAGCAAACGAGGCAACCGGACTATAATGCTTTATCACTTTCACTTAGCCATGGAGTTCGAGGGTGGGGCTACGACATAGCCCCTGGGGGCACCATACTCTCTGAATTCGGGGCGCGTATGTGCCTGGCCGGGAAACGGCCCTTCGTCAAAGCAGAGGAATCCTAAACATTCCCAAGGTCGATCGAGTGGTTGACCAGTCTCTCGTTGTATCATGACAGTCAATTTTCGGCTTTCTCTACTGAGGTGCTCGCCCAGCCGAACTGGGGCACAATCGCAGTAGTTCTCCTGGAGCCGCGTTAGCCGATGATACGGAACGTAAGGCAGCAAAACACAGGAGCCGAGCAAACCCAACATTTGACCAAAGACATGATTCGGAGCTGATGCATATAAGGCCTAACTCGAGACGCCGAACACTCCCGAAGGTGTTCGGTCTTTATAATAGCGGGCAAAACAAAGCCCTAAGCCCCTTGTGTCCAGTGCAGGCAGGTTCTTACAGCGCGGCCGATGCCAAAACGCCAGATCTCCACTATGGTTATACTGAAAAACCAGGGGATTATAGCAACAAGAGACAGTAAGAAAGGTTTACGTAGGGTCTTAGTCTAAAAAGAGTCCTTGCAACGGGTCCCTATTGCACGTCTGCGCCTGTGTCTCCATTGTGCCGTATCCTGGATGGGTGTGCATGCTGTTCATCTGTAAAAAGAGAGGAACTTGGTTGGAAAAGAAATCGTGCGAGAAAATGCATAAAAATTGAAATATAGATTAAGAAAGCTGAGCCTATGCTAGCTCATTATGGCTTGTATGTGCAAACCCTTGTGAAGGGGTGTGCGGCTAGGTAGCCCCTAGCTTATTTATTCGGACTCGTCCAGCCGTGCGGGTCTCGAGCGACCCTATGATGAAAGCGATGCCACGTGGACGGGCATTTTAAGCGTAAGAGGCGCGGAATGTGGTATTGCATTGAAGCGGGCGAGCTTCCCGTCGATGGTGCTTGATAGCTGGCTTAAGGGCTGGCGCCACTCCTTTGAAGGAAGTGCGGCTATGCGGTGTAATAGGGTCTATCCCCACTTGCGGATTGTGTCCGGATAAAGCAGGATTAAGTCACTGCCGCCGTCCATCAACACCTGCGTTAATTGCAGTCCGTCTATTATGGGATCCGATATCGGGCAGTCTATCCTGCGCTCCGGATATACGGACTAATCCGGATGGTCGAAAGTGATTGGTTTTGACATCCAACCTTGGTGCCTTGGGGTGGATCATCCGACACTTGTCTTGGCGAGTGCCGTGTTGGCTTTCCGTGTTTATCACGTGAAGCAAGTTCTTGTTTTGACTTCTCGAGGAAAGTCCTTTGACTTCGGTGCTCTGCTGGTGGGGCTCGTCATTGTCCTCTCTTGGCGTGTCGAGGCCTTGTGTCCGCATTAAGTCTGCGGACTGTTTAAAACAACAATTTCGGTTGGTATGGTTTGCGAGCCTTAAAAGTCTTGTAGATTTGACATATCCGGTCTAAAATTTTGTTTAAATTTGATAGCTCGTCTCTGTTGTCCTTAAGAGGCCGTGTTTTATTGTCTGGCCGCGAGCTTTTGAATCCGGCGTTGACCGCCGTGCCCTGTGGGCTTTTTTCTTTATACCGGCGCTGATCTTTCATGCGCCGTGACTCTCCGTTTCCATCCCTGATCTCGCATGTACTCGGGTCGCTGGTGTTGCATCTTGCCAGCCAGCTGTCTTCTCCTGCGCAAAAGCACGTCATGAGGCTTGTTAGCGCGGCCATTGTTCTTAGCTTTTCTTGGCTGAGGTGTCTGGCGAGCCATTCGTCTCGGACGTTGTGTTTAAAAGCTGCTAAGGCTTCCGCGTCCGGACAGTCGACTATTTGGTTCTTTTGGTAAGGAACCTGTTCGAAATTCTGCTGACTCTCCGGGCTGTTGGGTTATATGACTCGGATCGTCGACATCCGGAGGGCGGACATAAGTCCCTTGAAAATTTGCTCTAAGCGCGTCCTCAAGCTCTTCCCAACTTCCAACAAGTTTTTACGGGAGGCTTTTGAGCCAATGCCGAGCTGGCCCTTTGAGCTTGAGGGGTAGGTATTTTATGGCGTGGAGATCATCTCCTCTAGCCATGTGTATGTGTAGTATGTAGTCTTCTATCCAGACTCCGGGGTCTGTTGTGCCGTCGTATGCCTCTATGTTTATGGGTTTAAACCCTGCTGGAAATTCATGATCTAGCACCTCATCGGTGAAACATAGCGGGTGTGCGGCGCCCCTGTATTTGGGTGTGCCGCTGTCTTCGAACACTTGTCGTGATGTGCTACTTCCTGGGGTCCTCTTTTTTGGCCCGTAGATGGACCTAGTTGGGCTGTCCGTTTTACCAGGATTATGATTTGGCTTGTGTGCAGCCCCGGTTGTCGCTTTGGGCCTGTCATATGGCCGTCTATCCGGCCAGGCGGCCTCTTTATTTTTTGACTATGGAGGCTCAATGGCTTCCTCGTCAAATTCTGGCAGCAACTTGCGCTTCGGGTAGCTCTTAGTTTTATGGCCATTGCCATATTTGTCTGCGGTCTTGAATACTTTGCTCCACTTCATTACGGCGTGTCTTACGCTGTTTTGAGCTTCCGTTTACGCCTTCTTCAAACTTCTTGCGAGTGGCGACTAGTTTTTGCGTATGTTCTTATGCTCGGTGTTGTGGCGGACTGTTGATTGCTCCGTGAAGGGGTTGATTATCCGGCTCGTCCTGTTCGTCATCCGCTGGCTTGCCTGCTCTATCGCTGGGTCGTTAGGAAGGATGCTTTGATCGAGGCGGGACTTAGGGCGGCGTTTATGTCGCCGTTTGGTTCTTTATCGGCGAGATTATCCTCTGCCGCGTCCGTTGTTCCTCGTTATCGCTTCCCTTGAGGTGTCGACCATGTATATGTCATATGGCGAGGTGGTCTTCCGATGTCTGTAAGCACTGGTTCTTGGGAATCTCCGCACCGTCGTCCATACCGTCGATGTCTTGGAGCGTGGTCGAGTATGTCGGTTAAATCGTCGGCGATGGCTACGAAGTGGGTGGTGGGTGGGATCTGAATTTCTTCGTCATTCGCATCCCAACCATCCTGGCGTAGTTCGCCAGGGCTCTCGGATAGCGAGAGATGCTTGATGGATTTATGATGTCGCCAAGGGCGAAAAGCTGAAAGATGTCCGCAGCGGTGAATTCCATGATCGGCGTCAATCGGATTCGATGGCGAAGCGCGGGAGGTTGAGTCCGGCGGAGTCCGGCACCTCGAGTCATGGGCTTTATGTGGGACAAGGTAAGTGTTGGCTCCATCACCGTAGAAATTGTGGCTCCCGCGGTGTCCAGCCATCCGTCCTCGATTGAGCGATCGGCTCCGGACTATGAGTCGGGCGGATCCGAATCTTGACCTCAAGGTGCTGTCGGCGGCGAGTTAGGTCATGCCCCTTGCGACGGCTGCACGCTTCGGCTGTGGCTCAGATCCATCGAGGATCAAGTCCCGCAGATATCGGCCGTGAAGTTTAAGCTTCCTAACCTGACGACAGCCAGGCGTAACTTCGATCTCCTCGGATGGCCAAGCGAGTTGGCCCGCGATCTGCGGTCGCCGAATCTGAAGATCTGTCCGGGAGAAAGGTCTCACCAGGATTGCATCATTATCGATTGAAGAGGCCATCACGCCTATCGGTGGCGACACGGAGGAACTCTCAATGAAAGCACCAATGTCGATTATCGAACCGGCGGATCTCGGGTAGGGGGTCCCGAATGTGCGTCTAGGCGGATGGTAACAGGAGACAAGGGACGATGTTTACCTGTGTTGGGCCCTCTTGATGGAGGTAAAACCCCACGTCCTGCTTGATTGATATTGATATTGTGGATGTTTACAAGAGTGGATCTACCACGAGATCAAGGAGGCTAAACCCTAGAAGCTAGCCTATGGTATGATTGTAAGGGTTGTTGTGATACGGACTAAAGCCATCCGGTTTATATAGACACCGGAGAGGGCTAGGGTTACATAGAGTCGGTCACAATGGTAGGAGATCTACATATCCGTATCGCCAAGCTTGCCTTCCACGCCAAGGAAAGTCCCATCCGGACACGGGGTGAAGTCTTCAATCTTCTATCTTCATAGTCTTGGAGTCCGGTCGATGATGATAGTCCGGCAAATGATAGTTTGGCTAATGATGGTAGTCCGGCTATCCGGACACCCCCTAATCCAGGACTCCCTCAGTCAACATGATCTACGCCACGCATATCCCCAAGCGGGAACGGGAGCGGGCACTAAGGGACGTCTATGCGATGGAGCCAGTCGCCCCCAAATTCAACCCTTGGTCAGCTTGCCCGATCACCTTTGATCGTAGGGATCACCCTACTAGCATCCGTCACGGCGGCTCGGCCGCGTTGGTCCTAGACCCAATCATTGATGGATTCCACCTCACGCGCGTCCTTATGGACGGCGGCAGCAGCCTGAACCTGCTTTACCAGGACACAGTGCGCAAAATGGGCATTGACCCTTCATGGATCAAGCCCACTAAAACCACCTTTAAAGGTGTAATTCCGGGAGTAGAGACCCGCTGTACGGGCTTTATAACATTGGAAGTGGTCTTCGGATCTCCGGATAACTTCCAAAGCGAAGAGTTAATCATCGATATCGTCCCCTTCCGCAGTGGTTACCATGCACTGCTCGGACGAACCGCAATCGCCAGATTTAATGCGGTACCACACTACGCATATCTCAAGCTCAAGATGCCAGGACCATACGGGGTCATAACGCTGAACGGAAATATGGACCGCTCCCTACGAATAGAAGAACATACTGCAGCCCTTGCGGCGGAAGTACAATGTCTCCTTCTCCAACAAACCAATCCGGCGACAACAACCTCGAGCACAGTCAAGCGACTCCGGAGCACCCCGCAACAGGATCGTCAGGCATGCCAAGAGTGCGACTAGCAGTCCGGCCTCCGCTTAAGCCCCTTCAACGCAGCATTCGTGCCACGTGCACACAATTACGCACTTAAAATACCATGGGCATAGGCGGAGGCACATCAACAACTCAGTCAATAGTGCGGGTAACCGCCAAATACTTTCACACTCTTTCCCTCTTACCTTTCAGGACACCGCGTTGGCGCAACATCCTCAAAAGAGCCGAATTGCCGGACTTATAGGGAAGAGACATCCAAGGAGGCCATAGACGTTGTGCACAGAAGAAAATACCCAGGTGGAATCTATTTACGATCATTATACCTGCTTTATCTACCTGAACACAAACTGCCCCTCGATAGGACATGTCAAATAGTCCTATTTTATATCTGCTTAACGCATCCATTGTAAATGTACGCATAAACGTATTTTTCGTCAATGAGAGATTATATATATCGTCAGCTTATTATTCTCATTTGAGTATTTTTTCTCTTATAAATGTTCATTTGATATTGCATCCGTACACCTTGGTGCGGCCGGTTTGCCAGGGGCTCCTTATGGCGCCCCGTTATATGGCAACTAAAGTCCGAACACTTTCAACAGTGCGGCACCCCGAACTTATAGCACTATATGCATCAGCTCCGAATCATGTCTTGGGTCTACAGTTGGGATAGCCCGGCTCCCTTGTTTTGGTGCCTTACGTTCCGTTATATCGGCTAAGGTAGCGCAGGGAGAACTACTGCGATTGTGTCCCGGTTCTTCCGGACGAGCACCTAAGTAGAGAAAGCCGAAACTGCATGATGTGGCGAGAGCTGGTCGCTGTTCGAGAGGTTTTAAAATCCTTAAAGATTTTCCGCTTTAGGCGATAAATCGGCTTAGTCCGATCTAGGCGTGTATAGCGCCCAATTGACCTTCAGTTCTCTAGGGCTTCGTCGAAATTTAAAATTGTAGACTTCTATGGCTAAGTGAAAGTTATAAAGCCGCATAGTCCGATTGCCTTGTTCGCTGCGCCGGACACCTCCTTAAGGGACCAAACATTTGGGTAAAGAGTGTCCGGGTTTTCCATGAACACCCCAGTGCTAGTCATGTGGGGGCGGAAGCCGACGACTAGCCTACTTTCAGGATTTTATAAACAGCCGCACAGAAGGTAATATTTTAAATAACAAAAGTGCTACATAGCGCAAGTAACTTCATCTTTAATTACAAACATGACAGAAGTGAATTCATTCAAATATGCCGTCCTTGGTACACACATTGGCAACGAGACGAGCACCCTTCATCACGCCATCGTAGTACATTTCGGGATGGCGTCGTTTCCCCCTCCGCGGCCGTCCTTGACCAGCTTCTCCGCATCCAGCTTGCCCCAATGCACCTTGACGCGGGAAAAATCTCGGCGGGCACCTTCGATGCAAACAGATCGCTTGATCACTTCAAGCCGCGGGCAGGCATCCACCATCCGCTTGATCAGGCCAAAGTAGCTACTGGGCAGGAGCTCACCAAGCCACATCCAGACTATGAAGTCCTTCATAGCCAGTTCGGCCGCTCTGTGGAGTTCGATCAACTGCTTCAGTTGGTCACTCAGAGGCATCGGATGATCGGCCCCATCATATTGGGACCAGAACAGCTTCTCCGTTGAGCTCCCCTCCTAGGCACAGTAGAACTCCGCAGCATCTGAGACGCTGTGTGGCAGATCTGCAAATGCCCCTGGAGAGCTCCGTATTCGAGTAAGTAAAAGAAACGCCTCCTCCACATGTTTGCTTTGCATAAAGAATTTCTTACCTGCTGCAATCTTTTTGGCCTCCTGGATCTCCTGTTGTGCTTTCTCGGCTTCGGCCTTGGCATCTTTCAAATTCACAAGGGCCTTCGCAAGCTCAGCCTCCTTCATCTTCAGATTATGGTCCACGGACTCGCACTTCTTGCCGAGGTCCTGGAGCTCCTGCTGTACCTCGCCCACTCTAGCACTTTGCTTTTTGTGCTCCTTACACTCTGAGGCCACCTTGTCTTCGGCCTCGGACAGCGCCTTCTTCAGGGACGCCAATTCGGTGGTGGCCCCTGTCACACGGTCACGACACTTAGGTGTTAGACTCGTCAATTCTACCTATCCTTAAACGCATAAGAGCGGGAATTACTTACCCTTGTTCTCTTGAGCTGCCTCTTCGTGAGGGCAGAGCTCTCCTGCGCCTGCTCAGTGCGCTTGATTCGGCAACCTCGGCGATCTGGGCACGAGAGCAAGCAGCACAGCCTGCTTATTCACAACAATACTTATTATTAGACTCCTCCGGATTATAGTTGACCCTCCGTTTGGCTTCTCTTTCAGAACACCAACCAGAGTATCAGGGGCTACTACTTATCGGGTGGTAATTTCATACATTTTACTTACCTCAAAGCCCGTCGGAAGGCATGCAGAGCTTGTTAGTCCGCTCTTGGCGGACAGAACCTTTTGAATCACCGTACTCATAAGAGTACGGTGCTCTTCTTCCATGGAAGCGCCTCAGAGCGCTCCCACCAGGCTATTCGGCGTCGTTGATGCGCCGGAAGTCCCCGGCACGGGCGACTCGCCCTCCCTAACGAGGGGCTGCCTGCCCAAGTCCGGAACCGTTGGGGGTTCCGGAGCAGTGTTCGGTCGAGAGACCGCCTTGTTGCGGCTCTCATCAACACGATCCGCGGGGACCTTGAACCCCGCATGTCCGACATTTGGAAGTCCGCCTTGGGGCGTCTCCAGGGCCACCTCCCCCTGCTCGGGGAACCTTCGGGACAACACCTCTGTGTCATCCGCAGGCTGAGGAGTGGTGGCCGTCGGGAGCGAGTTCATCTCTGAAGCACTCAGAGACACGTCCGAGGATGACTCCTCCGGATGAGCCCTGGTCGTACTGCATATATACTCGGCATCATTAAAACATCTATGACTTTAAACCACGGTAGAATGCGGACACTTACGATTGCACCAGGGGCTTCCCCCTGGGCAGCCACCCTTCATTGTTGTAGGCGGCCGTGGTGGAGTAGTTCAGAAGGGATGTTTTCCCCTTCTTGGACGCCCCAGCCTTCCCCTCCGGGGCGGCTTTTCTCTTCTTCTTGCGGGGAGGTGGAATTTCTTCTTGAATGTGTCTCGTCGTCATCGGACGACAGAGGAATAACGGCCTTGCGCCGAGGGCCTTTTCCGGCCCCCTGGCCCGCTTCGCCGGGCCCCTCATCCTTCTCGGATGGGGAGTCTTCTTCTTCTTCCTCCTCCCCTTCGTGGGAGGAGTCCTCCTCGTCGTCTTCGGACGAGGCTTCGGACGCAACCTTACACCGGAGACCCTTCCTGGTCCTCGGTGCCTTCTTTTCGGCCTTCTTCTCCGGCACCTTGTACGGTGCCGGGACTAGCATCTCCTTCAGGAGAGCATCCGCTGGATCTTCCGGCAATGGAGCCAGACAGTCAATCTGCTCCGCTGTCTTCACATAATCCTGAGGCAAATATATATAAATACTTAAAACTACCCCATGAATGTATTGGGAAAAAAACTAAACCTGGTGGTGGTCCCAAAACTCACCGGATTCGGGGGCCGCACTGCATGAAGTCTGCGGTCCTCGGATGTGGGAGGAGGTACTTCGGAGGCCTTGAACAACACTTTCCATGCGCCTTTGTGCGTCATGCCGTAGAAACTTCGGGCGTCGGTGTTGGCGGGGCGAACTCCCACAGATTTACCGCCAGCCTTTGGCAGGGCAGGATCCGGCAAACGAGCATGACCTGGATCACATTGACAAGCTTGATGTTCGTATCCTTCATGCTTTTGATGCATGTCTGGAGTCCGGCCAGCTCCATGGAATCTCCCCAGGACAGACCCTTCTTTTTCCAGGAGGTAAGCCGCATGGGGATTCTGGATCGGAACTCGGGGGCCGCCGCCCAGTTGGCGCCGCGCGGCTCGGTGATGTAGAACCACCCCGATTGCCATCCTTTTACGGTCTCCGCAAAGGAGCCGTCCAGCCAGGTGACGTTAGGCATCTTGCCCACCATGGCCCCTCCACACTCCGCTTGTTGGCCGCGTACAATCTTCGGCTTCACGCAGAAGATTTGCAGCCACAGGCCAAAGTGAGGCCGGATGCGGAGGAAAGCCTCGCAAACGACAATGAACGCCGAGATGTTGAGGACGAAATTCGGGGCTAGATCATGGAAATCTAGCCCATAGTAGAACATGAGCCCGTGGACGAAGGGATGGAGTGGAAATCCCAGTCCACGGATGAAGTGGGCGACGAACACGACTCTCTCGTGGGGTCCTGGGGTCGGAAGGACCTGCCCAGCATCCGGTAGCCGGTGCGCTATGTCTGCGGCCAAGTATCCGGCCGCCCGAAGATCTGTGATGTGCTTCTCCTTGATGGTGGGAGCCACCCACTTGCCTCCTGCTCCGGACATGTCTTGCTGTGCGGAGGAGACTTGGGCTTGGGCGCTGGAATTCGAGGGGGCAAGAGTGGGCAGAGAAGGAAGAAGGCGTGGGTAAAAATGAGGAAATCTTATCCCTTTATAGAGGCGACGAAAGCGGTGCGCCTCCCCACTTGCCCGTTAAGAGTCGCTTGCTTCCCAAGCGCCACGATTAATGATGTGGTGGGACTACCCATACCTGTATTGATGAGAATCCTGTGATAAGGGGGGCACGATCTCTGCTTTGACAAGACGTGTCAAGGAAACCGCCTCGCAATATGCGCTGTGGCTGGTTGTGGGAAGACGGTTCGAATACTGACCCAACACACGTCGTGTTGCTTGAAAAGTTGTCAGCAGATTGCATTTGCGAAACATCATTCTCTCTACGGTGGCATACGAAGATCATCTTGTGGATCCGCACACGGTTTGAAGTGTTCGATAATTAACTTGGAGTATTCGGAGGAGGAACCCGCCCTGCAATGCTGAAGATAAGACTGCGAGCTGGACTCATCGTCGTTGAAGCCTGGTTCAAAGACTCTTGAGGAGTCTGGATTAGAGGTATCCGGACAGCGGACCGTGTACAACATCTGGACTATTGAAGCGTGAAGATACAAGACTCAAGACGTCGGCCCGTGTCTGGATGGGACTTTCCTTGGTGTGGAAGGCAAGCTTGGCGATCCGGATATTATATTTCCTTCCTTGTAACCGACTCCATGTAAAACCCTAGCCCTCTCCTGTGTCTATATAAACCGGAGAGGTTGGTCCTTAGAAGGCTGATCACAATTACAATCATACCATCATAGGCTAGCTCTTAGGGTTTAGCCTCTACGATCTCGTGGTAGATCTACTCTTGTACTACCCATATAATCAATATTAATCAAGCAGGAAGTAGGGTTTTACCTCCATCGAGAGGGCCCGAGCCTGGGTAAACATCTGTATCCCTTGCTTCCTGTTACCATCAGCCATGACGCACAGATCGGGACCCCCTACCCGAGATCCGCCGGTTTTGACACCGACAGGGGCTAATGTCTGTCAAAGAATTTCTTCAAGTAAACAGCTCTGATGAATAAAGTCCCACACACTTTGCAAGCAAGACTACTAGGCACTTGGGTGCTAATGCATATCGTGTGTATCTTCTTTATGATGAACCGGTTGTGCTGTAAACAATCACAGCCGACTCATGGGGGCTACACAGATGAGCTCTCCTTTCTTAAACAAGGGTAAACAGGACCGGCTCATTCATGCTGATTAAACCGGCCCTTGGGGACTACACATGCAATGCTAAATTGTTTAAACATCTGGTTTCATTTTAACTATGACAACCGGCCTTGGAGGGATTCTACAACAGAAGCTTATGGATTATTCTAAATCTACAGCCTATTCAATCTTATCATAACCAGTAGACTTGGGGGCTGGTGATACGTCTCCAACGTATCTATAATTTTTGATTGCTCCATGCTATATTATCTACTGTTTTAGGCAATATTGGGCTTTATTATCCACTTTTATATTATTTTGGGACTAACCTATTAACCGGAGGCCCAGCCCATTTGTTGTTTTATGCCTATTTCATGTTTGAGGAAAAGGAATATCGAGGCGGAGTCAAAGCGGAACGAAATCAATCTGGAGAAGTTAATTTTGGAAGGAAACCCACCGATGGACTTGGACCCCACGTCGGAAGATACGGGAGGTGCTCACGAGGGTGGGGCGCGCCCCACCCACAGGCACGCCCCGCCTCGTGGGGCCCCGTAGCTCCACCGACGTACTCCATTCACCCATATATACCTCGTGCCCTAATACTTCCAGAACAGAAGATAGATCGGGAGTTCCGCCGCTGCAAGCCTCCAGTAGGGACCCCTTTCCGGTACCTGCGGAGGGGACCCATCTTGATGGCCATCTTCATCATCTCGGCGCTATCCATGACGAGAGGAGGAGTAGTTCACCCTCGGGGCTGAGGTATGTACCAATAGCTATGTGTTTGATCTCTCTCTCTCTCTCTCTCTCTCTCTCGTGTTCTTGATTTGGCACGATCTTGATGTATCGCGAGCTTTGCTATTATAGTTGGATCTTATGTTTCTTCTCCCCCTCTACTCTCTTGTGATGAATTGAGTTTCCCCTTTGAATTTATCTTATCGGATTGATTCTTTTATGAGAACACTTGATGTATGTCTTGCCGTGCTTATCTGCGGTGATAATGGGATATCATGTGCCACTTGATGTACGTTTTGGTGACCAACTTGCGGGTTCCGCCCATGAACCTAGGCATAGGGGTTGGCACACGTTCTTGATTCTCCGGTAGAAACTTTGGGGCATTCTTTGAAGTACTTTTATGTTGGTTGGATGAATCTGAGATTGTGTGATGCATATCGTATAATCATGCCCACGGATACTTGAGGTGACAATGGAGTATCTAGGTGACATTAGGGTTTTGGTTGATTTGTATCTTAAGGTGTTATTCTAGTACGAACTCTTTTATAGATTGATCCGAAAAAATAACTTTGAGGTGGTTTCGTACCCTACCATAATCTCTATGTTTGTTCTCCGCTATTAGTGGCTTCGGAGTGACTCTTTGTTGCATGTTGAGGGATTGTTATATGATTTATCTATGTTATTATTGTTGAGAGAACTTGCACTAGTGAAAGTATGAACCCTAGGCCTTGTTTCCTATCATGCAATACCATTTACGCTCACTTTTATCATTAGTTACATTGCTGTTTTTATATTTTCAGATTACAAAAACCTATATCTACCGTCCATATTGCACTTGTATCACCATCTCTTCGCCGAACTAGTGCACCTATACAATTTACCATTTTATTGGGTGTGTTGGGGACACAAGAGACTCTTTGTTATTTGGTTGCAGGGTTGTTTGAGAGAGACCGTCTTCATCCTACGCCTCCCACAGATTGATAAACCTTAGGTCATCCACTTGAGGGAAATTTGCTACTGTCCTACAAACCTGTGCACTTGCAGGCCCAACAACGTCTACAAGAAGATGGTTGTGTAGTAGACATCAAACTCTTTTCTGGCGCCGTTGCCGGGGAGGCTAGGTAAGTGAAGGTATATCTTTAGATCTTGCAATCGAATCTTTTTGTTTCGTGTTTTAGCACTAGTTAGTTTATAAAATAAAACTACCAAAAAATGGAATTGAGTTTGTCTCATACGCTTCATCTTTTTAATATATTTCATGAGTATGATGGAAAGGAAAATTGTGCTGAAGTGTTAGAAGAAGAATGCATTAAAATATTTGGCACTAAATATTTGAATAATGAGCATCATTGCAATGTTGTTAGTATGAATTCCTTGAATATCCATGATGCTGATGATATGCAAAGCCACAAGCTTGGGGAAGCTATGTTTGATGAAGATGATATTTTTTGTCCCCCAAACTTTGATGAGCAAATTTACTATGATGAAAGCATGCCTCCTATCTATGATTATTATTGTGATAACACGTATGCTTTAAAGAATAATAATAACCATGAAACTTGTCATCTTGATCTCAATTTTCAATCACATGATAGTTATTTTGTTGAGTTTGCTCCCACTATTATTCATGAGAAGAAATTTGCTTATGTGGAGAGTAGTAAATTCTCTATGCTTGTAGATCATGAAAAGAATGCTTTAGATGCTGGTTATATTGTTGAATTCATTCATGATGCTACTGAAAATTATTATGAGGGAGGAACATATGCTTGTAGGAATTGCAATAATATCAAGTTTCCTCTCTATGTGCTTAAATTTTTGAAGTTATGCTTGTTTTGCCTTCCTATGCTTGTTGATTATTGTTCCCATAAGTTCTTTTCTCACAAAATCCCTATGCATAGGAAGTGGGTTAGTCTTAAATGTGCTAGTCATATTCTTCATGATGCTCTCTTTATGTTTCAATTCCTATCTTTTGGTGAGCATCATTGAAATCATCATGCCTAGCTAGGGGCGTTAAACGATAGCGCTTGTTGGGAGGCAACCCAATTTTATTTTAATTTCTTGCTTTTTGGTTCTTTTTAGGAATAAATAATCCATCTAGACTCTGTTTATATGTGGTTTTGTGTTTTAATTAGTGTTTGTGCCAAGTAGAACATTTGGGAAGACTTGGGTGAAGTCTTTATGATCATGTTGTAAAAAACAGAAACTTTAGCGCTCACGAGATTAGCTATAACTTTTTGCTGGAGAGTGCTATTTAGTTGATTATTTTTTCAGATGATTACTAGACAAATTCCTCAGGTCCACCAATTTATTTTCGAATTTTTGGAGTTCCAGAAGTTTGCGTTAGTTACAGATTACTACAGACTGTTCTGTTTTTGACAGATTCTGTTTTCATTGTGTTGTTTGCTTATTTTGATGAATCTATGGCTAGTAAAATAGTTTATAATCCATAGAGAAGTTGTAATACAGTAGTTTTAACACCAATACAAATAAATAATGAGTTCATTACAGTACCTTGAAGTGGTGTTTTGTTTTCTTTAAGCTAGCAGACTTACGAGTTTTTGTTAAGTTTTGTGTTGTGAAGTTTTCAAGTTTTGGGTAAAGATTCGATGGACTATGTAATAAGGAGTGGCAAGAACCTAAGCTTGGGGATGCCCAAGGCACCCCAAGGTAATATTCAAGGACAACCAAGAGCCTAAGCTTGGGGATGCCCTGGAAGGCATCCCCTCTTTCGTCCTCATCCATCGGTAACTTTACTTGGAGCTATATTTTTATTCACCACATGATATGTGTTTTGCTTGGAGCGTCATTTTATTTTGTTAGTTTTTACTTTCTGTTAGTTAGAATAATGTTTTGCATCTTTAGTTTCAATAAAAAAAGTCAAGGATAGCCTCTACTATGCTTATTTTGCTAGTATGCATGTCGCTGTTTGAAAACAGAAAGTTTACCGCTGTTGCAAAAATTCCCTAGAAAAGTCAGAGAATGGTATAACGTTGAATCTTTTTGCATATTGAGCTCTGATAAATTTATTACAGTTTTAATTTTAGTTCATAATTTTTGGAGTCAGGGAAGTATTGATACTCTTGCATTCTTTACAGACTGTACTGTTCTGGCAGATTGCTGTTATGTTTGCATTGTTTGCATATGTTTGCTTGTTTAATGATTCTATTTAAGGATAGGAGTATTAAATATGCAGAGTCATTTAGTATGAAATGTTGAATAATAATGTTAGTGATTTGTTACAGTAGAAAATAATAAGATTTGGCATTGGTTTATACTAACCTATCTCACGAGTTCATGTTGAGTTTGTTGTGAATGAAGCTTTTGATAAAAAGAGAAACCATGATATGAGAGGAATTAGGGAGACACAAAAGTTCAAGCTTGGGGATGCCCAAGGCATCCCAAGATAATATTTCAATAAGTCTCAAGCATCTAAGCTTGGGAATGCCCCGGTAGGCATCCCACCTTTCTTCTTCAACAAGTATCGGTTAGTATCGGTTGAGCCTAAGTTTTTGCTTCTTCACATGCGTTGTGCTATCCTTGCAATGTAGTTTTATTTAGCTTTGCTTGATGTTTGAATACAATACCAAGATATGAAACTCCTTAATGGGAGAGTCTTCACATAGTTGCATAATTATTCGACTACTCATTGATCTTCACTTATATCTTTCGGAGTAGTTTGTCATTTGCTCTAGTACTTCACTAAGATCTTTTAGAGCACAATGGTGGTTTTATGTTGAATAAATAGATGATCTCTCATGCTTCACTTATATTATTTTTTAGAGTCTTAAATAGCATGGTAATGTGCTTAATTATAATATGCTAAGCATAAAAGATTTGTAAGAATTCTTATGAGTGTGTTGAATACTAAGAAAAGTTTGATGCTTGATAATTATTTTTGAGATATGGAGGTGGTAATATTAAAGTCGTGCTAGTTGAGTAGTTGTGAATTTGATAAATGCTTGTGTTGAAGTTAGCAAGTCCCATAGCATGCACGTATGGTTAAAGTTGTGTAACAAATTTGAAACATGAAGTGTACCTGGCTTGTGCATCCTTATGAGTGGCGGTCGGGGACGAGCGATGGTCTTTTCCTACCAATCTATCCCCCTAGGAGCATGCGCGTAGTACTTGATTTTTGATGACTTCTAAATTTTTGCAATAAGTATATGAGTTCTTTTGACTAATGTTGAGCCCATGGATAATACGCACTTTTACTGTTCCGCCTTTGCTAGCCTCTTCGGTACCGTGCATTGCCCTTTCTCACCTTGAGAGTTGGTGCAAACTTAGCGGTGCATCAAAACCCCGTGATATGATACGCTCTTTCACATAAACCTCCTTATATCTTCCTCAAAACAGCCACCATACGTACCTATTATGGCATTTCCATATCCATTCCGAGATATATTGCCATTCAACTTTCCACCGTTCCGTTCATCATCATCATGACATACATTACTTTTGTCATATTGCCATTGCATGATCATGTAGTTGACATCGTATTTGTGGCAAAGACACCATACATTATTTTCCATACATGTCACTCTTGATTCATTGCGCCATCCCGGTACACCGCCGGAGGCATTCATATAGAGTCATACCTTGTTCTAGTTTCGAGTTGCAATCCTTATGTTGTAATCAATAGAAGTGTGATGTTCATCATTCAATAGAGCATTGTCCCAAAAAAAGGAGAAAGGCCAAAGAAAAAAATAAGGCCCCAAAAAAAGGGGCAATGCTACTATCCTTTTTTTCCACACTTGTGCTTCAAAGTAGCACCATGTTCTTCATATAGTGAGTCTCATAAGTTGTCTTGTTCATACTAGTGGGAATTTTTCATTTTAGAACTTGGCTTGTATATTCCTACGATGGGCTTCCTCAAAATGCCCTAGGTCTTCATGAGCAAGCAAGTTGGATGCACACCCACTAGTTTTCTTTTGTTGAGCATTCAAAGCTCTAGTGCATCCGTTGCATGGCAATCCCTACTCCTCATGTTGACATCAATTGATGGGCATCTCCATAGCCGGTTGATTATCCTCGTCAATGTGAGACTTTCTCCTTTTTTGTCTTCTCCACACAATCCCCATCATCATATTCTATTCCACCCATAGTGCTATATCCATGGCTCACGCTCATGTATTGCGTGAAGGTTGAAATTTTTTAAGATTATTTAAGTATGAAACAATTGCTTGGCTTGTCATCGGGGGTATAGAAGTTGGGAACATCTTTGTGTGACGAAAATGAAGCATAGCCTAACTATATGATTTTGTAGGGATGAACTTTCTTTTGCCATGCTATTTTGAGAAGACATGATTACTTTGATTAGTATGCTTGAAGTTTTATTATTTTTATGTCAATATGAACTTTTGTCTTGAATCTTTCAGATCTGAATATTCATATCACAATTAAGAAGAATTACATTGAAATTATGCCAAGTAGCATTCCACATCAAAAATTATCTTTTTATCATTTACCTACTCGAGGACGAGCAGGAATTAAGCTTGGGGATGCCTGATACGTCTCCAACGTATCTATAATTTTTGATTGCTCCATGTTATATTATCTACTGTTTTAGGCAATATTGGGCTTTATTATCCACTTTTATATTATTTTTGCGACTAACATATTAACCGGAGGCCCAGCCCAGATTTGTTGTTTTATGCCTATTTCAGTGTTTGAGGAAAAGGAATATCGGGCGAGTCGAAGCGGAACGAAATCAAGCTGGAGAAGTTATTTTTGGAAGGAAACCCACCTGATGGACTTGGACCCCACGTCAGAAGATACGGGAGGTTCTCACGAGGGTGGGGGGGCGCCCACCCCCTTGGGCGCGCCCCCCTGCCTCGTGGGGGGCCCGTAGCTCCACCGACGTACTCCTTTCACCCATATATACCTCGTACCCTAAAACTTCCGAACAGAAGATAGATCGGGAGTTCCGCATAAGCCACCGAACCACAAAAACCAATCAGGACCCCTTTACGGTACCTGCGGGGGGGGTCCATCTCCGTGGCCATCTTCATCATCCCGGCGCTATCCATGACGAGGAGGGAGTAGTTCACCCTCGGGGCTGAGGGTATGTACCAGTAGCTATGTGTTTGATCTCTCTCTCTCTCTCTCTCTCGTGTTCTTGATTTGGCATGATCTTGATGTATCGCGAGCTTTGCTATTATAGTTGGATCTTATGTTTCTTCTCCCCCTCTACTCTCTTGTGATGAATTGAGTTTCCCCTTTGAAGTTATCTTATCGGATTGAGTCTTTTATGAGAACACTTGATGTATGTCTTGCCGTTCTTATCCGTGGTGACAATGGGATATCATGTGCCACTTGATGTATGTTTTGGTGACCAACTTGCGGGTTCCGCCCATGAACCTAGGCATAGGGGTTGGCACACGTTCTTGATTCTCCGGTAGAAACTTTGGGGCATTCTTTGAAGTATTTTTATGTTGGTTGGATGAATCTGAGATTGTGTGATGCATATCGTATAATCATGCCCACGGATACTTGAGGTGACAATGGAGTATCTAGGTGACATTAGGGTTTTGGTTGATTTGTATCTTAAGGTGTTATTCTAGTACGAACTCTTTTATAGATTGATCTGAAAGAATAACTTTGAGGTGGTTTCGTACCCTACCATAATCTCTACGTTTGTTCTACGCTATTAGTGGATTTGGAGTGACTCTTTGTTGCATGTTGATGGATTGTTATATGATCTATCTATGTTATTATTATTGAGAGAACTTGCACTAGTGAAAGTATGAACCCTAGGCCTTGTTTCCTATCATTGCAATACCGTTTACGCTCACTTTTATCATTAGTTACCTTGCTGTTTTTATATTTTTAGATTAAAAAAACCTATATCTACCGTCCATATTGCACTTGTATCACCATCTCTTCGCCGAACTAGTGCACCTATACAATTTACTATTGTATTTCGTGTGTTGGGGACACAAGAGACTCTTTGTTATTTGGTTGCAGGGTCGTTTGAGAGAGACCATCTTCATCCTACACCTCCCACGGATTGATAAACCTTAGGTCATCCACTTGAGGGAAATTTGCTACTGTCCTACAAACTTGTGCACTTGCAGGCCCAACAACGTCTACAAGAATAAGTTTGTGTAGTAGACATCAGCTGGCAGGATGTACATAACTTATTTAAAGCCGGAAGTCATACCTCATACTTTTGATGCATCTACTTCACCATGTCGATTTCAAGATCGCGGCTGGAGTGTACTTGGTTGAGGTAGCCAGACAGAATTTCACTGCTACTCAATTGTGCGTAGTGGGAGATATCAAACCTCACTTTCCGCCTCTCAATAACCTCTTGCTTGGCGGAGTGCTTGGCCAAGACAGTTGGATTTCTCGGTTCTGTAAAACCGGTGCCAGTGATCAGAATGTCATCAGCATGAGTCTCTGACGGCTTAAGTGAGCCGGATGGTTTAGTGTTCAAAGAGTCAGTATTGATCTGATCAATGGAGAGGTCAGGAATTTCAGGTGGAGCATCAGAGACAGGTTCTTCTGGTTGTTTTTCAGAAACTTCAGGAGCAGAGACTTGTTGTTCCGGTTCAATAACTTTAGGTGCCTCGGTTCGCTTGGTCACCTTCGCCTTTTTATTAGGCTTTGCTTGTCCATTGCACGGGTTGTGATAAGTCGGCATAATTGTAAGAGTATAAAGAGGTACAGAATAAAAAGTAATTGTCCTTACCCAGGGGCAGTCTTAAAAGCCGGCAGTTGGGTCTGCGATGAGTCGCCAGAAGAAGAGCGAGAAACCTCCTGGTAGTTTGAATCAGAGGAATTGAGTGGCTGGCGAAAGAGACCCGCCAGCGGGTAAAAATAAGTTAAGTTTGGAAGGACCTCATTTTGGCGTTTCCATGAAACTGGAGTGTTCGGTAAGCTGGAGGACAATTCTTCACCTCCGTTGTTTCGAGTATGTCACTGGCTCTCGTGCTGCTGTTGCTTCAAAAGAAAGTGAGGATCCAAATGAGCTAAGGCGTGTGAAAACCTTACTTTCCGGGTTACTCGTCGAAATTTCTGTCTTGGCAAAGGCTCTGAGTCGGAGGAAATAATAGTTACCTCTTCTTCAACTGCTTGGCTGTCCCCCGTGTCATCCTGAGAGTAATCAATGTCAATAAGATAATTTCAAAAGAAGCCAAGAGAGTCAAGGGTTACCTCCGACTCAGAGGTGTCATCTAGATCAAACATGTCAGAGGCAGTTGGTTTCTTCTTATGCTTCTTAGTGGTTTTCTTAATGGCTTTCTTGGCAGCCCTGGCCTTCTCGGTAGCTTCATGATCATATTTCTTCTTCCAAAAATCAGAGTCAGCAAGACATCAAGGTTGAATTTATAAAGCATTTGAATAATGAGGTAAAAATAAGTAAATTTAGAGGCTCACATCCGGTGGCGGGTTAAGTTTGCACAAAGGGTTCAGACCCACTTTATGGCAATCTTCCCTGTCTTCATTCAGAAGGGACTCGGTCATTTCATCAATTGCCTCATCAGTTAACTGCACGGAGTTGTGGCGCAGTGGATCCTTTACACCACCAGTGTAAGTACACATATGATCCGCCAAGAAACCCAGCATCAAACCAAGTCAATGCCAGTTAACCCATTGGCCAGCAGAGCCTTGACTTTTGCAATAGTGGGGGCAAGCTTTGCACATTCAGCAGCGGTAAGTTTTTCAGGAAGAAGATGTTTTGGGTCTAGGCGCTCAATACGATAACCCGGCAATGGATTCTCATCAACCGAAGAAGTATCTTTGCAATAAAACCATGTCTTATTGCAATCTTTGGGGTGACTCGACAAGATCGCGTAGGGGAAGACGGCATCTCTTCTTCGTTGAATCGAGATTGCGCCAAGTTCCAAACTGGGTCCGTTTGTGAACTCGTTTTGGTGGTTCAAATAAAAATATTCTCTCAAAAGATCAATGCGGGGATCCTCTTGAAGGTATACTTCGCAGAATACTCGAAAGTTGCAGATATTTGACACGAAATTGGGTTCGATGTATTGAGGATGGAGTTGAAAGAAGTGCAGAACATCTCAGAAAAAATTAGAGCTGGGTGGTGAGAAGCCCCGGTTCATGTGATCGGTGAATACAATGACTTCGCCATCTTTTGGCTGAGGTTTTTCTCTGCATAGTTAAGGGGCACGATAATGCATAACACTCTTTGTGGGCAACTACCCGATTTTGGCAAAGTCTTTGAGTGAGCCCTCAGTAATGACGGAGGGAACCCAATTGCATGAATAGACTGTCTTTGGCGGCATTGTGAAGGGAGAAAACCTAAAAGAAAGGAAAAAATTTGCTGATTCAAATTGGTTCATTAAGCCAGAGGCAAAAGTTACAGTATGTGTTCAGAATGACGGCTTAAATGGGGCCTAATGATATGTGGGCACTTATAAGCCAGTGATGTAAACCGCCATGACAAGTACTGTTAACTAAGATCTGACATGAGTGAATTTTACTAAGTGTTGGGACAAACAGGTTTCACAGATTAAAGTTATAAGATTGGATCTGCGGCAGTTCAAAAAAAGGAAATAAATTCTAAACCTAAGGTGGCGGCTGTCGTGGATCTAAGACTAACAGTGGAATGGGGGTAGGTATGAGGAGGCAAGATCCTAGCTATGGCGAAGTTGTACGCACGAGTTTTACGAGTTCAGGCCCTTCGCGGGGGAAGTAATAGCCCTACGTCTCGGTGCCCGGAGGCGGTCGACTAGATTGTGTGTGTGTGTGTGTGTGTGTGTGTGTGTGTGTGTGTGTGTGTGTGTGTGTGTGTGTGTGTGTGTGTGTGTTACAGGGGGTGCTAACCCTTGTCCCAGAGGAGGGGGTGGCTTATATATAGTGCGCCAGGATCCCAGCTCCCCTTTGTTATAGAGGGTTCAATGTACATAAAGATGAGGCGTTACTGGTAACGCCAGCCTTAAATGCCTTAATGGCCTTAAAGATTACAGAGTGAACGCTCGTCCGTTGCTATTTCAGATGACTCCTGGTCTTCAATAGGTCGAGTGGATTCTTGTATGGTTGAGTGGTCGAGTGACCTCAGGAAGGAGGGGTCTCCGAGCAGCTGGTAGGTTGAGTGGATTGCACTCGACACCTTTGTTTGGCCCTCCCTGTTGTCTCTTGAGCTTCTTTGCTTCTAGGACAGTGACCTTGGATGGGGCGCATAGGTCAGGCCTATGACCCTACCCCAGGTCTATGTCATCATCATTAGCCCCCGAATGGATTAAGGTCCGAGTGAAAAGAAGGTTGAAATTGATCTTGCTTTGACTCTTGTGTTTCACAGTTATTCATTTTTGAACGGAGGCCAGTGTTGGAACTTCAGCTTCGTTTCAGTAGCCTTGATCGATTCAGAAATTGCTGATTGGATTTATAATGTCATCCGTCGAGTGTTGTTTTTGACGTGAAATATTTGGTGCGATTGGTTACGGCGTGTCCCTGATTTCACGGGATTCGAAATTTCGGGGAAGCGCGCGGGGCGGAGCGCGCCATGGTAAGCGGGGTGGATAAACAGGGACGTTTCAATTTCCGCGCCACCTTTTACGCCACGTATCCCACGCGCGACTGTTGAGGGATTTGACAGGATCGCCCGGGCCCACGCGTCAGCCACTCCGAAGTGGGCCTTTAAAAGTGACGAGGCCGAGGTGCCTGCACTGTGCGCGTCAATTCTTCTTCTTCTTTCTCTGCTTCTCCACCACATCCGGCTTCTCCACTCTCGACGTTGCCGCTCCACCGCCATGGGGAAGGAAAACATGGCGGCGCTGGAACGTGCGAAGAAGGCGACGGGGCGGCAAAAAGCAAGAAGACGAATCGGGGGTCTTCGTCGCGGTCGAGGCTGCCGTCGGGTTGGATCCAGGGCGATTGGATCCGATCCTCGCTTCGGCAGGAAGATTTGGACGAGCTGGCCGAGTCCGGGCTGATCGTCCACAAAGCTGCGCGGTTGCCGGAGGGGGAGATGGAGCCGCAGCCGCGGCCGGGTGAGTGCGTTCTGCCCGCCACCCATGTCGACCGCGGTTTCTCACTTCCTCTGCACCCCTTTTTTTGGGGCTTCTTGAATTTCTTCGGGGCCCAACTCCATCATTTTTCTCCCAACACCATCACATACCACGTTCGTGTCCATGTGCGAGAATTTCTTGGGGTGTCGACCGCACTGGGGTCTTTTCTAGCACATTTTCACCATCCGCTCCCAGACGGTGGAGAAAGCAAATTCGAATGACGAGAAAACCCATGTTATCTAGATGTGTGGGGGATTGGGTATATAGAAGAGGAAGAGGAGTTCTTTCCCTTCGATGACTCTTCCTGAGTCGGTCAGAGGCTGGCAGTCGACCTGGTTCTACTGCCAGGATATCGCGACCCCAGGCCAGTCGACTGGACTTCCCCCTTTTTCTTTCGATCATGTTCAGACTCCCTCTCCGTTGAAAGTGACCGCCGCAGAGAAGGCGGAGACAGCCATGCTGGTCGAGAGGGTGGTCCAGCTGATCAACCAAGGCGTCACCGGCATGGATTTGTTGGAGGTATTCCTCAGTCGGCGCATCCAACCGCTCCAGGCACGCGACCACTCTATGTGGATGTATTCCAGAGCTGGCGACACCGCTCGGGTTCATCCAGAGGAGGTGCCGGCCAAAACAGTGGCCCAATGGCTGAGGAGTATCACAGGAAACAAGGAAAACCCCAGGGGCGCCAGGAGAGTCGACCCTTTCAGCGACAGCAATCAGCCAGACAAGGTTCGGCCACTACGACCGATTGCATTTGGATACATTTTCCGACTATTTTTTAATCCGACTGATTTCCACTCGACTTCTTGTCTTGTAGATTTATATAGAGATGTACTCAATGCCCAATGGCGAACAAGCTCTGGAGCAGGACCATGAGGGCGAGGATAGTGCGGAGGAGAGTGGTGGTTGGGAGTCGCCGGACGACGATGATGAAGACGAAAGCGACGAGTCAGACGATGAGGAGGTAGTTGACTCACTGCCTCGTTCAGAACAATCCAAGCAGCACCATGATCCCGCGGGCAGGCGCGGTAAGGCTATGGCCTCGAGCGCTCAAGCGCACGAGCACGCTCGGTCTTCAACTCCGGAGCTGGCGGAGAAAGTCACCAAGCAGCCCAAGATCAACCCCTCGAAGGCTCGGAAGACCTTGCCTAAGATCAAGATGGATGTTCATATTTCTTCCGGATAAATCTTCTTTCCGTGTTTTCTTGTTCCGACTGATTATCCCGTCCTGACCGAGTCGATGATGAACTTTTCCAGCCCGGCCTCTGCCGCGACTGATATGGATATCGACAAGGTCCCAGACGACAAGCAAAACTGATGACGCGGCTTCCTCCAAAGCTAGTAAGTCTGCCCGACTTGAATTTATTCAGTCGATTGGATTGTTCGTCAGTTGCATCTCTGATTTTTTTTCTATTTGTTGCAGCTCCTCGAGACGTTGTCGTGCTTCCGGACAATGAAGAAGAAGTGCCCCTGAGGGAAAGGAGGACGAGGGACAAGGGACTGAGCAGGAAAGCGCCTGTGGTTTAGGTTCCTCAGTCGACACTGATGCCTGGGACGGCGGTTGAGCGATCCATAGATCTGGCTCGCATACAACTCCACGCATCAGACCCAGCGGCTGCTTCGACTGCTCTGCCATCATCGCTTTTCACTGTGTACCAAACTCCAGATGACCCATCGGGTGCTGCCAAGGAAGCTCTTCTTCAGTTGAATCTTGTGATGGGGCAGATGAAAGTGGTGCACGAGGCCAGTCAGGTGGCCTTCAACGCCAGCACTGCTCTGCAAACCAATGTCCAAGTTAGTTGATTTCCGATTGATCTTATTTCTCATCCTATCACCCACTGAGGTTTGTCTGCCTTAAAGTTGTATAGGTCTTCCACTTGAGTCAACTTGGATTAAGTCAATTGAGTTTTTGAACTACTGGGGGCACGCTGAGTGCACCCAGTGGGTGTAGTCCCCGAGACCATATTGACTGCGGGCAGTCGACTGTGGTCTGAGAATCTGAATTTTCTCACTCGATCTGGGCGGACCATGCCAAGTGAAAACCTGAATCAGTGGGAGCACGCTAAGTGCACCCACTGGGTGTAGTCCCCGAGACCGTGGTCGACTGCGGGCAGTCGACTACGGTCTGAGAAAAACTTTCTTCGCTTTTTTTACGACTCGAGCTGGGCAGACCATGCCGAGTGTTGAATCAAACCAGTGGGGGCACGCTAAGTGCACCCACTTGGTGTAGTCCCCGAGACTACTGTTGAATGTTTGATTCGGCGGTAGTCTTAGAGTAACTTTCACTGTGATGCTCTTTTTGCTTCTGTCGACTGATATGTCTTATATGTTGACTGCAAAAATCTTGTGATCTTGGGGCTCAACTTTCTACATTGAACAAGCAGCAAATCAGCCTCAACCTTGATCTGGAACTGGCCAAGAAGAACCTCAAGACTGCTCGTGACGAAGTAGCTGCCATGGGAGGTAACCAATCATCAATTGTCCATTTTACGACTAGCACTTTTCCGTGTGTTTTTTCCTTTTTTAGTCAGTTTGAACGGGGTGACTCCACTCGAACAGATGTGCGTAGTGAAAACCGTCAACTCCAAGCTCGTCTGAAGAATGTTGTTTCTTTAGAGAAAATGAAGCAGGCCCTGGAGAAGAAGGATCTGGATCTTGCTACTGCCCAGAAGGAGGCACGAGAGAAAACAGCGCTTGCTGACAAGAAACTGGCTTCAGTCGACAAGTTAGAAGAAGAGAACTCCAAACTGAAGACTGCTGTCTATGATGCCAATCGGGAGGTCGAGCAACTGAAGAAAGACAAGGATAGGCTGACTGACGAGATTGGAAACCTCAATGCCAAGAAGGGCGAGTTAGAATCTTATCTGGGCCAGCTTGCTGCAAAAGTGGTCTTAAAGCTTGAAGGTACTGATGTTCGACTGACTTGCTGTGGTCGATTGACAGGTCTTATTAAATTGTCGACTCACTATTTACTTGACTGTGCAGAACTTTGCCAGGACTTTGAAGCGGAAACTGGGTGGGTTGAGACGGATCTTGATCCCATAAACTGTCCAGTCAAAGATGACGTCGCGATGAATGTGCTGCGGTTGGAATCCTGCATGGACAGCACAGTTGCTTATCTTGCCCGTCTGAAGGCAGCGATAACTCGGGTTGATGCTGAACTCTGGCCTCAGGCGGAACTGTCTCAAGACCTCGATTCTCTGATGGCTCGACTGAATCAAATACCTAACAGAGTGCAACAATGGAAGAAATCATCTGCTCGCTGTGGTGCTCATGTCGCCCTGTTACTGGTTCGAGTGCACTGTAAGGACGTCAAAGAAGACAAGCTGGCGGAGCTCAAAGTTGCTAACACTAAAAGGCACACTTTCCAGTCCTTCATGGACACTTTCCTTGATGCCGCAACTTGCATCGCAGACAACATAGACCTTGACAGTTTCTGCGAGCCAGCCAGTCCTTCTCCTGACGAGTGACCAAAAAACATTATGCTCCACCTTTATTTGCCTTGGAATGCCGAGTGATCGTGTAATCGTTAAACTTCTTCGGGTTTGATGCTCGAGTACTTTTGATCCATGGTCCGGAACCTTAGGATTTATCTGAACTTGGTTTATCTCTGCGTATGCTTGTATTCGCCTTTGACTGGAACTTGTTCTTCACTCGGAATAGTCTTTGTGCTTGAGATGCAGCTCTGAGGAGGAGGTCCCAGTCGACCTGCACCTCATCGACCCTGCAGATCAGGACGGGGCGCACGTTATACTTGTGGCGCAGCTCCGAAGAGAAGGACACAGTCGACCTGCACCTCGTCGTCCTTGCTGATGAGGATGTGCTTCAAACTTAGGTGAGTGCTGGACTGCAGCTAAGCCCCCGAGTGTGAGGGTTGCTCATCACTCGGTAGGATTTTTAAAACTTAGGCGAGTACGGGACTGCAGCTAAGCCTCCAAGTATGAGGGTTTCTCACCACTTGGTAGGACTTTTCAAACTTAGGCGAGTGCTGGACTGCAGCTAAGCCTCTGAGTGAGAGGATTGCTCACCACTCGGTAGGATTTTTCAAACTTAGGCGAGTACTGGACTGCAGCTAAGCCCCCGAGTGAGAGGATTGCTCACCACTTGGTAGGATTTTTCAAACTTAGGCGAGTACTGGACTGCAACTAAGCCCCCGAGTGAGAGGATTGCTCACCACTCGGTAGGATTTTTCAAACTTAGGCGTAGTCTTGGACTGCAGCTAAGCCCCAGTGAGAGGATTGCTCACCACTCGGTGGGATTTTTCAAACTTAGGCGAGCTTGGACTGCAGCTAAGCCCCGAGTGAGAGGATTGCTCACCACTCGGTGGGATTTTTCAAACTTAGGCGTAGTCTTGGACTGCAGCTAAGCCCCCGAGTGAGAGGCTTTCTCACCACTCGGTAGGATTTTTCAAACTTAGGCGAGTACTGGACTGCAGCTAAGCCCCCGTGTCGGTGTCAAAACCGGCGGATCTCGGGTATGGGGTCCCGAACTGTGCGTCTAGGCGGATGGTAACAGGAGACAAGGGACACGATGTTTTTACCCAGGTTCGGGCCCTCTCGATGGAGGTAATACCCTACTCCTACTTGATTAATATTGATGATATGGGTAGTACAAGAGTAGATCTACCACGAGATCAGAGAGGCTAAACCCAAGAAGCTAGCCTATGGTATGATTGTTGTTCCTCTATCGACTAGCCTGGCCTCGGTTTATATAATGCACCAGAGGCCTAGGATAACAAGAGTCCTAGCCGAATACGTCGGTGGGGGGAGGAGTCCTTGTCTTGATCGCCAAGTCTTGTGGAATCTTCCTTGTATGCGGCAATTGTCTGGACTGGCCCATGAGTATATGGCCATGGGGATCCTCGGCCCAATCCAACTGATCGGGAGACGATGTGGTGAGTACCCCCTAGTCCAGGACACAGTCACCCCGAGTGAGAGGATTGCTCACCACTCGGTAGGATTTTTTAAAAAACTTAGGCAATTACTGGACTGCAGCAAAGCCCCCGAGTGAGAGGCTTGCTCACCACTCAAGAGGATTTTTCAAACTTAGGCGAAACGGATTCGCAGCTAAGCTCCTGAGTGAGAGGCTTGCTCACCACTAGGTAGGATTTTTCAAACTTAGGCGAAATGGGTTCGCAGCTAAGCCACCCACTGGGGGATTTAGAGAATAAAAAAGGAACTACAATCATTTATGAGACTGTAAAAACTATGTCTTTAATAACCAAACTAGAAGGTATTTCTTATTACATCTCAACAGTCTGAATGCTTAAGTATAAAAGGGGCGGAGCAGCTCCGCATTCCAAGCGTGTGGCTCGTCTTTCTTGTCCTCGACGTTGTAAAGGTGGTACACTCCGTTGTGGAGCACTCTGGTGACAATGAAGGGGCCTTCCCAAGCAGGAGCAAGCTTGTGTGGTTTCTGCTGATCCACTCGAAGAACCAAGTCTCCCTCTTGAAATGCTCAACCCCTCACGTTTCTGGCGTGGAATCGACGCAGGTCTTGCTGATAGATGTTCGACCGGATCAAGGCCATCTCTCTTTCTTCTTCCAGAGATCAACTGCATCTTGTCGTGCCTGTTCTGCTTCATCTTCTGAAAAAAGCTCGACTCGGGGTGCATTGTGGAGCAAGTCACTTGGAAGTACAGCTTCAGCTCCATAGACCAAGAAGATGGAGTTCGGCCAGTCGACCGATTAGGGGTTGTCATCAATCCCCAAAGCACCGATGGAAGTTCATCAACCCAAGGGCCTGCTGCATGCTTGAGATCACGCATCAATCGGGGTTTCGGTCCTTTGAGAATCAATCCATTTGCTCTTTCTTCTTGTCCATTCGACTGGGGATGGGCGACTGAAGCATAGTCGACTCGAGTGCCTTGGGAAGCACAGAAGGCTCGGAACTCATCAGAATCGAAGTTATATCCATTCTCGGTGATGATGTTGTGCGGAACACCATATCTGAATGTTAATTCTCTGATGAAGCTGACAGCAGTACTGGCTTCAAGATTTTTGATAGGCTTGGCTTCGATCCCTTTGGTGAACTTGTCGACTGCCACGAGCACATGAGTGAAGCCACTCCTGCCAGTCCTCAAAGGTCCGACCATGTTCAATCCCCAAACAGCAAAGGACCAGACGAGTGGAATGGTCTTCAGGGTTGATGTAGGTTTGTGAGACATGTTCGAGTAAAACTGGCAACCTTCACATTTGTCGACTATTTCTTTCGCCATTTCATTTGCTCGTGGCCAATAAAACCCTGCTCGGTATGCTTTGGCCACAATGGTCCGAGAGGACGCATGGTGACCATAGGTCCCCGAGTAGATGTCGTTGAGGATCACTCGACCTTCTTCTGGTGTTATGCATTTCTGACTGACTCCAGTTACACTTTCTCTGAACAACTGTCCTTTTATCACCGTAAAGGCTTTGGATCGACGAACGATCTGTCGAGCCTCTTCCTCATCTTCTGGGAGTTCCTTCCTAAGAATGTACGCAATGTACAGTACTGTCCAGTCAGGAGTGATGACCAAAACTTCCATGATCAAGTCGACCACAGCTCGGACTTCGACTTCAGTTGGACCAGTGGCACTCTTTGGTTGTGGGGGCTCTTCAGTGAAAGAATCTTCCTGAACTGAAGGTGTATGAATATGTTCCAAAAACACATTGCTGGGAATGGCTTCCCTCTTGGAACCTATCTTTGCCAAATCATCAGTTGCTTGATTTTTCAGTCGGAGTATGTGATGGAGCTCTAAACCCTTAAACTTCTTCTCTAACTTTCTCACTGCATTACAATAGCTAGTCATAGCCGGGCTTCTGACATCCCACTCCTTCATTACTTGACTAACCACTAAATCCGAGTCACCGTAGACCATGAGGCGACGGACGCCGAGTGAAATGGCCGTACGCAACCCATACAAAAGTGCCTCATATTTAGCTTCATTGTTAGAGGAATCAAAATGAATCTGGAGAACAAAACTGAGCTTGTCACCTCGGGGGGATACCAACACTACCCCAGCACCAGAACCATTCAGCATCTTAGATCCACCAAAGAACATGGTCCAATGCTCCGAGTGAATCTGAGTCGGCAGTTGCTGTTCGACCCAATCAGCGAGGAAATCTGCTACTGCCTGGGACTTGATAGCTTTCTTTGCCTCAAACTTTATATCCAAGGGAAGGAGTTCACTTGCCCACTTTGCCACTCGACCAGTTACATCTCTGTTGTTCAGAATTTCTGACAATGGTGCGTCGCAGACGGCTGTAATGGAGTGATCAGAGAAATAGTGTGCAACCTTCTTCGTGGTCATGTAAATCCCATAAACAAGCTTCTGATAATGTGGATATCTTTGCTTGGATGGGGCCAGAACTTCAAAAACATAGTATACTGGGCGCTGAACTTTATAGGCTTTTCCTTCTTCTTCCCGCTCGACCATGAGTACCGTACTGACAACTTGTCCAGTGGCTGCAATATAAAGTAGTAAAGGCTCTTTGCTGATTGGGGCAACGAGCACCGGCTGGGTGGAAAGCAGGGCTTTGAGCTCAGCAAAACGCTGCATCAGCTTCAGGAGTCCACTCGAACGTGTCAGATTTCTTCATCAGTCAGTAAAGAGGCAATGCCTTTTCACCGACGCGAGAAATGAATCGACTCAAGGTGGCCAAACAACCAGTAAGCTCCTGGACATCATGCACACGCACAGGGCGCTTCATCCGGAGTATGGCACCAACTTTCTCTGGGTTAGCGTCAATCCCTCGTTCGGAGACGAGGAAGCCGAGTAACTTTCCGCCAGGAACTCTGAATGTGCACTTTGATGGATTAAGCTTTATATCATACCTTCTCAGGTTGGAAAATGTTTCATCAAGGTCAGCCAGCAGGTCGGAATCTTTACGCGGCTTGACCACATTGCCATCCATGTATGCTTCCACATTCCGACTGATTTGAGTGAGCAGACACTTCTGAATCATCCTCATGAATGTGGATCCAGTGTTCTTGAAATCGAATGGCATGGTGACATAACAAAAACACCCGAATGGAGTGATGAAAGCTGTTTTTATCTCATCGGGTCCATACAGTCGGATCTGATGGTACCCGGAATAAGCGTCTAGAAAAGATAGGCGCTCACATCCCGCGGTCGAGTCAACAATCTGGTCTATGCGGGGGAGAGGAAAATGATCTTCCGGGCAGGCCCGATTGATATGCTTGAAGTCAATGCACATGCGAAGTGAGTCGTCCTTCTTTGGGACCATGACAACATTGGCAAGCCACTGGGAGTGGAAAATATCTTGGATGAACTCAGTCGCCAGGAGCCGAGCCACTTCCTCAACAATTGACTTTCTCTTCCGTATGACGGACCGTCGAAGATGTTCCTTGACTGGTTTCACTTTCGGCTCGACTCGCAAACCGTGCTCAGCCAGTCCCCTGGGTACACCCGGCATGTCAGAGGGTTTCCATGCGAAGATGTCCCAGTTATCACGGAGGAACTGGATGAGCGCTTCTTCCTATTTGCTGTCGAGTGATGTTGAAATATGAGTAGGAGCAGCATTAGGATTGGTCGGGTGAATATGAATCGGCTTCGTTTCACCGGATGACCGAAATGCAGAATCTGTGGCAGGCTTCTTAGCTCGCAACAAATCACTCGGGTCTGCATTCTTCCGGTATTCTTGCATTTCGACTGCTGCCATTTGTGCATCGGTGATTTTTGAGCCTTTACGAAGCACTCTTACGCTTTCGCCGATTGTCGCGATTGTGATCACTCCTCTGGGACCGGGCATCTTCAATTTGAGGTACATGTAACATGGTCGAGCCATAAAATGTGCATAAGCAGGCCTACCCAGAATAGCATGATAAGCACTCCGGAAATCCACTACTTCAAATGTCAAATTTTCCTTGCGGTAATTCTTGGAATCACCGAAAACCACATCAAGGGCGATCTGGCCGAGTGATTCAGCCTTCTTGCCAGGTATAACGCCATGGAAACTCATATTGCTTTCACTAAGCTTGGACATCGGAATGCCCATTCCCTTCAAGGTTTCAGCATAAAGGATATTCAGGCCGCTACCACCATCCATTAGCACCTCAGTCAGTCGAGTGCCTTCAACAACTGGGTCGACCACCAACGCTTGCCTCCCAGGGGTGGCTATACGTGCAGGATGGTCAGACTGGTCGAATGTGATGGCAGTCTGGGACCACTTCAAATAACTTGGTGTTGCCGGAGCAACCATGTTCACTTCTCTGTTAATAACTTTCAATCGACTTTTGCTCTCAACATCAGCAAAAATCATCAGAGTGGAGTTGACATTGGGAAAACCATCATCATCCTCTTCCTTATCCTCATCTTTGTCCAACTCCTTTTCCTTCTCATTGGGTTGCTTTTCTCGGAACTGCTGGATCAAAACTCAGCACTATCGAGTGGTATGTTTAGGATAAATCAGATTACCCTCTTCATCTTTCTTGATGTGAATGTGACATGGCAAATCCAACACATCATTTACGGCTTGATCGTTCACTTTCTTGGGGGTCCAGGGCCCTTTAGGCTTCCCCTTGAACTTTCCTTGAGTCACGGCTAAGGCTTCACCAGGAGCAGATGGCTCGGCTTTGCGCTTCTTTTTCTGACTGGAATTCCCTCCTCCGGTTTCCTGGGCGACTGTTTTGTGCTTGCCACTCCAGAGTCGGTCTTCTTCTTTGCCGTTAGCGTATTTGGTGGCAATGTCCATCATCCGAGTCAGGGACATATCCCCTGTCCGGCCGAATTTCAGATTCAACTCTCGATATTTAACACCTTCTTTGAACGCACAAACTGCTTGATGATCTGACACATTCTCCACTGTATGGTGCAACGTGATCCATCTCTAGATATAGTCTCTCAGGGTTTCATTCGGTTTTTGCACACAATGCTGCAATTCTGTCAATCCCGTTGGTCGTTTGCAAATACCTTCAAAAGTCCTAACAAACACTCGGGCGAGCTCCTCCCAATTGAATATACTGCCAGGTGCTAACTGGTTCAACCATGCTCTGGCCGAGCCTTCCAACATCAGCAGAAGGTGCTTCATGGCCACTTCATCATTGCCACCACCAATTTGTACATCCACTCGGTAGTCTTCAAGCCAAGTGTCAGGCTTAGACTCACCAGTAAACTTGCTGACTCCAGTCGCCAACCTGAAGTTGGGAGGAATCACTGCGGCCCTGATGGCTCTGCTGAAACACTTGGGACCTAAAACGTGCACTCTGCTGCCAGTCGGATAATCTTTGTCATGGCCTTCTCCATATGCTATGTTCCTGTCAACCAGACCTTCAACGAGAATAGATCTCGCAGCAAAGCCCGGTCGGGTCGACTGGTACTCTTCGCCCCCCACTGTGGGGGCGTCTGTCATCATGCTGCCGAGGAACATATGGTCCACTCCTTGGAAGGGGCGTGGGCACTCGACGACGGTCATCGTGGCCGAGTCGTTGATCGTATTGCTCATGGTTTCTGTACTGACCTTGCCTGTGCCCACGTCCTTCACGCCGCGGGGGTGACCTTGGGCTGTGAACCGACTGAACCGTATCTGCCATCACAGATCTGCTATGAATCTTATTCCGCGACTGAGACACTGCTGTGTTTTGCTCTCCGGCTGCCTGGAGCAAGGCCCGGATCTGCATCAAACCCCTGCCAGCCTCCGACTACGAAGGCTGAACTGACTCTGCTATGCGGGCTGCTGCCGTGAGATTTTGAATCGGAGTGTGATATATCTGAGGTTGAGGCGAAAAAAGCTGTCGTCGACTAGACTCAGGGATCCGCTACCGATCACACTCGTCGAGTGCATGTTGCAGGTTCTCCATTCAAGTGCGCTCAGCCAAGTTGGACAGGCGCACCTCCTCCAAGGCCCGGGACTCGGGGGTTTCTCCAACGATAGGAGTGTGAAGCACATCCATATTGCGGCGGCGAAGCTCTTCCCTCTGCTGCGAAGAAAGGGGCTCGGGGCGGTACTCTTCGTGAGGGCACGAAGGATCGCCTCCACCATCACCACCGTCGTCACGGGGGAAGCCAGGAGGACTGTGTGGTCCATTGACCATCAGGACTTCTGCCGCGGGATAGCTGTTGTCGCACTCGGATGCGGTCTCGACGAAGCCAGTCGAACAGGCCGTAGAGAGTTTCGTCGGGCTCAATTGCCGCGACTTGTGGGGTGGCCAACTGACGGGCCACCGCGTGTCTCACCCACCACTGGAGCCGCGACCGACCGGAACGCTTGCGCCAGCGAACAGCGGGGGGGCGAGGACACTGTAGGAGCCGACCGATACTGGGTTGATGGCTGTGGGAGAAGGACGCCGCGGACGCACGCGCGAAAGTGTGTCGCCCCGCGGACGGGGAGCACCTCGACGTCGAATGGAGCTTCCTGAAGACAAGCGGAGTCGTCGGCCACGAAAACAAGCGCGCCGAGATGGATCTCGCGGCCCTGAGCCAGTCCGTCGGCGGAAACCATGATGATGAGAATCAGAAAAAATCGCAACTCCACCAAAAAGTCACTAAGACACCTGCCCCACGGTGGGCGCCAACTGTCGTGGATCTAAGACTGACAGTAGAATGGGGGTAGGTATGAGGAGGCAAGATCCTAGCTATGGTGAAGTTGTACGCACGAGTTTTATGAGTTCAGGCCCTTCACGGAGGAAGTAATAGCCCTACATCTCGTTGCCCGGAGGCCGTCGACTGGATTATGCGTGTGTGTGTGTGTGTGTGTGTGTGTGTGTGTGTGTGTGTGTGTGTGTGTGTGTGTGTGTGTGTGTGTATAGTGGGTGCGAACCCTTGTCCCGGAGGAGGGGGTGGCTTATATAGAGTGCGCCAGGACCCCAGCTCCCCTCTGTTACACAATGTTCAATGTACATAAAGATGAGGCGTTACTGGTAACGCCAGCCTTAAATGCCTTAATGGCCTTAAAGATTACAGAGTGAACGCTCGTCCGTTGCTGTTTCAAATGACTCCTGGTCTTCAATAGGTCGAGTGGATTCTTGTATGATCGAGTGGTCGAGTGACCTCAGGAAGGAGGGGTTTCCGAGCAGCTGGTAGGTCGAGTGGATTGCACTCGACACCTTTGTTTGGCCCTCCCTGTTGTCTCTTGATCTTCTTTTCTTCTAGGACAGTGACCTTGAATGGGGCGCATAGGTCAGGCCTATGACCCTACCCCAGGTCTATGTCATCATCAGCGGCAGCAGAAAAGTGGGGGTGCCCAGATGAGATCTGCTGCAATGAGGATATGTTCTAGTATCAAAAAACAAGTGCTAAAACTGCTACCGCGCAGGACTTGTGTTATTTTCAGATCAAAACTATGCGATCTAGAAGGAGAAAGAGGAACGGTGATGAACACCGACGAACAAGGAAACCCTAAAGATAGATCTATTATGAGGAAAGATAAAGACTTACCAACGTTGATGGACAAGGAGGGGCATCGCGGCGTTCTGGTCCATTCAGGGTGATTCAGCGGCTGGAGTTGAAGAATTGGATGAAGGTCAACGGCGGCGAAGCTCGGGCGCGCTGGTGCGTTGGGAGGAGGAAGACGAAGATGAGAAGGAAAAGGGGGAGAATGGAAAGAGGACCCGTGGCCTTATTTATAGGGCTGGAAGGATAAACGGCAGGCGTGGGAATCGAGGAGACAAGGAAATGGATATGTGACGGCGTGGATGCCTCGATTTTCAGAGGTTCCCTAAAGGAAAAGATTTATTAAGATTTGGGATGTATGTGATATTAATAATAGGTGACGTCATGACGGGTCGCCAAAATTTTAGGAGATGATGTCATGGCGGGTTACGGATAACCCGGAAGTGTTGAAGATTGACTTGAACAAGTTCAAATCAACCTGGGGCCTAATGTTGGGGATATGACTATCGGATATGACCCGCCCAGGAGGGGCCAGGTTATCCCAATGGCGGTTCATCTAAATGAAGCCCAAGAGTATATGGAAGATGGCGGTTCATAAGACAGGCTTGTTTTAAGGGGCCCAAACCCGAAGGCAACTTAAGGCCCATAAGTGTAAACTGCCATGTATATGTAACTTGTATTGTAAGGCATGTAAGATAAGTCACCAAGCCGGACACGTTTGTATGAGCCGGCCGGGACTCTGTAGGCCGCAGGGCGTCAACCCATGTATATAAGGGGACGATCCGGCATCGGCTTAGGGCAAGAAACAACAGATCGAAAGCCAGGCAAAGCGTATTCGCTCCCTGGTAATCGAAACCCTAGCAATACCACCTCAGACTAGATTAGGCCTTTACCTTCACCGCAAGGGGCCGAACCAGTATAAACTCCCCGTGTCCTTTGTCCCATTTAACCCCTTAAAGCTAACCTCGTCGCCATGGCTCCACAACGAAGTCCTTTCACTAGGACATCTGCTGTGACAACTCCACGACACAACCCAATGAATAAAATATTGTTTTCTCTTTTTCTTTCTATTTTTGTGTGTTGACACAATTATGCTACTGTTATGATTGCGTTTTTATGTTTTAGTTAGCGTTTGTGCCAAGTAAAGCCTTTAGGACCATGTTGGGTGATAGTTGATGTGATCTTGTTGGAAAATGGAAACTTTTGTGCCTAGTAGCAGAATTGTTCAAAACCACATAAGCGTCATAAAATTCTGAATTTTTTACACAAGCTTGATATACAAATTTTCTAAGCGGTCCTACTTTTTTAGAATTTTTTGGAGTTACAGAAGTATGGTCAAAGTCCACATTACTACAGACCATTCTATTTTTGACAGATTGTGTTTTTGTTGCATTATGTGCTTATGTTGATGAATCTATGGATTGTATCGGGGGGTATAAGCCATGGTAAAGTTAGAATACAGTAGGTATAATGCAATAATAAAATATGAATGGGTTTGCAACAATACTTAAAGTGGTTATTTGCTTTATTATACTAACGAATCTCACAAAGGTTTTGTTAAGTTTTGCGTGATTGAAGTTTTCAAGTTTTGGGTGGGATCACGATGGATGAAGGAATAAGGAATGAAAAGAGCCTCAGCTTGGGGATGCACATGGCACCCCAAGGTGATATTCAAGGAAAACCAAAAAACTAAGCTTGGGGATGCCCCGAAAGGCATCCCCTCTTTCTTCTAACAACCATCGGTAATTTTACTTGGAGCTATACTTTTATTTATCACATATCATGAGTTTTGCTTGGAGCGTCTTGTATTATATGAGTCTTTGCTTGTTTTGCTTTTTAGTTGGTCACAATCATCCTTGCTGTACACACCTATTTGAGAGAGCCATAATGATGTTACTTTTTGGTAGAATTTCTCTATGTGCTTCACTTAAATTTTTTGAGCTATGGAATTGCTCTAGTGCTTCACTTATATCTTTTTTAGCACGGTGATGCTTTATTTTTTGAAGAAATACACTCCTTCTTCAGTTAGATCAATTTGGGAGTTAGCAAACTTTTTATGAAATTATCTCATGCTTCACTTATATTATTTTTAGAGATGAAAATTTATTTATCTTCACTTAATTTATTTGAGAGCTTGTTATAAGCAATGGTAATATATGAAACTGGTCCCAAAGTGATAGATATTCAAGAGGGATATAACAAAAACTTCCATGAATATCATTGGATATTATAAACTTGATTCTTTGCAATAGTTTTGAGATATGGAGATAGTAATATGTGAGTCATGTTGGTGAGTAATTATGCTTTAGTGAGAATATTGGTGTTAAGGTTTGTGATTTCCTATGCAAGCACAAAAGTCAATAGTTATGCGATGAAATTACATCCTACTTATGGTGCATTACTCGGTGTTAGTTATGCTTAATGCTCGTTTATGATCGTTTTTGTTTCTTGGTTGGTTTCTTCTCAATCTATTTGCTAGACTTTCCTTGTACTAAGTGGGAATCCTACTTGTGCATCCAAACTCCTTAAACCAAGTTGTGCCAATGAGTCCACCATAGCTACCTATATGCGGTATTTCCATGTCGTTCCAAGTAAATTTGTATGCGCCAACTCTAATTTCAAAAATGAATTTCCTTTTTGTGTGCCTGTACCGCTCATGAAGCGGCAGGGGGTGGCCAATATTTTTCCATGCTAGATGTGTTATTCTCAAGATGAGTGTTTATTCACTTGTCATTGCACAAGAGTATGGCGGTAATAGGGATGTCCAGTCCTGAAATAAAAAAACAATTTATTTATGTTATCAAATTATGAATTCCTTGGAAAGTGTTGGTATGGAAGGCACCAGTGGATACGGCTAGCCATGGATTGTGAAATACTTACCGTTGTTGTGTTGCATCATCCTCTCCTCTCCGGGGAATTACCAACGCAGATACAAGCAATCAGGAAGAATTTCTGGCGCCGCTGCTAAGGAGACATCATCAATATAATCAAGTTCCTACGCACAAAATCTCATCTCCTTGCAATTACTTTATTTCCCATTTGTCTCTCGTTTTCATTTCCCCCACTTCCAAAACGTTTTTGCAAATATACAAAAATATTTTTCGTTTGCCCTTTTTGTTTTGGTCATTTCGTCAATATGACTAGCATGACTACCCCTCCTTTGTCACCGCATTTTGAAGTTCTATACTTCAAACAGAAGCAAGGAGAAAATTTGAAAGATGCTTGGTATAGGTTGATGGAATCGTACCGCATTTGCAACATAAAAGGAGATCCAAAGATTTTGCTTCATAATTTTTATATAGGTTTAACCATGCATGATACGTCTCCGTCGTATCTATAATTTTTTTTTTCATGCCAATATTATACCACTTTCACATATTTTTGGCAACTTTGTACATGATTTATTGGACTAAACTATTGATCCAGTGCCCAGTGCCAGTTCCTATTTTTTGCATGTTTTTTGTATCGCATAAAATCCATATCAAACGAAGTCCACATGCAATAAAAAATTTACGGAGAATTATTTTGGAATACATGTGATTTTGGGGACTTGGAATCAACGCAAACGGAGGCCCACACAGCCCACAAGACACCAAGGCGCGACCCAGGAGCCAGGTGCGTCGTGGTGGGTTGGGCTCACCTCGTACATCGGTTGGAGCTCTACTTCGGGCGCAAGGAAGCTTATATCAGGAAAAATCATGTTAAAATCTCAGTGCAATCGGAGTTACGGATCTCCGGGAATATAAGAAATGGTTTTCGGCCAGATCTGGGGAGCGTGAAACAGAAGAGAACAGAGAGGGAGATCCAATCTCGGAGGGGCTCCCGCCCCTCCGCCACCATGGAGGCCATGGACCAGAAGGGGAACTCTCCTCCCATCTAGGGGGGAGGCCAAGGAAGAAGAAGAAGGAGGGGGGCTCTCTCCCCCTCTCTCCTGGTGGCGCCGGAGTGCCGCCGGGGAAAGGATCGTGACGGCGATCTATACCAACAATTTTGCTACCGTCGACACCAACTCTCTCCCCCTCTATGCAGCGGTGTAACACACCTTCTCCCCGCTGTAAACTCTACTTAAACATGGTGCTCAACTCCATATATTATTTCCCAGTGATCTATGGTTATCCTATGATGTTTGAGTAGATCCGTTTTGTCCTGTGGATTAATCGTGATCTTGGTTGGTATGATTGTATATTTTATTTATGTTGTTGTCCTACGGTGCCCTCCGTCTCGCGCAAACGTGGGGGATCCTCGCTGTAGGGTGTTGCAATATGTCCATGGTTCGCTTATGGTGGATTGCGAGAGTGACAGAAGCTTAAACCCGAGTAAGTGGGTTATGGCGTATGGCAATAAAGAGGGCTTGATACTTAATGCTATGGTTGGATTTCATGACCTTAATGATCTTTAGTAGTTGTGGATGGTTGCTAGGGGTCCAATCATAAGTGCATATGATCCAAGTAGAGAAAGTATGTTAGCTCATGCCTCTCCCTCATATAAAATTACAAGAATGATTACCGGTACTTGTTATTGATTGCCTAGGGACAAATGACTTTCTTGTTGACAAAAGCTATCTACTTTTACTATCTAGCAATTTATTCGTAGTTTTATTCTTGCAAAGTGCTCGTAGTTTTATTCTTGCAAAATAGATTCATACTTGTTTTAGGTAAAGCAAACGTCAAGTGTGTGTACAGTTGTATCGGTGGTTGATAGAACTTGAGGGAATATTTATTCTACCTTTAGCTCCTCGTTGGGTTCGACACTCTTATTTATCGAAGAAGACTACAAACGATCCCCTATACTTGTGGGTTATCAAGACCATTTTCTGGCGCCGTTGCTGGGGAGCAATAGCGTGGGGTGAATATTCTCATGTGTGCTTGCTTGCTTTACCACTAAGTAGTTTTTATTTTCTGTTCTAAGTTGTTCTGTATCTTTAGTTATGGATATGGAACACGAAATACCAAAGAAATTAGTGGTACTTGCTACTCATGGAGATGGGGGACCTCCTAAAACCCTCGATGCTTGTTATGTGAAAGATATTATGCACTACTTTGATAATCCTGAGAAAACCCCATTCAATTATATAATGGGAGTAATGTTGGATCAACGTGAATACTTTAGGGATTATCGCTTGACTCATAAAGGGAAATTGTTATGGGATCAAATTCATATGTTGCATTGGTATGCTCAGGAGCTATGCTTGAGATATGATTATACTTGTTGCTCTTGGATGAATGCTCCAGATCTTCCCTTTTCATGCAAATTTAACGATAATGAAACCTTAGCTTCTTATGCTAATGGTATATATAATTATTATGATGTGGAACGAATAGAAGAATTTGTTGCTTTTAAGGGTGCTTATGAAATTGAATCTTTGTTTTTAAAGTATGAAGCTTTTGATGATGATGTTTATAGACCTGAAAATTTCGCCATCCTTAAATATTGCTACGATAATTACAAATACAATTACGATATTGATGTGTTTATTGAGAAAGTCTCCGCTGTCCAAGAAGAGACTAATATTTTGCAGGAGTCCATGGAAGAAGAAGATGATGAAACTATGAGCTCATTGGATTAAAAAGATGAGGAGGAGAGTGAAGAAGAAAAGGAGGAAGAGCGGATTGATCACCCGTGCCACCTTCTAGTGAGAGTAACTCTTCAACACATACATTATTTAGTATCCCTTCGTTCTTACCCAAGGATGAATATTATGATAATTGCTAGGATCCCGTTGATTCATTTGAAATATCCATTTTTGATGAACTTGGTGCTTGCTATGCTTGTGGCCATGATGCCAATATGAATTATGCTTATGGAGATGAACTTGCTATTGATCCTTATGCTAAACATGAAATTGTTGCTCTTGCACCCACACATGATAGTCCTATTATCTTTTTGAATTCTCCAAACTACACTATATCAGAGAAGTTTGCACTTATTAAGGATTACATTGATGGGTTGCCTTTTACCGTTACACATGGTGATTTTGATGAATATAATATGCATGTGCTTGTGGCTCCTACTTGCAATTATTATGAGAGAGGAACTACATCTCCGCCTCTTTATGTTCCCGATACGATAAAATTGCAAGAAACTACTTATGGTATGTATTGGCCTTTACTTGATGTGCATGAATTATTCTTGTATGACATGCCAATGCATAGGAAGAGAGTTAGACTTCATCATTGCATGATATATGTTGCTTTGTGCTCACTACTAAATGCCCATTGTTAATTAAAATTGGCTTTGATATACCTTGGGATCCGGGTGGATCCATTACTTGAGCACTTTATGCCTAGCTTAATGGCTTTAAAGAAACCAGTGCCAAGGAGACAACCCGGAAGTTTTAGAGATCCATTTATTTCTGTTGAGTGATTTTATAAAGTTTAAAAACAAAAAAAAATATAGAGGGGAACTTAGAACTTCACAAAAAGAAAAGTGAAAGTGAGATAGACGAGCACCGTGGAAGCGGGAGCATGCCTTGAACTTATTTCATGCCCATGGAAACTTTGTGAATCTTGAATTGCAGAAACTTTTCAACAAAAATAATTATCCCCTTGTACAATTCCATTGTATTATAAAAATAATGTGCCAAGATTTGCCTTTAGGATGATTAGATTGCTTGTTGGTTTGTGCGGTGCAAAACAGAAACTTTGGCTGTAGTGCGCGATTTTTCATTTTTTACTGGAACGTCAAACGCTTATGAAACCTTTTGTACTGTCTTTCTATAAAAAAATGTTTATTTTGTCCTAATTTTTCAGAATTTTTAGAGTTACATAAGTATGGTGGATTTTCAAATATTTACAGACTGTCCTGTTTTCAAAGATTGCTGTTATAGCTTCATTATTTGCGTATGTTTGAATTCTTGTTGAAGCCTCCTTGAATTGAGTCCATAGAATTATGATAGCATACAGTGGGTAATGTTTGTTTATAATTATACAATAATGTTACAGCAGTACATGATGGGATTTCATTGCCATATTCACTAACCCCGCCGCTAAAAGTTCGGTTGAGTTTTGTGTGGATGAAGTGATCAAAGATCGAGGAGGTCTCAATATGAGGAGAAGGAGGAGAGGCAAGAGCTCAAGCTTGGGGATGTCCAAGGCACCCCAAGTAAATATTCAAGGAAACTCAAGCATCTAAGCTTGGGGATGCCTCGGAAGGCATCCCATCTTTCTTCAACAAGTATCGGTATGTTTTCGTCTTTGTTTCGTTCATGTGATATGTGCAAATCTTGGAGCGTCTTTTGCGTTTAGTTTTCATTTTTACTTTATGCACCATGCTGGTATGAGATAGTCCATGGTTGATTTATATAATCCTCATTGCACTTCACTTATATCTATTGAGTGTGGCTTTATAGTATGCTTCATGTGCTTCCCTTATATCATTTGAAGTTTGGAGTGCATGTTTCTCTTCACATAGAAAACCGTTGTTTGTAGAATGCTCTTTTGCTTCACTTTGGTCTTTTGTAGAAAGAATTTAACTCTCATGCTTCACTTATATCCATTTAGAGAGGCAACAGGAATTGGTCAATTGCACGGTTAGTCATAAAATCCTACATAAAACTTATGGACCACTCAATATGATATGTTTGATTACTTGCAATAGTTTTGCGGTATAGAGATGGTAATGAAGGAAATATGCCCTAGAGGCAATAATAAAGTTATTATTTATTTCCTTATATCATGATAAATTTTTATTATTCATGATAAAATTGTATTAACCGGAAACATAATACATGTGTGAATACATAGACAAACAGAGTGTCACTAGTATGCCTCTACTTGACTAGCTTGTTGATCAAAGATGGTTATGTTTCCTAGCCATAGACATGAGTTGTCATTTGATTAACAGGATCACATCATTAGGAGAATGATGTGATTGACATGACCCATTCCGTTAGCTTAGCACCCGATCGTTTGGTATGTTGCTATTGCTTTCTTCATGACTTATACATGTTCTATGACTATGAGATTATGCAACTCCCGTTTACCGGAGGAACACTTTGTGTGCTACCAAACGTCACAACGTAACTGGGTGATTATAAAGGAGTACTACAGTTGTCTCCAAAGGTACATGTTGGGTTGGCGTATTTCGAGATTAGGATTTGTCACTCCGATTATCGGAGAGGTATCTCTGGGCCCTCTCGGTAATGCACATCACTTAAGCCTTGCAAGCATTGCAACTAATGAGTTAGTTGCGGGACGATGTATTACGGAACGAGTAAATAGACTTGCCGGTAATGAGATTGAACTAGGTATTGAGATACCGACGATCAAATCTCGGGCAAGTAACATACCGATGACAAAGGGAACAACGTATGTTGTTATGCGGTCTGACCGATAAAGATCTTCGTAGAATATGTGGGAGCCAATATGAGCATCCAGGTTCCGCTATTGGTTATTGACCGGAGACGTGTCTCGGTCATGTCTACATAGTTCTCGAACCCGTAGGGTCCGCACGCTTAAAGTTTCGATGACAGTTATATTATGAGTTTATGAGTATTGATGTACAGAAGGAGTTGGGAGTCCTGGGTGAGATCGGGGACATGACGAGGAGTCTCGAAATGGTCGAGACGTAAAGATCGATATATTGGATGACTATATTCGGACATCGGAAAGGTTCCGAGTGATTCGGGTATTTTTTGGAGTACCGGAGAGTTACGGGAATACGTATTGGGCCTTATTAGGCAATACGGGAAAGAAGGAAAAGGGCCTCAAGGGTGGCCGCACCCCTCCCCTTGGTCTGGTCCGAATTGGACTAGGGAAGGGGGGCGCCCCCTTCCTTCCTTCTCCTTTTCCCTTCCTCTTTTCCTATTCCATATGGGAGGTGGAATCCTACTAGGACTAGGGAATCCTAGTAGGACTCCACACTTGGTGTGCCCCCTCCTAGGGCCGGCCTCCTCCTCCTTTGCTCCTTTATATACGGGGGCAGGGGGGCACCCCAGAGAGACAACTGTTGATCCTTGAGATCTCTTAGCCGTGTGCGGTGCCCCCCTCCACCATAGTTCTCCTCGATAATATTGTAGCGGTGCTTAGGTGAAGCCCTGCGATGGTAGAACATCAAGATCGTCACCACGCCGTCGTGCTGACGGAACTCTTCCCTGACACTGCTGGATCGGAGTCCGGGGAACGTCATCGAGCTGAACGTGTGCAAGAACTTGGAGGTGCCGTAGTTTCGGTGCTTGATCGGTCGGGCCGTGAAGACTTACGACTACATCAACCGCGTTGTGCTAACGCTTCCGCTTTCGGTCTACAAGGGTACGTGGACAACACTCTCCCCTCTCGTTGATATGCATCACCATGATCTTGCGTGTGCGTAGGAAAATTTTGAAATTACTACGTTCCCCAACAGTGGTATCCGAGCCTAGGTTTTATGCGTTGATGTTATATGCACGAGTAGAACACAAGTGAGTTGTGGGCGATACAAGTCATACTGCTTACCAGCATGTCATACTTTGGTTCGGCGGTATTGTTGGATGAAGCGGCCCGGACCGACATTACGCGTACGCTTACGCGAGACTGGTTCTACCGACGTGCTTTGCACACAGGTGGCTGGCGGGTGTCAGTTTCTCCAACTTTAGTTGAACCGAGTGTGGCTACGCCCGGTCCTTGCGAAGGTTAAAACAGCACTAACTTGACGAACTATCGTTGTGGTTTTGATGCGTAGGTAAGAACGGTTCTGGCTAAGCCCGTAGCATCCACGTAAAACTTGCAACAACAAAGTAGAGGACGTCTAACTTGTTTTTGCAGGGCATGTTGTGATGTGATAAGGTCAAGACATGATGCTATATTTTATTGTATGAGATGATCATGTTTTGTAACCGAGTTATCGGCAACTGGCAGGAGCCATATAGTTGTCGCTTTATTGTATGCAATGCAATCGCCCTGTAATGCTTTACTTTATCACTAAGCGGTAGCGATAGTCGTAGAAGCATAAGATTGGCGAGACGACAATGATGCTACGATGGAGATCAAGGTGTCGCACCGGTGATGATGGTGATCACGATGGTGCTTCGAAGATGGAGATCACAAGCACAAGATGATGATGGCCATATCATATCACTTATATTGATTGCATGTGATGTTCATCCTTTATGCATCTTATCTTGCTTTGATTGACGGTAGCATTTTAAGATGATCTCTCACTAATTATCAAGAAGTGTTCTCCCTGACTATGCACCGTTGCCAAAGTTCGTCGTGCCCGGATACCACGTGATGATCGGGTGTGATAAGCTCTACGTCCATCTACAAGTGGTGCAAGCCAGTTTTGCACACGCGGAATACTCAGGTTAAACTTGACGAGCCTAGCATATGCAGATATGGCCTCGGAACATGGAGACCGAAAGGTCGAGCGTGAATCATATAGTAGATATGATCAACATAGTGATGTTCACCATTGAAAACTACTCCATCTCACGTGATGATCGGACATGGTTTAGTTGATTTGGATCACGTGATCACTTAGATGACTAGAGAGATGTCTATCTAAGTGGGAGTTCTTAAGTAATATGATTAATTGAACTTAAATTTATAATGAACTTAGTCCTGGTAGTATTTTGCAAATTATATTGTAGATCAATAGCTCGCGTTGTTGCTTTCATATGTTTATTTTGATATGTTCCTAGAGAAACTGTGTTGAAAGATGTTAGTAGCAATGATGTGGATTGGATCCATGATCTGAGGATTGTCCTCATTGCTGCACAGAAGAATTATGTCCTTGATGCACCGCTAGGTGACGGACCTATTGCAGGAGCAGATGCAGACGTTATGAATGTTTGGCTAGCTCAATATGATGACTACTTGATAGTTAAGTGCACCGTGCTTAACGGCTTAGAATCGGGACTTCAAAGACGTTTTGAACGTCATGGGCCATATAAGATGTTCCAGGAGTTGAAGTTAATATTTCAAGCAAATACCCGAGTTGAGAGATATGAAGTCTCGAACAAGTTCTATAGCTAAAAGATGGAGGAGAATTTCTCAACTATTGAGCATGTGCTCAGATTGTCTGGGTACTTCAATCGCTTGAATCAAGTGGGAGTTAATCTTCCAGATAAGATAGTGATTGACAGAATTCTCTAGTCGCCATCACCAAGTTACTAGAACTTTGTGATGAACTATAGTATGCAAGGGATGACGAAAACGATTCCCGAGCTCTTCGTGACATTGAAATCAACGAAGGTAGAAATCAAGAAAGAGCATCAAGTGTTGATGATTGACAAGACCACTAGTTTCAAGAAAAGGGCAAAGGGAAAGAAAGGGAACTTCAAGTAGAATGACAAGCAAGCTGTCACTCCCGTGAAGAAGCCCAAAGCTGGACCAAACCCTGAAACTGAGTACTTACACTGCAAAGGAAATGGTCACTGGAAGCGGAAATACCCTGAATATTTGGTGGATAAGAAGGATGGCAAAGTGAACAAGGGTATATTTTGATATACAGGTTATTGATGTGTACCTTACTAGTGTTTATAGTAGCCCCTGAGTATTTTATACTTGTTCGGTTGCTAAAAACTAGTAACTCGAAACAGGAGTTACAGAATAAACAGAGACTAGTTGAGGGTGAAGTGACGATGTCTATTGGAAGTGGTTCCAAGATTGATATGATCATCATCGCACACTCCCTATACTTTCGGGATTAGTGTTAAACCTAAATAAATGTTATTTGGCGTTTGCGTTGAGCATGAATATGATTTGATCATGTTTATTGCAAAATGGTTATTCATTTAAAGTCAGAGAATAATTGTTGTTCTGTTTACATGAATAAAACCTTCAATGGTCATACACCCAATGAAAATAGTTTGTTGGATCTCGATCGTAGTGATACACATATTCTTAATATTAATGCCAAAAGATGCAAAGTTGATAATGATAGTGCAACGTATTTGTGCCACTGTCGTTTGGGTCATATCGGTATAAAGCGCATGAAGAAACTCCATAAAAATGGACTTTTGGAATCACTTGATTATGAATCATTTGATGCTTGCGAACCGTGCCTTATGGGCAAGATGACTAAAACTCCGTTCTCCAGAACAATGGAACAAGCTACTGACTTATTGGAAATAATACATACCGATGTATGCGATCCAATGAGTGTTGATGCTCGTGGCAAGTATCGTTATTTTCTGACCTTCACAGATGATATGAGCAGATATGGGTATATCTACTTAATGAAACATAAGTCTGAAACATTTGAAAAGTTCAAAGAATTTCAGAGTGAAGTGGAGAATCATGGTAACAAGAAAATAAAGTTTCTACGATCTGATCGTGGAGGAGAATATTTGAGTTCTGAGTTTGGCCTTCATATAAAACAATGTGGAATAGTTTCACAGCTCACGCCACCGAACACCACAGTAGAACGGTGTGTCCGAACGTCATAACAAGACTTTATTTGATATGGTGCGATCAATGATGTCTCTTACCAATTTACCAATATCGTTTTGGGGATTATGCATTAGAGACAGCTGCATTCACATTAAATAGGGCACCATCTAAATCCGTTGAGATGACACCTTATGAACTGTGGTTTGGCAAGAAACCCAAGTTGTCGTTTCTTAAAATTTGGGATTGCGATGCTTATGTGAAAAAGTTTCATCCTGATAAGCTCAAACCCAAATCGGAGAAGTGTGTCTTCATAGAATACCCAAAGGAAACTATTGGGTACACCTTCTATCATAGATCCGAAGGCAAGATATTCGTTGCTAAAAATGGATCCTTTCTAGAGAAGGAGTTTCTCTCGAAAGAAGTGAGTGGGAGGAAAGTAGAACTTGATAAGGTAATTGTACCTTCTCCCGAATTGGAAAGTAGTTCATCACAGAAATCAGTTCCAGTGATTCTTACACCAATTAGTGAGGAAGTTAATGATGATGATCATGAAACTTCAGATCAAGTTATTCTGAAACTCGTGGGTCTTCCAGAGTACGGTCAAGACGAGAGTGATACGGTGATCCTATTCTAGAAGTCATGTTACTAGACCATGATGAACCTATGAACTATGAGGAAGCGATGATGAGCCCAGATTCCGCGAAATGGCTTGAAGCCATGAAATTTGAGATAGAATCCATGTATGAGGACAAAGTGTGGACTTTGATTGACTTGCCCGATGATCGGTGAGTCATTAAGAATAAATGGATCTACAAGAGGAAGACGGACGCTGATAGTAGTGTTACTATCTACAAAGCTAGACTTGTCAAAAATGGCTTTGACAAAGTTCAAGGTGTTGACTACGATGGGATTTTATCACTCGTAGCGATGCTTAAAGTCTGTCTGAATCTTGTTAGCAATTGCCGCATTTTATGAAATCTGGCAAATGGATAAACAAAACTGCATTCCTTAATGGAGTTATTAAAGAAGAGTTGTATGTGATGCAACCAGAAGGTTTTGTCGATCCTAAAGGTGTTAACAAAATGTGCAAGCTCTAGCGATCCATCTATGGACTGGTGCAAGCATCTCGGAGTTGGAATATACGCTTTGATAAGTTTATCAAAGCATATAGTTTTATCTGAGACTTGCGAAAGAAGCCTGTATTTACAAGAAAGTGAGTGGGAGCACTACAACATTTCTGATAAGTATATGTAAATGACATATTGTTGATTGGAAATAATGTAGAATTATTCTGCAAAGCATAAAGGAGTGTTTGAAAGGAGTTTTTCAAAGAAAGACCTCGGTGAAGCTGCTTACATATTGAGCATCAAGATCTATAGAGATAGATCAAAACGCTTGATAAGTTTTTTCAATGAGTACATACCTTAACAAGATTTTGAAGTAGTTCAAAATGGAACAGTCAAAGAAAGAGTTCTTGCCTGTGTTACAAGGTGTGAAGTTGAGTAAAGACTCAAAGCCCGACCACGGCAGAAGATAGAAAGAGAATGAAATTCATTCTCTATGCCTCAGTCATAGGTTCTATAAAGTATGCCATGCTGTGTACCAGAACTATTGTATACCCTACACTGTGTTTAGCAAGGGAGTACAATAGTGATCTAGGAGTAGATCACTGGACAGCGGTCAAAATTATCCTTAGTGGAATGAGGATATATTTCTCGATTATGGAGGTGAAAAAAGGTTCATCGTAAAGGGTTACGTCGATGCAAGTTTTTTGACACTAATCTAGATGACTCTAAGTCTCAATCTGGATATATTGAAAGTAGGAGCAATAAGCTAGAGTAGCTCCGTGCAGAGCATTGTAGACATAGAAAATTGCAAAATACATAACGGATCTGAATGTGAAAGACCCGTTGACTAAGATTCTCTCGCAAGCAAAACATGATCACACCTTAGTACTCTTTGGGTGTTAATCACATAGCGATGTGAACTAGATTACTGAATCTAGTAAACCCTTTGGGTGTTGGTCACATGGCGATGTGAACTATGGGTGTTAATCACATGATGATGTGAACTATCGATTGTAATCACATGGTCATGTGATCTAGATTATTGACTCTAGTGCAAGTGGGAGACTGAAGGAAATATGCCCTAGAGGCAATAATAAAGTTATTATTTATTTCGTTATATCATGATAAATGTTTATTATTCATGCTAAAATTGTATTAACCGGAAACATAATACATGTGTGAATACATAGACAAACAGAGTGTCACTAGTATGCCTCTACTTGACTAGCTTGTTGATCAAAGATGGTTATGTTTCCTAGCCATAGACATGAGTCGTCATTTGATTAACAGGATCACATCATTAGGAGAAGGATGTGATTGACATGACCCATTCCGTTAGCTTAGCACCCGATCATTTAGTATGTTGCTATTGCTTTCTTCATGACTTATACATATTCCTATGACTATGAGATTATGCAACTGCCGTTTACCGGAGGAACACTTTGTGTGCTACCAAACGTCACAACGTAACTGGGTGATTATAAAGGAGCTCTACAGGTGTCTCCAAAGGTACATGTTGGGTTGGCGTATTTCGAGATTAGGATTTGTCACTCCGATTATCGAAGAGGTATCTCTGGGCCCTCTCAGTAATGCACATCACTTAAGCCTTGCAAGTATTGCAACTAATGAGTTAGTTGCTGGATGATGTATTACGGAACGAGTAAAGAGACTTGCCGTTAACGAGATTGAACTAGGTATTGAGATACCGACGATCGAATCTCGGGCAAGTAACATACCGATAACAAAGGGAACAACGTATGTTGTTATGCGGTCTGACCGATAAAGATCTTCGTAGAATATGTGGGAGCCAATATGAGCATCCAGGTTCCGCTATTGGCTATTGACCGGAGATGTGTCTCGGTCATGTCTACATAGTTCTCGAACCCGTAGGGTCCGCATGCTTAAAGTTTCGATGACAGATATATTATGAGTTTATGAGTTTTGATGTACCGAAGGAGTTCGGAGTCCCGGATGAGATCGGGGACATGACAAGGAGTCTCGAAATGGTCGAGACATAAAAATCGATATATTGGACGACTATATTCGGACATCGGAAAGGTTCCAAGTGATTCGAGTATTTTTCGGAGTACCGGAGAGTTACGGGAATACGTATTGGGCCTTATTAGGCAATACGGGAAAGAAGGAAAAGGGCCTCAAGGGTGGCCGCACCCCTCCCCTTGGTCTGGTCCGAATTGGACTAGGGAAGGGGGCCGCCCCCTTCCTTCCTTCTCCTTTTCCCTTCCTCTTTTCCTATTCCATATGGGAGGTGGAATCCTACTAGGACTAGGGAATCCTAGTAGGACTCCACACTTGGTGTGCCCCCTCCTAGGGCCGGCATCCTCCTCCCTTGCTCCTTTATATACGGTGGCAGGGGGGCATCCCAGAGAGACAACAATTGATCCTTGAGATCTCTTAGCCGTGTGTGGTGCCCCCCTCCACCATAGTTCTCCTCGATAATATTGTAGCGGTGCTTAGGCGAAGCCCTGCGACGGTAGAACATCAAGATCGTCACCACGCCGTCGTGCTGACGGAACTCTTCTCCGACACTTTGCTGGATCGGAGTCCGGGGAACGTCATCGAGCTGAACGTGTGCAAGAACTTGGAGGTGCCGTAGTTTCGGTGCTTGATCGGTCGGGCCGTGAAGACATACGACTACATCAACCGCGTTGTGCTAACGCTTCCGCTTTTGGTCTACGAGGGGTACGTGGACAACACTCTCCCCTCTCGTTGCTATGCATCACCATGATCTTGCGTGTGCATAGGAAAATTTTGAAATTACTACGTTCCCCAACAGGTAATATGTGTGAGGTACAAGTAAATGGTTGTGGTTAGTAAGAATATTGGTGTTAAGGTTTGTGATTCCCGAAGCATGCACGTATAGTCTCTCGTTATGCTATGAAGTTGGAGCATGATTTATAATTGATTGTCTTCCTTATGAGTGGCGGTCAGGGACGAGCATGGTCTTTTCCTACCAATCTATCCCCCTAGGGCCATGCGTAGTAGTACTTTGCTTCGAGGGCTAATAAACTTTTGCCATAAGTATATGAGTTCTTTATGACTAATGTGAGTCCATGGATTATACACACTCTTACCTTTCCGCAATTTGCTAGCTTCTACGGTACCGTGCATTGCCTTTTCTCACCTCGAGACGTGGTGCAAACTTCGCCGGTGCATCCAAACCCCGTGATATGATACGCTCTATCGCACATAAGCCTTATTATATCTTCCTCAAAACAGCCACCACACCTACATATTATGGCTTTTTCATGGCCATTCCGAGATATATTGCCATGCAACTTCCACCGCTTCCGTTTGGTGACTTGAGCATTCATTGTCATATTGCTTTGCATGATCATATAGCTGACATAGTAGTTGTGGCTTAGCCACCGTTCATCATTTTTCATGCATGTTACGCTAGATCATTGCACATCCTGGTACATTGCCAGAGGCATTCATATAGAGTCATACTTTGTCATAGGTATCGAGTTGTAATTTTTATTTCTTTTGAGTTATAAGTAAATAGAAGTGTGATGATCATCATTATTCATTTTTAGAGCAGTGCCCCAGTGAGGAAAGGATGATGGAGACTATGATTTCCCCACAAGTCGGGATGAGACTCCGGACAATGAGAGAGAGAAAAAAGAAAAAGAAGAAAAAGAAGAAAAGGAAGAAAAAGAAGAAAAAGAAGAAAAAGAAGAAAAAGAAGAAAAAGAAAAAATAAACAAAGAGAGAAGGGGCATTGTTAGTATCCTTTACCATACTTGTGCTTCAAAGTAGCACCATGTTTTTCATATGGAGAGTCTCCTATGTTGTCACTTTCATATACTAGTGGGAATTTTTCATTATAGGATTAGATGCACACCCACTTAGTTTCGTATTTAGCTTTCATACACTTATAGCTCTTAGTGCATTCGTTGCATGGCAATCCCTACTCCTCGCATTGATATCAATTGATGGGCATCTCCATAGCCCGTTGGTTATCCGCATCGATGTGAGACTTTCTTAATTTTTTTGTCTTCTCTATATTACCCCTATCATCATACTCTATTCCACCCGTAGTGCTATATCCATGGCTTGCGCTCATGTATTGTGTGAGGGTTGAAAAAGCTAAAGTGCGTTAAAAAGTATGAACCAATTGCTCGGCTTGTCATCGGGGTTGTGCATGATAAATACTTTGTGTTAAGAAGACAGAACATGACAAGACTATATGATTTTGTATTGTTTGTTGGGATGCCTGAGTATTGATGTCTTTATGTCAAATTATAGACTATTGCTTTGAATCATTTATGTCTTAATATTCAAGTTTATGATAGGTAGCATTCCACATCAAAAATTATCATTTATGTACTCAAGGACGAGCGGGAATTAAGCTTGGGGATGCTGATACGTCTCCGTCGTATCTATAATTTTTGATTGTTTCATGCCAATATTATACCACTTTAACATATTTTTGGCAACTTTTTATATGATTTATTGGACTAACCTATTGATCTAGTGCCCAGTGGCCATTCCTATTTTTTGCATGTTTTTTGTATCGCAGAAAACCCATATCAAACGAAGTCCAAATGCAATTAAATTTTATGGAGAATTATTTTGGAATATGTGTGATTTTTGGGACTTGGAATCAATGCACACGGAGGCCCACACAACCCACAAGACACCAGGACGCGACCCAGGAGCCAGGCGCGTGGTGGTGGCTTGTGCTCACCTCGTATGTCGGTTGAAGCTCTACTTCGGGCGCAAGGAAGCTTATATCCGGAAAAAAAATCTTGTTAAAATCTCAGTGCAATCGGAGTTACGGATCTCCGGGAATATAAGAAACGGTTTTCGGCTAGATCTGGGGAGCATGAAACAGAAGAGAACAAAGAGGGAGATCCAATCTCGGAGGGGCTCTCGCCCCTCCGCCACCATGGAGGCCATGGACCGGAGGGGGAACTCTCCTCCCATCTAGGGGGGAGTCCAAGGAAGAAGAAGAAGGAGGGGGCTCTCTCCCCCTCTCTCCCGGTGGCGCCGGAGTGCTGCCAGGGCAAGTATCGTGACGGTGATCTACACCAACAATCTTGCTACCGTCAACACCAACTCTCTCCCCCTCTATGGAGCGGTGTAACACCCTTCTCCCCGCTGTAATCTCTACTTAAACATGGTGCTCAACTCCATATATTATTTCCCAATGATCTTTGGTTATCCTATGATGTTTGAGTAGATCCTTTTGTCCTGTGGGTTAATCGTGATCTTGGTTGGTATGATTGTATATTTTATTTATGGTGCTGTCCTATGGTGCCCTCCGTCTCGCGCAAATGTGGGGGATCCTTGTTGTAGGGTGTTGCAATATGTCCATGGTTCGCTTATGGTGGGTTGCGAGAGTGACAGAAGCTTAAACCCGAGTAAGTGGGTTATGGCATATGGGAGTAAAGAGGACTTGATACTTAATGCTATGGTTGGGTTTCACGACCTTAATGATCTTTAGTAGTTGCGGATGCTTGCTGGGGGTCCAATCGTAAGTGCATATGATCCAAGTAGAGAAAGTATGTTAGCTCATGCCTCTCCCTCATATAAAATTACAAGAATGATTACCGATACTTGTTATCGATTGCCTAGGGACAAATGACTTTCTTGTTGACAAAAGCTATCTACTTTTATTATCTTGCAATTTATTTGTAGTTTTATTCTCGCAAAGTACTGGTAGTTTTATTCTTGCAAAATAGTTTCATACTTGTTTTAGGTAAAGCAAACGTCAAGTGTGCGTTCGATGGTCAATAGAACTTGAGGGAATATTTATTCTACCTTTAGCTCCTCCTTGGGTCTGACACTCTTATTTTTTGAAGAAGGCTAGAAATGATCCCCTATACTTGTGGGTTATCAATGCATCATAGAGAACTCTTGGATTTTGCCGCTAAAGGGAATTTTGTTGAGATTGATGCTAATGCTGCCTATGAAATAACAGAGGGAATATTGGGTTTTCTACCACCAAAAAAGGGATTTACTTTTATGCAAGAAGGGATTAAAATATTAGACAAACTGAGTGAGCTACAGAAAAATTTGGTTGAGTTGCAAAAGTCTAATGAACCCCTCAAACATATTAGTGGAAACCTCGGTCGCATGAATAGTTTAATTACTCTATGTAATAAGCGATTGGAAATTTTAGATCTTAAGATGGTCTCTTTTCCTGAGAATAATGCGAAGCATAAAGAGTCTCCCTGGTTTGAGAAAACTCTTACAAAGATAGCAAAAACTAAAGATCACAATACTTGAATCTATGCATTATGCCTAGCTAGGGGCATAAAACGATAACGCTTGTTGGGAGGCAACCCAATGAATAAAATGATTTTTATCTTTTTCTTCCTGTTTTTGTGTGTTGACACAATTATGCTACTGTTATGATTGTGTTTTTTATCTTTCAGTTAGTGTTTGTGCCAAGTAAAGCCTTTAGGATCATGTTGGGTCATAGTTGATTTGATCCTGTTGAAAAATAGAAACTTTTGCGTCAAGTAATAGAATTTTTAAAATTCTCTGTAGCACAATAAAATCCTGAGTTTTTAAAAAATGATTGATATACAAATTGACTAGATTTTCCTAATTTTTAAGAATTTTTGGAGTGACATAAGTATGGTCAAAGTCCAGATTACTACGGACTGTTTTGTTTTTGACAGATTCTGTTTTTCTTGCATTATGTGTTTATTCTGATGAATCTATGGATTGTACCAGGGGGTATAAGCCGTGGTAAAGTTAGAATACAGTAGTTATAATGCAATAATAAAATATGAATGGATTTGCAACAATACTTAAAGTGGTGCTTTGCTTTATTATACTAACGGATCTCACGAAGGTTTTGTTAAGTTTTGTGTGGTTGAAGTTTTCAAGTTTTGAGTGAGTTCACGATGGATGAAGGAATAAGGAGTGAAAAGAGCCTAAGCTTGGGGATGCCCATGGCACCCCAAGGTAATATTCAAGTAGGACCAAGTAATTAATCTTGGGGATGCCCCGGAAGGCATCCCCTCTTTCTTCTAACAACCATCGGTAATTTTACTTGGAGCTATATTTTTATTTGTCACATATCATGAGTTTTGCTTGGAGCGTCTTGTATTATATGAGTCTTTGCTTGTTTTGCTTTTTATTTGGTCACAATCATCCTTGCTGGACACACATATTTGAGAGAGCCATAATGATGCTATTATTTGTTAGAATTGCTTTATGTGCTTCACTTAAATTTTTTGAGCTATGGAATTGCTCTAGTGCTTCACTTATATCTTTTTGAGCATAGTGGTGCTTTAATTTTTTAATAAACACTCTCATGCTTCACTTAGATCAATTTGAGAGGTAGCAAATTTTGAAGAAATTATCTCATGCTTCACTTATATTATTTTGAGTGATGAAAAATTATTTATGCCCATGTTCTTCACTTAAATTTATTTGGGAGCTTGTTATAGGGAATGTAATATATAAAACTAATCCCAAAGTGATAGATATTCAAGAGGGATAATATAAACTATCATGAAGATCATTGGAAATTAAAACTTTATTCCTTGCAATAGTTTTGCGATATGGAGATAGTAATATGTGAGTCATGTTGGCGAGTAATTATGCTTTATTAAGAATATTGGTGTTAACATTTGTGATTCCCTATGCAAGCACGAAACTCAATAGTTATGCAATGAAATTACATCCTACTTGCGGTGCATTATTCAGTGTTACTTATGCTTAACGCTCGTTTATGATCGTTTTGGTTACTTGGTTGGTTGCTTCTCAATCTATTTGCTAGCCTTCCCTTGTACTAAGCGGGAATACTGCTTGTGCATCCAAACTCCTTAAACCAAGTTGTGCCAAATGAGTCCACCATACCTACCTATATGCGGCATTTCCATGTTGTTCCAAGTAAATTTGTATGTGCCAACTCTAATTTTCAAAATGAATTTCCTTTTTGTGTGCCCGTACCGCCCATGAAGAGATAGGGGGTGGCCGATATTTCCCATGCTAGATGTGTTATTCTCAAGATGAGTGTTTGTTCACTTGTCATTGCACGAGAGTGTAGCTGGTAATAGGGATGCCCAGTCCCAAAATGAAAAAGAAATTTACTTCAAAAGTGTTGGTATGGAAGGCACCCCTGGATACGCCTAGCCATGGATTGTGATAGAATGGTGGAAAAAGGAATAAACTTTATTTTATGTTTGGGAACCGCCGATGATGTATCTAGCATGGAAAATATTAGGAATTCTCGATCGTTTTCATTGAATACGGGAAAAGCATGTGAAAGGACATGCGGTGCCCCCATGTGTGGTTTTGGTAATTGATGACATTCTTGTAAGTGCATCTAGTGCCACCCCTAGTTGGTTTTGGAGTATTGACGACAAACCTGGTTGAGGGACTAATGTGTTTGTGAGAATTGCAGGATAACACAGGCAGTAGTCCCTCCTTGATTCGGTTTACCTACCGGAGATGACCCCTAAAAATGTGTGAAGACATTGAAGACAATGGTGGTCTGTGAAGATATTCACATTGAAGACTATGACGCGAGAAGACATTGAGTGAAGACTATGGAGCATGAAGACTTAGCTGTTTCGTTGTTTCCTTTTCTTCTTTGTTGAGTCATAGGAACCACCGCACTGTTAAGTGGGATCCAAGTGAACAAAGTCAGAGTGACTGAAGTGATGCTCAAACCAAATCCTATGTCTTCGAGCGAAGACAATGAGAGAAAATACTATCCTGGTCGGATAAGTCAGCTTTACTTGTAGCCCAAGTCAAGCTGTCGCGTGTGTTTGAAATCTGACTGTTGCGACACGTGTCAGTTCCTTAGTGACCCAGGGTCATTTCAGACAAATCCGGTCAGGTTGCCCAGTGGCTATAAATCGCCCATCCCCTACACCATAAATTGGTAGCTGCTCAGAGTTAGTGCACGACTTTTGTCGTTTGAGAGCAACCCACCTCCGAAGCCTTTGAGAGAGAATCCTTGCGAGGACAAAGCCCAAACCACCCAGAGCCCAAAGAGTGTTTGGCATCACTGAAGTCTTTCTGTCCGCGTGATCTGAGGACTTGTTACACTTGAGGACTGTGAATCCTCCAGCTGGTTAGGCGTCGCGTTCTGAGCATCCAAGAGCCATTGTGGATTGCCGGTGAACGAAGTTTGTGAAGGTTCGGAAGTCTACCTTGAAGACTTACCAGAGTAATTGGGCGAGGACTGTGTGTCCTTAGCTCAAGGGGAATAAGGTGAAGACGAGGTCTTCTGAGTTGAATCTCAGCCTCCCTAACCAGACGTACAGTTGTCACAGCAACTGGAACTGGTCGAACAAATCCATGTCCCTCTGAAGCCACTGGTTCTATCTCTTACTCCTCTTTACTTACAGTTTGTCTTCGTGAAGTCATTGCCTGCTTGTATTATCTGATTGACTTCACTGTGTGACTATATATTCTGTTTGGCTTCATACTATCTTCCATCTTGATCTTTACTACCTAGCTGCTACTAGTCTTCATGTTTTCACTTCATTGAATACTTGACTATGGCTTGTCTAGTGTAGTCTACCTTCCGCCTTGATAGAATAGTGTTGTTTATATTGTCCATCTTTGAAACTTCCATGTTTTGAAGACTTTCATAAAATCGCCTATTCACCCCCCTAGTCGATAACTAGCCCTTTCAATTGGTATCAGAGCAAGGTGCTCCCTTGTTCTGTGTGATTTGGTTTAACCACCTGGAGTTTAGCTATGTCGACTGCAGGGATAATCAAAGTCTCCGTTGCGTGCCCCATCTTTGATGGCACTGAATATCCCTACTGGAAGAATAGGATGTGCATGCATCTTGAAGCCATTGATGTCGATCTATGGTATGTCGTCAAGAACGGCGTTCCCAAGACTGGTGAAGGTGTCACCCCTGCTGATGTTAAGAAGTTCATTCAACTGGACTCTACTGCCAAGAACATCATCTGTGGTCACGTTACCAAAGGACAGTATGGTCGTGTGAGTGCTCTGGAAACGTCGAAGCTAGTCTGGGACAGGCTGTCCAAGGTCAACGACGGCGTCTCAACCCAGCGAGATCAACGTATCAGTACTCTCCGCAACCTCTTTAACTGCTTCAAGAGACATAACAACGAGAATGTCCAGATCACATTTGATCGCCTCACTGATATCACAAATGAGCTCCATGCACTAGGCGCCACTGAGATCACGAAGCATGAGATAGTGAAGACACTACTGAGATCTCTTGACAGCTCATTTGACACCTTAGCCCTGATGATACAAGAACGCCCTGATTTCAAGACTCTCGATCCGTCTGACATACTTGAGAGGCTCAACACACATGAGTACCAGCTATCTGATAAACGAGATATATATGGCCCCAACTATGGCCGAACCCGAGCTTAGAAGGCAAAGGCTGCTGCTTCCTCATCTCAAGAAGAATCATTGACCGCAGTTGGTGATCTGAAGAACTTGGAAAGGAGCTTGCTATGCTTGTGAAGAAGTTCCAGAAATTCACCAAGAAGAAAGGCTTCAGAAAGTCTTCACGATCCAGCTCAAGAAATGATGAAGCTTTTGCCTATGATCACAAGAACAGAACCTGTCACAAGTGCAAGAAACATGGTCACTACATCTCTGAGTGTCCACAGTGGTACAATGAGAAGAAGAAGAAGAAGAAGAGCAAAGAATATGATTCTGATGACAAGAAGAAGAAGAGATCCTCAAAGTCTTCTTCCAAGTCTTCTTCCAGATCTTCATCACAAAAGAAGAGCTCATCTGGCAAGGCTCGTGCTTTTGTTGGCAAGGAGATGGATTCAGAAGAGGAGTCTGCTTCAGAGGAGGCGGAGGTGGAGTCTGAGGGGAGTCGACTGTGTTGCGATCTGGCCTAGCTTCCGCCTCGTCCGCCAAGTCCATCTTCAACACCGAAGACAATGGCTCCGTCACCAACACTGATGATAATGATGAGGACGACTCGCCTCCTGAAGGAAATATGCCCTAGAGGCAATAATAAAATTATTATTTATTTCCTCATATCATGATAAATAATTATTATTCATGCTAGAATTGTATTAACCGGAAACATGATACATGTGTGAATACATAGACAAACATATAGTCACTAGTATGCCTCTACTTGACTAGCTCATTAATCAAAGATGGTTATGTTTCCTAACCATAGACATGTGTTGTTATTTGATTAATGGGATCACATCATTAGGAGAATGATGTGATTAACATGACCCATTCCGTTAGCCTAGCACTTGATCGTTTAGTATATTGCTATTGCTTTCTTCTTGACTTATACATGTTCCGGTAACTATGAGATTATGCAACTCCCGTTTACCGGAGGAACACTTTGGGTGCTACCAAACGTCACAACATAGTTGGGTGATTATAAAGGAGTACTACAGGTGTCTCCAAAGGTACATGTTGGGTTGGCGTATTTCGATATTAGGTTTTGTCACTCCGATTGTCGGAGAGGTATCTCTGGGCCCTCTCGGTAATGCACATCACTATAAGCCTTGCAAGCAATGTAGCTAATGAGTTAGTTACGAATGATGCATTACGTAACGAGTAAAGAGACTTGCCAATGTGAGCTTGAACTAGGTATTGGATACCGACGATCAAATCTCGGGCAAGTAACATACAGATGACAAAGAGAACAACGTATGTTGTTATGCGGTTTCACCGATAAAGATCTTCGTAGAATATGTAGGAACCAATATGGGCATCCAGGTTCCGCTATTGGTTATTGACCGAGAATAGTTCTAGGTCATGTCTACATAGTTCTCGAACCCATAGGGTCCGCACGCTTAACGTTACGATGACAGTTTTATTATGAGTTTACAAGTTTTGTTGTACGAAGTTTGTTGAGTCCGGATGTGATCACGGACATGACGAGGAGTCTCTAAATGGTCGAGACATAAAGATTGATATATTGAAGCCTATATTTGGATATCGGAATGGTTCCGGTGAAATCGGGATTTTACCGAACACCGGGGTTACTGAACCTCTCGGGGATAATGGGCCTTAGTGGGCCATGAGGGAGAAGAGGAGGGCCGGCCAGGGGCAGGCCAGCCCTCCCCTAGTCCGAATAGGACAGGAGAGGGGGCAGCGCCCTTCCTCTTCCCCTTCCCCTTTCCTTCTCCAACAAGGCAGAGGGGGAGTCCTACTCCCGTGGGAGTAGGACTCCTCAGCGCACTGCCAGGGGCTGGCCGAACCTCCCTCCCTCCTTTATATACGGGCAGGGAGCACCCCAGACACACAAGTTGATCTACGGATCGTTCCTTAGCCGTGTCGGTGCCCCCTCCACCATATTCCACCTCGGTCATATCGTCATGGAGTTTAGGCGAAGCCTGCTACCGGTAGAGCATCATCATCGTCCTGCGCCACAGTCTTGTGGAACTCATCTGTAACATCCCAAATTTCCTATTTGGAATGTTTTACAATTATAGCTAAGCATCTTTGCATTCTGTTTGAATTTGAGTGCCATTTGGAGTTTGAGTTTTGAGTTTTCAAATTTGAATTCAAACTATGGCAAGTGGGAATCATTTCAAAACTATGCCCGATAAATACTTGAGCAAAAGTATGAGAGGAGTAAACATGACACTCCAAAAATATCAGAGGAAAGCAATGCCAAAAGTTTTGAATTCAAACTTGAATTTTATTTGAATTTGAAAAAAATGAATTTTTATAAAGTTTGGATTTTGCCTTTGGAAAAATGTTCAAATGATAGGGAATATTCCCCTGATCATTTTGGTATATATATGTCCTATATAAAATATTTATATTTTATAAGTTATCTCTGTTTTTGTTTTTATTAAAAAAATAAATTTAAAAAAAAAACCCCCCAGGCGCCAGCCAGGCCACTGGCCCAGCCAGCGCCGAGGCCACCCACCGCACCGGCCCACCAGGCGGCCCAGAGGGCAGCCCATGAGCCGACCAACGGCCCGGCCACCCCTCGCCTGAACCTTTCGGCTCGGTCGCCCGACCGCCCAGCCCCTCTCTCTCTCTCTCTGCAGTGGGCCACCACCTCCTTCAACCCCCGCCCACGACTTCGCCACGCGCGCCGCCGATCGCGGATCCCGACGGATCCGGGATCCGATCCTCCCGATTGCCTCCTGCCCAAGCCGAGGCGCCCCTATAAAGCCCTCCCGCATTCCCCCCTCGCCCCTCGCGGAACCCGCCTCTCTCCTCACGCTTTCGCCGGAGCCCGAGCTCACCACCGCCGCCATTCACCTCGCCGCCGTCGCCCTAGCCTCCCGAGCCTCGCCGACTCCACTAGAACCCCCCGCCTCAAGACCACGGACCACTCCACCGACCTCCGCGACGACCGGAGAGGCCAACACACTCAACGCCGCCGCCGCCGCCGCCGTCGAGCCCCGGTAAGCCACCGAACCTCCCTCCCGCCGTCCGATCTCACATCTACGGTGTAGATTAGAACACCCCCGAAGGGGTACGCGCTTTTAAATAAAACCCGGTTTTATTTCCGGTTCTTTGCGGTTTAGTCTAGTTAGGTTTTTTTTTATTTAGCCCGGCCCGACTCGTTTAACCCTAGGCCCGTTTTAGTTATATTACGCTCAGTGCGTAGGTTAGGCCCATTAGGCCATTTTTTTCTTTATTTTCGTTTTTTCTGTTTTAACAGAATAGTTTCAGATTTGAAAAATTCATATCTTTTATTCTACTCAATATTTTTGAGTGATTCTTTTTTTGTTGGTTTGCAAATTTTCTATAGTTTCTGTAGAAAATATTATTAGCTATGTTAGAATTATTTATAATTGCTTTATTTTAGATTTAGCCAGAATAGTAAATCTGTCATAAAATGAGCTAGGAAAATTATTTTTAAATGATTCTTTTGTCCCAACTTTGTTTTAACATTGTCTAACCGTAGAAATTAAATTGGGTATTTTAGGATTAATAAAAAATTAGTTTTAAGCAGAATCTTGTTATTCTTAATTAATTAACTAGCTACTGTTTTCCTATTATTTTAATTAGTAAATCAATTTATTTTTCACATGTGATTGATTATTCTAGGATAGTTTCTGTCACTTTATAGGATGAACTTTTATTTATAATAAATAAAACTTTTGTTTTATTTTTCTTAATAGAATTTGAATTAGGCCTAATAGGAGATTCATAATAGATTTTAAATTGATTCTTTTTGCTCCTAGTTGCTTAAAGCATTCTTTTCTGTTAAGTTAACATAAACTCATGCTTAGGTTATGTTAGAAAAAAAATTGTTATGTAAAACTATTTTTAGTTGTTGCTTGAAGTAGGAAAACTTTGAGTTGGTTTTCTTTGAGTTTTCCTTTGGGTTTTGATTTGTGTGTTTGGTGTGTTATGTTACTATGTTGCTATGTTAAGTGATCTTATGCTATATGCTTATTGTGATTATTGTTTGTCTCGGTAGAGTTTCCGGAGTGCGAAGCTTGCTACTACGAGTCTTTAGCTTACGAGGATCATCAGCAAGGCAAGTCTTTGACCATGTTATTTTCAATACCTATGATTTTGTGCATTAGAAATTATACCACCCCACCATGCATGCAGTAGTTGATTTTGAAGTTATAATCTTGAGTAGTATCATGTGGTAGGATGAACCAATCCCCTCCTTGTTACCATGACCCCGGGACGAAGTAGTTTATTTTGCTATGCTCGTAGACGGGTTTGGTTGAGTGAATTCATAAGCAAGATGTGAGAGTCAATGATGATGACAACCCCATGAACTACAAGAATCAAGATGGACTTCGAAATTCACTACTGGGTGGAGGACGGTTGGCGGGCACCCTGGAGAACCCAGTGGTTGGCCGGGATGCATGGAGAAGTGCCATGACATCTTGCGGAAAGCTTCACCCAGCCACAAAGAGACGGATGGATGCCCCTTTGACCGGAAGCTTACATGCAGCCGCAAGCCATTATGGGCTCTGCTGGTTCAACCCTAGTAGTGACGCTGGCTGGATGGTACTACGAGATGTAGAAGAACGGTAGGATTGGATGGGTACCGCAGAGCGAAAGAACTCTTTGGAAGACCTGTTTCATTCATCCCGTCTTCAAACACCATGAAGTGCGAAGACTTAAAAGGAGGGAATGATTCTTGAGGGTAAAGTGCGCAAACCTCTGCAGAGTTAAAGATCTAATCGATTAGCCGTGTCCCCGATTACGGACAATTTGAGCCTCTCGGACTTGGAAGTATTCGGAAATCTCAACACTAAAACTAATAAATTAATTTGAGGGGGTTATGACTTAATAATTTGGGAATGAGACATTGGTTGGCGGAACCATCTCAATAACTACCAACAACTATGTAGTATTTGCAAGCAAGTCCACTGTAGTAAGGAAAAATTTGCTTTTCGCGAAATGATGAAACTTAGAGCCCCACAGCCAAAATGCATATAGTGTTAGTAACTTTATTATTGTTATTCTCTTCATGACTTGCCAGCTTATTCAAAAAGCTGACCTACACGGCTGCAACGTCTTATGTTGCAGAGATTTATTCTGATCAGGAGTGAGGCTACGCTCTGCGCTTGGCGATTGCCCTTGGAGTCGGATGGACTCGCTATTCTTCTACGCTTCCGCAGTTTATTTTAGTTTATTTCTCATGAGTTGGCCTTGAGCCGAATTTATTCCCTAGTAATAAAGACTCTATATGAGAATCGTGTAATAAATTCAGGTGTGATTGAACTTTGATTATTTCATCGATGTACTGTGAGTACCAGCATGATCTTGGGATGGTACAGACACAGAGACTTGACCGATTTTGGGTCAGGTCGCTACATCATCCCCGACACTTTGCTGGATCGGAGCCCAGGGATCGTCATCGAGCTGAACGTGTGCTGAACTCAGAGGTGCCGTATGTTCGGTACTTGGATCGGTCGGATCGTGAAGACGTACGACTACATCAACCGCGTTGTCATAACGCTTCCGCTTACGGTCTACGAGGGTACGTGGACAATACTCTCCCCTCTCGTTGCTATGCCATCACCATGATCTTGCGTGTGCGTAGGAATTTTTTTTGAAATTACTACGTTCCCCAACAGTGGCATCCGAGCCAGGTTTTATGCGTTGATGTTATATGCACGAGTAGAACACAAGTGAGTTGTGGGCGATACAAGTCATACTGCTTACCAGCATGTCATACTTTGGTTCGGCGGTATTGTGAGATGAAGCGGCCGGACCGACATTACGCGACGCTTACGCGAGACTGGTTTCACCGCTGCGAGCACTCATTGCTTAAAGGTGACCGCGGTGTCTGTCTCTCTCACTTTAGTTGAACCGAGTGTGGCTACGCCCGTCCTTGCGAAGGTTAAAACAGCACCAACTTGACAAACTATCGTTGTGGTTTTGATGCGTAGGTAAGAACGGTTCTTGCTCAGCCCGTAGCAGCCACGTAAAACTTGCAACAACAAAGTAGAGGACGTCTAACTTGTTCTTGCAGGCATGTTGTGATGCGATATGGTCAAGACGTGATGCTATATTTTATTGTATGAGATGATCATGTTTTGTAACCGAGTTATCGGCAATCGGCAGGAGCCATATGGTTGTCGCTTTATTGTATGAAATGCAACGCCATGTAATTGCTTTACTTTATCACTAAGCGGTAGCGATAGTCGAGAAGCAATAGTTGGCGAGACGACAACGATGCTACGATGGAGATCAAGGTGTCGCGCGGTGACGATGGTGATCACGACGGTGCTTCGAGATGGAGATCACAAGCACAAGATGATGATGGCCATATCATATCACTTATATTGATTGCATGTGATGTTTATCCTTTATGCATCTTATCTTGCTTTGATTGACGGTAGCATTTTAAGATGATCTCTCACTAAAATTATCAAGACGTGTTCTCCCGAGTATGCACCGTTGCCAAAGTTCGTCGTGCCCGCACACCACGTGATGATCGGGTGTGATAAGCTCTACGTCCATCTACAACGGGTGCAAGCCAGTTTTGCACACGCAGAATACTCAGGTTAAACTTGACGAGCCTAGCATATGCAGATATGGCCTCGGAACACGGAGACTGAAAGGTCGAGCGTGAATCATATAGTAGATATGATCAACATAGTGATGTTCACCATTGAAAACTACTCCATCTCACGTGATGATCGGTTATGGTTTAGTTGATTTGGATCACGTGATCACTTAGATGACTAGAGAGATGTCTGTCTAAGTGGGAGTTCTTGAGTAATATGATTAATTGAACTTAAATTTATCATGAACTTAGTACCTGATAGTATTTTGATTATCTATGTTTGTAGATAGATGGCTCGTGTTGTTGTTCCATTGAATTTTAATGCGTTCCTTGAGAAAGCAAAGTTGAAAGATGATGGTAGCAATTACACGGACTGGGTCCGTAACTTGAGGATTATCCTCATTGCTGCATAGAAGAATTACATCCTGGAAGCACCGCTGGGTGCCGAACCAGCTGCAGAGCAACGCCGAAGTTGTGAGCGTCTGGCGAGCAAAGCGATGACTACTCTATAGTTCAGCGTGCCATGCTTTACGGCTTAGAACCGGTCTTCAACGACGTTTTGAGCGTCATGGAGCATATGAGATGTTCCAAGAGTTGAAGTTAATATTTCAAGCAAATGCCCGGATTGAGAGATATGAAGTCTCCAATAAGTTCTATAGCTGCAAGATGGAGGAGAATAGTTACATCGGTGAGCATATACTCAAAATGTCCGGGTATAATAATCACTTGATTCAACCGGGAGTTAATCTTCCGGATGATAGTGTCATTGATGAATTCTCCAATCACGCCACCAAGCTACAAGAGCTTCGTGATGAACTATAATATGCAAGGGATGACCAAAACAATTCCGAGCTCTTCGCAATGCTAAAAGCTGCGGAGGTAGAAATCAAGAAGGAGCATCAAGTGTTGATGGTCAACAAGACCACTAGTTTCAAGAAAAGGGCAAAGGGAAGAAGAAGGAACTTCAAAAGAACAGCAAGAAAGTTGCTGCTCAAGAGAAGAAACCCAAGTCTGGACCTAAGCCTGAAACGAGTGTTTCCACCGCAAGCAAACTAGTCCTTTGGCGGAACTGCCCCAAGTATTTGGCGGATAAGAAGGATGGCAAGGTGAACAAAGGTATATGTGATATACATGTTATTGATGTGTACCTTACTAGAGCTCGTAGTAGCACCGGGTATTTGATACTGGTTCATTGCTAATATTTGCAACTCAAAACAGGACTACGGAATAAGCGAGCACCGCCAAGGACGAGGTGACGATGCGCGTGGAAAGCGGTTCCAAAGTCGATGTGATCGCGGTCGGCACGCTACCTCTACATCTACCTTCGGGATTAGTTTTAGACCTAAATAATTGTTATTTGGTGCCGGCGTTGAGCATGAACATTATATCTGGATCTTGTTTGATGCGAGACGGTTATTCATTTAAATCGAGAGAATAATGGTTGTTCTATTTATATGAGTAATATCTTTTATGGTCATGCACCCTTGAAGAGTGGTCTATTTTTATTAAATCTCGATAGTAGTAATACACATATTCATAATGTCGAAGCCAAAAGATGCAGAGTTAATAATGATAGTGCAACTTATTTTTGGCACTGCCGTTTAGGTCATATCGGTGTAAAGCGCATGAAGAAACTCCATACTGATGGACTTTTGGAATCACTTGATTATGAATCACTTGGTACTTGCGAACCGTGCCTCATAGGCAAGATGACTAAAACACCGTTCTCCGGTTCTATGGAGAGAGCAAAGATTTGTTGGAAATCATACTTACAGATGTATGTGGTCCAATGAATGTTGAAGCTCATGGCGGATATCGTTATTTTATCACCTTCACAGATGATTTAAGCAGATATGGGTATATCTTCTTAATGAAACATAAATCTGAAACATTTGAAAAGTTCAAAGAATTTCAGAGTGAAGTTGAAAATCATCGTAACAAGAAAATAAAGTTTCTACGATCTTATCGTGGAGGAGAATATTTGAGTTACGAGTTTGGTCTACATTTGAAAAATTGCGGAATAGTTTCGCAACTAACGCCACCTGGAACACCACAGCGTAATGGTGTGTCCGAACGTCGTAATCGTACTTTACTAGATATGGTGCGGTCTATGATGTCTCTTACCGATTTACCGCTATCGTTTTGGGGTTATGCTTTAGAGACGGCCGCATTCACGTTAAATAGGGCACCATAAAAATCCGTTGAGACGACTCCTTATGAACTATGGTTTGGCAAGAAACCAAAGTTGTCGTTTCTGAAAGTTTGGGGCTGCGATGCTTATGTGAAAAAACTTCAACCTGATAAGCTTGAACCCAAATCGGAAAAATGTGTCTTCATAGGATACCCAAAGGAAACAGTTGGGTACACCTTCTATCACAGATCCGAAGGCAAGACATTCGTTGCTAAGAATGAATCCTTTCTAGAGAAGGAGTTTCTCTCGAAAGAAGTGAGTGGGAGAAAAGTAGAACTTGATGAGGTAATAGTACCAGCTCCCTTATTGGAAAATGGTTCATCACAGAAATCGGTTCCTGTGACACCTACACCAATTAGTGAGGAAGTTAATGATGATGATCATGAAACTTCAGATCAAGTTTCTCTTGAATTCGTGGTCAACTAGAGTAAGATCCGCACTGAGTGGTACGGTAATCCTATTCGGAAGTCATGTTACTTGACCATGGTGAACCTACAAACTATGAAGAAGCGATGGTGAGCCCAGATTCCGCAAAATGGCTGGAAGCCATGAAATCTGAGATGGGATCCATGTATGAAAACAAAGTATGTACTTTGGTTGACTTGCCCGATGATCGGCAAGCCATTGAGAATAAATGGATCTTTAAGAAGAAGACTGACGCTGATGGTAATGTAACTGTCTATAAAGTTCGACTTGTTGCAAAAGGTTTTCGACAAGTTCAAGGGGTTGACTACGATGAGACTTTCTCACCCGTAGCGATGCTAAAGTCTGTCCGAATCATGTTAGCAATTGCTGCATTTTATGATTATGAATTTGGCAAATGGATGTCAAAACTGCATTCTTGAATGGATTTCTAGAAGAAGAGTTGTATATGATGCAACCAGAAGGTTTTGTTGATCCAAAAGGTGCTATAAAAGTGTGCAAGCTCCAGCGATCAATTTATGGTCTGGTGCAAGCTTCTCGGAGTTGGAATAAACGCTTTGATAGTGTGATCAAAGCATATGGTTTTATATGCACTTTTGGAGAAGCTCAGTATTTACAAGAAAGTGAGTGGGAGCTCAGTAGCATTTCGATATTATATGTGGACGACATATTATTAATTGGAAATGATATAGAATTTCTGGATAGCATAAAAGGATACTTGAATAAAAGTTTTTCAATGAAAGACCTCGTGAAGCTGCTTACATATTGGGCATCAAGATCTATAGAGATAGATCAAGACGCTTAATTGACTTTCACAAAGCACATACCTTGATAAAGTTTTGAAAAAGTTCAAAATGGATCGAGCAAAGAAAGGATTTTTACGTATTACAAGGTGTGAAATTGAGTCAGACTCAATGCACGACCACAGCAGAAGATAGAGAGAAAATGAAAGATGTTCCCTATGCTTCAGCCATAGGCTCTATCATGTATGCAATGCCGTGTACCAGACCTGACGTATGCTTAGCAATAAGCTTGGCAGGAAGGTACCAAAGTAATCCAGGAGTGGATCACTCGACAGCGGTCAAGAACATCCTGAAATACCTGAAAAGGACTAAGGATATGTTTCTTGTATATGGAGGTAACAAAGAGCTAGTCGTAAATGGTTACGTCGATGCAAGCTTTGACACTGATCCGGACGATTCTAAATTGCAAACCGGATACGTGTTTTTTAAACGGTGGAGCTGTCAGTTGGTGCAGTTCTAAACAAAGCGTCGTGGCGGGATCTACATGTGAAGCGGAGTACATAGCTGCTTCGGAAGCAGCAAATGAAGGAGTCTCGATGAAAGAGTTCATTTCGATCTAGGTGTCATACCTAGTGCATCGGGACCAATGAAGATCTTACGTGACAATCTCGATGCAATTGCCTAGGCAAAGGAATCCAGATTTCACAAGAGGACCAAGCATATCAAGAGACGCTTCAATTCCATCCGGACCAAGTCCGTGGGAGACATAGAGATTTGCAAGATACATACGGATCTGAATGTTGCAGACCCATTGACTAAGCCTCTTCCACGAGCAAAACATGATCAACACCAAGACTCCATGGGTGTTACAATCATTACTGTGTAATCTAGATTATTGACTCTAGTGCAAGTGGGAGACTGAAGGAAATATGCCCTAGAGGCAATAATAAAGTTATTATTTATTTCCTCATATCATGATAAATGTTTATTATTCATGCTAGAATTGTATTAACCGGAAACATGATACATGTGTGAATACATAGACAAACATATAGTCACTAGTATGCCTCTACTTGACTAGCTCATTAATCAAAGATGGTTATGTTTCCTAACCATAGACATGTGTTGTTATTTGATTAATGGGATCACATCATTAGGAGAATGATGTGATTGACATGACCCATTCCGTTAGCCTAGCACTTGATAGTTTAGTATATTGCTATTGCTTTCTTCATGACTTATACATGTTCCGGTAACTATGAGATTATGCAAATCCAGTTTACCGGAGGAACACTTTGGTGCTACCAAACGTCACAACGAATCGGGTGATTATAAAGGAGTACTACAGTGTCTCCAAAGGTACATGTTGGGTTGGCGATTTCGATATTAGGTTTTGTCACTCCGATTGTCGGAGAGGTATCTCTGGGCCCTCTCGGTAATGCACATCACTATAAGCCTTGCAAGCAATGTAGCTAATGAGTTAGTTACGGAATGATGCATTACGTAACGAGTAAAGAGACTTGCCAGTAACGAGCTTGAACTAGGTATTGGATACCGACGATCAAATCTCGGGCAAGTAACATACCAATGACAAAGGGAACAACGTATGTTGTTATGCGGTTTGACCGATAAAGATCTTCGTAGAATATGTAGGAACCAATATGGGCATCCAGGTTCCGCTATTGGTTATTTACCGAGAATAGTTCTAGGTCATGTCTACATAGTTCTCGAACCCGTAGGGTCCGCACGCTTAACGTTACGATGACAGTTTTATTATGAGTTTACAAGTTTTGATGTACGAAGTTTGTTCGAGTCCCGGATGTGATCACGGACATGACGAGGAGTCTCAAATGGTCGAGACATAAAGATTGATATATTGGAAGCCTATATTTGGATATCGAATGGTTCCGGGTGAAATCGGATTTTACGGAACACCGGGTTACGGAACCTCCCGGGGATAATGGGCCTTAGTGGGCCATGAGGGAGAAGAGGAGGGCGCACCTCCCCCTCCCTCCTTTATATACGGGGGCAGGGGAGCACCCCAGGACACACAAGTTGATCTACGGATCGTTCCTTAGCCGTGTGCGGTGCCCCCTCCACCATATTCCACCTCGGTCATATCGTCGCGGAGTTTAGGCGAAGCCCTGCGCCGTAGAGCATCATCATCGTCCTGCCACGCCGTCGTCGACGGAACTCATCCCGACACTTTCTTCGGATCGGGCCCGGGATCGCCATCGAGCTGAACGTGTGCTGAACTCGGAGGTGCCGTACGTTCGGTACTTGGATCGGTCGGATCGTGAAGACGTACGACTACATCAACCGCATTGTCATAACGCTTCCGCTTACGGTCTACGAGGGTACGTGGACAATACTCTCGCCTCTCGTTGCTATGCCATCACCATGATCTTGCGTGTGCGTAGGAATTTTTTTTGAAATTACTACGTTCCCCAACACCTCCCACCTACTGCTTCATGGCACGTGGTGCCAAGGTAAAATCACGCGACGCTTACTTTCAAACATCAAGTGAAGATGACTCTGATTGTGAATCCAAACCCAGCTACTAAACACTTACTAAAATTGCAACTGAACAACAGAAAGCTATGGAACACACTCAAAAACTGTTAGACAAAAGCGATGACCTGTTGGACGCGGAAATGACCCGCTCTCAGTCCTTAGTTGAAGACATTAAAAATCTTCATGCTAAGTACCAGGAACTTGAAAGTCGTCATAAAACGCTCACAACCACTCACGAAAATCTCTCCTATGATTATCTTCAAAGGAAGCAAGATCTTGAGAAATTGAGAGCGGCTCATGAAGATCTTCAAAAGGAGAATGAGTCACTTCGCGCTCAACAGATCAGTTCCACTCAGGAAGGATTTGAACCACCTTGTCTAAAATGCCTTGAGCGTGATAACGCTACTTCTGTTGCTGAATGTTCTACTGCTGCTACTGTTGCAATATCTTCAACTGCTGATGTGGTAACTAACCCCTCTACGGAGGATACCACTACTATTGCTGATGAAAATGCTAGGTTGAAGACATTGCTTGAAACAGGGATGTACAAAAGTCTCAAAGGCATCGAACACTGTGCGATGTCCTCAAAAAGCAGATTCTGAACTGAAACCCTAGGAAAGAGGGTGTTGGGTTCGAGAGGAAAATGAATGTTGATGGCTCCTACTGGAAGGCTGAGCAGTACCCCAAAACCACATGGGTTGATGCAAAGGGACCTTCAGTGGATCCATCCACCCTATCTGGCTTCACCTATGCTAACCCAATTGTCATTGATGAATCCTTTGATGCAAACTATAAACTGTTTAAGAATCGGAATGGCGAGGTGTTTGCCAGGTATATTGGTACTAACTGCAGGAACGGGCCACCTATGAAGAAGATCTGGGTTCCCAAAAGTTGTCTTGAGAATCTTCCTGTGAATGTCATTTTGACACCACCTGGGAGGAAGACAAATCCCAGACCAAAGGCTTCATATGACCCAAAGGCTTCATACAGACAGAGGACTCACCTGAGTTACCCTAACGCCAATGTTTTGCAGGGAAACCATACTCAGACTTATGAATATGAGCGTGTGTCTTCAAACCGCTATGTTCATAGAACTAAGAACTTTTCTGCTTATTCATATGAGTATCGTTCTTCTCCTGCAAGGCTATTTGCTAGGGCTCCAAAGCCGAAGTTCTCAGATGCTGCACTTAGACTCATTGCTTCTAAGCCACCCCTGAAGATGTGGGTGGTTAAGAAGAATTAACTTTCTTTTGCAGGGAAAGGTCTCCAGCTGGAAATCAAAGGCGCCTGATGCTATTGCTGGGGACCTAAAGCATCTTGTAGGGCTCAAGATCAAATGCCCAAATGGTCTCACTATGTATTGTGTTCCTGAATCATTTGCCATACATCCAATCAGTCCTAACTTGGATCTAAGCTTTCATAATCCACTTGCTCGTCAAATGTTTATGCTTCACACTTCTCTTTGTGAAGCCTATCCCCCTAACTGCACTGTAGGCTACGACACCTCGTGCTTCAGAATGGATTATGTATAGCGGATGCACTAATCATATGACTGGTGATCGAAGTCTTCTCATGGACTCAACCTTACGTCCATCTGACAAGTCACATCACATTTGCTGACACTGGTAAAAGCAAGGTATTGGGTCTAGGTAGAGTTGCAATCTCAAGGGATCAGCACATGGATAAAGTGATGCTTGTTGAATCCCTTGGTTTCAAATTAATGTCTGTCTCAATGCTTTGTGACTTAAACATGATTGTGATATTTGGAAAATATCGATGCCTTGTACTAATGGAATCTGACAAGTCTCTAGTCTTTGAAGGGTATCGAAAAAACGATCTATATATTGTAGATTTCTCAGCTGGACCGCAGATGGCCGTATGTCTTCTAGCAAAGGCTTCAGAATGCTGGCTCTGGCATCGAAGGCCAGGGCATGCTGGCATGAAGAACTTGCACACTCTCGCGAAGAAGAAGCATGTCGTGGGCATCGAAGGCGTCAAGTTCAAGAAGGACCATCTGTGTGGCGCCTGCGAAGCAGGAAAGATGACTAGGGCCAAGCATCCCTCGAAGACAATCATGACTACATATCAACCCTTCGAGCTACTTCACATGGATCTATTTGGCCCTACTCACTACTCTACTCTCAATGCTACTGCTTGCCTCTATGGCTTCGTAATTGTTGATGATTACTCTAGATATACTTGGGTACATATAATCCTCTACAAGACTGAAGTGCAGGATGTCTTCAGACGCTTTTCCAATCGTGCCATGACGAACTACGGCGTCAAGATCAAGCATATCAGAAGCGACAACAGCACTGAGTTCAAGAACACTGGCCTCGACCTCTATCTGGATACACTTGGCATCACACATGAGTTCTCTGCTCCTTATACACCTCAGCAGAATGGCATCGCCGAGAACTCTCATTGAGATGGCCCAAACGATGCTTGATGAGTACAAGACTCCACGGAAGTTCTGGCCTGAAGCCATTGACACTGCTTGTCACATCATCAACCACGTTTATCTTCACAAGCTTCTGAAGAAAACATCCTATGAGCTCCTATCTAGTAAGAAGCCAAATGTAAGCTACTTCAGAGTATTTGGTGCTAGGTGCTGGATCAAGGATCCACATCACACTTCAAAATTTGCACCGAAAGCACATGAAGGTTTTATGCTTGGTTATGGAAAGGATTCGCACTCCTACAGAGTCTTCAACCTCTTTCACTATAAAGTGGTTGACACTGTGGATGTGCGGTTCGATGAAACTAATGGCTCGCAAAGAGAGCACCTGCCAAATGTGATAGATGAAGTACCTCCAAGTGAATCCATCAAGCAGATGGGAATTGGAGATATCATACCCTCTGAGAATCTATCCGAAGAGGAGCTTATCATTTCTGCACCTAATCAACTTTGAAGACAATGCTCGATCGAAGACAATCCCCAAATGATGATATTGATCGGCAAGAGCAAAATCTTCGTCCTGCTCATCCTCATGTTGCAAATGAAGTTCAGATTGAGAAGATAATTGACAACTTGAATGCACCTGGTCCACTCACTCGTTCAAAAGCAACTCAAAGAGCAACACAGCTAACCAACTTATGTGGGAATTTTGCATTTTCTCAATCACTGAACCCAAGAAAGTTGATGAAGCCTTCATGGAACCTGAATGGATTCAAGCTATGCAAGAAGAGCTTCAACAGTTCGAGCTGAATAATGTGTGGAATTGGTCAAGCGTCCCGATCCTCGAAAGCACAATATCATTGGCACCAAATGGATATATCGCAACAAGCAAGATGAGCATGGTCAAGTTGTCGTAAACAAGGCTCGTCTCGTTGCAAGGTTATACTCAAGTGGAAGGAGTTGACTTGATGAAACATTTGCTCGGTGGCAAGACTTGAAGCCATTCGCATCTTTGCTAGCCTATGCAAATCATCACAACATTCTTACAGATCAAATGGATGTGAAAAGTGCTTTTCTCAATGGAAAGATAGAAGAAGAAGTATATGTCGCACCACCTCCAGGATTTGATGATCCAAAACATCCTGATATGGTATACAAGCTCAACAAGGCACTGTATGGCCTCAAACAAGCCCCTCGTGCTTGGTATGACACACTCAAAGACTTCCTGAAGGGAAAAGGCTTGAAACTTGGTTCAGTAGATCCTACACTCTTCACGAATACAAATGATGGTGAACTATTTGTGTGCCAAATCTATGTGGATGACATTATCTTCGGCTGCACCAACAAGAAATACAGTGATGAATTTGGTCACATGATGCAAGAGCAATATAAAATGTCCATGATGGGCGAGCTGAAGTTCTTTCTGGGTCTCCAAATCCGTCAACAACGCAACGGCATCTTCATATCTCAAGAAAAATACCTCAAAGATTGCCTAAATAAGTTTGGAATGCAAGACTGCAAAGGATACATGACGCCAATGCCAACCAAAAGTCATCTGGGTCCCGACGACAATGGTAAAGAGTTCGATCAAAAGGTATATCGCTCCATGATTGGCTCTTTGCTTTACTTATGTGCATCTAGGCCAGATATAATGCTTAGTGTTTGCATGTGTGCCCGATTCCAAGCGGCACCAAAGGAATCGCATCACTTAGCTGTGAAGCAAATTCTTCGATATTTGGCTTACACCCGAACACTAGGATTATGGTATCCAAAGGGCTCAGAGTTTGATCTAGTTGGATTCTCAGATGCTGATTATGCTGGTGACAAGGTTGATCGCAAGTCCACATCAGGCACAGGTCACTTTCCTCGACGATCTCTTGTCTGTTGGTTTTCAAAGAAGCGTAACTATGTATCTCTCTCTCTTCGCTGAATCTGAATACATTGCTGCTGGATCCTGCTGTGCTCAGCTTCTTTGGATGAAGCAAACTCTCAAATACTATGGTATCCATCTGAAGAATGTGCCTCTCTATTGCGACAATGAGAGTGCCATCAAGATTGCCAACAACCCAGTTCAGCACTCGAAGACAAAGCACATTGAAATTCGTCATCACTTTCTCAGAGATCATGTTATGAAGGAAGATATTGATATCATTCACGTCAAGATAGAAGAACAGTTGGCTGATATCTCCACAAATCCCTTGGATGAGAAAAGGTTTTGCAAGTTGCGGTGTGAGCTAAATATCTTGCCTCAAATGTCCTGTGAATGAACGCACATCCTAACACTTATGCATTTTGATGACTTAGATGTGCAACACACAAAGTAATGTATATCTTCAATCAATGAAGACATACACTCTAAGTGTGAATACATTAATGTGGAAATTGACTCCGGAGCGCCACGATAATTGTGCGTCGTGTCCTGGTCTAATACTTCCTATACGGTGGGTAACGCCACCACCAAAATCTTGTTTAAAGTGTTTTTCTTGGCGTTATATTTGCAAAGTCTTCACAGTTGATTTGTCTTCAACATTGACTTGAATTCATGATTAACTGCACCATGTTGATTTGGTCATGACTCTGTTATATACATATATTGTATTATGTCCTCTATAGCATTCACTTATAGCTATGTCTTCTTGCTTGAATCTTTTGAACTAAGTGAATGTGATCGGACCCTAACCTTTCTATGCTTCCTACCTCAAGCTCTACCTATCAAAATCATATGCATTCTGATGAAACTGTCGAATGTCTTCTCTACGTCCTTGTCAACAGAAGACACAGAGACAAACTTTAAATCTGTTTTTAATGCTATATCCTTTTGCCTGAAACCCAGAGAATTCGGAACGACCACCCTGACAATCCAGGAGAGCGTGGGAACATGGAACAACTCTCGATGTGTTGCATGTGTGCCACATGTCCTTCAGATGTGAACCGCCAGGGGCACCTACGTAATTGCGATGTGTCGTCTCCTTCCTTATAAATACCCATCACATCTCGGTCAAAAATTCTTCTTCCACCTCGCCACCTCTCGCAAACCCTAGCACCTCTGTTAAGCTCTCGACAACGCCGGCGACGAAGCGCTTAGCTGTCGCGACTTCTCCGACGCCGTCCTTAGGCTGGCCGTAGACCTCATCATCTCCGTCGTCGCCGTAGGTTTCTTCCGTCGCCAAGTTAGGGCACGGGAGATCGAACTGCTCGGCCTCCAACTTCGCTCCGTCTAGCAGTTCTTCGTGTGGTAATTAAAATTCACTTTTTACCGTCTTTTCAATCTGATAGATTCATCCTTTCTTACCAAAAGTGGTTTCTAGATCCCCAAGTTGAATCTATCTCTTCCTGCATATCATACTATGCCTAGTCTGTTCACTTATGCTTCTTTACAAGTTCGATTCCTCACTTGTACTTATTCTTGGATTTGTACAAATCTGGAACCAACTCTCATCAAGTAAGTGAATGTCTTCGCGTTGTGAGGTCAATGTCTTCAAACTGATTTATCTTCAAAATCTTCTGAGAATGCATATGACCTCTTCCCCTTCCCTCGCACCTCTAATGCTGTCACGGTACATGTCCGTGGAGAATCCTTTGGTTCTCATAGTCTGCATTCGCTTGCGAAATTCTTACAGCCTTCACATCAACTCTCCCGAAACCAGTTCCAGTCTGACCAGCAGACGGAAGCCCTTGACAGTGTTGAAGCCATTCAGACTGAACCTCATGGCAACAGAGAAGTCTACAAGGAAGGGTGGCAGATAGCATCGTGGGAACACTTCCAAGGATTTGCCTCCATATTTGCACGAGCTGTACAAAACAGATCCAGAGGAAACCTATACGGGTCGCAAGAATCGAATCCAATGGATTCGAAGATATTGGGTTGAGGAATGGTTCAAGTACCGCCGTTCATGCAGAATATGAGAGAAGAATGCCATCAAGGCACCCAGGGTGATGTTTTGTACAAAAATCTTCCACCCAGGACCCAGGCTGAAGATATTGAGCAAGGTTTCTATCCATGCATGGTGCGCGGACCACAGCCTGTGGATGTTGACCCTTCTTCACTGCTATGGTGCCGTGAGGACCATCTGTTCAAGTGCAACTACCAGTTCGCCAAAGACTCGGCTGTGAAGAACAAGAAGGATCTAGGGCTTGACTTCAACCCTGGTCCTTCCTCACCTCGGGACAATGGCACCCGTGAAGCCAATGAGAATAGGATCAGCCCCTTCTATAACCTTGCTGGCCTCATCACTCACATTGTTGTTCAAGGTGCCAAAGTGGATCATTCTGATGATGGTGCTGACACTGATGAAGCCCTAGCTCCTACCCCAAAGTCGCAGAAGCAAAAGAAGGCTAAAGCTTCAAAGTCATCTGCTGCTCCAAAAGCTTCGCGAGTGAAGCCATTGGCAACTGCCCCTCCTGCTCCAAGTAACACTTCTGAAGATCTCTCTCGCATCTCCAAGAGGCACGAGAATCCATAGAAAACTGCTCAAGGATCAAGTCACGCACTCACACCAGCTGCCGTTCTGAGGAACCAATCTGAAGCCATTGATTTGTCTCAGATGAAGAATTTGGCAATGATGCTCTCGAGCAGTTGATCAAGAGCAAGCAAGAGGCGGAGATCTTCAATGATCTGCCCCTCTTTGATGTGAACATTTTGAAGAATTTCATTGATGAATGGTTCGACAATCCAGATATCAGCTTTGATAATCTTCAACTTCCTATTAGCGTCAGCGTTGCTTTCCAAGGCGCCATTGCTCCTAAGCTGGCTCTGGCTCAGCGCATTGTTGAATTGAAGAAAAAGATAGACTTTGAGAAAGAGAAATTCAAGAAGCATGTAGCCAAGCTTAGTGTGGCTGATGTTCAAAAATTCAAGCTGATGCTGAATGACCTCAAGGAGTCGTTTCGAAAGAAACGCGAAGAAGCCAAAGGTTCAAGAGAGTGCATGAAGAATCTTGCAGACAAGTGTGTTCAAGCTTACAACGAAGCTGAGAAGCGCAAGGCACTTGGGCGTCCTGGCATTGATCCCTCGATGGCTGCCAAGAAAAAGAAGAAGCATACTGAGGCCCAGATCGAAGCTCCACGGCGGGAAGAACCTCACATTGTCTTCCCAGCCAAAGATGATGAGCTCGAAGCCTAAGGTCTTCATAGTGGCTTCAGATCAGCAGAAAACCAAGGCAGCTGAAGCCGAAGCCAGGAAGCGGAAAACCAAGCGCACTACTGATGATGCACCACCCCCCAAGAAGAGAAAAACCAAGAAGAGAGATTGGGCTGCTCCCATAGAGCCCCTTGTTGTTGAACCCATTGCTTTTGCTCATCCTACTTCTGGAAATCAAGAGCGTCAGCTGGTCGTTCATGAGCCTGCTTCCACAGAGGCTCCTGAAGCTCAAGAAGTTCCAGTCGTTGACCCCATCGCGACTGAAGACATTGGTCCCCACGACAATCTAGAATATGATGTAGTTCTTCCTCAGATCAAGCGCCCAAGGGTATCATCGCCTGTTCTAACGAACGGCGAGCTCATCAGTATTGGTCGTCCTTTGACGCCAATCTCACAAGATGCCTCATGGGCTGATCGCCCCCAACAAGAAACTCCAAATCAAGACTCACCAAGTACACCTCGTCCTTCACCAGTGCCTGTCATCAGCCCCATTTCAAATCATGACGACTACATGGAGACCACACCGTCACCAAAGGCGTCGCCCGTGTTCCAACGGCTTCACAAAGGCTTGAAGCCATCCGTCTCCATGACCACCATCACAGAAGAAGACTCAAACTTATCCAGCTCAGTGGCACGTCAAGTGTTCCCTGAAGACAATCCTTCTGTGATGGTCCCAGTGTCTGAAGCTAATATGGCTGAAGACAATCCAGTTGCATCAGCCGAAGAAAGACAAGAAGAAGAGCGTGTCGCTACTCCCCCTACCACTCAAGAAGTTGTTCTAGAAGAGAACGTGTCTGTGCCCGACCCTCCAGCTCCTCAAGTGGAGGTTGAGAATCCTGAGGCTGCCACCACTAACACCACTGAAGCCAATGACGTTGTCATGGCTGAAGACAATGTGGAGCCTGCACTGAACACTGTGCCAGAAGCCAATGAAACCAATGATGCACCTGCAACAGATATGCAGCCTGACGCCTCTGCTGATGCCACTGCTCCTGTTCCGCCACCAAGGCCCCACACCATCGAGCAAGCATACAACTATGGCCAGCTAATCACTGTCAAATGGCCTTTTCTGGTTCCTCCACCTGCTTTTGGTCCTCAATTTGATTACCACGTCGAGCACAGGCCTCAGGTTCAGAAGCCAAAGCCAAGGCTGCCAAGGTTTCCAGGTACTGCATCTGCACCAGGATCATTTAATGTCAATGGCTTCAAAGCGCACAACACCTTCTTTGATAGCGCCAAGAACCCCTACTCAAGGCCAAGAATTTCATCTGATCGGTTCTGGAGCTATCAGCAGCGCAGTTATTACTCATGCATTTTATACAATCAAGGTCGCATATTCCCACATATGTGTCTTGACACTGAAGCCATAACTGGTATGCCCTGTTTGGAAGAAGCACTAGATTGCTTCAGAGAGTCTGGCTTACTGCAGTTCTTCACTGACAAAGAGCACTGGAATGAGGAACTGCTACTCCAATTCTATGCCACCCTTCATATTCGTGGCTACTACAGGGATCCGAAGACATGGGTCCTTGAGTGGATGACAGGAAATGTCCATCATGAAGCCAAAGCTCTGGATGTCATTGAGCTCACTGGCCTACCCACTCCAGGTGATCTATATGAACCTGGTTGTCGACTTCACTGCTGCTTTGGAGAGCATTTTCACAAGCTCGAGCCCAACATGAGCCAGATGCTTAGCATGATGAAGCCTTTGCCTCCAGATGCAGAATATCCTAAGGAGTTCCTTGTTGAAGACCTTGAGTATCTGCCACGTACCATCTATCACATTATACGGCGAACTCTTTGGCCCATCAAAGGACATTCTCCACATGCTAAGCTGGAAGGTGCAATGAAGACTTTGGTCTTCCATATTCTTCACGGCAAAAGCTTCAATGCACAAGACTTCTTTATCCGCCAACTTGGTGCATCAGGATCTGACATTTTTGGTCTGAAGTTCTATGCTCCCTGGATCATGCGTCTGATCAAGCTCCACTCTGCCTTCAACTATCAGCCCTCTGCACGCAACCATATCATCTTTTTGCCAGAGGTTGATCTGTCTGTTGAAGCCATCTACCCAGAGTCTGCCAAGGAACCAATTCATCTTCACAACGCAGATCACCAAAGCTTCACTCGGCCCATTGAAGGAGTACTGGCTGCCACTCGTGTTTATCCCCTGGCTGGTACTACGCGTGCACCTCACTGTGCCCACACTAAAGTGTAACGCCCCGGATTCGATGCGCCAGGTGTCCGTCAGTTATTCGTCGTCTTTGCCATGTCATTTGCTTGCGTGTTGCACTTTTCCATGTCATCATATGCATTTCATATCATGTCATCATGCGCTTTTCATTTTGCATACGTGTTCGTCTCATGCATCCGAGCATTTTCCCCGTTGTCCATTTTGCAATCCGGCACTCCTATCTCTCCCGTGTTGGGGAACGTAGTAATTTCAAAATTTTCCTACGATCACGCAAGACCATGGTGATGGCATAGCAACGAGAGGAAGAGTGTCCGCCCACGCACTCGTGAGACCGAAAGCGAAGCGTTATAACAACGCTGTTGATGTAGTCGTGCGCCTTCACGACCCGACCGATCCAAGCACCGAACGACGGCACCTCCGAGTTACGCACACGCTCAGCTCGATGACGATCCCGGACTCCGATCCAGCAAAGTGTCGGGATGAGTTCCACAAGACGACGGCGTGGTGGCGATGATGATGCTCCACCGACGCAGGGCTTCGCCTAAGCTCGCGACGATATGACTTCTCCAGCGGGGCTTCGCCTAAGCTCCGCGACGATATGACCGAGGTGGAATATGGTGGAAGGGGCACCGCACACGGCTAAGGAAAGATCCGTAGATCAACTTGTGTGTCATGGGGTGCCCCTGCCCTCAGATATAAAGGAGGGAAGGGAGGGGCTGGCCGGCCACCTATGGCTGCGCTGGGAGTCCTACTCCCACCGGAGTAGGATTCCCCCAATCCTAGTCCAACTAGGGTTTGACCAAGGGAGAGGGAGAGAGGCCACCCCTTCTCCTAATCCTAATAGGACTAGGGAAGGGGAAGGCTGCGCCAGCATATGGCCCCTTTCTCTTTCCCTTAAGGCCCATCAAGGCCCATTGACCCCGGGAGGTTCCGTAACCCCTACATCGGTAAAATTCCCAATTTCACCCGGAGTGATTCCGAGTCCAAACATAGGCTTCCAATATCTCAATCTTTATGTCTCGACCATTTCGAGACTCCTCGTCATGTCCGTGATCTCATCCGGACTCGAACAACCTTCGTACATCAATATCATATAAACTCATAATAACTGCCATCGAAACGTAAAGCGTGCGGACCCTACGGGTTCGAGAACTATGTAGACATGACCGAGACACCTCTCGGCCAATAACCAATAGCGGGACCTGGATGCCCATATTGGTTCCTACATATTCTACGAAGATCTTTATCGGTCGATCACCGCATAACAACATACGTTGTTCCTTTGTCATCGGTATGTTACTTGCCCGAGATTCGATCGTCGGTATCCAATACCTAGTTCAATCTCGCATCGGCAAGTCTCTTTTCTCGCTCCGTAATACATCATCTCACAACTAACACATTTAGTTGCAATGCTTGCAAGGCTTATGTGATGTGCATTACCGAGAGGGCCCAGAGATACCTCTCCGACAATCGGAGTGACAAATCCTAATCTCGAAATATGCCAACCCAACATGTACCTTCGGAGACACCTGTAATGTACCTTTATAATCACCCGATTACGCTGTGGCGCTTGGTAGCACCCAAAGTGTTCCTCGGCAAACGGGAGTTGCATAATCTCATAGTCATAGGAACATGTATAAGTCATGAAGAAAAGCACTAGCAACAAACAATACGATCAAAAGCTATGCTAATGGAATGGGTCATGTCAATCAGATCATTCAACCAATGATGTGATCCCATTAATCAAATAACAACTCCTTGTTCATGGTTAGGAAACATAACCATCTTTGATTAACGAGCTAGTCAAGTAGAGGCATACTAGTGACACTCTGAGGTTTATGTATTCACACATGTATTATGTTTCCGGTTAATACAATTCTAGCATGAATAATAAACATTTATCATGATATAAGGAAATAAATAATAACATTTATTATTGCCTCTAGGGCATATTTCCTTCAGCCTCCCACTTGCACTAGAGTCAATAATCTAGATTACACAAGAATGATTCTAACACCCATGGAGTCTTGGTGCTGATCATGTTTTGCTCGTGGAAGAGGCTTAGTCAACGGTCCGCAACATTCAGATCCGTATGTATCTTGCATATCTCTATGTCTCCCACCGACCAAATCCGGATGGAGTTGAAGCGCCTTTTGATGTGCTTGGTTCTCTTGTGAAATCTGGATTCCTTTGCCAAGGCAATTGCACCAAGATTGTCACAAAGATTTTCATTGGACCCGATACACTAGGTACAACACCTAGATCGGATATGAACTCCTTCATCCGACTCCTTCATTAGCTGCTTCCAAGCAGCTATGTACTCAGCTTCACATGTAGATCCCGCAACGACGCTTTGTTTGGAACTGCACCAACCGACAGCTCCACCGCTTAATGTAAATACGATCCGGTTTGCGATTTAGAATCGTCCGGATCAGTGTCAAAGCTTGCATCGACGTAACTGCCATTTACGAGCTCTTTGTCACCGCCATAAATGAGAAACATATCCTTAGTTCTTCTCAAGTACTTAAGGATGTTCTTGACCGCTGTCCAAAGATCCACTCTGGATTACTTTGGTACCTGCCTCGCTAAACTTACAGCAAGGCACACATCAGGTCTGGTACACAGCATTGCATACATGATAGAGCCTATGGCTGAAGCATAGGAACATCTTTCATTTTCTCTCTATCTTCTGCGGTGGTCGGGCATTGAGTCTTACTCAACTTCACACCTTGTAATACCGCAAGAACCCTTTCTTTGCCTCGATCCATTTTGAACTTTTTCAAAACTTTATCAAGGTATGTGCTTTGTGAAAGTCCTATTAAGCGCCTTGATCTATCTCTATAGATCTTAATGCCCAATATGTAAGCAGCTTCACCGAGGTCTTTCATCGAAAAACTCTTATTCAAGTATCCCTTTATGCTATCCAGAATTCTATATCATTTCCGATCAATAATATGTCATCCACATATAATATCGAAATGCTACAGAGCTCCCACTCACTTTCTTGTAAATACAAAGCTTCTCCAAAAGTCTCAGATAAAACCAAATGCTTTGATCACACTATCAAAACGCTTATTCCAACTCCGAGAGGCTTGCACCAGTCCATAAATGGATCGCTGGAGCTTGCACACTTTGTTAGCTCCTTTGGATCGACAAAACCTTCTGGTTGCATCATATACAACTCTTCTTCCGTAAATCCATTCAGAATGCGGTTTTAACATCCATTTGCCAAATTTCATAATCATAAAATGCGGCAATTGCTAACATGATTCGGACGGACTTAAGCATCGCCACGGGTGAGAAGGTCTCATCGTAGTCAATCCCTTGAACTTGTCGAAAACCTTTTGCAACAAGTCGAGCTTTATAGACGATAATATTACCATCGTCGTCGCCTTCTTCTTGAAGATCCATTTATTCTCAATTGCTTGCCGATCATCGGGCAAGTCAACCAAAGTCCATACTTTGTTCTCATACATGGATCCCATCTCAGATTTCATGGCCTCAAGCCATTTTGTGGAATCTGGGCTCACCATCGCTTCTTCATAGTTCGTGAGGTTCATCATGTTCCAAAAATATGACTTCCAAAATAGGATTACCGTACCACTCAGTGCGGATCTTGCTCGTTGATCTACGAAGTTCTGTAGAAACTTGATCTGAAGTTTCATGATCATCATCATTAGCTTCCTCCCTATTTGGTGTAGGTGTCACGAAACTGTTTTCTCGTGATGTACTACTTCTCAATAAGGGAGTAGATACAGATTATCTCATCAAGTTCTACTTTCCTCCCACTCACTTCTTTCGTGAGAAACTCTTTCTCCAAAAAGTTTCCAATTTAGCAACAAAATCTTGCCTTCGGATCTGTGATAGAAGGTGTACCCAACTGTCTCCTTTGGGTATCCTATGAAGACACATTTCTCCGATTTGGGTTCGAGCTTATCAAGTTGAAGCTTTTTCACATAAGCATCGCAGCCCCAAACTTTCAAAACGACAACTTTGGTTTCTTGCCAAACCATAGTTCATAAGGCGCCGCCTCAACGGATTTAGATGGTGCCCTATTTAAAGTGAATGTAGCCGCCTCTAAAGCATAACCCCAAAACGATAGCGGTAAATCAGTAAGAGACATCATAGATCGCACCATATCTAATAAAGTACGATTCGACGCTCGACACACCATTACGCTGTGGTGTTCCAGTGGCGTAAGTTGCGAAACTATTCGCATTGTTTCAAATGTAGGCCAAACTCGAACTCAAATATTCTCCTCCACGATCAGATCGTAGAAACTTTATTTTCTTGTTACGATGATTTTCCACTTCACTCTGAAATTCTTTGAACTTTTCAAATGTTTCAGACTTGTGTTTCATTAAGTAGATATACCCATATCTGCTCAAATCATCTGTGAAGGTGAGAAAATAACGATATCCGCCACGAGCCTCAACATTCATTGGACCACATACATCAAGATGTATGATTTCCAATAAATCTGTTGCTCTCTCCATAGTTCCGAGAACGGTGTTTTAGTCATCTTGCCCATAAGGCACGGTTCGCAAGTGCCAAGTGATTCATAATCAAGTGACTCAAAAGTCCATCAGCATGGAGTTTCTTCATGCGCTTTACACCGATATGACCTAAACGGCAAGTGCCACAAATAAGTTGCACCATCATTATCAACTCTGCATCTTTTGGTTTCAACATTATGAATATGTGTATCACTACTATCAAGATTAAGTAAAACAAACCATTCTTCAATGGTGCATGACCATAAAAGATATTATTCATATAAATAGAACAACCATTATTCTCTCGATTTAAATGAATAACCGCCTCGCATCAAACAAGATCCAGATATAATGTTCATGCTCAACGATGGTACTAAATAACAATTATTTAGGTCTAATACTAATCCCAAGGTAGATGTAGAGGTAGCGTGCCGATCATGATCACATCGACTTTGGAACCATTTCCCACGCCAAGATCGTCACCTCGCCCTTAGCCAATCTTCGCTAATCCGTAGCCCTGCTTCGAGTTGCAAATATTAGCAATGTAACCAGATCAAATACCAGTGCTATGCGAGTATTAGTAAGGTACACATCAATAACAAGTATATCACATATACCTTTGTTAACCTTGCCATCCTTCTTATCCGCCAAATACTTGGGGCAGTTCCGCTTCGGTGACCAGCCTGCTTGCAATAGAAGCACTCGGTTTCAGTGCTTAGGACCAGACTTGGGTTTCTTCTCTTGATCAGCAACTTGCTTGCCGCTTCTTTTGAAGTTTCCTTTTCTTTCCTTTGCCCTTTTCTTGAAACTAGTGGTTTTGTTAACCATCAACACTTGATGCTCCTTTTGATTTCTACCTCCGCTGCTTTCAAAGATCGCGAAGAGCTCGGGCATAGTTTTGGTCATCCCTTGCATATTATAGTTCATCACGAAGCTCTTGTAGCTTGGTGGCGTGATTGGAGAATTCATCAATGACGCAATCATCCGGAAGATTAACTCCCAGCTTGAATCAAGTGATTGTTATATCCGGACATTACGAGTATATGCTCACCGACGTAACCATTCTCCTCCATCTTGCAGCTATAGAACTTATTGGAGACTTCATATCTCTCAATCCGGGCATTCGCTTGAATATTAACTTCAACTCCTGGAACATCTCATATGCTCCATGGTGTTCAAAACGACGTTGAAGTCCCGGTTCTAAGCCGTAAAGCATGGCATACCGAACTATAGAGTAGTCATCAGCTTTGCTTTGCCAGACGTTCACAACTTCGGCGCAGCCCTTGCACCAGGCCGGCACCTAACGGTGCTTCCAGACGTAATTCTTCCGTGCAGCAATAAGGATAATCCTCAAATACGGACCCAGTCCGTAATTGCTGCCATCATCTTTCAACTTTGCTTTCTCAAGGAACGCATTAAAATTCAACGGAACAACAAAGACGAGCCATCTATCTACACATCATAGACAAGCAAGATACTATCAGTACTAAGTTCATGATAAATTTAAGTTCAATTAATCATATTACTTAAGAACTCCCACTTAGAAAAATATCCTCCAATTCTCTAAGTGATTGCGTGATCCATATCAACTACACCATGACCGATCATCACGTGTGATGGAGTAGTTTCAATGGTGAACATCAATATGTTGATCATATCTACTATATGATTCACGCCGACCTTCGGTCTCCGTGTTCCGAGGTCATATCTTATATGCATAGCTCGTCAAGTATAACCTGAGTATTCCGCGTGTGCAACTGTTTTGCACCCGTTGTATTTGAACGTAGAGCCTATCACACCCGATCATCACGTGGTGTCTCAAAGACGAAGAACTTTCGCAACGGTGCATACTCGGGAGAACACTTCTTGATAATTTAGTAAGGATCATCTTATAATGCTACCGTCAATCAAAGCAAAATAAGATGCATAAAGGATTAACATCACATGCAATCAATATAAGTGATATGATATGGCCATCATCATCTTGTGCTTGTGATCTCCATCTCCAAGCACCGCCATGATCACCATCGCCACCGCGCCGACACCTTGATCTCCATCGTAGCATCGTTGTCGCCTCGCCAACTATTGCTTCTACGACTATCGCTATCGCTTAGTGATAAAGTAAAGCAATTACATGGCGCTTGCATTTCATACAATAAAGCGACAACCATATGGCTCCTGCCAGATTGCCGATAACTCGTTACAAAACATGATCATCTCATACAATGAAATATAGCATCACGCCTTGACCATATCACATCACAACATGCCCTGCAAAAACAAGTTAGACGTCCTCTACTTTGTTGTTGCAAATTTTACGTGGCTGCTACGGGCTGAGCAAGAACCGTTCTTACCTACGCATCAAAACCACAACGATATTTCACAAATAGACTCCGCTTTAACCTTCTCAAGGACCGGGCGAGCCACACTCGGTTCAACTAAAGTGAGAGAGACAGACACCCGCCACCACCTTTAAGCAACGAGTGCTCACAGCGGTGAAACCAGTCTCGCGTAAGCGTCTGCGTAATGTCGGTCCGGGCCGCTTCATCTCACAATACCGCTGAACCAAAGTATGACATGCTGGTAGGAAGTATGACTTGTATCGCCCACAACTCACTTGTGTTCTACTCGTGCATATGACATCAACGCATAAAACCAGGCTCGGATGCCATCGTTGGGGAACGAGTAATTTCAAAAATTTCCTACGATCACGCAAGACCATGGTGATGGCATAGCAACGAGAGGAAGAGTGTCCGTCCACGCACTGTGAGACCGAAAGCGAAGCGTTATAACAACGCTGTTGATGTAGTCGTGCGCCTTCACGATCCGACCGATCCAAGCACCGAACGACGGCACCTCCGAGTTCTGCACGCTCAGCTCGATGACGATCCCCGGACTCCGATCTAGCAAAGTGTCGGGATGAGTTCCACAAGACGACGGCGTGGTGACGATGATGATGCTCCACCGACGCAGGCTTCGCCTAAGCTCCGCGACGATATGACTTCTCCAGCGCAGGCTTCGCCTAAGCTCATGACGATATGACCGAGGTGGAATATGGTGGAAGGGGCACCGCACACGGCTAAGGAAAGATCCAGAGATCAACTTGTGTGTCATGGGGTGCCCCTGCCCTCAGATATAAAGGAGGGAAGGGAGGGGCTGGCCGCCACCTATGGCTGCGCTGGGAGTCCTACTCCCACCGAGTAGGATTCCCCCAATCCTAGTCCAACTAGGGTTTGACCAAGGGAGAGGGAGAGAGGCGCCACCCCTTCTCCTAATCCTAATAGGACTAGGGAAGGGGAAGGCTGCGCCAGCATATGGCCCCTTTCTCTTTCCCCTAAGGCCCATCAAGGCCCATTGACCCCGGAGGTTCCGTAACCCCGGTACTCGCAGAAAATTCCCAATTTCACCCGGAGTGATTCCGAGTCCAAACATAGGCTTCCAATATATCAATCTTTATGTCTCGACCATTTCGAGACTCCTCGTCATGTCCGTGATCTCATCCGGACTCAACAACCTTCGTACATCAATATCATATAAACTCATAATAACTGCCATCGAACGTTAAGCGTGCGGACCCTACGGGTTCGAGAACTATGTAGACATGACCGAGACACCTCTCGGTCAATAACCAATAGCGGGACCTGGATGCCCATATTGGTTCCTACATATTCTACGAAGATCTTTATCGGTCGACCGCATAACAACATACGTTGTTCCCTTTGTCATCGGTATGTTACTTGCCCGAGATTCGATCGTCGGTATCCAATACCTAGTTCAATCTCACATCGCAAGTCTCTTTTCTCGCTCCGTAATACATCATCTCACAACTAACACATTTAGTTGCAATGCTTGCAAGGCTTATGTGATGTGCATTACCGAGAGGGCCCAGAGATACCTCTCCGACAATCGGAGTGACAAATCCTAATCTCAAATATGCCAACCCAACATGTACCTTCGAGACACACTGTAATGTACCTTTATAATCACCCGATTCGTTGTGACGCTTGGTAGCACCCAAAGTGTTCCTCGGCAAACGGGAGTTGCATAATCTCATAGTCATAGGAACATGTATAAGTCATGAAGAAAAGCACTAGCAACAAACAATACGATCAGGTGCTATGCTAATGGAATGGGTCATGTCAATCAGATCATTCAACCAATGATGTGATCCCATTAATCAAATAACAACTCCTTGTTCATGGTTAGGAAACATAACCATCTTTGATTAACGAGCTAGTCAAGTAGAGGCATACTAGTGACACTCTGTAGGTTTATGTATTCACACATGTATTATGTTTCCGGTTAATACAATTCTAGCATGAATAATAAACATTTATCATGATATAAGGAAATAAATAATAACATTTATTATTGCCTCTAGGGCATATTTCCTTCATCCCGGCACCCCCCTTTTACCTCTTTTCGTGTGCGGGTATTAAACTTTCTCGGAATGGACCGAGGTTTGTCAAGCGGCCTTGGTATAGCACCGTAGACCGCTGTCAAGTTTCGGATCATTTGGAGGTCGTTTATACTCCAACAGTTAACCGGTAACCGCAAAGCCTCTTTTGTTTGCCGCCCAACACCCCTTCCAAAGTGGCCCAAAACCCACCAAACTCCCTCCATGCTCTCGGTCGCTCGATCACGATCGGCGTGGCAAAAAACCACCTCATTCGAGTCTCCTAGCTCCCTATGTCTATATAAACACCTCCCCTTCCATTTTGGGCAGCTACCTACCCCTCCTCCTAAATTTCCGTGCCCCAATCATCTCCCAGCCGCCTCCCACCTCCATTTCCGTGCCGGCCAGCTTCCCCGCCGCCACTTGGCGCCGCCCCAAGGGTAGTCGCCATCACACGCACCCTTTGGCAGCCATCCAGGCTGCCACGCCGCCTCCCCGCCAGTTCCCACCTCCATCACCAGCCTCAAGGGTCGATTCCGCCCGCCTGGCTCGAACTGGCACGCGCCCGCGCCCGCTTTCGTCCCTTTCGCCCGATCGGGAGAGGAGCTCGATCTGGGCAAGCGCCCTCCTTCCGACCCACCCGCCGGGGGACGGGCGCCACGCCGCCCGCCCCGCCCTTCCGCCTCCGCCGCCGCGGTTCTCCTCGCCCGCCGCCGTCCCAGCCGCCGCCCGGCGGATCCGGCGAGATCCGGGCCGGGGCCGCCTCCTCCGACCCCCCTCCGGCCGAGTTCCGGCCAGATCCCGGCGATCCTCGAATTCCGCGTCGGTTGACTTTCTTCTCCTTCCCCGAATCCACTAAGTCCCGATTCTGTCAATATTTTATTGCATTTTCGTCGCATCATATCTCTGTCATTATTGCTCCGTTTTGCGCGTATAATATGTTAAAATGTTCGTCTCGAAGAGTAGATCATTTCATCTCATTGCATCATTTTCATTTGAGCTCATCTTGATGCCATAAATGCTGTTAGAAGAGTGCTATGTGATGTTGGTTTCTGTTTCTTAACAGAACATGCACTTTTGTCATTTTTGCCATGATTGATGTGTGCACCCTATGGAATTGAGTCCTACATGTGTTTTGTAATATGCCATGCCATCTTTCCAGGGGTGTATGTCATGTATTTTTGTGATCTATGTGGTGACTAGCACAAGCATGCAAACTAGGCATCATAATGTTGCTGATTTCAGCCCTGTTCTGCTGATATTTGTATGCCATGTTAACTTGATGCTACAGAGAGATCCATGCATATTTTGAGATACTTCAGTAAGGATGTTTTGTTAAACATGTCTTGATCTATCCATCCATGCCCTTGTTTGCAATTATGGAGTGCCATAGCTTGAGTCAATCGAGCTATACTTTTGCTATAAAATGTTTCCTGGCAGATTGTTTACATGTTATTCAATTTTGCCAAGGTTTTTGTAGTTGATCCGTGTATGCTATGTTGTTGTTCTTGCCATGTATAGATTCTATGCCATGTCTTCTTACTGTTGGTTGCCTTGCCATGCCATGTATTGCTCTGTGGTGAGTGGTTCAAGCTCACCAACATGCCTACTTATCGTTGTTCCTGCCATGTTTAAATCTGTAATATAACTTGCCATGTTTACATGGGTGCCATCATATTTTCTGATCCTTTTTGGCTCATGGTCAGTCAGGGACTTTTGTTCTATGCAATTAGTAGATTCATGACATGCCTTTGTTTGCCATGTTAAGTCCCTGTAACATGTTGTTTGATAGCTCTAAACATTGCAACCTGATGTTATTTTCTGCAAAGTCTGAAACTGTTATTATTTGCAATCTTGCCATGTCATTTTGAGCATGTTCTATTTGTTTCTGGAGATTGCTCAGTGTTCATGTTTTGTAATGCTTTACCTGTACATCATGCCCATGCCTTTTGTTATTATGTTGAGGTCCTGTAGCATGTTGTTTTGATGCTTGCAATATGCCTACTTGTTATGGATGATTGTTGCTATAACTTGTATAGAGTGTATGTGTTGAACCGTTGCTCGCTTTTGAGTGTGCTCTATATGAAACTTGCTTGATTTTGCATGTAGTTGCATATTATCATGTTGCATCCTTGTTTTGAGTTGTTTGCTTGATGTTTATATGCATTTTGCATCAATGTCATGTTTAACTTGTTTTGCTCATATCTTCTAGGCCGTAGTCTCAATTTAATGAACTTTATATGTAACTTGACTAGAATTTCGTGTAGATCATCGTGGTGCATCTTAACTTGCAGTTTAACAACTTGAACATAAGGTTTATTCAGATCTGGACCAATTTCGAAATATGCATATGAGGACTTACCGAATTGTTATATGTTGTTCCGGCCTCATTTAAACTTGCTTTGATGTGTTGCTCTTGTTTGCATCATCTCTTGCCATGAGTAGCTTGATGTAGGTTTGTCATGCATCATGCTTGTTTGTGCATCATGCTTTGTTCATGTGTGGTGTGTTTACTATGTTGTGTGCTTCTTCTTGTTAGTTCCTGTTTGCTTGCGATCGTGAGGATTCGTTCGTCTCGCTTGGTTCGGCTTCATCCGTTCGTCTTCTTCATGGACTCGTTCTTCTTCCTTGCGGATTTCAGGCAAGATGACCGCTACCTGGATCTCACTACTATCATTGCTATGCTAGTTGCTTCGTTCTTTCGCTATGCTGCGTTACCTATCACTTGCTGCTCAAGCCTACCTTATTGCCATGTCAGCCTCTAACCTTTGTCACCCTTCCTAGCAAACCGTTGTTTGGCTATGTTACCGCTTTGCTCAGCCCCTCTTATAGCGTTTTTAGTTGCAGGTGAAGATGAAGTTTGTTCCGTGTTGGAACATGGAGATGCCGTTCCTTGTTGGAACATGTTTACTTGTTGGGATATCACAATATATCTGATATTATTAATGCATCTATATACTTGGTAAAGGGTGGAAGGCTCGGCCTTATGCCTGTGTTTTGTTCCACGCTTGCCGCCTCTAGTTTCCGCCATATCGGTATTATGTTCCCGGATTTTGCGCCCCTAACGCGGTCGAGTGATTTATGGGACCCCTTGACAGTTCGCTTTGAATAAGACTTTTCCAAAGAAGGCCCAACATTGGTTTTACCATTTGCCTCACCACCACCTACTTTTCCCTTGGGAGTCGCTCTCTCGAGGGTCATCTTTATTTAGCCCCCCGGACGGTGCTTCTCTAAGTGCTGGCCCGAATCGAGCTACTCTGGGGGCCACCTTGAGGCAACCCGAGGGTTGGTTTTACTCGTAGCTAGTCTCATCCGTGTTGCCACGAGAACGAGATATGTACAGCTCCTATCGGGATTGTCGGCGATCGGGCGGCTTTGCTGGTCTTGTTTTATTGTCGTCGAAATGTCTTGTAGCCGGATTCCGAGACTGATCGGTCTTCCGGGAGAAGGAATATCCTTCGTTGATCGCGAGAGCTTATCATGGGCTAAGTTGGGACACCCTGCAGGGTTTGAACTTTCAAAGCCGTGCCATGGTTATGTGGCAGATGGGAATTTGTTAATGTCCGTTGTAGAAAACCCGGTTGATCTTAATTAAAATACACCAACCGTGTGCGTAACCGTGAGTGTCTCTTTTCGGGGTTGATCGAGAGGAGAACACGGTTTCTGGGTTATGTCTGACGTAAGTAGGATTTCAGGATCACTTCTTGATCATTACTAGATGACGACCGTTCCTTTGTTTCTCTTCTCGCTCTCATTTGCGTATGTTAGCCACCATATATGCTTAGTCGTTGCTGCAACCTCACCACTTTACCCTTTCCTTTCCCATTAAGCTTTGCTAGTCTTGATACCCATGGTAATGGGATTGCTGAGTCCTCATGGCTCACAGATTACTACAACATCAGTTGCAGGTACAGGTTTGCGTTGATCATGACGTGAGAGCGATGTCGCTTATTTTGGAGTTCTTCTTCTGCTTCTTCTTCGATCAGGGGATAGGTTCCAGGTCGGCAGCCTGGGCTAGCAGGGTGGATATTGTTTGAGTTTCTGTTTATGTTTCATCCGTAGTCGGATGTTGTTCTCTTGTATATGATGTTGATGTATTCTGGTGGCATTCGTGCCTTATGTATGTATCCCCATCTATTATGTAATGTTGATGTAATGATATCCACCTTGCAAAAGCGTTTCAATATGCGGGTCTATCCTTGGTGGGACCTTCGAGTTCCTTTTGGATAGGGTCGCATATTGGGCGTGACAAGTTGGTATCAGAGCCTCGACCGACCCTAGGAGCCCCCTTGATTGATCGTGTAGTTTGGCCGTTGTTGAGTCTAGAAGAAAACTGATTTCGGAGTCTAGTTATATCGGAGAGTAGGAATTCTTTTACTCCTCAGCCCCTTCGTCGCTCTGGTAAGGAATCCTGACGTAGGTGTTTTGAACTACTCCTCTTCCCCTTCAAAATTTTCTTTAGGATCACGCAGTTGGTTTTCCGATCGTTGGCCCTCAGCTCTTTTCATCCGGTGTTTTTTCTCGTCAAGTCGACTCGACCCTCTTCATCTTTGAGTTCAATCCTCAGTTCTTCCTCCGACGTCGTTGTTTTTTCCTTGTCCGAAGTTGTCCTTGTTTTTCCCACCCGCCCTCCCTTCTTCCTCTCGGAACCGGAGTCCGCTATCGAGTATCCATCCTTCTCGTGCGAAGTTTTTGCTCTCTCTCCTCAATGATTTCAACCGGTGTTTTCTCTTCAAATTGTTCGTCGGTTCCCCCTTCCAAGTTGTCTTTGTTTTCCCGCCCTCCCACCCTTTTCTTCCCGGAGTTTGCCTCTCTCCCGACCATCTATTTCATTCGTGTGGAGTCTCTTCAGTCTTTCGTCAATTATTTCAACCGGTGAATTCTCGTCTAGTTCGTCATTCTTCATCTCTTTTCTTCTCCGGTGGATTCAATTCAAATTTTTGGTGTTGATCATATTCTTTTCCTCGGATCAAGTGTTTTCCCTGCTCGTTCGCCTCTCGCTAGTTAATTTTTCCGGAGTGTTCAAGATATCTCAGGAGATTCGTCTGTGTTCCAATCAATTCGAGGTTGTCACCTCATTCAAATATTTAATTGTTCTGGTGCATCACCTATCTATGCAACATCCTTTCCAACGGTGTTTTTCTTTTAGTGGGCCCTAACCCACAGGTCTTTTCCCAGGATCTTACCTGACTCTTCTGATTTCCCCGGAGCTATTCTCAATTCTTTTCAAGTGTGACGTAAGAATGGATCCCATCAGTCAGATGTTTTTCCAAGATCGATTTCAAATCATTTTCATTATTGGCTCAACCTCTTCGCTTTTCATTCTTCCGGAGTACCTCAACAATTTTGGTGGTGTTTCTCGTCATCATTTGAAGATTGAAGAAGAGTTTTTCCTCTAAATCTCGTCCGTTCTCCCAGAAGATTCGCGGTGCTAGCTCGATGTTTTCCTATCTATTTGTTTCCAGTCATGCAAAAAAAATTTCATCCATCCGGAGTATTTCAGGAGTTACTTTCCGTCTCGATCATCCGGAGGTCATCTTTTCGGAAGATTTCTTCGTTCCAAGTTTTCAAAGTCGTTCTCCAATTATTCTATATCCATGCCCCTTCGTTCGTCTCAATATTCTTCCGGTGCTGCGTTCAAGCATTCGTTAATCAGTTCGCGATCTCTTCGTTCTCTGTCTCTAAATTCTCTCAAGTATCTTTGTGCTTTTCTAATTCTTCCCGGTGATTCATTCTCTTTCGTCAGTCATTTCGAATTCCTACGGTGGTTCGTTCAAGATTCTTTTCCTTGTTTATCATATTAATTCATTCGTTCTTTCAATCCTACCGGTGGTTCATGAAGACCTTCTCAAGTTGGCGATATGTCACTTCTCAATCCTTTTCAAGAAGAATAAGTAGTATGAAAAATCCATTGTTTGTCATCAATTTAATTTGATGAAGGATAAACATACAATAAATCTTATTCTTATTTTCATCAAGTGATTAATATTTTTCTTCGGAGTTTGTTCTTGAGGAATAAATTCTATTTCCAAGTCTTTCCATCTTTTCTTTTCCGGAGTTCAAATTTACTCGACCATTTCGTCGGAACCTCCATCTAAATCATCGCAAGGCTCTTCTTATTCTTTCCTCTTTCATTCTATCTCATCGTCCTTTATTTTACCGGAGTTCTTCATGGTGGTTCTTCATGATTTAATTCATTCTTCAAGTGTTCATCAATATTCTTTTGGAGGAATTCAAGTATCTTTTCTTCTTGCATCTCTAAGTGTAATTAATTCTCCGTATTCTTTTGAAGTGGAGTTTTGCATTTCTTCGTTCTTCCCAGCTATCCAATCATTTCCGGTTGTGGAAAGTTATCACCTTATGATCTTGAGATGTTACCGATAAGACCACAACAAGCTTATTCTTTTCGTTGTTGATTTTCTCAACAACTCCGTTCAATCCTTCCTTCTAAGTTCTTTTCATTCAATTCTTTCAATTCTTCCGGAGGAATTGTGTTGTTCCTCTCGTCAGGTAGCATTTCATCCTCTCAAGTCCGTGTTCTAATCCTTCCATGTTTCAGCCGGAGTGCTACCTAAATCCTTTCAGTCTTATTCGTTTCTTATCTCGTTCTAACCAGAGTGCTTTCATAGTCTATCTGATTCCATGAGCTTTCGATTCTCGTCATTCTCGGTGTTCCTCTCTTCTTATCGAGTGCCCTTGATTCTTTGCTTCTTCTCTTGAGTTCTTGTTTCACCTCACCCCTTTTTCCCTTCCGTCTCGGTCCTAAGATCTCGGGACGAGATCTCTTGTTAGTGGAGGAGTTTTGTAACGCCCCGGATTCGATGCGCCAGGTGTCCGTCAGTTATTCGTCGTCTTTGCCATGTCATTTGCTTGCGTGTTGTACTTTGCCATGTCATCATATGCATTTGATATCATGTCATCATGCGCTTTTCATTTTGCATACGTGTTCGTCTCATGCATCCGAGCATTTTCCTCGTTGTCCATTTTGCAATCCGGCACTCCTATGTCTCCCGGCGCCCCCCTTTTACCTCTTTTCGTGTGCGGGTATTAAACTTTCTCGGAATGGACCGAGGTTTGTCAAGCGGCCTTGGTATAGCACCGGTAGACCGCCTGTCAAGTTTCGGATCATTTGGAGGTCGTTTGGTACTCAAACGGTTAATCGGGTAACCGCAAAAGCCTCTTTTGTTTGCAGCCCAACACCCCTTCCAAAGTGGCCCAAAACCCACCAAACTCCCCTCCATGCTCTCGGTCGTTCGATCACGATCGCGTGGCCGAAAACCGCACCTCATTCGGAGTCTCCTAGCTCCCTATGTCTATATAAACACCTCCCCTTCCATTTTGGGCAGCTACCTACCCCTCCTCCTAAATTTCCGTGCCCCAATCATCTCCCAGCCGCCTCCCACCTCCATTTCCGTGCCGGCCAGCTTCCCCGCCGCCACTTGGCGCCGCCCGAGCGGGTAGCCGCCACCGCGCCGCCGCCTGGCAGCCATCCAGGGGCTGCCACGTCGCCTCCCCGCCGCCAGGTTCCCACCTCCACCGCGCCAGCCTGCAGGCCCGATTCCGGCCCGCCTGGCTCGAACTGGGCAGCCCCGCCCGCTCGTCCCCTTCGCCCGATCGGAGGAGCTCCCGATCTGGGCGCGCCCTCCTTCCCGAACCCGCCGCCCGGCGGCCGCCGCCGTCCGCCGCCAGCAGCTCTGCCCGCCGGCCGCCCCGCGCCGCCCGCCTACGCCTCCGGCCGCCGGTTCTCCTCGCCCCGCCGCCGTCCCAGCCCGCCGCCGGCCGGATCCGGCGAGATCCGGGCCGGGGCCGCCTCCTCCGACCCCCCTCCGGCCGAGTTCCGGCCAGATCCCGGCGATCCTCGAATTCCGCGCCGGTTGACTTTCTTCTCCTTCCCCGAATCCACAAAGTCCCGATTCTGTCAATATTTTATTGCATTTTCGTCGCATCATATCTCTGTCATTATTGCTCCGTTTTGCGCGTATAATATGTCAAAATGTTCGCCTCGAAGAGTAGATCATTTATTCTCATTGCATCATTTTCATTTGAGCTCATCTTGATGCCATAAATGCTGTTAGAAGAGTGCTATGTGATGTTGGTTTCATTTCTTAATGTAACATGCACTTTGTCATTTTGCCATGATTGATGTGTGCACCCTATGGAATTGAGTCCTACATGTGTTTTGTAATATGCCATGCCATCTTTCCAGGTGTATATGCCATGTATTTTTGTGATCTATGTGGTGACTAGCACAAGCATGCAAACTAGGCTTCATAATGTTGCTGATTTCAGCCCTGTTCTGCTGATATTTGTATGCCATGTTAACTTGATGCTACAGAGAGATCCATGCATATTTTGAGATACTTCAGTAAGGATGTTTTGTTAAACATGTCTTGATCTATCCATCCATGCCCTTGTTTGCAATTATGGAGTGCCATAGCTTGAGTCAATCGAGCTCTACTTTTGCTATAAAATGTTTCCTGGCAGATTGTTTACATGTTATTCAATTTTGCCAAGGTTTTTGTAGTTGATCCGTGTATGCTATGTTGTTGTTCTTGCCATGTATAGATTCTATGCCATGTCTTCTTACTGTTGGTTGCCTTGCCATGCCATGTGTTGCTCTGTGGTGAGTGGTTCAAGCTCACCAACATGCCTACTTATCGTTGTTCCTGCCATGTTTAAATCTGTAATATAACTTGCCATGTTTACATGGGTGCCATCATATTTTCTGATCCTTTTTGGCTCATGGTCATTAAGGGACTTTTGTTCTATGCAATTAGTAGATTCATGCCATGCCTTTGTTTGCCATGTTAAGTCCCTGTAACATGTTGTTTGATAGCTCTAAACATTGCAACCTGATGTTATTTTCTGCAAAGTCTGAAACTGTTATTATTTGCAATCTTGCCATGTCATTTTAAGCATGTTCTATTTGTTTCTGGAGATAGCTCAGTGTTCATGTTTTGTAATGCTTTACCTGTACATCATGCCCATGCCTTTTGTTATTATGTTGAGGTCCTGTAGCATGTTGTTTTGATGCTTGCAATATGCCTACTTGCTGTTATGGACAGATTGTTGCTATAACTTGTATAGAGTGTATGTGTTGAACCGTTGCTCCGTTTTGAGTGTGCTCTATATGAAACTTGCTTGATTTTGCATGTAGTTGCATATTATCATGTTGCATCCTTGTTTTGAGGTGTTTGCTTGATGTTTGTATGCATTTTGCATCAATGTCATGTTTAACTTGTTTTGCTCATATCTTCTAGGCCGTAGCTCCGAATTTAATGAACTTTATATGTAACTTGACTAGAATTTCGTGTAGATCATCGTGGTGCATCTTAACTTGCAGTTTAACAACTTGAACATAAGGTTTATTCAGATCTGGACCAATTTCGAAATATGCATATGAGGACTTACCGGAATTGTTATATGTTGTTCCCGGCCTCATTTAAACTTGCTTTGATGTGTTGCTCTTGTTCGCATCATCTCTTGCCATGAGTAGCTTGATGTAGGTTTGTCATGCATCATGCTTGTTTGTGCATCATGCTTTGTTCATGTGTGGTGTGTTTACTATGTTGTGTGCTTCTTCTTGTTAGTTCCTGTTTCGTTGCGATCGTGAGGATTCGTTCGTCTACGCTTGGTTCGGCTTCATCCGTTCGTCTTCTTCATGGACTCGCTCTTCTTCCTTGCGGGATTTCAGGCAAGATGACCGCTACCCTGGATCTCACTACTATCATTGCTATGCTAGTTGCTTCGTTCTTTCGCTATGCTTCGTTACCTATCACTTGCTGCTCAAGCCTACCTTATTGCCATGTCAGCCTCTAACCTTTGTCACCCTTCCTAGCAAACCGTTGTTTGGCTATGTTACCGCTTTGCTCAGCCCCTCTTATAGCGTTGTTAGTTGCAGGTGAAGATGAAGTTTGTTCCGTGTTAGAACATGGAGATGCCGTTCCTTGTTGGAACATGTTTACTTGTTGGGATATCACAATATATCTGATATTATTAATGCATCTATATACTTGGTAAAGGGTGGAAGGCTCGGCCTTATGCCTGGTGTTTTGTTCCACTCTTACCGCCCTAGTTTCCGTCATATCGGTATTATGTTCCCAGATTTTGCGTCCCTAACGCGGTCGGGTGATTTATGGGACCCCCTTGACAGTTCGCTTTGAATAAGACTTTTCCAGCAAGGCCCAACATTGGTTTTACCATTTGCCTCACCACCACCTACTTTTCCCTTGGGAGTCGCTCTCGACGGTCATCTTTATTTAGCCCCCCGACCAGTGCTTCTCTAAGTGCTGGCCCGAACCGAGCTACTGCTGGGGCCACCTTGAGGCAACCCGAGGTTGGTTTTACTCGTAGCTAGTCTCATCCGGTGTTGCCACGAGAACGAGATATGTGCAGCTCCTATCGGGATTGTCGGCGATCGGGCGGCTTTGCTGGTCTTGTTTTATTGCTTGTCGAAATGTCTTGTAGCCGGATTCCGAGACTGATCGGGTCTTCCGGGAGAAGGAATATCCTTCGTTGATCGCGAGAGCTTATCATGGGCTAAGTTGGGACACCCTGCAGGTTTGAACTTTCGAAAGCCGTGCCATGGTTATGTGGCAGATGGGAATTTGTTAATGTCCGGTTGTAGAAAACCCGAAGTTGATCTTAATTAAAATACACCAACCGTAATGCGTAACGTGTGAGTGTCTCTTTTCGGGTTGATCGAGAGGAGAACACGGTTTCGGGGGTTATGTCGGCGTAAGTAGGAGTTCAGGATCACTTCTTGATCATTACTAGATGACGACTGTTCCTTTGTTTCTCTTCTCGCCTCATTTGCGTATGTTAGCCACCATATATGCTTAGTCGCTGCTGCAACCTCACCACTTTACCCTTTCCTTTCCCATTAAGCTTTGCTAGTCTTGATACCCATGGTAATGGGATTGCTGAGTCCTCGTGGCTCACAGATTACTACAACATCAGTTGCAGGTACAGGTTTGCGTTGATCATGACGTGAGAGCGATGTCGCTTATTTTGGAGTTCTTCTTCTGCTTCTTCTTCGATCAGGGGATAGGTTCCAGGTCGGCAGCCTGGGCTAGCAGGGTGGACATTGTTTGAGTTTCTGTTTATGTTTGATCTGTAGTCGGATGTTGTTCTCTTGTATATGATGTTGATGTATTCTGGTGGCATTCGTGCCTTATGTATGTATCCCCATCTATTATGTAATGTTGATGTAATGATATCCACCTTGCAAAAGCGTTTCAATATGCGGGTCTATCCTTGGTGGGACCTTTGAGTTCCTTTTGGATAGGGTCGCATATTGGGCGTGACATAAAGCCACTGAAAGCACAATTGCTCAACGGCCTCGGAAGCGATCTCGTGTTCTCAATGACCGAGAGCTTCTCGTTGCCCTTCATCAGAAACAGGATAAGCATCATGACTGGCTGAAGCGACAAATGCACAGCCTCTTGATGGACGTCAACCGCATTCGCAACCTTGCCACCAAGAATGCCTTTGTCGCCCATGAAACCTGTCGGCGAACATGGAAAGGGCTGACGCTTATGTGTCCTGAAGATGATCTTCAAGATGATGGCTTCTCTGAACGATTCAAGTTTGACACAACACCGCCCAGAAAGGTTGTACTGCGGCGCACTCCATATCTTGAAGACTCAGAGTACTCCTCCTCCGCAGCAACGGTGAATGCCAGAGTGATCGATGATCAAGATGATGCTACTGCCACCTCCAACACGACGACACCGCACCAAGTTCGTCTGCACCGCCAAACCCCGACACCGACCCTGCATCTTCTCCTACTCCTTCTGGGAACGAGTAGAGGCTCTATGTCTTCAAACCTTTTTGGTCCTTACTGACAAAAGGGGGAGAAGCATATGGGTTGATAGTCTTCAAGCGGGTCCATATGGGCGGTTGCTTTATATTTTGCCTAGTGTTTACAACTCTTTCTCTTTATAAATTTGGTTCTCTGAGTTGTAACACTTAAACTCGATGGTCGTCTGCTACTTATCTGTGATGCGATGATAAATTCCGCATGTGCGATGATAACTTCCGCACTTAGTCATTTTGCAGACGTCCATTTTTCATTATGCATGTCATTATCTTCGTTGTATCAAATCATGCATGATGAATTGTCTTCATAAGTTGAAGACGATCTCCACAAGTACAACCTGCCATGTGCATTTGCATTCCAAAAGCAAATTACTTATATGGACATCTTCAGGGGGAGCCTGTTGCTACTTATGAAGACAATACCTTATCCTTTACAATTTCACATATTTTTATCCCCGTTGAAAACTTCAACCAGTTTGTCATCAGTCACCAAAAAAGGGGAGATTGTAAGTGCATCTAGTGCCACCCCTAGTTGGTTTTGGAGTATTGACGACAAACCTGGTTGAGGGACTAATGTGTTTGTGAGAATTGCAGGATAACACAGGCAATAGTCCCTCCTTGATTCGGTTTACCTACCAGAGATGACCCCTAAAAATGTGTGAAGACATTGAAGACAATGGTGGTCTGTGAAGATATTCACATTGAAGAATATGACGCGAGAAGACATTGAGTGAAGACTATGGAGCACGAAGACTTAACTGTTTCGTTGTTTCCTTTTCTTCTTTGTTGAGTCATAGGAACCACCGCACTGTTAAGTGGGGTCCAAGTGAACAAAGTCAGAGTGACTGAAGTGATGCTCAAACCAAATCCTATGTCTTCGAGCAAAGACAATGAGAGCAAATCTTATCCTGGTCGGATAAGTCAGCTTTACTTGTAGCCCAAGCCAAGCTGTCGCGTGTGTTTGAAATCTGACCGTTGCGACACGTGTCAGTTCCTTAGTGACCCAGGGTCATTCCGGACAAATCCGGTCGGGTTGCCCAGTGGCTATAAATAGCCCATCCCCTACACCATAAATTAGTGGCTGCTCCGAGTTAGTGCACGACTTTTGTCGTTTGAGAGCAACCCACCTCCGAAGCCTTTGAGAGAGAATCCTTGCGAGGACAAAGCCCAAACCACCCAGAGCCCAAAGAGTGTTTGGCATCACTGAAGTCTTTCTGTCTGCGTGATCTGAAGACTTGTTACACTTGAAGATTGTGAATCCTCTAGCCGGTTAGGCGTCGCATTCTGAGCATCCAAGAGCCATTGTGGATTGTCGGTGAACGAAGTCTGTGAAGGTTCGGAAGTCTACCTTGAAGACTTACCAGAGTAATTGGGTGAGGACTGTGTGTCCTTAGCTCAAGGGGAATAAGGTGAAGACGAGGTCTTCTGAGTTGAATCTCAGCCTCCCTAACTGACGTCACAGTTGTCACAAAGAATCGAACTGGTCGAACAAATCCTCGTCCCTCTGAAGCCACCGTTCTATCTCTTACTCCTCTTTACTTACAATTTGTCTTCGTGAAGTCATTGCCTGCTTGTATTATCTGATTGACTTCACTGTGTGACTATCTGTTATGTTCGGCTTCATACTATCTTCCATCTTGATCTTTACTACCTAGCTGCTACTAGTCTTCATGCTTTCACTTCATTGAATACTTGACTATGGCTTGTCTAGTGTATTCTACCTTCCGCTGCAGTAGAATAGTGTTGTTTATATTGTCTGTCTTCGAAACTTCCATGTTTTGAAGACTTCCATAAAAATCGCTTATGCACCCCCCCCCCTCTAGTCGATAACTAGCCCTTTCAATTCTGTATGGACTAATGGTTGCATTGAGTTATGTTTGAAGGATTTGTCCATAGGCATTTCTTGAAATCCATGTGTTGGTTTCAAGGAGTTTATGAGTTGACCAAGGTGCTATTAAGGAATTATCCAAAGATTGGTCATGTGAGTGTTGAGCTTATTGCAAGCATGTCTTGAAGAAGAAGATTGTGTGATCATTCATGTTTACCTTCAAGACATCATCCAAATGAAGAGATTTGGAAATATTCAAGGTTGATCAAGACTAAGTCAAGAGTGAATCAAGTTGATCAGCTCACAAAGCATAGAAGATGTACCGAGAGGGATCAAGTGATCCCATGGTATGGTAAGCATTGTCCATTGCACTTTGTGTACTAACCCATGGTCTATGTGAGAGTTCTATGTGGGGTTAGGTACGTGTCCATGGGCTTGTGTCAAGAGGAAGATATCATATAACCCATGGAAACGATGACATCAAGTTGTGATCATCATCAAGATTGTTGTGTGCAAGTTCAAGTGTAGCATCACGAAGAGATCAAGTGCTTGAAGCTTGCCATCCATTGTGGTGTCAATGGACTTGTGAAGATGTGCCAAAGAGTGGCTCACCCGTAGTGGAGTATGAGGGAGCAATCATCTAGTCTCCATCGACCCAACGCAAACAAGAAAGGTGGTCCATCTTGAGGAGGACAAGATCGTCATCATCTAGCTCAAGTGGATCATGTGCAAGGCAAAGGTTTGCCCTTGATAGGTTTTCTATTTTACCGGTCCCATGGTGGTAGTTGGGAGACTGGGTTATAGGATAGTTTGTCGTACTATCAGGGAGGCTCTCAAGTTGGTAGCTTGATCGTATCATTCGTAGAGAGATCAAACCATTGCATCCTTGCATCATCTTTCTTGGTTCTTGTTTGGTTCTCTTTGTGAGTCTTATAGCTTATGGTCATCTAGATGACAAGCTCGAGTTCATTGAAAACGGAGTTCACATGCTTCTTCTATTGCATTTTCGGTGTTGGAGGTTTACCGGTCTTATTCGAGGAAGGGTTATCACCATTTTCTTATGGGCCTTTTCTAATTTGCTTCTTATTGTTATTTCTATCAAGATTTTGTTAGCCCTTGTTGCTAGCTTTCCAACAAACTTGGTTTCGTTGAATTCGGAGTCCGTTTGCAGAAGTTGTGTCAGTTTTGGTGTCCTTATAAAAGCTGCATCCGTACTACCGCTTGTGGGAGCGGTACTACCGCTTGGAGGGGATGTACTTTTTTACTACCGCTCTTGGGAGCGGTACTACCGCTTGGAGCGGTACTACCACGGCTACTTCCATGGCTACTTCCGCTCCGGACCAAAAACTCGTCACAAGTCCAGCAGTGGTAGGCACGGATGTATTTTTTTAGTACCGCTCGCAAGCAGTAGTACCGCTACCCTTAACGGTAGTACCGCTACCCCTAGCGGTAGTACCGTGAGGACGAGCGGTAGTACCACTCTGTGCGGGCTATGAGCATAACGGTTGGATTTTTTCCCCACCTATAAAAGGGGGTCTTCTTCCCCAATGAACCTTATCCTTTGAGCCCGTGTTCTTCCCCCATTGTTGACCTTCTTCGAGCTTGCTAACTCTCAATCCCTCCATGGATTCTTGCTAGTTTTTGAGGGAAAAGAGAGAGGAGATCTAGATCCACCTTTCCACCAATCACTTTCTCCTCTATGTGAGGGGAACCCCGTGGATCTAGATCTTGGAGTTCTTGGTGTTCTCCTTCTTGTTCTTCCTCTCATTTTCCTCCCTAGCATTAGTTGCTTCAGTGGGATTTGAGAGAGAAGGATTTGGGCACTCCGTGTGCCCTTGCCATTGCATTTGGTGCATCGGTTTGAGTTCTCCATGGTGATACGTGGAAGTTAGAAGTTGAGAAGCTTATTACTCTTGGGTGCTTGGTACCCTTGAGCTTGTTCCTCTTGGGTGCTTGGGCGCCCTAGACGGTTGGTGGTGTTCGGAGCTCAATCATTGTGGTGTAAAGCTCCGGGCAAGCGTCGGGGTCTCCAATTAGGTTGTGGAGATCGCCCCGAGCAATTTGACGGGTACCGGTGACCGCCCCCAAGGGTTGCCAAAATGTACGGGTTCGGTGACCGCCCCCAAGGGTTGCCATTTGTATGGGTTTGGTGATCGCCCTCAAGGGTCCCTTAGTGGAATCACGGCATCATGCATTGTGCGAGGGCGTGATGTCACACCCAATATGCGACCCTATCCAAAAGGAACTCGACGGTCCCACCAAGGATAGACCCGCATATTGAAACGCTTTTGCAAGGTGGATATCATTACATCAACATTACATAATAGATGGGGATACATACATAAGGCACGAGTGCCACAAGAATACATCAACATCATATACAAGAGATCAACATCCGACTACGGATGAAACATAAACAGAAACTCAAACAATATCCACCCTGCTAGCCCAGGTTGCCGACCGAACCTATCCCCGATCAAGAAGAAGCGAAGAAGAACTCCAAGACAAGCAAACATCGCTCTCGCGTCATGATCATCGCAACCTGTACCGCAACTCGGTGGTGTAGTAATCAGTGAGCCACGAGGACTCAGCAATCCCATTACCATGGGTATCAAGACTAGCAAATCTTAATGGGAAAGGAAGGGGTAAAGTGGTGAGGTTGCAGCAGCGACTAAGCATATATGGTGGCTAACATACGCAAATGAGAGCGAGAAGAGAAACAAAGGAACGGTCGTCAACTAGTAATGATCAAGAAGTGATCCTGAACTCCTACTTACGCCGACATAACCCAAGAAACCGTGTTCTCCTCTCGATCAACCCGAAAAGAGACACTCACGATTACGCACACGGTTGGTGTATTTTAGAAGAGTTTGCTTCAAGTTTACTACAACCGGATATTAACAAATTCCCATCTGCCACATAACCGCGGTCACGGCTCTCGAAAGTTCATACCTGCAGGGTGTCCCAACTTAGCCCATGATAAGCTCTCGCGGTCAACGAAGGATATTCCTTCTCCCCGGGAAGACCCGATCAGTCTCGGAATCCCGGCTACAAGACATTTCGACAGCAATAAAACAAGTCCAGCAAAGCCTCCCGGCGTGCCGACACCCTGATAGTAGCAGCACAGATCTCGCCTCGAGCCACGACCGGATGAGCGAAGCGTCTGTACCGACGTAACCCAAGTTGCCCGAGGATGGCCCAAGACGGTGCTCTAGTTTGGACCAACACTTAGACAAGCATTGGCCCGGGGGGCTGAATAAAGATGACCCTTGGGTTAATTACTCCCAAGGGAAATATAGGTGGTGGTGAGGCAAATGGAAAAACCAATGTTGGGCCTTGCAGGAAAAGTCTTATTCAAAGCGAACTGTCAAGGGGGTCCCATAAATCACCCGACCGCGTTAGGGACGCAAAATCCGGGAACATAATACCGATATGACGGAAACTAGGGCGGCAAGAGTGGAACAAAACACCAGGCATAAGGCCGAGCCTTCCACCCTTTACCAAGTATATAGATGCATTAATTAAATAAGATATATTGTGATATCCCAACAAGTAAACATGTTCCAACAAGGAACAACATCTCCATGTTCCAACAAGGAACAAACTTCATCTTCACCTGCAACTAACAACACTATAAGAGGGGCTGAGCAAAGCGGTAACATAGCCAAACAACGGTTTGCTAGGAAGGGTGTCAAAGGTTAGAGGCTGACATGGCAATTTGGGATGGCTTGATAAACAGGTAATAGGTAGCGCAGCATAGCGATAGAACGAAGAAACTAGCATAGCAATGATAGTAGTGAGATCCAGGGTAGCGGTCATCTTGCCTGAAATCCCGCAAGGAAGAAGAACGAGTCCATGAAGAAGACGAACGGATGAAGCCGAACCAAGCGTAGACGAACGAATCCTCACGATCGCAACGAAACAGGAACTAACAAGAAGAAGCACACAACATAGGTAAACACACAACACATGAACATGACAAGATGCACAACAAACATGATGCATGACAAATCTAGATGAGACTACTCATGGCAAGAGATGATGCAAACAAGAACAACTCATCAAGGCAAGTTTAAATGAGGCCGGGAACAACATATAACAATTCCGGTAAGTCCTCATATGCAAATTTTGAAATTGGTCCAGATCTGAATAAACCTTATGTTCAAGTTGTTAAACAGCAATTTAAGATGCACCACGATGATCTACACGAAATTCTAGTCAAGTTACATATAAAGTTCATTAGATTCGGAGCTACGGCCTAGAAGATATGAGCAAAACAAGATAAGCATGGCATTGATGCAAAATGCATACAAACATCAAGCAAACACCTCAAATCAAGGATGCAACATGATAATATGAAACTACGTGCAAAATCAAGAACGTTTCATATAGAGCACACTCAAAACGGAGCAACGGTTCAACACATACACTCTATACAAGATATGACAACAATCTGTCCAAAACAGCAACTAGGCATATTGCAAGCATCAAAACAACATGTTACAGCATCTCAACATAATAACAAAAGGCATGGGCATGAAGTACAGGTAAAGCATTACAAAACATGAACACTGAGCTATCTCCAGAAACAACTAGAACATGCTCAAAATGACATGGCAAGATTGCAACTAATAACAGTTTCAGGCATTGCAGAAAATAACATCAGGTTGCAATGTTTAGAGCTATGAAACAACATGTTACAGCAAGCTATCAAGTCAAACTAGAGCATGGCATGAATCTACTCAAAGCATAGAACAAAAGTCCTTTACTGACCACAAGCCAAAAAGGATCAGAAAATATGATGGCACCCATGTAAACATGGCAAGTTATATTACAGATTCATACATGGCAGGAACAACGACAAGTAGGCATGTTGGTGAGCTTGAACCACTCACCACAGAGCAATACATGGCATGGCAAGGCAACTCACAGTAAGAATACATGGCATAGAAGCTATACATGGCAAGAACAACATCATAGCATGCACGGATCAACTACAACAACCTTGGCAAAATTGAATAACACGTAAACAATCTGCCAGGAAACATTTTATAGCAAAAGTAGAGCTCGATTGAGTCAAGCTATGGCACACCATAATTGCAAACAAGGGCATGGATGGATAGAGCAATACATGTTTAACAAAAAATCCTTAATGAAGTATCTCAAAATATGCATGGATCCCTCTGTAGCATCAAGTTAACATGGCATAAAAATATCAGCAAAACAGGGCTGAAATCAGCAACATCAAGACACCTAGTTTGCATGCTTGTGCTAGTCACCACATAGATCACAAAAATACATGGCATACACCCCTGGAAAGATGGCATGGCATATTACAAAACACATGTAGGACTCAAGTCCATAGGATGCACACATCAATCATGGCAAAAAATGACAAAAGTGCATGTTCTGTTAAGAAACAGAAACTAACATCACATAGCACTAGCACTCTTCCAACAGCATTTCGGGCATCAAGATGAGCTAAAATGAAAATGATGCAATGAGATGAAATGATCTACTCTTCGAGGCGAACATTTTGACATATTACATGCACGAAACGGAGCTATATGCAGAGAGTTATGATGCGATGAAAATGCAATAAAATATGCAACAATTTCGGGGACTTAGCAGTTTCAGGAAAAAAAATATGAGCGCGGGATAACTATATGACGCACGGGGCGGATGAAAAGAGGGTTGCTCACCACTGGGCTCGGCCCAAGAGGGAAGAAGAGGCAGGCCTGGCAGGCCGGAGGGGATGCGGGCTGGGCCGGGGAGGCCGGGCCCATGAGGGGGGAGCGCGGCCCACGTGGTCGGTCAACGGCAGGGCGGATCGGGGCTCCTCCCGATCGGCCGTGGCCGCACCGGCGTCGGAGCTCGGCGGAGGTGGCGGAGAAGGGCAGGGGCGGCTGGGAAGGGCGAATCCGGGGCGGCAGTCGCCGGATCCGGCCGGGGCTGGGCGGTGGCGGCGTGCACGGGTACCTGCGGGGAAGAGGGAGAGAGAGTTGAGATCTGAGAGAGAGAAAGAGGGAAAACGAAGGAGGACGGGGAGAGAGGAGGCAGGGTCGGCCTGGTTGCTCGCCGGCGACGAGGCTGCAAGGCGGCGGGGTCGGGCCTCCTGCTCCGGCGAGGTCCCTGGTGGCCGGAGCGCAAGGACGAGGCGGCGGCGAGGGCATCGATCGAGGAAGCGGGCGAGGGGCCAGGGGCGCACGGGGTCAGGCCGGTCGCGCCCGGCGGGCTCCCGTGGAGCCAGGGCCGCGGCGGTGGGTGTTGGTTGGGGGCGACGTGGCCGTCTCCGGTTGGAGGGGAGCGGCGCTGGGTGGCGGCGCGACCACTCAGGCGGCGCCAAGTGGCGAGGATGAGGTGGCCGGCGGATCTGGAGAGGGAGAGGCGGCGCCCCTCGAGGTGGGAGGAGGTGAAAACGAGGAGGAGAGGGGATAGGCTGCCAAAATGGAAGGGAAGGTGTATATAAAGGGTAGGGACTAGGGTTTGAAGATTTTGGAGGGTTTGAGCCTCCGATCGCGATCCGACGGACCCGATCGAGAGGGGGTTAGGCAGGCCTAGGTGGGCTGTGTGAAGAGAGAGAGGAAGTCCGCACGGGTTTCCGGAGACCAAAACGTCCGACGAATAAGCCGACAACGGTGCCGCTTCTACGGATGGCGGTTGGGCTATCAAACGAGCTCCGATGCGACGAAACTTGACAGCGGCCTGTCTACACTATAATAAGACCGCATGACAAACCTCGGTCCATTCGAGACCGTTTATCACCCGCACATGAAAAGAGGTAAAAGAGGGCGCCGGAGACATAGGAGTGCCGGATTGCAAAAGCGGACAACGGGAAAATGCTCGGATGCATGAGACGAACACGTATGCAAAATGAAATGCGATGATGACACGATATGAAATGCAGATGATGACATGGCAAAGAGAGACACGCAAGCACATGACATGGCAAAGACGGCGAATAAGCGACGGACACCGGCGCGCCGAATCCGGGCGTTACAACACTCCTCCACTAACAAGAGATCTCGTCCGAGATCTTAGGACCGAGACGGAAGGAAAAGGGATGAGGTGAAACAAGAACTGAAGAGAAGAAGCAAAGAATCGAGAGCACTCGAGCAAAAGGGAGGAACGACGAGAATGACGAGAATCAAAGCTCACGGAATCAAATAGACTATTGACCCACTCGTTCTAACTGGAGTGGTTAGAATGAGAAAAGAAACGAATAAGACTGAAAGAATTTAGGCAGCACTCCTGCTGAAAAAGGACGGATTAGAACATGAACTTGAGAGGATGGAATGATACTTGATGAAGACATGACACAAAACCTCCGGAAAGGATTAAAAGAGTTGGATGAAAAGAACGGAGAAGAAAATGACAACTTGTGTCACGAATGAAATAGAAAGCACCTTTAGAAGGAAGGTTTAAACGGAGTTGTTGAGAAAATCAACAATGAAAAGAATAAGCTTGTCATGGACTTATGGATAACATCTCAGAAATTATGAGGTGACAACCAGCCGCAAACGGAAATGATTGAATAGCTGAGAAAAACGTAGGAATGCAAAACTCCACTTTCCAAGAAAATGAAGAATTATTTTCTCTTCAAGACGGGAGAAGAAAAGATACTTGAGCTCATTCGATTAGAATCTTGACGAACTCTTGAAGAATGAATTAAATCATGAAGAACCACCATGAAGAACTCCGGTGACAAAAAAGGATGACGAGATAAAATGAAGGAAGAAAGAATAAGACTAAAGCCTTGTGATGATTTAGATGGAGGTTCCGACGTAATGGCCAAGGAAAATTTCTGAACTCCGGAAAAGAAAAGATGAAAACACTTGGAACTAGAATTTATTCCTCAAGAACAAACTCCAAAGGAAAGGATTACTTGACGATGATGAAACAAGAATAAGATTTATTGTATGCTTATCCTTCATCAAATTAAATTGATGACAAGCAATGGATTTTGCCTACTACTTATTCTTGAAGAAAAGGATTGAGAAGGATATAGCACAAAACTTGAGAAAGTCTTCGAGAACCACTGGTAGGATTGAAAGAACGGATGGATTTAATGATAATCAAAGAAAAAGAATCTTGAACGAACCACCGTAATAATTTGGAAATGACTGATGAAAGAGAATGAATCACCGGGAAGAATTAGAAGAACCAATTAACTAGAGGGGATTTAGATGCAAAAGAACAAAGAGATCATGAGCTGATTAAAGAACACTTGAACGAAGCACCGGGATAAATAGAGAACGATAACTGGAATGATGTCCTCCGGTGAAAAGAAACGGGAAAAACAACTTCTGACATACTCCGGATGGGTGAGAAAAGGAAAATCTGACAAATGGAATAATATGAGAGGATAACATGAAGCTAGAACCATGAAACTCCGGGGGAACGGACAAGATTTAGAGGAAACTCTTCTTCAATCTTCAAATGATGACGAGAAACACCACCAAAATTACTGAGATACTCCGGAAGAAAGAAAACCGAAAAGGTTGAGCCGACGATGAAATGATTTGGAATCGATCTTGAAAAGGCATCTGACTGATGAAATTCATTCTTACGTCAGACTTGAAAAGAATTAAGAATGGCTCCGGAATAATTAGAAGAGTCAGGTAAGATCCTGGGAAAGACCTGTGGGTTAGGGCCCACTAAAAGAAAACACCGTTGGAAAGGATTGTTGAACAAATAGAAGTGATGCACCGGAACAATTGAAATATTTGGATGAGGTGACAACCTCAAATTAATTAGAACACAGATGAATCTCCTGAGATGTCTTGAGCACTCCGGAAGTATAAACTGGCAAGAGGAGAACGAGCAGGAAAAACACTTCGAGGAAAAGAATATGATCAACACCGAAAAACTTGAATTGAATCCACCGGAAAAAGAAAGAGTTGAAGAATGTCAAACGAGACGAGAATTCACCGGTTGAAATAATTGAGGGAAGACTCAAGATTCTGCACACTAATGGAATTGATGGTCGGAAGAAACTCGAACTCCGGGAATAATAGGGTGGGAGGGCGGGAAAACACAGGCAACTTGGAAGGGGAAACCGACGAATATCTTGAAGAGAAAACACCGGTTGAAATCATTGAGGAAAGAAAGCAAAGACTTCACACGAGTAGGATGGATACTCGATTACGGACTCCGGTTCCAAGAAGAAGAACAGGGAGGGCAGGTGGGAAAAACAAGGACAACTTCGGACAAGGAAAAACAACGAGGTCGGAGGGAGAACTGAGGATTCAACTCAAAGATGAAGAGGCTCGAGTCAACTTGACGAGAAATGCACCGGATGCAAAGAGCTGAGGAACCACTACCGGAAAAACCAACTGCGTGATCCTAAAGAAAAATTGAAGGGGAAGAGAAGTAATTCAAAACACCTACGTCAAGATTTCCCACCAGAGCGACGAAGGGGCTGAGGAGTAAAAAGAATTCCTACTCTCCGATATAACTAGACTCCGAAAACAGTTTTTTTCTAGACTCGACAACGGCCACTACACGATCAATCAAGGGGGCTCCTAGGGTCGGTCGAGGCTCTGATACCAACTTGTCACACCCAATATGCGACCCTATCCAAAAGGAACTCGACGGTCCCACCAAGGATAGACCCGCATATTGAAACGCTTTTGCAAGGTGGATATCATTACATCAACATTACATAATAGATGGGGATACATACATAAGGCACGAGTGCCACAAGAATACATCAACATCATATACAAGAGATCAACATCCGACTACGGATGAAACATAAACAGAAACTCAAACAATATCCACCCTGCTAGCCCAGTACATCGACACGAACCTATCCCCTGATCAAAGAAGAAGCAGAAGAAGAACTCCAAGACAAGCAAACATCGCTCTCGCGTCATGATCATCGCAACCTGTACCTACAACTGGTGGTGTAGTAATCTATGAGCCACGAGGACTCAGCAATCCCATTACCACGGGTATCAAGACTAGCAAATCTTAATGGGAAAGGAAGGGGTAAAGTGGTGAGGTTGCAGCAGCGACTAAGCATATATGGTGGCTAACATACGCAAATGAGAGCGAGAAGAGAAACAAAGGAACGGTCGTCAACTAGTAATGATCAAGAAGTGATCCTGAACTCCTACTTACGTCAGACATAACCCAAGAAACCGTGTTCTCCTCTCGATCAACCCCGAAAAGAGACACTCACGGTTACGCACACGGTTGGTGTATTTTAGAAGAGTTTGCTACAAGTTTACTACAACCGGATATTAACAAATTCCCATCTGCCACATAACCGCGGGCATGGCTCCCGAAAGTTCATACCCTGCAGGGGTGTCCCAACTTAGCCCATGATAAGCTCTCGCGGTCAACGAAGGATATTCCTTCTCCCCGGGAAGACCCGATCAGTCTCGGAATCCCGGCTACAAGACATTTCGACAGCAATAAAACAAGTCCAGCAAAGCCTCCCGGCGTGCCGACACCCTGATAGTAGCCGCGCGTATCTCGTCTAAGGCCACGACCGGATGAGCGAAGCGTACAGGTACCGACGTAACCCAAGTTGCCCAGGGATGGCCCCGCACGGTGCTCTAGTTTGGACCAACACTTAGACAAGCATTGGCCCGGGGGGCTGAATAAAGATGACCCTTGGGTTAATTACTCCCAAGGGAAATATAGGTGGTGGTGAGGCAAATGGAAAACCAATGTTGGGCCTTCTTTGGAAAAGTCTTATTCAAAGCGAACTGTCAAGGGAGTCCCATAAATCACCCGACCGCGTTAGGGACGCAAAATCCGGGAACATAATACCGATATGACGGAAACTAGGGAGGCAAGAGTGGAACAAAACACCAGGCATAAGGCCGAGCCTTCCACCCTTTACCAAGTATATAGATGCATTAATTAAATAAGATATATTGTGATATCCCAACAAGTAAACATGTTCCAACAAGAAACAACATCTCCATGTTCCAACAAGGAACAAACTTCATCTTCACCTGCAACTAACAACGCTATAAGAGGGGCTGAGCAAAGCGGTAACATAGCCAAACAACGGTTTGCTAGGAAGGGTGTCAAAGGTTAGAGGCTGACATGGCAATTTGGGATGGCTTGATAAACAGGTAATAGGTAGCGCAGCATAGCGATAGAACGAAGAAACTAGCATAGCAATGATAGTAGTGAGATCCAGGGTAGCGGTCATCTTGCCTGAAATCCCGCAAGGAAGAAGAACGAGTCCATGAAGAAGACGAACGGATGAAGCCGAACCAAGCGTAGACGAACGAATCCTCACGATCGCAACGAAACAGGAACTAACAAGAAGAAGCACACAACATAGGTAAACACACCACACATGAACATGACAAGATGCACAACAAACATGATGCATAACAAATCTAGATGAGACTACTCATGGCAAGAGATGATGCAAACAAGAACAACTCATCAAGGCAAGTTTAAATGAGGCCGGGAACAACATATAACAATTCCGGTAAGTCCTCATGCAAATTTCGAAATTGGTCCAGATCTGAATAAACCTTATGTTCAAGTTGTTAAACAGCAATTTAAGATGCACCACGATGATCTACACGAAATTCTAGTCAAGTTACATATAAAGTTCATTAGATTCGGAGCTACGGCCTAGAAGATATGAGCAAAACAAGATAAGCATGGTATTGATGCAAAATGCATAAAAACATCAAGCAAACACCTCAAATCAAGGATGCAACATGATAATATAAAACTACATGCAAAATCAAGAAAGTTTCATATAGAGCACACTCAAAACGGAGCAACGGTTCAACACATACACTCTATACAAGATATGACAACAATCTGTCCAAAACAGCAACTAGGCATATTGCAAGCATCAAAACAACATGCTACAGCATCTCAACATAATAACAAAAGGCATGGGCATGAAGTACAGGTAAAGCATTACAAAACATGAACACTGAGCTATCTCCAGAAACAACTAGAACATGCTCAAAATGACATGGCAAGATTGCAACTAATAACAGTTTCAGGCATTGCAGAAAATAACATCAGGTTGCAATGTTTAGAGCTATGAAACAACATGTTACAGTAAGCTATCAAGTCAAACTAGAGCACGGCATGAATCTACTCAAAGCATAGAACAAAAGTCCTTTACTGACCACAAGCCAAAAAGGATCAGAAAATATGATGGCACCCATGTAAACATGGCAAGTTATATTACAGATTCATACATGGCAGGAACAACGACAAGTAGGCATGTTGGTGAGCTTGAACCACTCACCACAGAGCAATACATGGCATGGCAAGGCAACTCACAGTAAGAAGACATGGCATAGAAGCTATACATGGCAAGAACAACATCATAGCATGCACGGATCAACTACAACAACCTTGGCAAAATTGAATAACACGTAAACAATCTGCCAGGAAACATTTTATAGCAAAAGTAGAGCTCGATTGAGTCAAGCTATGGCACACCATAATTGCAAACAAGGGCATGGATGGATAGAGCAAGACATGTTTAACAAAAAATCCTTACTGAAGTATCTCAAAATATGCATGGATCCCTCTGTAGCATCAAGTTAACATGGCATAAAAATATCAGCAAAACAGGGCTGAAATCAGCAACATCAAGACACCTAGTTTGCATGCTTGTGCTAGTCACCACATAGATCACAAAAATACATGGCATACACCCCTGGAAAGATGGCATGGCATATTACAAAACACATGTAGGACTCAAGTCCATAGGATGCACACATCAATCATGGCAAAAAATGACAATAGTGCATGTTCTGTTAAGAAACAGAAACTAACATCACATAGCACTCTTCCAACAGCATTTCGGGCATCAAGATGAGCTCAAATGAAAATGATGCAATGAGATGAAATGATCTACTCTTCGAGGCGAACATTTTGACATATTACACGCACGAAACGGAGCTATATGCAGAGAGTTATGATGCGATGAAAATGCAATAAAATATGCAACAATTTCCGGGACTTAGCAGTTTCAGGAAAAAAATATATGAGCGCGGGATAACTATATGACGCACGGGGCGGATGAAAAGAGGGTTGCTCACCACTGGGCTCGGCCCAGGAGGGAAGAAGAGGCAGGCCTGGCAGGCCGGAGGGGATGCGGGCTGGGCCGGGGAGGCCGGGCCCATGAGGGGGGAGCGCGGCCCACGTGGTCGGTCAACGGCAGGGCGGATCGGGGATCCTCCCGATCGGCCGTGGCCACACCGGCGACGGAGCTCGGCGGAGGTGGCGGAGAAGGGCGGGGCGGCTGGGAAGGGCGGATCCGGGCGGCATCGCCGGATCCGCCGGGCTGGCGGTGGCGGCGTGCAGGTACCGCGGGAAGAGGGAGAGAGTTGAGATCTGAGAGAGAAAGAGGAAAACGAAGGAGGACGGGAGAGAGGAGGCAGGTCGGCTGGTTGCTCGCCGGGCGACGAGGCTGCAAGGCGGCGGGTCGGACCTCCGCCCGTGAGGTCCCCGTGGCCGGGCGCAAGGACGAGGCGGCGGCGAGGGCATCGATCGAGGAAGCGGGCGAGGGCCGGGGCGACGGGTCGAGCCGGTCGCGGCCGGGCGGGCTCCAGTGGGCTTTCAGGCGCATGCGGTGGAGTGTTGGTTAGGGCGACGTGGCCGGCTCCGGTTGGAGGGGAGCGGCGCTGGGTGGCGGCGCGACCACTCAGGCGGCGCCAAGTGGCGAGGATGAGGTGGCCGGCGGCGGATCTGGAGAGGGGAGGCGGCGGCGCGGCCCTCGAGGTGGGAGGAGGCGGTGAAAACGAGGAGGAGAGGGGGATAGGCTGCCAAAAATGGAAGGGGAAGGTGTATATAAAGGGTAGGGACTAGGGTTTGAAGATTTTGGAGGGGTTTCGGAGCCTCCGATCGCGATCCGACGGACCCGATCGAGAGGGGGGTTAGGCAGGCCTAGGTGGGCTGTGTGAAGAGAGAGAGGGCAGTCCGGCACGGGTTTGCGGAGACCGAAAACGTCCGACGAATAAGCCGACAACGGTGCCGCTACGGATGGCGGTTGGGCTATCAAACGAGCTCCGAATGCGACGAAACTTGACAGGCGGCCTGTCTACACTATAATAAGACCGCATGACAAACCTCGGTCCATTCCGAGACCGTTTATCACCCGCACATGAAAAGAGGTAAAAGAGGGCGCCGGGAGACATATGAGTGCCGGATTGCAAAACGGACAACGGGGAAAATGCTCGGATGCATGAGACGAACACGTATGCAAAATGAAATGCGCATGATGACACGATATGAAATGCAGATGATGACATGGCAAAGAGAGACACGCAAGCACATGACATGGCAAAGACGGCGAATAACTGACGGACACCTGGCGCATCGAATCCGGGGCGTTACAACACTCCTCCACTAACAAGAGATCTCGTCCCGAGATCTTAGGACCGAGACGGAAGGGAAAAGGGATGAGGTGAAACAAGAACTGAAGAGAAGAAGCAAAGAATCGAGAGCACTCGAGCAAAAGGGAGGAACGACGAGAATGACGAGAATTGAAAGCTCACGGAATCAAATAGACTATTGACCCACTCGTTCTAACTGGAGTGGTTAGAATGAGAAAAGAAACGAATAAGACTGAAAGAATTTAGGCAGCACTCCTGCTGAAAAAGGACGGATTAGAACATGAACTTGAGAGGATGGAATGATACTTGATGAAGACATGACACAAAACCTCCGGAAAGGATTAAAAGAGTTGGATGAAAAGAACGGAGAAGAAAATGACAACTTGTGTCACGAATGAAATAGAAAGCACCTTTAGAAGGAAGGTTTAAACGGAGTTGTTGAGAAAATCAACAATGAAAAGAATAAGCTTGTCATGGACTTATGGATAACATCTCAGAAATTATGAGGTGACAACCAGCCGCAAACGGAAATGATTGAATAGCTGAGAAAAAGCGTAGAATGCAAAACTCCACTTTCCAAGAAAATGAAGAATTATTTTCTCTTCAAGACGGAGAAGAAAAGATACTTGAGCTCCTTCGATTAGAATCTTGACGAACTCTTGAAGAATGAATTAAATCATGAAGAACCACCATGAAGAACTCCGTGACAAAAAGGATGACGAGATAAAATGAAGGAAGAAAGAATAAGACTAAAGCCTTGTGATGATTTAGATGGAGGTTCCGACGTAATGGCCAAGGAAAATTTCTGAACTCCGGAAAAGAAAAGATGAAAACACTTGGAACTAGAATTTATTCCTCAAGAACAAACTCCAAAGGAAAGGATTACTTGACGATGATGAAACAAGAATAAGATTTATTGTATGCTTATCCTTCATCAAATTAAATTGATGACAAGCAATGGATTTTGCCTACTACTTATTCTTGAAGAAAAGGATTGAGAAGGGATATAGCACAAAACTTGAGAAAGTCTTCGAGAACCACTGGTAGGATTGAAAGAACGGATGGATTTAATGATAATCAAAGAAAAAGAATCTTGAACGAACCACCGTAATAATTTGGAAATGACTGATGAAAGAGAATGAATCACCGGGAAGAATTAGAAGAACCAATTAACTAGAGGGGATTTAGATGCAAAAGAACAAAGACATCATGAGCTGATTAAAGAACACTTGAACGAAGCACCGGGATAAATAGAGAACGATAACTGGAATGATGTCCTCCGGTGAAAAGAAACGGGAAAAACAACTTCTGACATACTCCGGATGGGTGAGAAAAGGAAAATCTGACAAATGGAATAATATGAGAGGATAACATGAAGCTAGAACCATGAAACTCCGGGGGAACGGACAAGATTTAGAGGAAACTCTTCTTCAATCTTCAAATGATGACGAGAAACACCACCAAAATTACTGAGATACTCCTAAGAAAGAAAACCGAAAAGGTTGAGCCGACGATGAAATGATTTGGAATCGATCTTGAAAAGGCATCGGATCGATGAAATTCATTCTTCGTCGACTTGAAAAGAATTAAGAATGGCTCGGAATAATTAGAAGAGTCAGGTAAGATCCTGGGAAAGACCTGTGGGTTAGGGCCCACTAAAAGAAAACACCGTTGGAAAGGATTGTTGAACAAATAGATGATGCACCGGAACAATTGAAATATTTGGATGAGGTGACAACCTCAAATTAATTAGAACACAGATGAATCTCCTGAGATGTCTTGAGCACTCCGGAAGTATAAACTGGCAAGAGGAGAACGAGCAGGAAAAACACTTCGAGGAAAAGAATATGATCAACACCGAAAAACTTGAATTGAATCCACCGGAAAAAGAAAGAGTTGAAGAATGTCAAACGAGACGAGAATTCACCGGTTGAAATAATTGAGGGAAGACTCAAGATTCTGCACACGAATGGAATTGATGGTCGGAAGAAACTCGAACTCCGGGAATAATAGGGTGGAGGCGGAAAACACAGGCAACTTGGAAGGGGAAACCGACGAATATCTTGAAGAGAAAACACCGGTTGAAATCATTGAGGAAAGAAAGCAAAGACTTCACACGAGTAGGATGGATACTCGATTACGGACTCCGGTTCCAAGAAGAAGAACAGGAGGGCAGGTGGGAAAAACAAGGACAACTTCGGACAAGGAAAACAACGAGGTCGGAGGAGAACCGAGGATTCAACTCAAAGATGAAGAGGCTCGAGTCAACTTGACGAGAAATGCACCGGATGCAAAGAGCTGAGGAACCACTACCGAAAAACCAACTGCGTGATCCTAAAGAAAAATTGAAGGGAAGAGAAGTAATTCAAAACACCTCGCCAAGATTTCCCACCGGAGCGATTTAAGGGGCTGAGGAGTAAAAGAATTCCTACTCTCGATATAACTAGACTCAAAACAGTTTTTTCTAGACTCGACAACGGCCACTACACGATCAATCAAGGGGCTCCTAGGGTCGGTCGAGGCTCGATACCAACTTGTCACACCCAATATGCGACCCTATCCAAAGGAACTCGACGGTCCCACCAAGGATAGACCCGATATTGAAACGCTTTTGCAAGGTGGATATCATTACATCAACATTACATAATAGATGGGGATACATACATAAGGCACGAAAAGCCACAAGAATACATCAACATCATATACAGAGATCAACATCCGACTACGGATGAAACATAAACAAAACTCAAACAATATCCACCTGCTAGCCCAGCTGTCGACCGAACCTATCCTCGATCAAAGAAGAAGCGTAAGAAGAACTCCAAGACAAGCAAACATCGCTCTCGCCATGATCATCGCAACCTGTACCTGCAACTGGTGGTGTAGTAATCTATGAGCCACGAGGACTCAGCAATCCCATTACCACGGGTATCAAGACTAGCAAATCTTAATGGGAAAGGAAGGGGTAAAGTGGTGAGGTTGCAGCAGCGACTAAGCATATATGGTGGCTAACATACGCAAATGAGAGCGAGAAGAGAAACAAAGGAACGGTCGTCAACTAGTAATGATCAAGAAGTGATCCTGAACTCCTACTTACGTCAGACATAACCCAAGAAACCGTGTTCTCCTCTCGATCAACCCCGAAAAGAGACACTCACGGTTACGCACACGGTTGGTGTATTTTAGAAGAGTTTGCTACAAGTTTACTACAACCGGATATTAACAAATTCCCATCTGCCACATAACCGCGGGCATGGCTCCCGAAAGTTCATACCTGCAGGGTGTCCCAACTTAGCCCATGATAAGCTCTCGCGGTCAACGAAGGATATTCCTTCTCCCCGGGAAGACCCGATCAGTCTCGGAATCCCGGCTACAAGACATTTCGACAGCAATAAAACAAGTCCAGCAAAGCCTCCCGGCGTGCCGACACCTTGATAGTAGCCGCGCGTATCTCGTCTAAGGCCACGACCGGATGAGCGAAGCGTACAGGTACCGACGTAACCCAAGTTGCCCAGGGATGGCCCCGCACGGTGCTCTAGTTTGGACCAACACTTAGACAAGCATTGGCCCGGGGGGCTGAATAAAGATGACCCTTGGGTTAATTACTCCCAAGGGAAATATAGGTGGTGGTGAGGCAAATGGAAAAACCAATGTTGGGCCTTGCTGGAAAAGTCTTATTCAAAGCGAACTGTCAAGGGAGTCCCATAAATCACCCGACCGCGTTAGGGACGCAAAATCCGGGAACATAAT